>JALMGJ010000044.1:2665000-3865000 GCA_023362775.1 Charina bottae | reverse complement strand
TGGAGGTTCTTATCCAAGCTCCTTGGATAAGGAGCGAAACGTTTCCACTGAGAAAATGGAAATCCAGTTGACATGATTCAAGCTACAGACAATTCCACCTGGATGACTGAGAACCTTCATAGACATACTCTTACTATCGTTCTCCAAAAAGCCCTTGCAAACAATTAATTTGGAGCTCCTCGGGCTTCCAGGATTTGTATGTGCTTTTACGTTGCCAGTATGCAGGGACAGGGTGGCTGGATCGTTAATGTAATGGGGAAAGCCGGTTGGCCCGCTTTTCTTCTTTTTCAGCAAACAGGCATCAATTGCACTTTTTTTCAGTTGATCCGGTATTGGCTACCTTCTATCGTGAAGAGCGGCAAAAAGGATTCGCTAGTTTCTTACAGTTCTTTCATGCCATAGTCCCCTGATGATGATACAGTCCTTCACATCAAGTGCATTGTTGCAAAAGTCTCTTTATTAAATGATGCTTGGGTGAGTTTCACTTACTGTAGTTTCATCTCCTCCATTACTCTTCTCCATTTAACTTCCAGGGGAAAAAAAGTTTTGGAGCAAGGACCATTAAAACACCAGAGAAAATGTGTTATTTTTCATTCTCCTTCCTAATTATAATTCGTTGAGTTCACATATTGCTAAGCTGTGGTTTCACTCAACTAAGGTTTAATAAATTGCAATGTTTAGATTTGCATAGGCTAAACCATAAACCGGATTTAAAAACCCCAGGGCCTGAGTCTGCTTAAAGCAAAATCAAGCAAACCTCAATCTGACAGCACATGTCTGGGAGCCACACAGACGTGGATTACAACATGGCATCCCAGGCAACATGGCTACATGCTTGGCAAGAGCTCCTGGTACCCGCCATATACCCTTCCCAACCTGTTTTTATTTATTTTCATTTAGTTGGAAGCTAGCACGCTGTAAAACAAGCACAAGCCTTACCTTTACTGAGCTCAAAGAGCATTCTTAGGAAACAATGGATGGCTGCAGCCCAGCGCTTGCTTTTGTTCTCCTGGCCAGGAACAAAACAAAGATAAGCTGAGATAACCCTAACCCAGCTTTCCAGGGAGCTATACACATCTGGGAAATAGTTTGCCTTTTGTATTTTTTTGTGATTGACCATCTCCATCATGCCAGCCATTTTGCGAGAGCCCCCGGATCACCCTCAGTATGCCATGTCCCTATAAAAGTGGGAAACCTTGTTATAATATGCTGCTACAATAATTGCTGCTACTTTTTAACAGCTAACTGGTTCATCTTAAATCACTTTCAGTTGGGGCTAACAATCCTGCTGGTTTAAGCTCAACACACTAAGGCAAAATGTGATTTGTTTTGTTTTTCATTTGTTTTGCCTTGTATGTTGGGCCAACATGGCTTCTCGTGGTTTGTAGAGTTAGCCAAGTATGGCTTGTTCAACAAACCTCAGTTAAAAATGTATAAAACCTGTCAGTGTGTGTTGAGCTCCAACAGAACTTAGCATGGGAAACTTTCCTAAAGATTTCTGAATAAAATGAGTAGAATGACTCTGTTTTACTGGGCACCCAAAGCAGGTTTCACTTTTAATGGTTGGTTAGCAGCCTCATCTAGCATTCATTTTCCAAACAGTAATAGCAAATATAAAGAGATGTACTGATACAGGGGCGTGGTGGCTGAGCGGGTAAGACGCCAGGCTTGTCAATTGGAAGATCGCAAGTTTGGAGGTTCGAATCCCTAGCCCTGCGTGCAGAGTGAGCTCCCACACTAGCTCCAGCTCTTGCCAACCTAGCAATTCGAAAGCATGCAAGTGCAAGTAAATGAAGAGGTACCACTTTGGTGGGCAGGTAACAGCGTTCCGCGCGCGTCATGCGGCCACATGACTGTGGAAATGTCTTCAGACAATGCTGGCTCTTCGGCTAACAAACGGAGATGAGCACCGGCCCCTAGAGTCGGACACGACTGCACAAATGTGCAGGGGGAACCTTTACCTTACTGATACAATAATAGGTTCCCCACCCCCATCCCAAGATTAACTGATATTTTGGGGAACAATTTTCGTTGGGATTGTGAGAGAAGAGAATGATTAAGAAGACTGTGATTATGTAATATGGTGTCAGTCTGGCCAATGAAAAACCTACCCTATCTTTTTTTCATTCCATCCAATGTGACAAGAGTGCATAATGTAGCAAAAATATGCTCTGACAATATATCCTTATTCTAAACATAAGGCAACTGGTCTGTATTATTGCATTAAAATCCCAAATCAATTTAAAGTTGCCAGAAATACCATATAGGTAGACCTCAAGTTACGATGGCAATTGGGACCAGAATTTCCATTGCTAAGCAATGCAGTCATAAAGCGCAACATCACATGACCGCATCGCTTTGTAACGGCAATCCCGGCACTCCCCATTGCCATCGTTAACCAAATTCCACCGGTCGTTAGCCGAGGACCCACTCCAATCCAAGCCATTCCAGGCTTGGTCCCTCCCAGTCCCGAGCCTTGGTTCTTCCAAGGTAAGGGACTGCTTCCCCTTCAACTCCCCCCAATTGCCTATTCCCCCCCCCAACTCTGCCCTTTTGGCTGCCCTGCACCCTGCCTTGCGGGTTGGCAAGCACCCCCAGGACCACACAGCTCGGGGGCTGCTTGCCATGCTGTGGCTCAGGGGCTTCCTGGTGTGCCACAGCTGTGGGGCTGCAAGAAGCCCCTGAGCTGCAGCATGAAGTCACAGCCACCCCTGGAAGCCACAGCTGCCCCAGCCCAGTCCCAGCCGCCCTCGCCACCCTGCACTCAGAGACCCCTGCCGCCCTGCGCTCTGCTGCCCCAGCTGACCTTCACTGTCTTCTTGCTATTGCTGCTGATGAGGCATGCTGCCCTGGCCCTTCGCGAGGCAGCTGCTGGCCACGTGAGGCCACCTTCCCCAGGTCTCGTGAGGAAACCGCCGTGCGCAACCTTGGGAAGAAATCCCTGTGCGGCCAGCAGCTGCCTCACAAAGGGCCAGGCCAGGCATGCTTGGTGAGCAGCGGGAACAAGAAGACAGCAAAGGTCAGCTGGGGCAGCAGGGGCCACGGAGTGCAGGGGGCCAAAAGGGCACAGATGGGGGGAGAGGTGAGGGGAGTTGAAGCGCCCCTGCGGTCGTAAGTGCGGGCGGGCTGACAAGCGCCCAAATTTTGATCGCATGACGCGGGGGCGCTCCAATGGTCATAACTTCTGGGATCAGTCATAGGTCCCTTCGTTCAGCGCCACTGTAAGTTCGAACAGTCACTGAATGAACAGTCGTTAAGTGAGGACTGCCTGTAGGCAAAAATTGTTTCAGCAACAATAGTAGATTTGTTTCTTAGGCTGACTTCAAGGACTTACAAATAAAAATCTGGAACTATTTTTAGAAGAAGCCCACCATCTTAGGCTCCAGCGAGTTGTATCAAAATGCATATACATCAAAAGAGAGCCCATGTGGGGTAGTGGTTCTGTTGCGGAGTTTGCCCTAGACCAGAGCTTTCCAAACTTTTCATGTTGGTGACACACTTTTTAGACATGCATCATTTCGCGACACACTCTTACAGCAGGGCACAAGGCAGGCACTAGGACCCACGTGGAATCCTGGCAGGGCTCGGAGGCAGCAGCAGCCGCGACACACCCAGACACCGCAGCCGACACACTAACGTGTCCCGACACACAGTTTGGAAAGCTCTGCCCTAGGGAGACCCAGATTCAAGTCCATCGTTAGCCATCGAAGCTCACTGGGTGTCTTTGGGCCTGTCACTCTCGGCACAATCTACCTCACAGGATGGCGGTTATGAAGAAAAATGGGAGACAGTGCTATGTTTGCTGCCTTGAGCTCTTGAAGGAAACGTGAGGTATAAATCTTACAAATTAGTAAATTTACATTATGCAAAAGGAAGAAGAGATCCAATTCCTGTTGCTGCATCCCTGAACGTATTACATGAAATTGCCATATCACATACATTAATGGATGGAGAAGGCTTTATCTCCCTGCTTTTCATAGACAATTTCTGTACCTACATACCTGTGGTTTTTATAAGGCAATTTGGCTATCCCTAGGGATGGGTTGGTAATAGTTTAGTTTCCATTGTTCTCCAACATTCTGTTTTGCCTTCAAAAATTTCTTGTGAGAATTGTGCAATTGTTGGTTTATTGAGCTTATTTGTACCTGCTTTTAATTAAAAATGCCTTTGCATTTTCAAGGTTATTTCTTGTCAAGGAGACTCTAGAGACACATGAACAGCATGCCGTGGATGGGGCAAGAGTGGGAGGTATTGGAAAAGAGAAAAGTGCTTCACTTTGTTATCTAAGGAGGTTTTACCTTTATATACATACACACACTATTTGTTTTTACACACACTTACAACTAGAAGGAATAGATAAGGGTATAGGCCTACAAGCTCTGCTCATCCGCATGAATTGCTGTGCTCTACTTCCATATTTCTGTCCATCAACATTTTCTAAATAGGAAAAAATGGTTTAAGACAGCACAACATTCTTTTCAGCAACACTCTGTGTTGATATTATGGACCAGAGAAGGCAGGTTGATGCAATATCTATACATTCAATGTTATTTATTTCACTTCAGCCATAGGAGACTTGTATTTTCCATTCCTACAGCAAATTTCTAAAGTACTCCGTCTCTCTATATCAGAGCTTTCCAAACTTTTCATGTTGGTGACGCACTTTTTAGACATGCATCATTTCGCGACACACTCTTACAGCCGGGCACAAGGCAGGCACTAGGACCTGCGCGGAATCACAGCTGGTTTGGAGGCAGCAAGGCACAAGGCAGGCACTAGGACCTGTGTGGAAGCCAGGAGGCAGCAGCAGACGCGACACACCCAGACACTGCAGCCGACACACTAACGTGTCCCGGCACACAGTTTGGAAAGCTCTGCTCTATATGCTTTCTGATGCTTGCTCAGCAGGGCAGTTTTTTCATTTCCTATCAGAATCATGTATGAAGTGAATAAATCTCCCAGATTTTTACATTTCAAAGTCACTCTTAGTCTCCATCATGGGATGACCAGCATTCATTTTTGTGCCGTGTACATCTCTCTCTCCCTTTTTTGCATAAAAAGTTGGAAAGAGTCAACAGTGATACAGTGATAGAGAGCAGGACAAACCCTTTGGAAATCCCATTCCCCCAATCAAATCAGCCTTCAGTGGATGTTCATCAGCACACACAAAGAGAATTGACAGTTTTAAAAAAACGATGATTAGCGAGAAAGCAGTATATTCCAGTCTTATGACAGATGATGTAGTTTTTCATTTGCTATTTGAAACATTCCTCAATTCTTCTTTCAGCAGAAACAAACTATCTAACATCCTCTTATTTCAATTTAAATGTAAAAGTATCCAGGGGCTCAACCTGTGCTGAATGTTATCTGCAAAAGCATGAAACAGTGGAGCAAATATTAAACCAGACGTAGCATAACAATTAGGGGCGTGGTGGCTCGGGGTAAGATGCCAGGCTTGTCGATCAGAAGATCCCAAGTTCGGCGGTTCGAATCCCTAGCCCCGTGTGATGGAGTGAGCTCCCGCACTAGCTCCAGCTCTTGCCAACCTAGCAATTCGAAAGCATGCAGATGCAAGTAGATAAATAGGTACCACTTCGGTGGGTATGTAACAGCGTTCCGCGCGCGTCATGCAGCCACATGACCGTGGAAGTGTCTTCAGACAACGCTGGCTCTTCGGCTAACAAACGGAGATGAGCACCGGCCCCTAGAGTCGGACACGACTGCACAAATGTGGGGGGGGGGAACCTTTACCTTTTTTTAACATAACAATTACTACAAATAGTACTGGGGGTGGGGAGGTGTTAAATTAACTTTGCTAAAGCTATCAGTCTAGGTTTTTTTCTTACAGGTCACCTTTCGCAGTAGCTCTTTATATAAGGGTGAAGAACAAAATTTAATCTGTGTTTGCAATGCACAATGCAAATTAAAAATCCTATAGAAGTGGAATGTCCAAGAATAATAAAGAAATACGAGCTTTATAATGCACTGTTTGCCTCTCAAGTGGGATGAAATAGAGTCTTGTAAGTCGGATTTTGTTTGGTTTGGTAACTGTTCCCTTTTCATTCCCCTATTGTTTTGCAGAACATGACAAGATAAATCATGCAGCTTTGTTTTAAGGAATGTCAGCAAAAGAGACTAAAGAGCATGCTAAATTACATAATAATCTATATTAAGTGGAAATTAGTTACTGCTTTTGAACTGCAAAATGAACTTACACGTTTGTATTAGAGATTTCTAAAAAATCTCTATAGTAGGATTACCAAAAAAAAAAAAAATCAAACTATATGTTATTGGCAGAATGAATCAGAATATCTATTAAAGCAGTCTTCTCTAACATGGCACCCCACTTCCCACCCCAAACGGGTTGGATTATCAACAGCCATGATTTCCAATCATGGGAAACAAATTATTGGAATTGTAAACTGACACAGCTGAAGTCACCAGTTGGGGAAAACTACTGTAAGGATCACATACATAGATACAGAGTATCACTTTTTCTCTAAAGAAAATTTAACTCGGTGTCAGCATATTAAATATAACAAATCATAGTTAACTACTAATCAACTGTTGTCTTGTGGGATCTAGGAGATGCACCGTCCTGAAAGCTGTGCCTTTTGTAAAGCTGTAAAAACCTGGCTCTTTCAGGAGGCCCTGGAGTGGGCTATAGTGCTCTGCTCCGTGGACATGTTTCTTTGACTATTTGGAACATGTGCTAGTTATTCTTCCCCAACGTACAACATGTATTCTGTTGTTGATTTTGTCTCTCTTGATATTTTTACTTCTTATTTTAACCCTATTATGTAAGTCACCTTGAGTTACTTTGGTAATTGATGCGGCATCCAAGTTGATCGATTAATCAAAATAGTCTGTCAACATCCACCTACAGGCTGCCTAAAAAGTCAAATTTTATAAGAAAGAGGTACAAAGCTCACAAAGGGGTGGGCTTTCTTTGGAAGAGTGTATCCTCATAGTGCCATGTCAAGTGAAAAAGTCCCTTCTGCTAACCCAGTGTTTTTCAAACTTGGCAACTTTAAGATGTGTGGACTTCAACTCCCAGAATTCCCCAGCCAGCATGAATTCTGGGAGTTGAAGTCCACACATCTTAAAGTTGCCAAGTTTGAAAAACACTGCACTAATCTATTGCTTCTCATCTATTTAATTGAAGAGCCAAAGGCAGCATACATACAGTAGCACACCCTATTTCCCCCCAACTACAACATCCCTATGAGATAGATTGGGTTAAGGGAGAATTACTGGCCCAAAGTCACCCAGTGAATTTTTGTGGCTGAACACAGAATAGAACCTGGGTCTCCCTGTTCCTAGTCCAACACTGATAGAGCCACACTGGCTCTCATATAAAATTTACAAAGCAATATAGTCCTTTAAGGATCAAATCCCATATCATTACAATTTTACAAGTAAAACGGTATGGTGGCCACTTCTCCCCTTTCCAGCCTTTCCACTGAAAAGGTAATCTGATTGGCATAGTTTCTGCTCAGCCTTTGGCAAACAGCATTTGTGCTCATGGTGCTGCACGCACACGGTAGAGATTGTGACTCCATGTTTTTCCACACCACTCCTGGATGTCCAGCTACTATCGTATCTATTTGCCTCTTTGGTGGAATAGCATCTACACTGGATTTAGGGAAATCTGTAATAAGTTTCTCTGGCCTATGACTTTTAGATTCAGCATTGTTTACTTGCCTGTCACTTTGGGACAGTATACGTATCTGTAGGTGTCTTGTTTCTGCACATTTGAAGCACTTAGGCTGGCCTTCAGAAAGCTTCGTCCTTGAGATGGGTTGGGTGGTGCTTGATGTTGTATAGCTGTGGCTTGATATGGTATATCTGGCATTGGATGTGGGTAGCCCATTAATTAAATCTGACTGGCCACGTTTTCTCCCATCCCAAGAATACATTGGGGTGGTCATGTTGGTACATCGCTGCCCCTCTGACGTCTGGAATCAGCCACCTTCTGGGCCATCTCTCCCACTTTCCTATATTGTATTTAATCCTGTTAGGAAGACTTGATCATAGAGTTGAGTTGCTAGACCATGAATTGTCAGGTTGTAACAGCTAATTGACCTCTTTGACTATATTGACTCCTACACATTCACACCAGGTAGCATACTCTCATAAAAATCAGTGCCTTCTCCTGAAAAATCCTAAAGTTCCTTCTGGCACTTTCTAGTGCCAATCCTAGCTGGCATTTTACCATGGGCATAGTTGTCCATATTATCCCAGGACATTTTGTAAGCCACTGATAAAAGGGAACATGACTGTCTTGGAGTCCAACTTGTTACCCTTTGAGTTTTCTTCTGTTAGCTGCACAGGCAGATATGTCTTCCCACTCCTCAAAAGAATGCAGGAAAGCTCTGCCTCCTATCACTAACCAAGCTATCCTGTCAAACCCAGTAGTTAAAAATAAAAATAACTTTGGTATGTACAAACTTCAAAGTTTACAAAGAAAACATCCTGAAAGTAGCAGAAGTAAAAAATTACTATAAAAGTGAACTGTTGGAAAATGTTTAGAAAACCCAGAGAAGTATAAACCATAACATGGTCAATACTGTTGGAGGTTCCAGCAAATCAGCATGCCTCATTAGCATGTAGATGAGTGCTCTAGGATGACTCTCTATGTGCTTCAGGAGGAAGCTGTCCTCCCACTTCCTCTTTCACTCTCTTTGCCTCTTTCCACAAGAGGAGAAGGACCATGCAGCTGCTGGTCCTCTCCATCTTGAGGCCATGCGGCCTAGAATCAGGAGGCTTTTTTCCCTCTTTCTACACACAGCCCCTGGCAGCAAAGAGGGCCAGGGGTCTACAAACAGTTTAGGGAAACATAGAAGAAGAAGAATCATTCCTAACAGAATGGATGTAACTGTAACTGGACCAAATAAACGAAAGAACTCTCTTGTACTTACTTTTGTAAATTACTTTGTCTAAGCATGTGATTCTTTATGCTTGGGAGGGCTAAATGCTTAAGATCATTAACCTATATCTCTCTAGCATGCTCATTAATGCTATTGTTGATAATATTCCTTTCTGTGCACTCATTGCCTCGCTGCATTAAGCTCTGCTCCATTCAGTGGTCCTAGCAGTCCACTAATGGTAATCAAATACATTATTATTATTATTATTATTATTATTATTATTATTATTTTAAAATAACCTTTATTTACTAAAATATATTACAATGTCATAATACAACAAATATAGTAAATATATACAATGGATATAAAAAAGAAGTAAAGAAGTAAAAAGAAAAAAAAAGAAAAACCAAAAGAAAAAGAATTTCGGTTAAAAGAAAAGGTTTCCGAGTATCACAACTATAGATAAAATTACCTTTTAATAATCTCTTATCTCTATTTTTCCTTATATTACCATTATTTCTATTTAACTATTTCATTAATATATAAAACCCATAGTCATAGCTTCATTTTTTTCAGTTGCAAGCAGGTAATCAAGAAGTGGCTGCCATAATTCCTTAAATCTCGAAATATTTTTATCTTTCATCAAGACCATTAATTTTGCCATTTGTGCTAAATCTAATAATTTAATCATCCATTCTTCTGTTGTTGGTATATGTTTTTTTCCCCAACATTGAGCGTATAAAATTCTTGCTGCAGTAATCATATGTAATAATAAATTTCCATATTTTTCTCAAGTTCTTCCTCCATTATTCCTAATAAATATAATTCTGGTTTTTTTATTATGTTTACCTTAAGAATTTTTTGAATAATCATATGTATCTGTTCCCAAAATATCTTTGCTTTTTTACAAGTCCACCAGAGATGATAGAACGTTCCTTCTTCTTGTGAGCATTTCCAACATTTGATATATTTTAAAACATTTTTGATAGTTTATCTGGTGTTAAATACCATCAATACATCATTTTATAAAAGTTCTCTTTTAAATTATAACTCAATGTAAATTTTAATCCCCTTGTCCACAGTTTTCCCATTGTTCCAACATAATATTGTATCCAAAATTCCTTGCCCACTTAATCATGCAATCCTTAACTTGTTCATCCTCTAAATTCAATTGTAATAACATTTTATACATTTTTGTAATAATATGTTCATTGTTCATAAATAATTGCTTTTCAAAATATGTTTCATTCATAAATTTATAATTCTTTTTATCCAATTTAAAACGCTCATTTAATTGCATATATGTGAAACAATGGCATGAATGACCTTCTATTTCTAATTTTTCTCTTGTTTTAAATAGAAAATTTATCTTCTTCATAATTTAATATACCTTTATATCTTAACCATCCCCCCCCCCATACTTTCCTTCCTTGCAAATGCTTCTTGTGGTGATATCCACAGTGGTATATTTGGTGTTAGTCTACTTTTATATTTATCCCAAACCTTTAATATAGCCTTTCTAATAATATGATTTTTAAATTCCTTATTTATTTTAACTTTATCATACCATATATACGCATGCCATCCAAATCTCAATTCATGACCCTCTAATTGTAACAGTTTTTGATTTTCCAACGTTACCCTATCTCTCATCCACATAAGACAACGTGCCTCAAAATATAATTTTAAATCTGGTAACCCCATCCCTCCCCTTTCTTTGGCATCCTGTAATACTTTAAACTTAATTCTTGGTTTTTTTCCTTGCCAAATAAATTTTGAAATATCTTTTTGCCATTGTTTAAATATTGTCTCAGTTATCAAAATTGGTAATGTTTGAAATAAAAATAACATCCTAGGTAATACATTCATTTTAATTATAGATATCCTTCTTAAGAGAGATAAGTGTAGTTTTTCCCATTTTATCATACCTTGTTTAATCTAGTTCCAAGTTTTACCATAATAATTTTGAAATATTGCACTGTTTTTAGTTGGCATAATTACTCCTAAATATTTAATCTTCTTTTCAATTTTAAAACCCGTCTTTTTCATCAATATTTCTTGATTTTCCTGTGTCATATTTTTGCTTAACATTTTCAATTTTTGTTTATTTACTTTAAAACCCGCTATCATTCCAAAGTCTTTCAATTTCTTCATTAAATATTCCAATGAAACTAAAGGATTTTGTAATATTAGAACTAAATCATCTGCAAATGTCCTTAATTTAAAAACCTCTTGTTTAATTTTTAACCCATTTGCTTATCTTCTCTTATATCTCTATTGAGAACCTCCAGGACCAAAATAAATAACAGAGATGATAAGGGGCATCCTTGTCTTGTTCCTTTTTCTATTTTACAATTTTCCGTTAATTCCTCATTTACAATAATTTTGGCTCTTTGAGTTGTATAGATTGATTTAATCCCTTTTACAAATAGTTCTCAAAATTCCATCTTCTCTAAAACCTTAAACATAAAAATCCAATTTAAATTATCAAAAGCTTTTTCAGCATCTAAAAAAATAAGGGCTATCTGACACTCATTATGGTATTATGCGTATTCTATGATATCTAATACTATTTGTACATTATCCTTCAGTTGTCTTTTAGGTAGGAATCCACTTTGGTCATGATCAATAATTTCTTGTAAAATTACTTTCAATATTTCTGCTAGTACTGATGTAAATATTTTATAATCATTATTTAATAATGATATTGGTCTATAGTTTTTAATCAAAGATGGGTGTTGTCCTTCTTTTGGTATAAGTGTGATATTTGCTTCTCTCCATGTGTTTCTGATCCCATCATAATCAAATTAATCAAATCTTTGAATGGGATAATAATCTGATCCATAAAACATTTGTAGTATCCTACTGATATTCCATCTGGGCCTGGTGTTTTTCCTAATTTAAGTTTCTTAATGGCTTCTAATATTTCCTGAGTCGTTATTGGGCTATTAACTATTAATTGCTGTGTTTATGACAATTTTGGTAAGTTTTGTTTACTCAAATATTCATCAATTTTTTTCTAATGAAATCTCTTGTTTTTCATATAAATTTGAAAAGAAATTATGAAATGCTTTTTTAATTTTTTTATTATCAAATACATGAAAGAAACTGTAAATAAAACAGACAAGACCAGGAATAGAAATGGTTACAAGCTGACACCATCAGGAAGGATATACGTAGAAGAATTAATTTTTGCAGCTCAAGAACAAGGATTACAAACAAATGTGATGGAATCAAGGACTCACAATGTATTAAAGTACAGCAAATGCAGATTTTGTAAAGAAAAGGATGAAACCATGGATCACATAATTAGTGGATACTGCAAAATTGGTCAACCTGACTATGAAAAACAACATGACAGAATAGTCACTATGATCCATTGGCATCTGTGCAAAAACGACAATTTCCGAATTTCCTGAATGTGGTTTGATCACAAAATTAAGATCAGTCAGATTGATTGATTGACTGATTACACAAAACTAAGATGTTGAAAATGATGATGTTACCAATCGAAGAGAATATTTGTAGCTCAGGATTGAATTGTGGAGGACTCCACAATGATGATGTTAAATTTTATGGGTTTTTTGCATACAAACCAATCATCATATAGTACACAAGGTACCAGATATAACAGTGATTGAAAAGAGTAATTTTTGTAGATGTAGCAATACCCAGTAACAGCAGAATTGAGGAAAAAGAATTGGAAATGTATATGTATATGTATATGTATATGTATATGTATATGTATATGTATATGTATATGTATATGTATATGTACGTACATACATACTCTGTGTGTGTGTGTGTGTATGTATGTATGTATGTATGTATGTGTATGTATGTATGTATGTATGTATGTATAAAATATAGAGATCTGATTATCAAAATAGGTAGATTATGGGAAAGATCTTGCAAAGTCATCCCTGTGGTTATTGGTGCATTAGGTGGAATAACAGACTAAATGAATTTTTGCAAGTATTTAATATTTCAGCTGTATCAGCTGTGGATTTACAAAAAATCACCTTGCTGGGCACATGTTATATCTTTAGAAGTTACTTCTATAATTCCAAGTTTGCTGGCTGGAACTCAAATTTCCAAAGAACACCAGTCAAAGATGTGATTCTTCTTGTTTGTTCTTTGTACTATGTTATTCTTTGCCTGTGTGCCAGACACAAATAGCAATGTACTTCGCCCCCCCCCCCCCAAAAAAAAAACCTTTTTAAAAGAGAAACAAACAAACGTCTAGCCTTCCCTCTAATGCTTACTATGGCTTTCTCCAAATCTGCTGACCTGCTCTGTCTGATCTCTTCGTGGATAGTACTACTGGTATTTTGTCCACAAAATGATCAGTACATAGAGCTTAGAAACAATATGTAACAACTCAAACACACATTTATCTTCCAATACCAATTCTGTAAGTATTTCCAGCCACCTCTGGAAAGATTATCTCCTTGGTTTGTCATATTTTTCAACTATTCAACAATAATGTGAATCAGCAACATGCTGTTTTCCAAATGCGTTCAAGGGCATTCTGCTAAAGGCAGGGAAATAAAAATGCAGGTGGCCTACTTACAATATTACAGCCCCAGGTGATAAAGATAGAGAAAGCAAGCACAGCTGAACAGTTAGGAAATACAGCATCTGGAACTATTTTATGCCTCATCTATCAATCTGCTTTATGGGACTAGAGAATTAACATTTCAGACCACACATCATTGCTTCATTACTGATAAATCCCAGAACTGTGGTCGTTACTTCACCCCAAAGCAATTCGGATGGACATCTGCAGAGATCACATTGAATGATCACCTTCCAATGTCTTTAAATTAAAAGTTGTAATAAAATTTTCTATGTAATGAAGTTAGCAGAGACTGTAGGAGCTACTCCAATATAAGCACCCATTATCAGACCTCTAAACGTCTTTTAAACATTAGGGAAAACTCATATTTTTCAGTGACAGCTCAGGTGGGTGGGGTGGTAATGTGAATTATGTAAGATAAATGCAGAAGAGGGTTGATTGCTTTTGTTAGAACATTTATATAAATCAACAAGCTTGGTATTTTGTACTTTTTGTGCTCTTTGGTTAAAAAAAAAATCCAAAATTGCTAATGAAGTATCCCATAAATTCCTGCCTTATGATCCTGCTGTTAACAGTTGAGAATTATTTGTTCCTTTGTACTTTGGACAACGCTGGCTCTTCGGCTAACAAACGGAGATGAGCACCAGCCCCTAGAGTCGGACACGACTGCACAAATGTGCGGGGGGAACCTTTAAAAAAAAAAAAAACTAGCAAGTACAAAAAGGGGCGTGGTGGCTCAGCCGGTAAGACGCCAGGCTTGTTGATCAGAAGATCGCAAATTCGGAGGTTCAAATCCCTAGCCCTGCGTGCGGAGTGAGCTCCCGCACTAGCTCCAGCTCTTGCCAACCTAGCAATTCGAAAGCATGCAAATGCAAGTAGATGAATAGGTACCACTTCGGTGGGAAGGTAACAGCGTTCCGCACGCGTCATGCAGCCACATGACCGTGGAAGCGTCTTTGGACAATGCTGGCTCTTCAGCTAACAAACGGAGATGAGCACCGGCCCCTAGAGTCGGACATGACTGCACAAATGTGCGGGGGGAACCTTTACCTTTACGTTACTGGCAAGTGGTCCAGCCAATACACAGTATCTTCACTGCCTTGATCCAGCCTTGTATTCAGCTATGCATAAGACCTCTATTGCATTATTCTTGTGATGCTAAGAAAGGGCAGACTCTTCTTGTGCGGATCTTTGGCTCACAAAAGACATGAGGCATCTCAATAGACTGTATCAACCACAGAGAATGGATATTCCAGGAAAGTAAAACAGGATTAACTTGCACAGCATTTAATTTTAAATCAGCTTCACTGATACAAGTTTTTGCTCGTATAATGGCAGCTTACAGTTTTCATGTCAAAAGACTGAATTTCACTTATTTACTTAAACTGAATATATCACCTTTCAACCAATATCACCCAAATGTACTTTAAGAAATTATATATATTTATTATATTATATTAATAATTTGTAATTTTATATGTGTATTTTAATCTTAATTTTTATTGTAAGCCGCCCAGAGTCCCCCGTTTGTATAAATTTAAATAATAAATAAATAAATATTCACAGAAAACGTATTAAACAATAATATGTCCCAGTCTCTCTCTCTCTCTCTCTCTCTCTCTCAGCCCAACCCACTTCATAGGGTTGTTGGGGTTGTTGTTGTGGGGAAAAATATGAGGCAAGAGTATTAGGTATCTTTGCCACCTTGAGTTATGTATAAAAAAAGGGGGAAATAATAATAATAATAATAATAATAATAATAATAATAATAATTGCTGCAAGATCATACAGACTGATTACAAACAATGGCATGACAAAGTAGCAACAATGTTGCATTGGAATATCTGCAAGAAATACCACTTGCCTGCAAGCAAGAACTGGTGGGACCACAAAATAGACAAAGTAATAGAAAATGAAGAAGCTAAAGTGCTCTGGGACTTTAGAATTCAAACAGACAAGCATCTACCACACAACACCCCAGACTTAACAATTGTTGATAAGAAAGGCAAAAAAGTCTGGATAGTGGACATTGCAATACTGGAGACAGCAGAAGAGAAGAGAAAGAACTGGAGAAAATCACAAAATACAAAGACCTGCAAATAGAAGTAGAACGAATGTGGCAAAAGAAAGCAAAGGTAGTACCAATAGTAAGAGGTGCCTTGGGTGCAATCCCAAAACATCTGGAGCAGCATTTGAACACCATTGCCATTGACAAAATCACCACCAGTCAATTGCAAAAGGCAGCTTTACTTGGAACAGCTTACATCCTGCGACAATACCTTTAATATTATTAAACAACAACATCTGCCTATCCCAGGTCTTGGCAAGGACTCAATAGGTAGACAAAAATGCCAAATCCAGTCTAAACATCTGGCCTACTATGTGACCAACCATAATAAACTTATTTTAAAAACCCACTAGGCAAATTTAAGAGGTATGTCTTGTCTTTTCCAAAATGCCATGAAAGCAATGAACAATCTTTAGATCTCAGAAAAAAATCACTCTACAGCTCCCATGTCAGAAAAGTGTCATCTGTCAGAGGAGCTACCCTCAAAAAGGTCTCTTCTGCAGATCTTAATATGTAGGCAGGTTCACAAAACAGGCAGTTCCTTGGATACCCAGATGTTGGGAGATCTTAACTTGAAAATGAGCCCATAAAGCAGGTGTGCTTCCTTTATTTAGAATTGCTGCCTAAACAGGAAATAGATTAGCGAAGAACCCACCCACTTGGTTTTCATGGAAAACCACCACCACAACAAAAACCATAGGAGGCAAAATCAAGTGTGATGATTGCAGAGAAAATTAACATAATTTTTCATACATGTCAAAATACAGTAATTTTATTCCTCTTTACAAAGCAATCTGAACTAATTCGTGGTTGTTGCTGAGCTATTTAATGAGAATTTTACACTAAGTATAGGCATCTACTCCAGCAAAGGAGATCGTTACCTTGTCGTGGTGCTGGAGCTTGAGCACCTCAATGAAACCATGAGCTAAACCGTGAAGGAACACCCAAGACGGGAAGGTTGTGGCAGAGAGGTCAGACTAAATACGATCCCTGGGGAAGGTAATGGCAACCCACCCCAGCATTCTTGCCGTGAAAACTAAATGGATCAGTACAACCAGAGATATGTCGGTATACCATTGGAAGATGGGACTCCCAGGTCGGAAGATGGTCAAAATGCTACTGGGGAGGAACAGAGGATAAGTTCAACTAGCCCCAGATGTGATGACGCAGCTAGCTCAAAGCCGAAAGGACGGCTAGCGGCCGACGGTGCTGGTGGTGAACGACGGATCCGATGTTCTAAAGATCAACACACCATAGGAACCTGGAATGTAAGATCTATGAGCCAGGGCAAATTGGATGTGGTTATTGGTGAGATGTCAAGATTAAATATAGACATTTTAGGTGTCAGTGAACTGAAATGGACTGGAATGGGCCACTTCACATCAGATGACCACCAGATCTACTACTGTGGACAAGAGGACCACAGAAGAAATGCAGTAGCCTTCATAATTAATAATAAAGCGGCTAAAGCAGTGCTTGGATACAATCCAAAAAACGATAGAATGATCTCAATTCAAATTCAGGGTAAGCCATTTAACATCACAGTGATCCAAATATACGCCCCAACCACAGATGCTGAAGAAGCAGAAGTAGATCAGTTCTATGAGGATCTGCAGCACCTACTGGATAATACACCAAAAAGAGATGTTATTTTCATTACAGGAGACTGGAATGCTAAGGTGGGTAGTCAAACGACACCTGGAATTACAGGCAAGCATGGTCTGGGAGAACAAAATGAAGCGGGACGTAGGCTGATAGAATTTTGCCAAGACAACTCACTGTGCATAACAAACACTCTCTTCCAGCAACCTAAAAGATGACTTTATACATGGACTTCACCAGATGGTCGACACCGAAATCAGATTGACTACATCCTTTGCAGCCAAAGGTGGTGGACATCTGTACAGTCAGTAAAAACAAGACCTGGAGCTGACTGTAGTTCAGATCACGAACTTCTTATTGCAAAATTTAGAATCAGACTAAAGAGAATAGGGAAGACCCACAGATCAGTTAGATATGAGCACACTAATATTCCTAAGAAATATGCAGTGGAGGTGAAGAATAGATTTAAGGGACTAGATTTAGTAGATAGGGTCCCGGAAGAACTATGGACAGAAGTTCGCAACATTGTTCAGGAGGCGGCAACAAAAAACGTCCCACAGAAAAAGAAAACCAAGAAGGCAAGATGGCTGTCTGCTGAGACACTGGAAGTAGCCCAAGAAAGAAGGAAAGCAAAAGGCAACAGTGATAGGGGGAGATATGCCCAATTAAATGCAAAATTCCAGAGGTTAGCCAGAAGAGATAAGGAATTATTTTTAAACAAGCAATGTGTGGAAGTGGAAGAAGACAATAGAATAGGAAGGACAAGAGACCTCTTCCATAAAATTAGAAATATCGGAGGTAAATTCCAGGCAAAAATGGGTATGATCAAAAACAAAGATGGTAAGGACCTAACAGAAGCAGAAGAGATCAAGAAAAGGTGGCAAGAATATACGGAAGATCTGTATAGGAAGGATAATAATATTGGAGATAGCTTTGACGGTGTGGTCAGTGAGTTAGAGCCAGACATCCTGAAGAGTGAGGTTGAATGGCCCTTAAGAAGCATTGCTAATAACAAGGCAGCAGGAGACGACGGTATCCCAGCTGAACTGTTTAAAATCTTGCAAGATGATGCTGTCAAAGTGATGCATGCCATATGCCAGCAAATTTGGAAAACACAAGAATGGCCATCAGATTGGAAAAAATCAACTTCTATCCCCATACCAAAAAAGGGAAGCACTAAAGAATGTTCAAACTATCGAACAGTGGCACTTATTTCACATGCCAGTAAGGTAATGCTCAAGATCTTGCAAGGTAGACTCCAGCAATTCATGGAGCGAGAATTGCCAGATGTACAAGCTGGGTTTAGAAAAGGCAGAGGAACTAGAGACCAAATTGCCAATATCCGCTGGATAATGGAGAAAACCAGGGAATTTCAGAAAAACATCTATTTCTGTTTTATTGACTATTCTAAAGCCTTTGACTGTGTGGATCATAACAAATTGTGGCAAGTTCTTGGTGGTATGGGGATACCAAGTCATCTTGTCTGCCTCCTGGGGAATCTGTATAACGACCAAGTAGCAATGGTAAGAACAGAGCACGGAACAACGGACTGGTTTAAGATTGGGAAAGGAGTACGGCAGGGCTGTATACTCTCACCCTACCTATTCAACCTGTATGCAGAACACATCATGCGACGTGCTGGGCTTGAGGAATCCAAGGCTGGAGTTAAAATCGCTGGAAGAAACATTAACAATCTTAGATATGCAGATGATACCACTTTGATGGCTGAAAGCGAGGAGGAGTTGAGGAGCCTTATGACGAAGGTGAAAGAAGAAAGTGCAAAAGCTGGGTTGCAGTTAAACCTCAAAAAAACCAAGATTATGGCAACCAGCTTGATTGAAGACTGGCAAATAGAGGGAGAAAAAGTGGAGGCAGTGACAGACTTTGTATTTCTAGGCACAAAGATTACTGCAGATGCTGACTGCAGCCAGGAAATCAGAAGGCGTCTACTTCTCAGGAGGAGAGCAATGGCAAATCTTGATAAAATAGTTAAGAGCAGAGACATCACACTGACAACAAAGGTCCGCATAGTTAAAGCAATGGTATTCCCTGTAGTAACCTATGGCTGTGAGAGCTGGACCATAAGGAAGGCTGAGCGAAGGAAGATAGATGCTTTTGAACTGTGGTGTTGGAGGAAAATTCTGAGAGTGCCTTGGACTGCTAGAAGATCAAACCAGTCCATACTCCAGGAAATAAAGCCAGACTGCTCACTTGAGGGAATGATATTAAAGGCAAAACTGAAGTACTTTGGCCACATAATGAGAAGACAGGATACCCTGGAGAAGAAGCTGATGCTAGGGAAAGTGGAAGGCAAAAGGAAGAGGGGCCGACCAAGGGCAAGATGGATGGATGATATTCTGGAGGTGACAGACTCAACCATGGGGGAGCTGGGGATGGTGACGGCCGACAGGAAGCTCTGGCGTGGGCTGGTCCATGAAGTCACGAAGAGTCGGAAGCGACTGAACGAATAAACAACAAATAGGCATCTAAATTTAATAAATAAATACATTCTAGCAAACATCATATTTCTCTGCCGTACAATATTTGGCTATTCAAACTTTAAAGAAGCTACAAGTATTAGCTAGTTTTAATGTCTGTATGCTGCTCCCATGTCCACTATATTATTATGTATGCCCTCATCACAATGTCATTGTATTATGTATGTACAAATCATACATCCATTGTCCTGTGTGGCTTCACAGATGTTTTTAAATCTGTCACATTATGTAAAATGCCCTGAATTTAATTAACTATAATATAAAATGACTGTATAAACAGGTTCAATTTCCATATTAAAAATGGAATGGAATGAGGGGCTGAAAATGAAGAATGAAGTTATAAGAAGGGATTCACTAGTTTTCAGCATCATAATCTATTAGATAGAGAAGTACTATGCCATGTAAAAGTATGGATTGTTTCAATAAGGTAAGAAATATTTGAATTACTCTTTTTAAATTAGGTTTATCATGTATGTGCACTAATACTTACATTTTTCAATTGTAGAAATTGTGCAAGTATGAGATTTGTAAATGTATACACTAACATATCCATTTACTGACAATCTGAAAGGAAGTTACTTCTGCGACTAATTACTATAATGGTCCACGGATAGACATAAAAAGGACAACGTAAGTACCTGATCAAAAGGCAGTAGAAGCATGGAATTCTAAGTGAAGAATTAATTAGGTACCAGTGAGTCAGGTTCAAATCTTGGTGAATGCATGGACCAATGTTCATTTTTTACTGTGTCTCTAGTAATCCCTTACAGCCAATTCTAAGGACATTCTTATAATTTCTCTCATCTGGTCCATCTACCATATCTGTGGCCTCTCCCTTCTTCTACTTCCATTAACCTTGCCAAACATAATCATACCAATCGAAGAGAATATTTGTAGCTCAGGGTTGAACTGTGGAGTCCTTGGTGCTCTCTGAGCCTTGTTGTTTTCTTGCAGACGTTTCATTGCCAAACTAGGCAACATCTTCAGTGCGAAAAAAAAGTTTGGCAATGAAACGTCTGCAAGAAAACAACAAGGCTCAGAGAGCACCAAGGACTCCACAGAACATAATCATGTTTTCTAGTCTATCATCCAGGGTGCAGGCACAATTAATACCTCCTTTGTCTCCTAGCATTTGGACTGCAAACTGAAGGCAACAAGCTAGATTCTGTTACTTATTTACAGTTTTTGTTACTCACCCTAATCGGTAGATTCTGGGTGGCATGAAACAAAAGTAACAGTAACAGAAATATAGAAAAAGAAGAAAACACCCCTCCCCAAAAGAAAGATATAATAGGAAAAGATAGCCTCCAAGCTATACTGCATGCTACAAAACAATCAGCTCAGACTGAAAGCATGGCAGAACAAAGTAGTTTTAGCTGCCTTCCAAAATGCTAGGTGGGATGGGGCTACACAAACTTATGTGGGTAAAGAGTTCCCCAACATGGGAACCACAACCCCAAAGGCCTGTCATCTTCTCCATGTCCCCCATACCTCCATATGGGGGGAACATGGATCGGGCCCTCTTGGAATGTACTTACTGGATGTGCAGATTTGATCTTCACTAGATAATGCCTGATGTACTGTATTTACAGGCCATCTTTAACTGAAAGGGAATCTGATTTGCTGATCCTCTGGTTTGGTCTCACTAGTTGCAGCTTGTAATTCATTTGCTGGGAGGCAAACCCATTTTCCAGTTGAAAAACACAAGGCAGAATACAAGCCTGCAAATATGTCTTCCTCCCAATGTGGGGGAAAAGGTCTCTTCAGAGTAGCCAAGATTCTTGGCTGCCTGCAACAAGCTGTCAGTACTTTGCAGAGTGAAGAGCTTCTGATGTACTGCATTCACTGGAAAGGTTCTTAAAAATTCAGGGAGATATTCAGAGACGTATCTGTCTTGAAAATAGCCAATGTCATGTTAGTGTTTTAAATGTTCCAGAAACGCTTTGCAATTGAGAGATCAAACAAAAACACAAAAACCTTTTCAGCAAACATTATATATATTAATATAAAAACATAACTACAAAATTTCCCTCCTCACAGAGAGAGATAGCCTCAGCATAATTTAGAGGCAAAAGAACAGCAGAGCAGAGAACAAAGAAGAAACAAGGCAGGTTTTACAAAACAAAGGTATGTTAATATATACCTTTTTACATATAGGTCAGAACAATTATTTACCATAGTAACCTACTTATCAGTCCTAAAACAGACAAAAGATTGAACTCTGAACGCGGCCAATACTTAAGAAAAACAATTAGAATTCCTTGCAATGCCAGACTTGCTGGCACCACAGTTTCTTGAGATCCAAATTCTTGTCTCCAGCTAGCAGAATATCTTCTGATTCAAATTCTTTTTAAATCATAAAACAACACTCCCCTTTCTATGTTAAAAAGAATTTGGAAAGAAACCCATTTTTTCAGTGAATTCTTTGTGCCTTACAGCAGTAAGTGGTTTGGTTAAAATGTCAGCTTTCATATCCTTCGAGTCACAATATTTTAATATGCCCTCACCTTTTGCAATGAAATCCTTAACATGATGAAAATGAATGTCAATATGCTTTGTTCTGCTTCTACAGCCCTCAGATAAAATCATGTGAATGCAAGCCTGGTTGTCTTCATAAACAGCTATAGCTTGGTGTAAAATGATACCTATATCTTTTAAAAGCTGTTTGAACCAGACAATTTCATTACATATCTGCGCTAAACTGTAGAATTCAGCTTCAGTGGTGGACAGGGCCACTATTGTTGCTTTCTAGAATACCAAGCAATTGTAGAATCAGCAAATTGAATTATAGCTCCAGAAATGGACTTACGATCAGTAAGATCTCCACCCCAATCTGAGTCAGCAAGTTTCTAATTTTTCTATTCCATCAGCAGACAGTTTTAAACAGTAATTCTTAGTACCTTGCAAATATCTAAAAAGCCTTTTTAATCTAGCTTTCGCAACAATGTTGGATTCTCTACATGTCTGCTCAAAATTGATACAGCATTTGCTATATCTGGCCTTGAATTATTTGCAATGTACAGTAAACTTCCAATGGCAGATCTAAAACCATCTGTATCAGATGACTCAGTCTCCCCCTTCTCCTCAAGAAATTCTGGAACCATGGGAGTTGAGACAGATTTACATTCCTGCATTTTAAAATCCTCCAGCAGTTTCTTAATCTTATCACTTTGGCTTATCAGAAAACTTCCATCCTCTTCTCTCTGTATTTGTAAGCCCAAATAATTTGTAACTTCCCCAAGATTTTTCAATGTGAAATTGCTTTGCATACAAGCCTCAAAATCAAGTTGTTGTTTGTCTTTCTTTACATAAACACAGGAATCTGCTATCCCTTTTACAAAACAAAAACTCTGTAATGTCTTATCAAGCTTTTTGTTCCAGCAATGAGCAGCTTGCTTTAACCCATATATTGGCTTGTGTAGTTCACAGATTAAGTTTTCACCTTGTTCATAACCAGGAGGTTGTTGCATGTATAATTTCTGATCTAATTCACCATACAGAAATGCAGTTTGAACATCATAATGATAAACAGACATCTTTTTCGTAGCAGCAACCTTCAACAACCACCTGATTGATTCACCCTGTTACAGGAGCAAAAATTTTATCATAATCTACATCTTTCCTTTGAGAAAATCCTTTTGCAACCAATCTTGCTTTATACTTCTGAATATTTCCGCTGGAATCTTTTTTTAATTTAAAAACCCATCTACAACCTAAACAGCGTTCACCAGGAGGAAGATTAACCAATTTCCAAGTCTTATTTTCTTTTAAACAAGCAAATTCCTGCTGCATTGCCTCATGCCAGTAGTTAGCAATTTCAGGAGGCATCTCATTGATTTGCTGTAAAGATCCAGGTTCTGTGTAAATGTAGAATGCTTTTACCCTATCCACCTCATAACATTTAGGAGGAACCCCTTTGAGACCTGTGAGGTAGGACAGGACTAACGGTGGAGGGAGATGGGCAGTGATAGAAGTTTGATTAATAAAATAAATTATTTACCATGGTAACCTACTTATCAGTCCTAAAACAGACAAAATATTGAACTCTGAACCCGACCAATACTTAAGAAAAACAATTAGGATGCCTTGCAATGCCAGACTTGCTGGCATCACAGTTTCTTGAGATCCAAATTCTTGTCTCCAGCTAGCAGAATATCTTCTGATTCAAATTCTTTTTAAATCATAAAACAACAACATGTCATTCATATTGAACGGTATAGCACAGTCAAGCATCAGGAGTTGACCACAGGAAATGATTTATTTATTTATTTATTTATTTATTTAATAAGACTTTATTAAAGTTTCAAAATACAGATAAAATATGAAATATAGAAAAGACTGAAGAAAAGCTAAAATAAAAAAGACAAACTAAAAAGTGCAGAAATAGTTAGAAAGAAATGCAAAAGAAGTGGCTTCTGGCCTTCTCCAGCACAGAAAGAAATACAAAATAATACATTAATCTCTTACTCTAAATCAAACCATGGTAAACATTATTTCTATAAACCATAGCTTTCCAAACTGTGTGTCGCGACACTTTAGTGTGTTGCAGTAGACAGTTTAGTGTGTCGTGAAACAACCTGGAAGCGGTGGCAGCAACGGCAGCGGTGTGCATGGTGGCGGCACGGGGGGTGTGTGCGGCGGCGGCGGTGTGCATGGCGGCGGTGGCAGCAACGGCAGCGGCGCGCCATCAGCGCTTCCGCGTTTTAGCAGAAAACACAAGGCCGCTGCCGCCGCCGCACCCCCCCCCTGCCGCCGCCGCGCGCACCCCCGCTGCCGCCATTGGTGTGTCGCCAACGGCGGCAGTTTGGAAAACACTGCTATAAGCTATAACAACTTAATCATCAAAACCCAAAATCAAAACTATATTTTTCTCGGATACAAGCAAAAAAATCCAAAAGCGGTTTCCACAGAGAAACAAATCCAGCCAAGTTATTTTCTCTTATCAATGCTGCCAGTTCACAGGGAATGTTTTGTGACATTTTGTATTATGTCATAAAATGTTTTATAATTTTTATCATAAAATATTTTATAGAATTTGCCAGATTTCAGTTCCTTAGGAGTCATGGGTCCCATATTTTAGACACATTCTGTAAGTTAGCCCATTTGAGGTACCTTGGGTCAAAAATTGTTGCCCTACCATGCACCATTTCACCCAAAGGTTACACACAAACAGGAGAGTTTTAGTAGTATATAGATTAAGAGACCGTTGGCATCTGTTTCCCCACCCTTACTCAGGGACAAGGCGCCTTTATAAACTACAGTATCTGAAACGGACATGGTTCTCCACAACATGGAGGTGGTTTGTG
The DNA here is from genome assembly GCA_023362775.1 of Charina bottae. Taxonomy (NCBI): domain Eukaryota; kingdom Metazoa; phylum Chordata; class Lepidosauria; order Squamata; family Charinaidae; genus Charina; species Charina bottae. Next base: position 3,840,077 of record JALMGJ010000044.1, on the reverse strand, counting down.
CAGGTAAGGTAAAAACGTCAGCTACTGAATTTCGGGTTGTCCTAGAGCTGGTCCAGGGGAAGGCAGGGTAATGGTTAGTTAGACCAGGGCTGGGGAAATCCCCACCTAGCCCTATTGGGTGCAAGCTCAGTTGGAGCCGTCCTTAGCTCCCTATCTAACCCTCAGAGGATTGTTGTAAGGATAAAACGGAGATGGAGGGTGCGGATTCAGGAAAGTCGCTTCCCATCAATCCGTGGGGAAACTCTTTGGGGCCGGGCTAGATCGACTCGCCCGCCTTCCCGCGGGACGACGAAGGAAAGACCCCGCTGCGAGAGGCCTCGGCCGGGATGACAAGGAAAGCGCCCCCACTTCCTCCTTAAGCGGAACCTTGCGAGGGAGGCGCGGCGGCCGAGGGGAGGGAATTGGGCGATGGCCCATATCCAGGCGACGGCTGCCGGGAGCGGCCCTTTCTTCCTCTCTTCCCGAGGAATTTCGCGCGCTGCTTCCTTTCCCCCTCCGGCGCGCGCCTTTTACGCGCCGTGACGCTTTCCGTCGCCCGGTGTGGAGGAAGAGGAGGAGGAAGCGGCGTCCAAAGGAGTGACACGGAAGGTCACCTCGCGGCTTTCTTTCGCTTTCAATTCAACTCGGTGGCGGGGCTTTTCTGCAGAACCGGGTGGAGCGTTTTGGCCAGCGAGTGGGGAGGGTGCCTTGGCTTTCCTGCTTCGTGCCGCTGTTCACAGCTCTTGGGAGCAGCCAGGAAGCCCCGAGAGCTTCTGGAGAAAGAAGGTGAGTGCTTCCACTTTCCCTCTTTTTTTGGGGGGGGGGTGTTTTGAAATAATGACTGTCTCCCCCCCCCGCCTCTTTAAGTGCCTGGTTTGGTTCTTGTTTTGTTAAATAGGGTTGCTGCGGAGTCCCAGTTTTGGTTAGCCAAAATTACTCTCCTGATTAGGAACGTGGCTTTTCCCGCCTACTCATAAGCCCGTCCTATAGGCTATCTGCGAAGACTGAATTAAAACTGTTCATAGTTTTTCTATAACGTCTAGGGTTCACTACGTTATCTTACACAACTCCCATAACACAGAATCAAAGAGCCAGTCCCGACTCTTATTTTCCCAACTGCTCTCTCTTCATGCTGATACTCGTTCCTCTGCAGGTGTAGCATTGAGGTCAGTGCAGGGCATGTAGCTTGTGCTGGACGATAGGCATGATGCTCCTTTTCGGGTGCTGATTCTTAAAATGTATAGTTTCTACCGCAATGAGTGAAAATGGAAACAATTCAGAGAAAGGAGAAGCAAGTAAAACTGATGTCTTAGAGAGCTCCAGCAGCTAGGTAGAATGGTTGCTTTCAGGAAACAGCAGAGAGACAGCCTGTCCAAGTACTTTAAGCTGATAATAGCATGCTCCTACGTGTTTGAAGCTTCTAAGGCAGGATTTCTCAACCAGGGTTCCATGGAACCCTAGGGTTCTGCAAGAGGTCCCTAGGGGTTCCCTGGGAGATCACAATTTATTTAAAAAATTATTTCAAATGCGGGCAACTTCACATTAAAGAGGTAAGTTTCATTCTTTATTTTCAATTTAGGAACACTGTTAATGCATATATACAGGCCTACACATGAAACAAATATAATAATTTTGTAATTTCTGGCCTATGTTTGAGCCTGAATGTGCAGGGGTTCCCTGAGGCTTGAAAAATATTTCAAGGGTTCCTCCAGGGTCAAAAGGTTGAGAAAGGCTGTTCTAAGGAGAAAGTTGTAAAACAGTACGGAATCTTGGTTTCCAGCACTTCATATATAATTGGTCTGTCAGACTTGTAGGATATTGGGATGAGGTCTACAAATGGCTGGGTGATGAATTTACCCTGGGTTTGCACTCTTATTCACTAAAAGAATAGGGATGATCATGCAAATGGCATGCCATAACATGTAAGTGAGATTCTGTTTATGGTCTTCGTATGGCAGTTTGGTTAAAAAGTCATTAAGAATTTCCCGTTCAGCAAACTTAAGGTATATATTCTCTCATTCTCTCTCTCTCTCTCTCTCTCTCTCACACACACACACACATACACACATTCATATATTAGGCCGTCCCACTCATAAATTGATTCTGGGCAGCATACGTCAATAAAAAATAATGTAAGTACAAAATGGACTGATAGAACAATAAACACATAGCTGAAGCTGTTTATAACAAACGCTCTCACAATAGAACAGGCTCATCTAACCTCTTAATCCTATACATGAGAGAAAAGCCAGGTTTTCATGGCTCTATGAAAGGTCAGGGCCATTTGTACCTCAGGAGAAGCTTGTTCCGAAGGACAAACGCAGTTTACAACTCCTTCATAGAGCCTCAGTCCATCGCTGGGCACACAGCGGGGGCCTTCTTATAGTCTGTTGGTCATATTTGATAAGCTGCTTATATTTGTAGTTTTTGAAACCCTTGAGGGAGAAAAAGAGGTCAGGAAACTAGCTAAAATATAAGAAATGGCACATTTTAGGGTGCATATGGAATGAAAAGTATGTTTCTGATTGAAGGTGCAGCATACTGGAGATTCTGCCATGCTATTTTGGATTGGCTGCAGTTTGGCAGAAATAAAACCAAATGTTTTGCTTGTTTTGGGTTTGGCAGAAACTTGTTCCAGAGCGATACTGGAGTGATTTTATGGTGCAAATAGAGCGAGGCTTGTGTGCATCATATGCACACAGATACCCCATGTGGCCTGTGTGCCAGTGTACCTATGCCCCCATCTTAGTTTTAATTTATGTAATTTCAGTATTTATATACCACCATGTTATAGAAATTCTATGTGGTTCGCAACAGCTAAGCATAAAATGCAATACTGTAAAAGCCACTGAATACACACTAAAAAGAGAAGTTGTTCCAATCTTTAGCCTGCTCCAGACGCCTTGTAAAACTACCCATGTCTTGCTTTAGATCCAGCCAAACATGTTTTTTCCCATACATAATAATGTAGTCAAATAGTCCATCAACCCTTTTCCCTGGGCCAACTTGCCAAATCAGCAATCTAATCTTCCTTGCCTCCCCCTGCCCCCGTGTCTTCCCTTCCCTGCCTCCCCTCAGCTGCCAGGGCCAGTGAATTGGCCTGTGAGCCTCTTCCTTAATGCAGAAGTCTCAGCAGTAAGGAATAGGGTTCCATGATGGCATATCCCACTGGCCAGTGTGCTACCCCAGTCTCCCCAGAACCTTCCCTTTTCTCACTCATTGCACCGTATCTTCCCATATTTTTCCTTTTCTTCCTTCCTTCCTGCTTCCTCACAGCTGGTCTACATATGCCATCACCCAGGAAACGCCCCAACCGTGTTTTTTCCCAGTGTCTCCTCCCCACCACTAAATTTCAGTCCATACTAGAACCAGATAGCCCGAATTCATTACACATATGGATAAAAACTTCTGAAATGCCCTATTTTGGTTTGGGCAGAAACCACTCAAAACCAGCTGTGCTGTGTATGGAACATTCTGCTCATCCATAGTATGTTTAAACGAATCTACTATTTTAAAGTTAATTTGTAAAGTTAACTTTATTAACCTAGTAGTGCTGGTCTTACTAGAGCATGATAGACTTCAGAATATTTGTATCTTTCTTTTATTCATCCAGTATCTTTAGTGTGGCCCTGATGCTTAATTGAAAAAAAACTTTTTCCACTGAGACAGCTATTTTTAATATTAGAAAATTTAGTTATGTAAATGGAAAAAAAAACAGTTTTAAGGGGGGAAATAGCACATGTTCTTAGACACAGATAAAATCTGGCATTTATTTATCCAGAATCTCAGCTTAAATAACATCCAGGGCTATGTTTGGCCACCAGGTTTTAACACTAGCTTAGAATGCAATGATTATATCCTGTTATCCTATTCATTTGGAGAGAAGGATTGCAAAACACAATGTAAAGTACATGTTGGTGGGCAAATCATTCTAATCAATAAGTACTTGTAAGATATATAGGGTTGATCATATCAATTTGACTGAGATATTTGTTTGAATTCTAACTTCCTCCTTTGTACCTCAACCAATTTGCGATATTTATAAACATTTAGGCCCCCTAGAAACTATACTGTAAGTGTTTATTTTTGCTTTGCTGCATAATGTATTATATATAAGGGAACCATGCTTGCTTTAATTTGGTTAAACTTCTGTTGTGAATTTTATCATTGTTGCATATTCTCTGATTTTATGTTACGATGTCGTCAGAATTGTGTCTTTCTTCCAAAGTTAGCAAAATTTATTATTGCTGCTGTGAGCATGTATCTCAGTAAATTATGATATTTTTTGTTGATATGTTCTGGAATTATACTTAAGCAATACATTTTGTAGCATTATCACATAAGAATGGAATAGTTTGTTGAGTTTATATCTGAGAGAGCTAACATAAGGGTGGTATCACCTTATATTTTCATGCAGAAAAATCTGTACAAGGATTGGCCTCTGGTTTGCTCTTGATGGTGGGCTATACACCTGAAAATAGCAAGCATTGTTGTTGTTCAGTCGTTTAGTCGTGTCCGACTCTTTGTGTCCTCATGGACCATAGCACACCAGGCCTTCCTGTCCTCCACTGTCTCCCGGAGTTTGCTCAAGTTCATGTTCATTGCATCGGTGATGCTATCTAACCATCTCATCCTCTGCCGTCCCCTTCTCCTTTTGCCTTCAGTCTTTCCCAGCATCTTTCCCAGCAAGCATAGACATCTATAACTAGCCATGACGATGCAAAAATGCGCGTGTGATGTCACAATGCACCTCTTATCTCTTGCCCACTTGTGGATGTCCATGATAGTAAGAACTTAGGAATAGACCTTTTAAATCCATTTGCAAAAAGTGTGGAAGAAAACTCCACACTTGACTAGGCCCACCTGTGTTATATTGTAAGTTACAATTCCCTTTTTAGAATTCAGTAGCTATAGTTCTTACTTGGCACCTCCAAGTACCAGGTTGGTTTGTATTCTAAAGTAGGATAATCTTAAAATAAGTTATTTGACCAACAAGCTCAGCTGCTTAATAAAAAAGAGATTACTGGTTTCCTGTACTATTAATGGCAAGAAACTAGGTAATCTGACATTAGGAAGCCAGTGATCTACAGGGGGTGACTGGGAAGGAAGGGAGCAAAAAGAATGTCTGTATATGAAGGATTGCACTAACATACATGTAGGTACGGAAGTGAGAGGTCCTTGACTCTGCAAGTTTTGTAATCACTGTCGTCAGAAAGGTTGTGCACCCTTATGGAAGCAGTGTGGTGAACTGCTGGTTGCTAACAACAAGAAGAGATAGAAGCACGTATATGATGCATCTATTGAGTCTTACCATTTTTGACTACTAACAAGTGGGTTGCTAATAACAGCAATGAAAAGCATGTATGATCCTTCCACTGAATATTTTTGTTTTCCAGTTAATATGTTCCATTTTAAAAAAATGCTTTCTCTTTTTGATTTAGTCACTGACCAACATTGAGTGATAACTAACTATCCCTTTCTTTATCTCTACAAGGAAAAGAATCACACCCATCTTGTATATGAGATCTCTTGTATGTGAAATCTCACTCACCTTGCATATGAAAAAAATCTCACCCATCTTGTGTATGAATTAGCAGCAGGTTGGTAATGTATAAAGTATAGTAATGTATATATCATGTAGCAAAAATTACAATATTTCAAAGCTTCCTAGCTTTCTAAGAATGCACATTGACTTTCTTTCCTCCATTATTTGATATAGGTGAAACGGGCACAATGGTACATGCTGAAACTTTTTCTCGTCCTCTAAGTCGGAATGAGGTTGTTGGTTTAATTTTCCGCTTAACAATATTTGGTGCTGTCACCTATTTTACAATTAAATGGATGGTAGATGCAATTGATCCAACAAGGAAGCAAAAAGTAGAAGCTCAAAAACAGGTAAGGGAATACGTAAAATATTTTAAGTATAAAAGTTATATAAATAAGGAACAGAAAAGCTAACATTATTGTTGAGCTACTGAGTCTAGGGTTAGAAAACAATTAATTCTGCATTCTAAACAAGCCAATTAATTTTTTTATTTGCTTGCTTGCTTGCTTCCTTGCTAACCTTGCTCACCATCCCCATCTTATGACTCTGGGTGCTATCAAACGGAATAGAAACAAGTTCCACGAGGTATAAAAATAATCAATTAAAGATACAACAAATATGCTGTATGCATGCATAGAGGAACCTCTGTTCACCATTTTTTTTTGCGGCTACTTATACTCCCTGTGATACGTTACCAGTATTCAGTGGATACTCATCAAACAACTGAGTGCAATTTCCAAGCCATGTTTTTGTGAGTGATGTATGGAAAATTTGGGTACCCAGAAAATGCTTCTTAAAAATCTCAACCCCTCAACCCAGAAAATAGACACAAATCCCATCCTTTTCTTTTTTCAGTGAGGTCAGTTAAATCACTGGGTTGCTGCTCTGTCTATACTAGTCCTCAAGCTACTGCAGTGGGGGAATTAAATGCCATTCTTTAGCCCCTGAAAAGCTGTCCATTCATGAAATACAGAAACATTATTGAACTCAGTGGGATTGACTTCTGAGTAGACCTGTATAAAATTATGCTTTAAAGCTAGCAAAATATTTTGTTCATAATTCTGGTAAAGTTCTAAAATAATAGAATCAAGATACTGTTTTCAGCAGCATCTGTGCCCTAAATCCGTAGGAAAATTCAAGGCCTCCCTTGTATCCCCTGCATGCAAATAATCTGTTATATTGAGACAGGATGTCTTGAAAGACTGTATCTCCCTCTATTATTTTTGTCTTAGGTATGTGAGGTTTATGGAGACTCACTGGGGCCTTTTATATTACAGTGTCCCACCTGTAGAATGTTGCATTTGTGGCAATGTTGTTTTTTATTTATTTGTGTTCAAATCATAGATCTTTATAGCTGGAGAATAATTTTCTCTTCTCCAATAATGAATACATCATTCTGAAAGTTGCCTGCATATTTTGAAAGAATTTCTAAGATATTGTTTAAAAGGCATACAGGTAGTCCTTACAACGGCAATTGGGACTGGAATTGCTGTTGCTAGGCGACTTGGTCGTAAAGCGCAATGGCAATCCTGGTGGCCGTTGTAAAGCAAGGACCTCGCATGACCGCGTCTGCTGGCTTCTCTATTGACTTTGCTTGTGGAAAGCCAGCAGGGAATGTCGGAGATCACGATCACGTGACTGCGGCTTGCTGCAATGTCCAGAACTTTGAGGACTGGTTGTAAGTATCTCTTGTTCAGCACCATCGTAACTTTGAATGGTTGCTGAATGAATGGACGAACCCAAGGACTACCTTAATGTTTATGACTTGTGCTCTAAGTAGCTATGCTCAAATGGAACATTGCTCTATTTCTGAAAGGGATCTTGTTATGAATATTAAGACAAAGGTTAAAATGCAGTTGAATAACCTTTGATTATCCTGGAGAGAGGCCCTGAAGTATCATTACCAATAACAAACTGGCCTAATTTTCAGTAAAGTGGGGTGGTACATTTAAACAAATGAAAATGGGAGTGTTCTTGTTTCAAATTCCTAATTCACAATTAAAAGAATATTCACATTCCTTAATAACAACCTTCACTTTTCAGATATTAACTGAAAAGATCAAGTGAGGTCATACTGCTGAACACTGGCTTCTCTTTACAGGCAGAAAAGTTGATGAAGCAAATAGGTGTGAAAAATGTTAAGCTTACTGAATATGAAATGAGCATTGCTGCACATCTTGTGGATCCTCTTAGCATGCATGTAAGTGTTCTTTGTCTTATTTATATGTAAAAATGTTACATCTTGGGGCAAAATGTTCACATAGAACTGTATTTTAATTGAATGTTCTTAATTTAGGGAATATACTGATTTTCTGGGATAGACAGTTGTGTCAACTCTTTATTCCAAGTAGTGTAATCATCATATAGGTCCAAAATCCCAGGACCCATTTCTTTTCTTTCCATTCTCTCAATATAGACAGTGTCGTAATAAGTTAGTAATAATACTAGTAATCACACAGTTTTCAAAAGAACTTAAATATTATTTGATAGAATTAATACATAGTGACTATTTTCAGATATTGGAGAATAGGATATTATGCATGTGCAGCTTATTGAAACACCATTTCTCTTTGGGGATGGTGTAACATAGGGAACAACATCCTGTAATGATAGTTTTTACAATCATTAAATAACAGAATTGATGATTATCCAATTTTAACATTTTCTTGATATAATATTATGCATGTGCATAGATTTTTTTTAATCAAAGTGTAGTAACCTATTTTAACATTGTGTTAAGAGTTTTGCTTTCCTTCAGTGAATTTATGCAGTTTTATATGAAGCTAAAATATGCTTCAAAATAATAACTCTGAATATTCAAAGTTCTCCTTGTATTCTTGAAGACTGAGTTATGGTCATTCAATCTTGTTCCATAGGTTAACTCATTGTATGTTGTATCTATATCATGCTCAAATAAGAAGATTATTTCAGGCATTGGGTATAAGCACAAATACTCAGGTACCTAAAAAATTAGCACACAGAAAATACCAATTTGGTGTTTCTTTGAAAAAAGCTATATTGCTGCAATTAAGTATATTGCTAATCTATGTTGTTATATTATTAATGTTGTTACATGCAAAGAGTTTTCCATCTTGGTGTGTACTGTAGGTGTAGTAGGACTGGTGGTAATTAGTGAGTCAGTGGGATTAATGAATTGTTTGTGATAGATTTACGGGCATATCTACATTCGCTGATTCAGCTGCTTCTGTCCTGTGCTCATGCCGGTTTGATTCTAAGCCAATTTAAGAAAATTCTATCTGGATTGAGACACTTTGATGGCCACTTGCAAAGATATTCGCTTAGGTGTTCATGTACTCCCATTGGACAATTCCCCTGCTGCTATGCCCTTCCCCCTTTCTTTTCCAGGAAAGCAATGCTCAGCAGGTAAGACGCCAGGCTTGTCGATCGGAAGATCGAATCCCTAGCCCCGCGTGACGGAGTGAGCTCCCGCACTAGCCCCAGCTCTTGCCAACCTAGCAATTCGAAAGCATGCAAATGCAAGTAGATAAATAGGTACCACTTCAGTGGGATGGTAACAGCGTTCCACACGCGTCATGCCGGCCACATGACTGTGGAAGTGTCTTTGGACAACCCTGGCTCTTCAGCTAACAAACGGAGATGAGCATCGGCCCCTAGAGTCGGACACGACTGCACAAATATGCGGGGGGAACCTTTACCTTTTTAATGTCCAGTTGCTTTCCTTCCTATGTCTTTCTGGATGGATGGATATGCACATACACAGTTAATTTACATTTATGCATACAGAGTTAAAGCAAAATGCATATATATGTAAGCACAACAATCAGCTTATAAAAACACATTTCTTACTGCTCTGTTGCTTTCTGATGTCTTTTAGACTGACTCTTACCATGAGTGCTATGATACCACCACAACTCTTGCCTTGTAATTAGAAGATTGCTGATTTGGAACTCAGCAGAAACTGCGTTTTGCCATTTTTCTAGTCTCCTGAGTCAAAAGGGTTTCACCTCCAGGGCAAACCACCAACTTTTATATGCTAGGCACAGATCATAGCCACTGTGCTTTTTCAGCACTATTGGTAAAGGAAGGTATAGAAGACACGGTAAGCAGTAGCTCAGTTGAAAGGGTGTTTTTTTCCTCTGAAAAGTAGCCAATGAGCTTCTGCGTTTAGCCTGCCCAGACTGACAGGAACACTCAAGTTGACAACATACTTCAGAGGTGTAATGAGAAACATGACCTGAGGTCACTTTGATGATGAGAGTGGGGGATTAATAGAAAGCAAAGTTGTCCATTTCTGCCTTCCAGAATATGTCTTCCTGTTTCGACAACAGGGCAATCTGGTACTGCAGCTGAGCCTTTGGTTTATGTTTACTTGGTGTGTTCATTTTGTTGTAAGCTGCCTAGAGTCATTAAGTAAGGTGGGAGATAAATGTAAATTAATATAATTACATATATAATTACACAAGAGTAAAGATATTTCTTTAAATTCTGCAGAATGCTATACTACATTCTTGGACAGACTGTGACTAAATTTGTATATTCTAATTGTCAGGCTTGATTAATGACTTACTAGCCAATTTGCCTGTGATTTAAAACTGCCCCCCCGCCATTTAACACAAAATTTCTTGACTGAAATTTCCTTTGTGGGAGTGCATGCCATAAAAATACCTTAGAGTTTTAGATTGTGTGACTATAATAGTAGTCAATAATAAAAGGGCATGTTGGATATGAAAACTCGGTTGTTTATTATTAATAGTAAATTTGTAGTAGTAAGAAGAATTATTTATTAGTGCTCTCCTGCCATACTGCCTAAAGCCAACATCATCTCTTAGATCAAGGACCAAAATACTCCTCTTCAGAATCAGCTAAAAAGCAAATATAATTGCATAGCATGTTATATAAATGCATTCAAATCTTTCCAACAATAAAGTATCTTAACCAACATCAAGAGAGTAAAATCACAACCTCTTATTAAACAGATGGCTTTAAGATTTAGTATAAATCTCATCTTTATTCCCAATTTGAGAATATAGCTGTTTGATTGTTGCCAGCTCAGTAATTTTTTAAATCTTGTATTTGTGCCTTAGGTAACATGGACTGATATTGCAGGCTTAGATGATGTTATTACAGACCTGAAGGACACAGTCATTTTGCCAATCAGGAAAAAACATCTGTTTCAGAACTCCAGACTTCTACAACCACCAAAAGGTAATATGAAGAGGTCCAAGTTGATTTTTTTTAAAAAAAAAAACCTGACCATAATAGAATTCCTCAAGGACAAAAATTCAGGTTGTAAAAAAAAATCCAGGTTTACAAATAAACTTAGGAACATCACTTGGGCTTGTTCCATTTATAATGAACTGTTTTCGTGGAAGATTAATTTCAGGTGTGGAAAAAGTAGAGATCATGTTTTCTTTCAAATCATGCCATTCCAGTTGAATGTATACATTTAATTGTAGTACTGTAGTGTTTGCTTAATATCCCACTCTTCAATTTAAAATAAAATTCATAGGATGTTTTATAGGGGCAGCAATATCAAATAAGTAGCAAATGACAGTGCAGGAGCTTAATTTCAGCATGAATAAGATCTTTAATTTGTATAAATAAGGTCCTTATCTGGAAGTAATTGTGTGTATCTTTATATAGGAGGAAATTCTATTAAGTTCTGCGTAACTCAAAGTGCAGAATTGGTACTTTTTCCCCGCATGAATATTCTTTGTGACCCATTCTGCCTACATTACTTGTTTCTGTCCCTCGGAGATTGTGTTCATTGTAGTAGGGAATAAATTAATGGGCAGAGAAATGTCAGGATTTCGTGGCATATGGGAGCAGCTTGTAAACAATAGTGCAGATGTGAAGACCCTTGCAAAGAGTTTTATTAACCCCAGCCTGTATTAGCTACGTATATCATATCTTCCTATGCAGAATGGCAATGAATGCATTAACAGTGTGTTTGGTTTTCAGGAGTGCTGCTCTATGGCCCTCCAGGTTGTGGTAAAACCTTGATCGCTAAAGCTACAGCAAAGGAAGCTGGTTGTCGCTTTATTAATCTTCAGCCCTCAACGTTGACAGACAAATGGTATGGCGAATCACAGAAGCTGGCAGCGGCCGTTTTTTCTCTTGCTGTAAAACTCCAACCCTCTATCATCTTTATTGACGAAATAGGTAAAATGCTATTTTCTACGTATTTGAAAATATTACATTAGCATTTAAAAAAAAACCCTCACAGTCTTCTTCATTAGTTTGATCATGTAGGATCAGTAGTATTTAGTATTATCAGTAGCAAAACAATAGATATTTTTATAGATTTATTTTTTGTTTTAGGGAGGCAGCTGTTTAACTTGAAACAGCAATGTTTTATTGCTATTATTTTATATGTATATTAAATATTTAATGTTTTTGGAAAAATAAAGATCTTTCATTTTTTCCATTTGGATTCAAGTAATGCTAGAGCAGCAGCATTGTTTCATTCTTTCAGCATTAGTATATATCCAGTATGAAATTCAAAACCCTGTGTTAGACCTTGTATGGATTTTTTTTAAAAGGTAACGTGGGTACATTTACATATCCCAGCTGGAATACATACATGCATACCTTACAGGTATTGCATACTGCTCCAGTCAGACTGACTCCAAGCGGCTTACATATGCTTCAGTACAGTAATTGGGTTAAAATATGATTTTAAAAAATCAAAGAACTAAGAAGATCCCACTACCATGGCTACCAGTTTCTCAGGGGAACATTCCACCTACTTTTCCATTCTTCAAAGGCTTTCTGGGAGAGCTATGTCTTCGTGATCTTCCTGAACACTAGTAGGGATGGGGCCAGTCCTATCAGGCTCAGGGAGTCCCTGAGGAAGGGGACCATCATCGAGAAAGCTCACCCCCAAATTCCCTGCGGAAGACACTCTGTAGAGGTTGGGACCTGCACCAAGGGCTTGGAACCTTTCACCAGATGAGCAGGTTCCACTTTGAGCAGGCACTCCTGCAAATATCCAGGTTCTACGAAACAATACTGGATAGTGGTTTCCAAACAAGCCAGCCATGAAGTTGTATTTTAAAGGTGACTTCCGGGTGCTGTGAACCCATTCATGTGCCCTCAACTCCTCATCAACATATTATTTATTTATTATTCAGATTTATCACTGCCCATCTCTACAGCAGTAGACTCTGGGCGGTTTACAATAATATTATAAAAATTAAAACCAATACATCTAAAATACAATATAATAATAAATAGAAAAATCCAGAGGATGGTGAGATCTTAAAAGGAGGATATTACTAAGCTAACCACCCCCAGGAGGAACTATTCCTTCCTTCGTTCCAAGCAAGGTGGCAGAACCAGGTCTTTAAAGACTTCCTGAAGGCCAGGAGCAAGGGCGCCCGCCTCACCTCTGGGGGCAAGATATTCCACAGGGCGGGTGCTATCGCAGAGAAGGCACGCCTCCTGGACCCCGCTAGATGGAATTCTTTATTAGAATTATACCAATTTTGCACAACTTTATTTAGAAGTTTCATACATTTGCATACTTTCTTTCGAGAATTACAGGATTTTTATTGATTTATTTTCAATAAAGAGATGGGCTGTATATGGATATTATATTTTGGGGGGGAAACTAGATGCGATGCTCCTCAGTAGATATATGGAAATTATTATTTTAAGCTGATGAGATTTTTGTTTTAAGAAAGATCCAAAGCTGAGAATACTGTTTTAAATCTTAAAAAAACGTAACAGCAATGTTCAATGGGAATATTTTTGTGGTTTTGAGTATTTGTATAGGCCAATAATGGAATTTAGTCAGTTACTTTACTATGTACAGGGACTACAACCTGCCCAATTATGTTTTAGACTTCCTGTGGTGTATTACTTTTAAATAACACCTATTTGCAGGTATTACAAAAATGTTTTTACTACAATTCCTTTAGTTGATGGGTGCATTTTTAAATACATAAAGCAAGAATGGGTGTTCAAGGACCCTCACCAGTTAGGGTATTACTAATTTGTGTCCCAGGATGTTGAACAGTACTGTTGTTTAAGAGCAGAAATTATTTTAGCAGGATCAGAACCAGGTCTCCTAGTTCAGCACTTTTTGTAAGACTCCCAGATATCAGTAGACAATAGATAATCAACTAAAAAAGGCACATGAGGCACCCACTGTTTCTTCCCATTGTGGCTGCATGATAGTCTGATTCTGGAGGTTTCTTCAGTTTGCTAGAAGAGTCAAGAGCTGTTGATTCAGAAACACCGTCCAACCCTTCTGTTAACTACATGTGACATTGTCTTGGGTATCTTCTTGTGTGTCCCATAAGTTCTCAGTTAATGCATGTACCCGATTAATTCATCATGCAACACATATAACTGACTGTGTTGAATTCATCATGCATCACATATAGCTCCATACTCCAGAAACACAAGTTTCCACTCAAATCCTTTTTTTGTTGTTGTTAAATTCAGATTCTTTTCTACGAAGTCGTTCAAGTTCTGATCATGAAGCCACAGCTATGATGAAAGCCCAATTCATGAGTCTCTGGGATGGTCTAGACACTGACTATAATTGCCAAGTAAGTAGCAAAGTATTATTTTTATTGAGACAATCATGCAACACTAATAAAAAATGTACTTTCCGTTGCTTTGATATTCAGTTATAAGTATTTATGAGCAAGCAGGGAAGAGTACAAAAAAAGTCAGCTTAAGAGATGGAAGGACAGAAAGATTGTTTGTTTGTTTGTTTATTCATTCATTCCTTTCCTTCAGGAGCTCAAGGGAGTCTACATAGTATTCCTTCCTTTAACTTTTTTCCACAAGAACAACTCTATAAGTTGAGCTGAGAGACCATATTGCCTAAAGCCACCCATGGCTGAGGGTTAGAACCTGGTCTTCCTGGTGCCAGCCCAACACTATACCCTACACCACATCGTGTAGCAGGAAGTTGCAACTTTTTCCAGGCTGAGAGTGCATCTGTTCTCATACTTCATATCTTTAGTTCCGTATCCTTGCTTGGATTAGTTGTGCCCAGAAGAAAGTCTTGTCTCATTCCAGTTAAACCTTCATGATTCTATCAGTCGAGATCAATATCTCTGTAGCTTCTCCAGCTAACTGACTTGACCTCCTTATCTTTTAGCCACAGGATGGTGTGATTGGCTGAAAGCCATGGTGAAATGGGGAAAGCGACATCCAGCCAGCTTTTCAAAGAGGAGACAATTGGATTGCAAATTTATTTTAAAACCTCTTCCACCCAATCTAAGCTAGTGATAGGAAGCCTTAAATGTCAGTATCTGTGTCAAAGTGATCTCACACATTTAAGGGCCCTGTTTCTTGATTCCTATCACCTAATGAGAAATAAAGAGCACTAAATAAACATTAATTTAGTTACATTCCCTTTTCATTTGGTCAGTATCTCCATCTCTAAGTGAGAGCCCCATATGCTTGCTTGCTTGCTTTCTCTCTCTCTCTCTGAAATAGCAGGTAGAGCAATATTATTAAGTAACATTTCTGGGCTGCTTTGAACATGATACACTATATTATGTGGTCTAAATATTTGTCACATTTTTTTGTACGTTCTCTGCTGCTACAACAAACTCTACAGAATACAAAATAAAGATGCCTGAAATGGTGGTAAAAACTATTTGTGGCAAAATTTTAGAAAATAGAATAAGAATATTCTCTTTTTTTCATGAATGAACTTGAGTTAACATACATTTCAGTACTCTATGTGTATATGATTTTGCATTCCCTTGGTTTGACAAACGGTATCTGGGAGTAGGATAATTTAGAATGAATAACAACCTTTTGAATATTAATATTAAACAAAAGGAGGTCTTTTTCTCTGGAATTGCTTTTGTATCTCTACAAAACTATCTTTGAAACTAATAATTGATTCTAATTGTGTGCTTTGACATTGATCAAACACAACTTCAGTCAAGGTTGGATAAAAGTTCCATTTCTGTTACTATCAGATTAATTGGGAGGCAGAAATCTAGAACTATGAACAATTGATCAATAATGTCTTAGAACAGTATCGCTTCCATTTGCAGACAGTACCAACATTACTAATTTTTGAGTCTGACTTATTTTGGATGCAGTTGTAATCACGTACTTTAGAATCAGTATTTATAAACACAGTTTTGCAATGCTTCTCAATTAAAAGTGGGCTTTTCTAGATAAATTTGAACATCCAAAGGTTTATTCAGATTCAGATACATTATGTGCTCATTATACTAATGGAAAAAAACCCCATTCTTTTAAAAAACAGGGCCAGTTGCTTGTGAGATATGAGATGTCAACATTCACGTATTTCATCAAGAACAACTGTTCTTTGTCATACATTACATTTAGGTGATAGTGATGGGAGCCACCAATCGCCCTCAGGATCTTGACACTGCCATTATGAGAAGAATGCCTACACGATTTCATATCAATCAGCCTGTAAGTTGTTAAAAATGTAATTGCTTATATGCTGTATATTGAATTTTAGCTATTATAGCATGTCCATCCAGTAGTCTCTTTTATGTAACTATTTTTCTTTATGGGCCTCTATTCTGCCTAACGAGCCCTAAAGCAGCATACAGTGCACTAGTAAAATAATATGGTCAAATAAAATAAAAATGAGAACTATCAAGGTGAACAATAAAAGCAGAATCTCCACTGCAGAATCAGACGGGCAAAACAACTGGGGTGTGTGTGTCTGTGCATGCCTTAGAGTCAGTCTTGACTCCTGGTGATTGCCTGGACTAGTCCTTGCAGTTTTCTCGGCAAGATTTCAGAAGTGGTTTGCCATTGCCTTCTTCCTAGGGCTGAGAGAGAGTGACTGGCCCACGGTTTTCCTTCTAAATGTCCAGTAGTCAAGAGCTGCTACTTACCTCTTGTCTAAATCAGTTTCTTGCTCATCAAAAATTCATCTGCCTTGTTTGGAATAAGCTTCAGTTTTTTAGTCAGTTTTCTGTCCTTTATAATCAGGTGCCTGTGTTAAAATTGTTTAGGGGTATCCTATTGTTTATTTTGCCTTTTTGATTCATATTTTCCCTCCTTTTCCTTCTGGCTAAGGAAGTTCTTGAAAGGCAGTGTGTATGCTGAGAAATTAGCTGTGTTTTTCTGGAAGCAGTTCATGCTGCTCCCAGGCTGACTCCATTTCTGGCTGACCTCCCCCAGATAACCTTAGGATGTCTTCCATGAATCCCTGTTATCAAAGGATTTATTGTCTCATGGGTGCTTCTTCCAGAAACGAGGAGAGAATAAAGAATCCGGGTGCTGTTGATGTGGGAGAACAATGATATTTGCTTGAGAAGCACTTGCATTTGACCCAGTGGTACAACATGGAATTTATAGCAGAATAGTATGTTTTTAAAATGCATCATAAATATCATAAGATTATCACTGTAAAAAGTTTGGATCATTATTCCTTTTTTGTACCAATGTCATGTTTTCTTTCTTTTAATTTAAAGGCACTAAAACAGAGGGAGGCAATCTTGAAACTTATTTTGAAAAATGAAAATGTAAGTCGGTCATTTTTGTGCTACAAAGTAAATTATTTTGTATTCCTACAACAGTATTTCATGGTTATACTCAAACAGTTTGAGCAAGCTCTTATATCATAGGCGTGGTTTTAGTCCTCTAACTACTGAGTTAAGATAAAATTGTGCCCCATAGACTTCTGTAGCTGTTCTTTCCAAATCTGGATCGGAACAAAATATTGCTAAATAGTAATATATCCCTAGAAACTTTTAGCCTATTGGTAAAATATTAATTTATTCCAATTTACTGTGCAGCCGTAATATTTACCATATTGCTGGACAATACTCACAAATATCAGTAAAGACCTTTCATATTACCCGCATCTCATAGCAACTTTGGTTCAGTTTCTGCCACCTGTTTACCGGGAATTTATGTATGGTTGTCCGTTCAACAAAGTGACTGGATTTCTAATAAGACATTAAAAACAACAATAATAAACAACTGACCATCAAACCAAATCATAACATTTTTCAAAAGGGGAGTATCTAACATCCCAGCCCAAATGCCCAGAGCAAAAAGGGTTGAGGGATCTTTCCCAAGCAAGGTAGGATGGGTTCAGAAGGTTGTTGAGAAGAGTTGTTCCAAATAAAGCAGAAGTTTTCCCAATGTTGACTATTCCTTCCTCCCTCGTTTCAAGAGCCGTGAGTTCAGCAGAGCGCCTAAATTTCTCTATAATGGAGTCACATTATAATGCCATTATGGTACTTGCTTTGTAACTATTATGCTTTTAGCTCTTCCAACATTCAGATAAGTCCTTAGAGTGTGGATTCTTTGCGCAATCAAGATGGTTGTACTTGACTGGTTACAAACAATAAGAGGACCCCCAAATTAGGCACCACCTCTGAGTGGGGGAGGGCAGCTTCCCCAGAACCAATATTGAAAATTTCCAGTTCCAAAATCTGAAGGGCCCAAAAGTCATAGCCACTCAGTCTTGCTGGGATTGAGTTGAAGCCTGTTCCTCCCCATCCAGACTCTAGGACAGAACCTTGACAGCACCACTTAGTTGGCCCAGGGTGGAAAACTGCAATTGGCCCAGGGTGGAAAACGGCTTACTGATGATACTTCACTTCATGTCGATGGATGACCTCTCCAGTGGTTTCATGCAGGTGTTAAACAAAAATGGGGAGAGAGTAAAGCCCCGAGGTACCCCATACAGCAGGGCCTAAGGCTAGATTGCTCCCCTCCCACCAACACTGACTGGAATTGACCCTGGAGGAGCCCACTCCCAGTCCCCAAAGCCAGTTCAGAAGGATACTATGTTTGATGATATTGAAAGCTGCTGAGAGGTCAAGGAGGGGTAGCATGGATGCAGCCCCCCCATCCCAGCCCTCCTATAGGACATCAATAAGTGCAACAAATACCACCTCAATACTATGTCTTAGTTTGAACCTAAACCAAAAGGGATCTAGATAATCTGCTTCCTCCAGGGCTCTCTGGAGCGATAAGGTGGTGCCTCTCTCAGCAAATTTCCCCCCAAAAGTGGAAGTTGGAGACAGGATGAAAATTGTCCAGCTCAGTTAGATCAAATGATGACTTCTTGGGGACAAGACAGACCACTGCCTCCTTAAAAGCTGGTAGATCCATGCCTTTCCCTAAGATGCACTTACCACTGCAGGGATCCAACCACAGGTCCACTTCCTGGAGGCCTTGGCCAACCAGAATGAGCATGGATGTACAATATTGGCGGTCACCCTACCAGCCCCAAGGACCTTGTCGTCTTCTTTAAGAGTAATTGGCTCAAACACATCCCAGATAGCCAAGCAATACATACCTTTTGCTTCTCTTATTGCCACAAGGTAATCCTTGAGCTCCCGCACTAGCTCCAGCTCTTGCCAACCTAGCAATTCGAAAGCATGCAAATGCAAGTAGATGAATAGGTACCACTTCGGTGGGTAGGTAACAGCGTTCCGCGTGCGTCATGCGGCCACATGACCGTGGAAGCGTCTTCGGACAACGCTGGCTCTTCGGCTAACGAACGGAGATGAGCACCGGCCCCTAGAGTCGGACACGACTGCACAAATGTGCGGGGGGAACCTTTACCTTAATCCTTGATAATCAGAACAGAACAATTCTCAACCAAATTAAATATAAATTGAGATACTAAAAATAATCTAAACAAAAACATGTGCCATGAGAAGTTGAAATGAAAGTAATGTATATTTTTTGTTTAAGTTTAGATGTCTCTTTACTATCTCCCAAATCAAACTCCTGATTATACACATGAGGAACTCTCCAACTCTGTAACTAATTCTTCTTGGAAACTTTATTTAGATTAGTTGATGGATCTGAAACTAAATTGAATTCCCAACCTCAGTTATATGATCCCCCTGTAAATGAAGACGATTTGCAGAACAATTATGCAAAATACCTAGTTTATCTCCAGTTAGGCCAGTTATCTCATTGTCAGAGCCATTTGCCTATCACTATCAATAATTGCATAATTATAAGGTGCCCATCGATAACCAAAATGTCATGTTCAGGTACAGTATAATATATGGAGATTTCATAATTAGTATAGCCACTCTGGCAATTTTTGAATTTCCATAAATAAGAATCTGATAAACCAAACTCCTTATAGGTAAATGCTTTTTTGACAAAATCAAGCATGACAAATTATTTGATTCTATTTCAGTTTGAGCTATTCCTTACTGTTTGTAAGTTAATTATATGGCCCTTGTATGTGCTGTTTCTTCTTTGCTGATAGGTGGACAGGCATGTGGATCTTCTGGAAGTTGCTAAAGAAACTGATGGGTTTTCAGGAAGTGACTTGAAAGAAATGTGCCGCGATGCTGCACTCCTGTGTGTCAGGGAATATGTAAATTCTGCATATGAAGACAGGTACTTCTTAAGGCTCCAGAGATTTTCCATAAGAAGTCTCGATATCTAGGAGCCAATTTTGCTCTTTTTTTTTCCAGAAATGGATTCTCGTAGCCTAAACATTGTGTGAACTATTTGGAAGAACCAGGAGGGAATTCCTTCCTGTTTTCTTACTTTCTGTACCAAGATGGATGTGCTCTTAATTTATGAATAACTTGTGTGTCTTGTTGCATGTGGATAAGTGAGAACTACATTAATTCCACATAGGACGTTGCAGAGAAATTCAGAATACCTCAAGTGAGAGTCATTCATGGTTAACATTCTAGTGGTATGCAGACATCCAATTTAGAATTCTCTATTTTGAAACACCTCAAAGCAGTTCTGAAATGGTCAAAATGATTCCAAAATGATCAAAATGGTTATTTTGAACTTGGGGACAACTGTTTCAAACTCAAAATTTGGAATGTTTTGGTTTGAATTCAAAGCAATTTTCACACCCCTAGATTATTCCCAAATAGTTTATGTTTATATACACGGTATTCTGTCTCTTTCTTTTATTGATAGTGCTATTTCACCTTTTTAAAAGGTCCTTAAATCACCTTTGTATTTTCTTCTTCTTCTTTTAGCAATGACGATGATGAAATTCGCCCAGTGCAACAAAGGGATTTGCATCGAGCAATTGAGAAGATGAGGAAATCAAAGGATGCAACAAATCAAAGTGTTCTAATGCATGTTAGTTTAGATTAAGGTTATACTTAGCTTGTTTTGGTGACTGGTGATTTAAATAGTAGAAGTCAATTGGAAACAAAAAATATCCTTTTAACGATTGTTTCTGGAATTGTTTTTATATGCTGATACCTAAGTTATTGAAACCTAGTAATGTTGCAGAATTGGATACAGTCCGTGTGATAGATCATGACATGGAGGAATATAGTCTTGTTCAAACCAATGTCCTTTTTCCTTGTTGCAGCCTTAAAAATCTGTCGGTAGGTTCTAGCATGGCACATTGTTTCTCTGGGAGGGAGGGAGAGCCGTGTATATATGTATGAGATGATGTGTGTGTATATATGATGTGTATGTATATCCACACAGGTTTTTATATAGAGACATAATATGTAGAAGACTTGAATATGAAAACCCCCTTTTTTTTCTTTTTACTTACTAACTGGATCAAATTAGATCACGGGATTAAAATACTAAGTACAAGGTTTCCTACTTTTGTGTAGTTCCTTAATGCAAAGTCAGAAACTTTGCTTTTGGGAGTGGGAAACCTGTAACGTAGAGACATTCTCATTTCTCCTTTCCATCACAACTCACAGTATGCGCTGATGCCAATGACTTAAACCTAAAATGTGTGCAAGTCTATGAATCTTTTCATTTTATATGATCCTACAAATTGCATTCTTTTTAATGCCTTTTTGTATAATCAAAACTTACCATTGTGGGCAGAACACTGGAAACTACATATCATTAATACTTATTTTTCTATTTCTGAATTGTGAATAATGTCCTTTCTTTAATTACTGGACATAAAGGCTGCCATTGCTAAATTTCCTTCTTTGCTACTCTTAACTTTCTAACAGTTCTAAGTGGATACAACAAAAATTATAACACCAAGGACAATGGCTTTCAATTTTAGTTAAATTTCTTTCTATAAGACATCGCTCTTGCGGAGAGTAATAATAATTGAAATAATCATAATGGGGAAGATTGGAATAATGAGATTTATTTTCTTAAATCCATTTACTGTTACTGTTTTCTTCCCCTGAATTCATATCTCTGCACTAATTCTAGGTATACTTGTAAGCTTCTATTGTTGGAGTATAGAACAAAAATGCTCTTCAAACCATTCATTAAAGAATGGTTTACTTTTTTTCATTGAGTATATCCAAATTTCAAAATGGAAAATTTGTGGCCAAGGAAAACATAGTTCACAGTAACTGTTAAACCCAAAATAAAGCAGATTTTGTGAAATGAAAGAATTCTTTAAAAAATCCAACCAAGTCAGCCCATCTTAGAACTTTCGTCCCATTTCAACTGGCTATTCAGAATATTTGGGATTAAGAACTGAGTGGGTAAATGTATATTTGATGGTCAAATTGCTTTTGCATTATGGATAACATTAAAAGAAAATGGGGGGCGGGGGGGATCATCCCATTCTATTTTCCCTCTTTTATTCCTAAATCGGTCCCATCCGATCCTCTTGTACATATTGGAGGCACTTCTGAAAAGAAAAATACTTGAAAAATACCTATGCTTCTGGGCACCTTCTTCTGGATTTCAGCCATACCTATAAATACAGCTAGAGATATCAGTAAGTTGACTCTTTAAAGTCATTTACACAAATCTCTTCTGCAATATTAAATCCTGGAACAAAGTCCATAGGCACATTGTGGTAAAGTACTTGATTTATATAGTCGTCAATTAGGCACTTCATTTCAATGAGCTGTACTGGATTCTGATAGTAATCATTTGTTCTTCGTGTCTCAGATTTTATTCTACTTAATTTCAGCCAAACCTCAAAGTATGAAATTAGTAACTTTATCTAACCACTTCATAGAAGTGCTGTATCTTTCCAGTGTTTTCTATGGCTTGTAAATAAATGTCACACAATGAGTCTCTGTCGTAACTCATGTTCTTAACATTTATGAATGGTGATGAATAATCTTTTGCCACAACAGCAAAACTAGATATTCTTGTGACCAAATATATTCATTTTAAGATGTATTATTTCACTTCATAATTTCACAAGCTCAGAATAGTCCCATTTAAATCCATGGTAGCATAAATCATGCTTGATTTCTCTCTCACCAAATGAAACAATTTTACCTGTTTTCTATTCCTGTAGTAGGTGATTTGGTTTGATTTATTTGCAAGAGGGAAAATTAAATGATGTGGCTGTTTCCAGGTTTGTTTTAGGGACAATGGTTAGGATCCAAAGATTGTAGCAGCTCAGGTAATTTCAGCAGATGCTCTTTATGTATAGTGAGATGCCCTCAAAAGACTTTTTGAACCTTGACCAATACTTCTGTTGTCCTTTGTCACTGTATTTAAAACATTACTTCAAATCTCAAACCTGTTTGCCTTCTGGCCCCATCATTCCAGCGGTATGTATTAATTTAGTAGACATAATTTAAACCTAGGAGGTAAGGTGAAAATGTTGAATTAACTTCCCCTCAACTTGTTTAACAGGAAATAAATCTGACCAATCTGTTGTAATTTCTAGAACTATTCTTTAGGTATTTATTCTACCAAATGTATTGCTATATAGTAGTAAGATTTTTATCTCCCTCTTTGGCCATTAAGCTCCATTAGGTATCCCTGGACATAGCTACAGATACAGTTTTATAGTAAAAAAGTTAGTTTATTAGCATTAATAGAATCAGGAGCTGTCTTTCTAATACTCAAAGGTGCTAATTGTCAAGAATGGAAATTATCTTTCCATTCTTGATAGGTATGGTCTGAGCTTGTTGATAGGAGTTCTCATTGAAAGTTCGTGGTAATTTCCTTCAAAGGAACAATTTTATATATGATTTCCAGAGAAATAACTTTGTAGGTCTGTAGCACCAGAAATAGCAGTCTTATGGCTGCTTAACATTTTCTTGGCATAAATTTGCATATAAAACAGCCCAATGTTTGCCTTATAAAATTATTTGATTTCCAGATGAAACACATTGGTATCTTAATTTTTTTAAAAAAACACAATGGCTTGTTTATAAGACCAGCTGACTTAAGGAGATTCATAGAAAGTTTCTTGTCTCCTCCTCCCTTGCAGCCCCTACAGAACTTTTCCAAGGGTTGAGGGATCTTTCCCAAGCAAGGTAGGATGGGTTCAGAAGGTTGTTGAGAAGAGTTGTTCCAAATAAAGCAGAAGTTTTCCCAATGTTGACTATTCCTTCCTCCCTTGTTTTAAGAGCCGTGAGTTCAGCAGAGCGCCTAAATTTCTCTATAATGGAGTCACATTATAATGCCATTATGGTACTTGCTTTGTAACTATTATGCTTTTAGCTCTTCCAACATTCAGATAAGTCCTTAGAGTGTGGATTCTTTGCACAATCAAGATGGTTGCACTTGACTGGTTACAAACAATTCATAATATATTTACAGTTGAAGTTGTTTTCTTGTTAGGCATTACTTTAAATTAAATTCTAGTCCCATCATTGGCTTGGCCAGCAATCTTTTCATATTGTGAAAGAAGAGGTGGCTGCCTTTTCCCCCCCCTTCTACCATGCAGTTAACATGCTATGCTAGAGCTCCATGTGAAGGCCCAATGCATGCAACTACTTTGAAAGGTGGGGAGAATAGATCTGCTGGCATCAAGTATACCTGATCTCTCGGGGGGGGGGGGTTCCAGTTTCTTGTTATAGTGTGTGATTTTGGGGTGGGGGTGGGCTGTTCACTGTTCTATCATGGACACAATGCAGTTACATGTCTATAGTGGTGGTCTGTACAGTGCTATGGTTGTCACTGTTTATGTGCCATCCTGAAAGCTAAAATGTTCCCTATGTTACTCGTGAGAGCTTTGTCCACCAAGAGTTTTGAGACACTGAAATCTTAGCAACCATCTTTGTCGTTAGGTATGTTTGTGCTTTATTATTGCCATTACCAGCATGTGGAGCTCCTCTGATCATAAGATAAAAGAGCGCAGGTCCTCTGTAAAATAATATGGCTATAGGAATCCCTTCTTAAATCTGAAAACCCATTGACAAGGCTTAGCTTGATTAATTAGAGAATGAAGCAATAAATGACATGATCATAGCAAATCATTTACAATTGTGTGTTTTCTATCTAGTTTTCCACATGGTTTTTAGGATCAAGTATATCTACATGTATTCTCACTGCAGTGGCTAAATGTAAATGAATAAAATAAAATTCTAGCCAGCCTATTTTTGATTAATTCAGTTTCAGTGTTCAATTTCATTTATTTTCTGAGAAATTGCTTGGCTGAAGGCCCTATGATTTTTCTGTTTAGAAGAGAAATAGGCACTCTACAGGCCTTCAGATATTGAACTGCAACTCCCATCATCTCTCACCTTTAGCCATGTTGGCTAGGACTCATCTTAGTTGTTATTCAAGATTATGAGAGCCAAATTCCTGTTTTAAGACATCTTTCCCTAACCTGGTATCTTCTAGACTTCAACACCCATAATGACTAGTCATTACACACACACACACACACTATCTTATCTATTATCATCTATCTCCTAGTGACTGCCTGGAGAAGCCCCTGCAGTTTTGGAAGTGGTTTGCCCTTGCCTCCTTCCTAGGGCTGCGAGAGAGCGACTGGTCCAAGGTCACCCATCTGGCTTTGTCCCTAAGGCAGTCTCAAGGTCTTCTGGTTTCTAGCCCAGGGCCTTTAACCACTAAATCAAATTGGCTCCCAAGTACATATTTACTCAATTTGTAAAGAACCACTGCTTTTCTAGCAACAGCATCTGAGACACTCTTGCTCTTTACATGACTGTACAGCCAAAATGACTATTCATTTTCCTTAGAGATGTACTGGCTGTATTTTCTGGATAAAACACTACTAAAAGCATGTAGAACTATTGCAGACTTTCTGTGGTATCACAGTACTTTGCTCAATATATTTTGGGACATTAAATATTACAGGCAACATGTAGACATCAGTTTTGGGCTTTATCCACATGTAAACACACACGGAAGGCAGAAAACATTTAAATAGTGAAATATTTATTGTCACCAAAATGAATTTTAGTAATAGAAGGCCAAACAGAAGATATTTTCATCAAGAGATGCAACAGTTAAGGCATACATGTCGGTTTTGGGTCTGTAATAAATATGCTATAAAACATGATATACTGTGCCTTTACCTCTTTTTACAAAAATATGACATATATTTGGACTCTATAGTTCTATAAGGTTAAAAATGTGGAAAAATATATTGGCACTATAAACATTTAGATTACAATGGCAAGAGGTCTTCCAGAGGTCTTGGATATAAAGGCACTGTTGCTAATGCAGATTAGCCAGCAATGTTGGAAACATCTACCAATGGTGCTGGCTATCTGTATTCTGTCCAATGCAATTTACAGGATGGGTATTACTTACCAACTGCATTCAACAGAGAAAAAAAAATGAAACCCGTTTTATTCTCTTGGTCCCAAAGATTCAAAAAGCGCTAAGTGCTGGAAATGTTTTAAAAAGCATTTTCATATATATATATATATATATATATATATATAGTCATTATATATATATATATATATATATATATATATATATATATAGTCATTATATATATATATATATATATATATATATATATAGTCATTATATATATATATAGTCATTATATATATATATAGTCATATATATATATATATAGTCAATATATATATATATATAGTCATATATATATATATAGTCAATATATATATGTGTGTGTGTATATATATATATATATATAGTCAATATATATATATATATGTGTGTGTGTGTGTGTGTATGTGTATGTATGTATGTATGTATTTGTGTATGTATGTATGTATGTATGTATATATATATATATATATATATATATATATGACTTTGTTGCAGAATTGCTACATAAAAAAAAGTAAAACAACTTACCAACTTGTCTATTTCTGGACAAGAGTGGTGAAAAATCCAAATTTTAAAAGAAGAAACTTGGCATGCTTGTAGCTAATGTAAATGCTCAAATTATGACCACAATCCAATCTAGGCCCTATAATCCATGATCTGAATCAGTTTTCCATCCTGGGGAAGCGGCAATGGGAAGAAATTCCAAGAGTAAGTTGTACACAAAGGGAAGATGGATGGATGGGCAGACAGGCAGATAAAAGTTCCAGAGCATATGTGGATTTCCAATTAATATATTTTAAATTGTATAATTTTTATTCTTTCCAGTTCTACTGTTAATAATATGCTTGGCTTGATGTACTGATTCCAAGTTTTATAGATAGCACCTTGAATTGTGTTTTCAAATAAAGATGTACTTTATAAAACTTACAAAAATAAATAATACATTGAAGATATTTAATGCAGCAATTCCCCAGTTGTGAAAATACAGGTAGCAGCTGGACATGCCTGGTAGGTCATACACAGCAGAGGCCAGTCTGTTTTATTCTAACAGTTTTAAATAGCCCTTGATTTTGGACATGGATTTCAGAGCCAACCACCTGTTCGTTCAAGTAGTTTACGACTCATAGCGACCCTATGTATAATAAAACGAAATGCTAAACGGTCTTGTGCCAGTTGCCTGACTGTTCCAATGTTTGCATCCATTGTTACAGTAATTGTGTCAATCCATCGGGTTCATAGCAGCAGCTAAATTTGTGTCCAGTGGAAGAACAGCACCAGGAGTACGCTCAAAAGCAGGGCCGTCTCAGACAAGGGTGGTGGAAAAATAATAGCTTACGTAAAGACCTTGGACTATTCAATGCTCCTCACACACTTATCCTTACAACAAGCTTGTAAGGTAGACAGGTCAGTGTGTTGGAGCTGCAGCAAAGTGCACTGTGGCTTCCCACTTAGAGATTCTCATGATGGAGCTATTTTGGTGTGTATCTCACTCTCCTTGCCACTAAACACCACACTAAGTGTTGCAGCACAATAGCAAAAGGAGCTGATTGTAGATTTTATCGTTTTTTTAAAAAGCAATAAAATACCAGAAGGGTATACTATGCTAAGCCGCATATAGCGTTCATGTCTGAAGCATTAAGATGCAAAAGAAATGTGCCAGTTAATGTGCTAGATAACTGAACCAGTTATCTAGGGGAAAAAATACAACATGTTTTCTGCCCCTATGAGCAGATTCTGGAACAAAGCCCATAATTTAGGATTCATTCACCACGATTATGTTGGTGCTTATTTGCTCCTAATCAAGAAGAAATGGATTAAATATACAGGAATCACGACAATTCAGGATAAAAAATGCAAAAGGCTTTCCTAGGGAAAAGGGGGCCGTGCCCGGCCCTGCCCACGCATCCACCCTTCCCCCCAGGTATTTACTCCAAGACTGAAGTTGCCTTTGGTGCCTCTGGAATTTTTTCCCAGATTTAAGAGCTGCTTTGAGATGATAAGACTGGATGCTAAAAAAATTACTAAGCTATCAGGCAATTGCGTACATGAATCATTTGAAGGAAATGCAGGTGTTCTCTAGGGTATCTTTAATAGCCAAATACAGGTAGTTCTCGCTTAACAACCACAATTGGGACCGGAATTTTGGTTGCTAGGCGAATCTGACCTGAGTTTACAACCTTTTTTGCAGCGGTTGTTAGGCGAATCACCGCAGGCGTTAAGCGAAGCACGTGGTCGTTAAGTGACTCACACAGTTCCCCATTGATTTTGGTTGCCAGAAGCTGGCCGGGAAGGTTGAAAATGGCGATTGTGTAACCACAGGATGCTGCGACGGTCATAAATGTGAACCAGTTGCCAAGCGCCCGTGATCACATGACCGGGGGGGAATGCTGTGACTGTCATAAGTGTGAGGACCAGTCGTAAGTTGGTTTTTTCAGCACCATCGTAAAGTCCGAACCGTCATTAAATGAACGGCTGTTAAGCGAGGACTACCTGTAGTAATCTGAAATATAGGAGGAACCACTCCTTTATACCAATTGTTAGCCATTTTTTTTCTCTGTAAGGACACCTTCACCTGATTTGCTCAACTAGAGAATTCCCGTTTGTCATTGGATAAACTGATTAAGTAAAAAAGGGTGGAGCTTCAATCACAGGGTTGTAGCTGCCATCTTGACTTTTTTGATGCCACTTTCTGCAGATACCCCTGGAAGATGGTTAAGAGTGAGTCCATGTCTGTCAGGGAAGCTTCTCCACTCAAAGTCAGCCCTTCCATTGGGTGAGCTAAGGTGATCATGGCAGGCTGCTGACTTGGGCAGCTGTAGTGGGAAAAGGGAATGGCCTTGAGGGAGAGGAGGAAGAGCCGCTACCAAGACGACAGTCAGGTAAAAGAGGGAGGCAGAAATGTAACCTGAGAAAAGTCTCAGACAAGACCCTCTCTAGTTCTCACAAAGATAAAGGGAGAGGGGGGGAAACACATTCAGACTTGCAAGATTCTGTTACCATATCTTCACAATAAAAGTAGTATTGGCCCTCGTGACTTTGGTTTCCTAGTCTGGTCTACCTTGAAGGGCTGAGAAGAGCTGTGAAAGGGCAATCGTTTAGCCTGTCATTACGTTATTGGCACCAGGTTGAGAGAGAAGTGCTTGTGGATGCCCTACATGAAAGAATTTGGCCAAGGACATGAAGCAACTTGATGTCAAGGGTGGGGAAGGTGCATTTCTTGGAACAAAACATCATGGCCAGATTGACCACTAAGGCTATACATAAAGAAGTTTCTTAGAACCAGCACAGCTTTGTAACATGTTTCTGAGATAAAACTGCCATAGAATTCTCTTGTTAAGAAATGTTGATTATTCACGATACCAACTCTTCTACTACTACTACTACTACTACTACTACTACTTCATCATCATCATCATCATCTAAAAATGATATCTTCCCTCTTCACCACAACAGGAAATGAAAAGTCATGTTGGGTAGAGGCCAAAAAACCACGATGGGAAAGTCATAGTTTATCCTCTGCTTCTTTCTAGGCAGTCAATTTATAGCATCAAGAAAGAACAGAGCATGTGATAATTTGCATAGTTGCATAGTTTCAATAACATTTTTGGCAAAGGCTGGCAAAGCTGGCTTTGGATCCCTGTAAGAATATGGCTTTGAACTCTTATTATTTAGATCTTATTTTTTGATATATATAGTAAAAAAAAGTTTAATGGAATTCCTTTGAAATTAAGAAGAAATTGCCTATTTAGACACTAAAAACGGAAAAGCTGGTCCAGAACCATTGTTTGGCCCAGGAAGAAAATGCCCAGCAACCAAAAAATTGCCAACTAGATGAAACATCATAGCATATTGATCAATTAACAGAGCTCATATTTAAAATAAAGGCACTTTGACGGAAACAGCAGAATTAATTATTTTTTCCCAGTGATGTGTAGTATTCTGTCAACACCTTCCATGCTTTCAGTGCCATAAATCCATCAGGGGGATTTTCACCTTCACGGGCCAACTTTCTCATGCGTGTGCCGGAAATGAAATCAAATTCATTGTGCCTAGTAAAGAACAAATAAGAAACATAAGACAGTGCAAGCATACTGCAGCAACAAAAAACACAACAAAAAAGGCTGCATTTCCCCAATCTTAGTTTAGTTTCTGAACATACAAATCGGTCTGACATGGATGCTATTTTATATAGCTTACTAAAGAGTAATCACACAGACAAATAGCAATTCATGTTGCTACACCGCCTGAACAGCTCATAACATTTTGTTCCATGATGATCCTCCCAGAGTTCAAATTTTTTAAGAGTATTCAGAAGCAAAAAGATCCATCCCGAGTTGTATTTACAGCACTTTTCTCTATAACAGAGGTGGGATACCTATCCTTCAGATGTTGTAAAATACAATCTTTGGAGAGACAGGTTCCTCACTGCTTGTCTAGGGGCAAATCACATCTCCTTTTTTTAAAAAAACAACAACACATTTTCTAATTTTCCAAAGTGAATCCTGAACAGGGTGTTGGATATGCATGCAGTGAACCATAGCTCAAATTAGGATTAGGCCAAAATAGGGAAGCAACTTTCACCATTATTTTCATGCATTAAGATGACAGTCTTGGCTAACGTGCTCCCCTTCCTGTTTCCTTCCATGTGACCAAAAGAAAAAGTCTGGAAGCTTTGGCATCCACTTTTAGTTAAACCTGGTTTATTGCCTCATTTGTAGGATCACACCACAATTAATGCAAGCTTTGGCCAATTTTAATGAAGCTAATGTCAAACCATAGTTTGTAAAAATTGTGTATTTAGTTAATATTAGGTCCCCATTCAGTTCACACAAGAAACAGTGGTCCATTAAAAGTGAATGCACCTAAAATTGGTCACAATTTTTCCATATCTGTAATGTCCATCATGATCTGTGAATGTGGCCAACATGAAATGACTCTCCTTGTTTTCAGCAAACTAAGTAGCAAGAATATAGAGAGCAAGAATTGTCCTTCAATATATTAGATTATGATGTTCGTCATCATAATCCCTTGTTATCCCCACGCTGGAGATAATAGGAGTTGAAATACAGAACATCTGGAAGGCACCAGTTTACTCTTGACTTTTATAATGTAAATAACCATATTTGCCTAGGTAAGTTGTTAAATATCCACCAACAGCATTTTCCCAATACCAAATTATAGTGCTGTCCACCCATTCTTGAGTTGGCAGGTGACTATATTAGTGTGAAATTTGCTGTTCTCATGCCTATCTTGCCTCTATTACCTCTGGTCTCAGTCACTCCCCATCTCTTGACCACTCTTGAGGTAAAGGATAATAAAGCTTAACAAATTTTACATACCTTGAAGGTGCTCTTGAATAGTGTAAGAGTAATGGGGAAAATACTAGTTTAACACTAAGGACAACTGAAGCCTGTTTCACTCATGAGCTGGGGGTGAGATGAAGCCAAATTCATGTGGACACAACAGAAGAAAAAAAGATGGGATGGCATCTTGGTTCCAATGGTTAGACACCAATGAGGACACAGCCTTATGTGAATGTGCTAACTATGGGAGTTGTAATTGGCTATTATTACATACCTGTCTGGATCATAGAAAATCATCGCTTTTTGTACTTTGTTATATGCTGCTACTCGGAAGGGAATTATTTCCACAGAAGTCAGTCCTGGAGCCATGCTAAGCACCTTTCCACCTTGTGTGGGTTCATACAGATCTTTCTTGGTCTCTGGATGAGGCATACCTGCTGGATCTCGACCCACAATGTAGAAGTTGGCACCAGCAATCATTCGAGACCTACAGTGCCACTGGACCTGCCGCAAGAATGAACATCAGTATGCTATAAAGAGGGTGGGTGGGTGGATGCTTCAAGGTATCTTAGGTTACAATCTTATATCCACTTACTTGGGGGCCTCAACAAACTTAATGAGATTTACTTTCAAGTAGACACATGTACATTCATACTATTCCATATATTTAAAATATTTCAATACTGTAATGAGAGAGAGAGAGAGATCTGATATCAGAAATCCCCCTTTTTATTTCTTTGGAAACTTCCCAGGCAGATCCCTCACATCATCAAACTCTGATATCAGAAAGGGATGTACCAAGATGGGGTGACACTCAAGAGTCCTGGCTCTCTGCTATACCCCCAAACCATGTCTGTTCTGAAGTTGTCATAGATTAATTACCCCCTACTGATAGTCTTAAATAAGAGAGAATTCCTATAAATATTTTTTTAAAAATCAACTGGGAAAGAGAATAATATAACTATGGTTTCTCCCTTATTTCCTTCCCACTGTTGGGGCTCCAACAGAACATAGACTTCTCAGATCATCATCATCATCATCATCATCATCATCATCATCATCA
This sequence comes from Charina bottae, assembly GCA_023362775.1. Taxonomy (NCBI): domain Eukaryota; kingdom Metazoa; phylum Chordata; class Lepidosauria; order Squamata; family Charinaidae; genus Charina; species Charina bottae. Next base: position 3,807,814 of record JALMGJ010000044.1, on the reverse strand, counting down.
TCATCATCATTTTCTTGTCCATTTTCAGAAAGAAAAAGGATCCATGGAAGATAATAATTAGCTACTTCTTACATTCCTTCTAATGATTTTCAGTTTGAGAGAAAATACTTTGCTTCACGTAGAGGAAAGTCCATGAATAATGGTCTCATAGTCCTCTGTCTTAGCACTAATCTTTCCCTGTTAAAACAAATGGTCATCCTCATTTTAATCCCCCTTCTTCCTAATCCCCCTTCTTCCTAATGTTCCTGGTTCTACTGACTTTTTCCTCTAGCCTACAGATTCCAGTTTTTCAGACACAGCTTATTCTACAGTCCTCCTTTAAAAATTAGAAATAAATTTTACTCCCAAGAATGCTTTCTGTCCCCATCAGAAAATGAAAATGATAAGTGGTACAATTCAATGTTCTGCTTGGAACTGTGTCCAGAAAATAGAGAGAAATAAGTAGAGAGTATCCTTGGAAGCTATAGAGAGTAGTGGGGAAACTCATGAATTTGCCCTGAGGCAAATAGGAATTCTGTGACTGGCCATGCCCATCAAATCCACCCTTTTGTGATCATGCTCTCAAAGGTCCAAATATGTACACTGATCCCAAAAAGTTGAGAACCTCTGCAATAGATTGTATACATATTTTAGTAAGCTATTAAATACAGTCCACATTTAACCAAAAAATTTAAGTGCACATAGTTTATAATTTTCTTTCAAACTATTTTAACTCTGATGATTTCCCCCTACAATTCCTACAACTTAACTATGCTACCTGACATGGATATAAGCCTTTCTCCACACAGCATGTTTTAAGTAAACACGCATAGGAGTATGCTGTTAATATGGGAGCTGTGAATGTTCTGTTGCCGATCATTGAACCACACGTTCCCAAATGTCCTTGGAGATTTAGGTGTATCACCTACAGTAAAGGGAGGAGCTAGATAGGTTTTTTGTGCTGAAGAAGCATGGCTGGTTATAATGGTATTATTCTGAATTGCCCAAAATTGTGTGTTTCATAGAAACTGCAAGACAATGACCAGTCCTTTTGGAGGAAAGTCAGCCTAAATATTGACAGGACACAAGAAGTCAGGTAGCAAGAGAGACAGAAATGAAAATAAAACGGTCTTTTCACTCTTTCCCCCACTATATCTGTAAATATAAAACAGAACAATATTAAGAGAAGAAAATACTGTTAGGTGTTCGGGGAGCTAAACACCATACCTCTGTTGGTCCAGCGTATAACATGGGAGAAGGGAAAATTGCAACCACAGTGGATTTGGGATCCAAGACATGTTCTTCTAGCACTGCAGCATGCTGCTTCATGCGCCAGTCCAGGGGCACATCATCATCCTTGGTCCATCCACCAAGAGGATGCAGGAGCAACACTGGATGCTTATAGCCCCTTTCTAGCAGCCGGCGTTTAGTATCCTGCATCAGTAGAGCATGTCCATTGTGCACAGGATTGCGCAGTTGGAAAGCAAACACTGCATCTGACATATAAGGAACACGGCATTGGGAGAATCAGGAACACATAAACGGTGTCAGTCTCCCTCCACTTTAGCTCTGTTCGCCTGTCATAGTTTCATACGTACACGTGTCAAGCATTGTAAGAACTTGACCCGTGTTTGCTTTTGTGCCAAAAGCCTTGCTGCTCGCAACAAGCCGCTTGCCTTGACATTCCTGCCTTGGCCGTTTTCTGATAAGACACCTGGACTGTTAACAAGGGTTCTGAAGGGAGGGGGTCGAACTGGAGTGGGAACTAGCTTGTTTTCAATTAGATAGTAACCGATGTCAGAGGGATGTTCTTAATATCAAATTATGCGCGCCAATTTGGCCATTTGAAGCTTTGCCTTTGCCTCATGTATTCTGGTCCTTAATAAATGAATCTTTTTAGCATGAACTGACTGAAAGGTTTCTTGGTTTTGGGATTCTGATACTGAGACTCTCACAAACGGAAAAAGGTCATGTCAAGCAGAGGTTTACTTATACAAACAACTACCTGCATTCATCTCTGTAAACTTCTGCCTCAGCTCCAGGGGAGTCAAGCGGTATTGGTCCAGTCCATCATTCCACTTTATTCTCTCTAGTACAAGGAGATCACCACCAGCAAGCCAATCTCCACTTTCCATCACCATCTATAAAAAGATATCACCATGAATTAGAAGGAACTGATGCTCAAATATAATAATGCAGCCTCTGTCTAAAGCTTATCATGCTCCAGAGGTTATTGGACTTCAGTTCCCATAATCTCATCCCTGGCTATATTAGTTGGAACTGGAAATCAGGGTCAAACAACATCTGGATGCACTAGGTTCCTCCGCCTCAGATATAAAGTAAGGAAAAAGAATCATTTTATAGATGTTACTATTTAAATTACCCAAATCAAGAAAAGGTAGTGATCAAACCGTGGTTAAGATTCCACATGCTGCTAATGGAGAGAAAGTATGTGAACTGACAGACCATTTAGACAGAGCTGATTTCTGAGACTATCCAACAGGGGAGGTCCGGCTGGGTGTCCCAAAAGCTGAAGAGTGCCATCTTGGGCTTGCTTACAGGTGGTCCTTCTCTATGGTGGAGTTTACTATTGCAAATGCTCTCCTCTTTAAATTTGTGAGGCACCCATTATTACATCTTTTGGTATCTGTTGAAAACTTTTGTCTTCACTCAAGCATTCCTTGTAGAAATGTTGGATGAATGGATCTGTGGTATTTGTTTTCCCCCACCCACCTTTTGAATGAATATGCCTTTATGTGGTTGCAATATATTGTTTTTATTATTGCATATTATATTTTGTAAACCTCTTCAAGGTGCATTGGCAGAGGAAGTGAAATAAAAATATACTAAATTAATAGGTAAGCAATTGTAGCTACTTGGCAATTAAAAATGAGATCATCAAAGTATAGAAATATGGTTTTCCTTCTCCATTCTCAGCTGGAATAAGATGGAAAAGTGGAAAATCTATGGAAAATCTGTGCTTAAGTCAAAGTTAATAGATCAAGCTGAGCGAGGGATAACAGGATGAAAAAAACCTGAAATGTGCAGAAAAGGAGGAAAGGCCTAAAAGCAGAAAAAGTGACCGGAGAGTGCATTCCATAGTTTGGGAGCAACTTGTAGCCAAGAATTCTTAGTGTCCCAAACTTTCCCCAGTATGGACCTAACCTTCACTCATAATGGTTACTTTCTGTAATGATGGAATGCGGTGAAAAGTATCACAGTGGACCAGGGGCATCACTAGCCGGGGGTATTGTCAAAAAAGTTAAGATGGCTGCTGTAATGGCACAATCAAAGCCCTGCCCTTGCATGTGAAAAGGGGCGGGCCTTCAATCAGGTGGTTGTGGCTGCCATCTTGACCCAGCCCTTGACACCCCTGAAAGAGACCTATGTTTATTCATACTTATGGAGGCAAACATGGAACTGATTTGTATATTTGCTTACTTTTACATGTGGATGCTTGGCGCAGGTGGTTCCCCAAACACGCGCGCAACGCTCTTCCTTCCTGTGTTCAAAAAATTCTGGATTGTTAAGGATTGCCACCCTCCGCCCATTGTACTCCAGGGTGAATGCGCTGCATCCTTCCAGACGTTTCTTGTCTTCAGTAGATATTGGAAGTACAATTGGTATGCTCAGGTTAATAACACCATCTGTTCAAAAAACAAAGTCATGAGTCAATTAATTTAAAAAACGGGGGGGGGGGGGACTGGCTGTGTTTCAGTTGAAACCCCTAGAAAAGAAGACTCTCAACAGCAGGCTCTCTGAACATTTAAAGGCTTGATTTCTGTGCTTATTCTCTAACAAGATAGCTACAAGTTACCTAAGTATTCTTATGGTTTACCAGTACACAGTTTTCTCATTTCTCTGAGAAATTAAGGATCTCGGGAATAGAGATCCTTGTGTATGCATCCTATGTAGGACACCTAAAGCAGAACTTCAAACTGGAATATGTCTCTCCTTCTCTAGATGGCTATATCGAATAACTGTAGCATGTCCTCAAGTTAAAGAACTGAGGGAACACTACATATCCTTTCTTTAAATACTCTCAAGGGAGACCATTCAATTTTAATATAATACTTTTACTTGAAGGAGATTTACCCACTTGGTACTCTTTGTAAAGCTAAATATCTAGCAGCAGTTATGTACCTCAGACTGAAGATCACATCATTTAGATTTGATTTTAATATTTGGTCACTCTCAGTTAATTTTATATATTATATTTATGTTCTTTCTGAACTGGTTGTCTTTAATGCTAGGAATTGTTCTTTTTTCTCCTTTTTGAACAGGCTTCTTTGAATTTCTTATTTCTATTTGAATCATTTCTTCAATTTTAGTTGGCTGTAAAGGTCAATACTCAATGTAATGTTTTTTTTCCTAAATCACTGCTTGAATCAAACAATCAATGTCCTACCCTCCAATGCATAAACTTCCCTAGGATAGCCTACAATATAAATCTAACAAAATGGACAAAACCAAAAGTGTATAGGAATGCTTACTCAGTTCTAAAGATAGGGTGAAAGCATTTCCACAGTTCTTAATTAGAGCTCCAAAATGACCCTCATTCTTGATATCAGAGTCCTAATGCTTGTTGCTGCTTTCTTTACCAACTGTTTCTAGGCTTCTCATTTAATACTACTCTATACAAAACTTCTTTAGGCTTCAGGGTTTCACAATCTCATTTCTTCCAGATTACAATATATTCCTCCTCATCGGACATACACTGCTATCACAACTGTCAAATTGGTTGTGCAATAGTGTCTTGACGTCACTTCTTGTTCTTTGGGCCTCATCCTGTCTGTTTGCATCAGAACATCAGCAATTTCTTTTTTTTCCTTTTTGTTTGGTTCTTCAAATGTTCTTCTTTAGTTTAAGTAATTCATTTCAGCCCCCTGCTTGGTGTAGGAATCCAGATTACAGCATCCCAACCAGAGGCCCATCTAGCCTCTGCCTGAATCCATCCAATGAAGGGAAACTTGTTATTTCATTGAGTAACTGACTCCATCATCAAATGCCTCTAACACAGAGCTTTCCAAACTGTGTCGCGACACAAAAGTGTGTCGCCACACACAGTCTGGTGTGTCGCCACACAACCCGGAAGCGCTGATCATCATCAGCGCTTCCGGGTTTTCCCACGGCGACACACCAACGGTGGCGCACAAAAACCGAAAGCGGCAGCAGCGCTTCCTGGTTTTTGCGCGCTGCCGCAACAGCGGCACTTCCGGGTTTTCCCGCGGCGACACACCAACGGCGGTTGGTTTGTCGCCACAGGAAAACTTTGGAAAGCCCTGCTCTAACAGTTAGAAACTTCCTAACATTCAATTAGAGTATGTCTTCCCATAACTTAAATCCATTTTTTTGAATCCTGTGCTCCAGAAGAATGGAGATTGGTGCTGACCTTTTTCTTTTTCAAGTATTTATAGAGAGTGATTATATCTATCTTTGGTGTTCACTTACTTCTTAAGGTAAAACTTTCCCAAGTCCTTCAATCTGTCTTTACAGAAATTGGTTTCTAGTCCCCTGAAATCTTTGTTGCCCTTCTCTGAACTTTTATAATTTGTATGAATCCCTTTTAAGTTGCCCAGAGGAAAAGAAATAATGACTATTGCCATTGGAGTGTTGCTGTTTTTTTCTTTTAATTTTTTTAGCCTTAATACTAAATTGAGGTTTTTGTAAGCTGCTCAGAGTCTATAGGTTGGAGCAGCATAGGAGCCTGAGAAAAAAAATAAAAATAAATAAATAAAATAAAAATAAAATAATAAAATAATAAAATAATAAAATAAAATAAAATAAAATAAAATAAAATAAAATAAAATAAAATAAAATAAAATAAAATAAAATAATAAAATAAAATAAAATAAAATAAAATAAAATAATAAATAAAATAAAATAAAATAATAAAATAAAATAATAAAATAAAATAAAATAAAATAAAATAAAATAAACAAAATAATAAAATAAAATAAAATAAAATAATAAAATAAAATAATAAAATAAAATCTTACTGGACACACTACTCAACATGAGGTCTGGCCAATAGATAATTAAACTAGAGCCTAAAGTCACATATGTCTTTTTTGTAGCCAGAGCATGCTGTTGACTAATGCTCCATTTGTAATCAACTATCTAGTCCTTTTTTTCATAACTATTTTTATCAAGCTAGATGTTCCTCATTTTATACAGCTGCATTTCATTTCAGTTTTCTAAATGTATAACTTTGCATTTGTCTCTGTAAAATTTAATTCTGTTATTTTCAGCCCGCTGCTCTAGAAGATTTTGAATGTTATTCTTGTCTTCGACCTATCCCACCTAACTTTATTTCATCTGCAGATTTGACAATCATCCCCTTTGGTTCTTCAACCATTCATTGATAAACATTATTGATTAGGGCAAATCCCAAGAGTGAACTTCTGTACCCCACCTCCTGTGAGGAGGAGATATCAATGACTTAACTAGCTTGCTAATCATACACTTTTCAAATGCTTTGTTGAAATTATATGTATAGCATCCCTACAATTGGTTCTATTGAAATTTGCTTTTTTTGAAATCCAAAGTACAAATTCAGCTTTAGTTTCCCTTACAATCAAGAACTTTGCCATTATATGAATTCTATTTAACTGGGGGTGGGGGGTTCCTCTGGATTGCCAATATAATACATTGCATTTCAAGTTCTCAGTTCATGAAATAGAATCAATTAAGAAATTAGAAACGAGGCATGTTTAGCCATTGAGTGCACATGATTTTTAGTGTGATTTCAAAGTTAATGGATGCTGTGACCATTCTCACTATTCTAATTTTCTGTGAAATAACCCTTCTGATTATCCTGAGTATGGGTTGGATCCAAAGATACGCAAGTGGATTGCTTTTACCTAACCATTCTGTCCTCCCAAGATTAAGCTTAAAGTTACATGTGTGCAAAGCAAGCACCAAAGACTAAAGCTGCATCATCATGTACAAAGGATTTTTCATTTATGTTGTGTCCACGGGGGCGTGTGCATTTCCATATGGCAAAGCCTGCTTTAAAATAACTGGAGCAGAAAAAGTATTGCAACTCTCTCTTGCAGCTTTTCAATCTCAGCTTCAAACAGGAGCTGGCAATGTGACCTCTATGAGACCACTAGATGGCATCCATAGATCACTATCCACCAATTAAATTTTTTAAAAAGGCCACATCCATAGGATCATGTGAGACTTTGGTCTGCTCTCATGATGTCTTGAGGTATCATGAACTTACTAGACTTGGGACAATATTTAAAATGGGGGAGGCCTCCACACTATTACATGAGATCATGCAATGGTGCATGGTGACTGAAAATATTGCTCTAAAAGGGCCAGTGCAAAAAAAAAAATCTTCTGAGGAAGGATCTTTTTCTTTGTGTTGTGGGCTTTCAAATGTAAATAGGTGGATCTGCAAGTGTTAACTGCAAGCATTTGCCACTGGGAATCTTTCTTTACATGCCTAGTAGACAGCTCCCACTGTAATTCAGATACAGCTTGGATGCTTTGTTAAATGGACCTGCTCTGCACACGTGCAAGGAATATTAGAATAGTTACAGTACATCCAGAGCAAAGAAACATACAGAAATGGAAGAATGTCCCTGGATGATGGCTTACTTTTCTTGCAAAACATTTTAAAGCACTAATGGAAACATTCCATGAACAGAAGTGACTTTCTGCTTCATGAAGGGCACCTTTGAATCCAAGCCACTACAGAGACTCTGCGGTCCTCGAGTTAAATTTCATATCTACCAAGTCTACAGATCATACCGAACCCATGCACAATCAGAAACTTCTCAAAAGTGGTTATGTTTATACTATGATTCAACCAATGCACTTTCCGTTACTCAACTCTTCCAGCGGCATACTCTTATAAATGTTATTTTACAAACAAATTTTGGAGAGAAATTTGCAAAGCTCTATCGATGACCCCACTGTCATATATTCACTTCCATAAAACCAGGTTTAAAAAGACGATTAAAATATTTGTAATTAATGATTTACTAAGTGCCCTTACTGTTGTCAGATGTCTTCCAAATGTGTAACCCATGAAGCCTAGTACATCCTTCGAAGTCTTCCTATCCTTGCTGTCTGTATAGGAAGCCTTTCCTAATAACTAAACTTCTGCTTCCCTAGAATAGCACAGTGGGGAACACTGTATTACAGAGCTTTCCAAACTGTGTGTCGCGACACAAAAGTGTGTCGCCACAAACAGTCTGGTGTGTCGCCACACAACCCGGAAGCGCTGATCATCATCATATTATGATCATCAGCGCTTCCGGGTTTTCCCGCGGCGACACACCAACGGCGGTGCGCGAAAACTGAAAGCGGCAGCAGCGCTTCCGGATATTTGCACGCTGCCGCAACGGTGGCACTTCCGGGTTTTCCCGCGGCGACACACCAACAGCGGTTGGTGTGTCACCACGGGAAAACTTTGGAAAGCCCTGCTGTATTAGGATGTAAAATTCTAGAAAGGAGATGGTGATGACCACAAGACAATAGGCTTCAGGCTACTGGTGAGCTGCCTTGGGCCAGTGGTTGATAAGTTGTGCATACTCAATCCACTGAAGAAGAGCGGGGGGGGGGGGGGAGGAAGAGGGGGCATAATATTGAGTGCAAACCCAGATCCATCAAAGTTAAGAAGCATTTTGCCATTATCTTCAATCAAAAGAGTTGCCAAGCCAATAAAAATGTTGGAAAAGCACAGTGTAACTGGTTGGATCATGAATATACTCATAATGATTCTACGTCAAAATTTCATTTCAGGAAGATACATGGTCTGTCAGTTAATCTTTTGGAATTATTTTTATAACATAGCAAAAACAACTTAATACATACCAAGCTTGAATATATCAATTCTACCCTCTCCTGGCAAAATATAAAGATAATTAACAACCATATTTTAGTTGTTTTCCCTCTCAATCACAAATATAGGTAGTCGTCGTTTAACAATCAATCTGTTGTTCCTTTGTTTAACAACAGTCTGAAGTTACAGCAGCCTCAGAATGGGTGCTTTATGGCCTGTAAAGCACTTCTGAGAGTCGCAAAATGTTGCACCACCCCCTTGCAGTCACATGATCACATTTCAGGTGCTCGGCAACTGGCTCGCATTTATGACTGGTTGCAGCGTCCCATGGTCACGTGATCGCATTTTGTTATGTTTCTTGCCATTTTCCAGCAAAAAAACTCCCATTGGGGAAGCTGGATTTGCTTAATGATCGTGGTGATTTGCTTAACAACCCATGATTTGCTTAATGACCACTGTAAAAATGGTCGTAAAATTGGGTCTGGTCACATGGGTGACTCAACTTATGACTGCAACAACTTACGATGGAAATTCCAGTCCCAATTGTGGTCGTAAGTTGAGGACTACCTGCAGCTTCCAAAATATCAAGATGACACTTATATTCTAAACATGATCTTCTGCTATGACTGCATGATGAGGATCAATCTAGAAAGATGGATCCACAGGTAGATGGATCCACAAGTAGATGCAAGCAGCCAATGTATCAATGTTATGTCATGCATGTGACCAACTGAAACTGTCCTTTGATGCAGGTGAGAATATGGACTACACAGAGCTACAGTTGAATGAAACCTCTGTGGTTTTTCCATTTAATTTTCATAAGAACCATTGTAAGATAAGTGAAGTTGAAACATTATGCATCCTCTCTGTTTAGTAAAACTGGATCCTACCTACATCCCAGCAGACTGGGACATAGTCAATATCTGACTTAGAGCAGATGCCAATTTTCACATAGTTGAAGGTGGTATAAATAAGGGGTCCCTGGTCCTGATACATGCACATCATTCCACTTTCACCCCTGGTAGGGTGAAAAGACCAGATCCTGGTCTCAAAAGAAAAAAAGGACTAGTTTCATGACACACTAATCAAGCAATATTCTTAATGAGAATTTGGTTTCTTCAAATAACTTTTCAAAAAGAACTTCTAAGAACAATGCATATGGACTAGTAAATCATACCATCGAGCAAGGTGCCAAAATGGATAACTTGCAAATATTCTTTCTCCCGCATAAACCCATTCAGTGGAGTGGCCCAACCTTCACTTAGGACTTGAACCCACTGTAGATCCAACTGAAAAATAAAGACAGCATAGCATATGACAATCTGCACAAAAAAATAAGGAGTGCCTGTTTTCAACATTTCAGTACAACAGTTGTTTGTAGGATTACTTAGGTAAAATCAGCAATACTTCCTTCCAAAAAGAACAGGGATATAATGTTCCCACCACTTCCAAAAGTTATTCCCTGTTCACAAGAAAATATTTTTAAAAAGTGAAGGAAGTCTCAGCCCTCATGTATTAGGGCAGAGCTTTCCAAACTGTGTGTCGGGACATGTTAGTGTGTCGGCTGCAGTGTCTGGGTGTGTCCCGGCTGCTGATGCCTCTGAGCCCTGCCAGGATTCCGCGCAGGTCCTAGTGCCTGCCTTGTGCCTGGCTGCCTCCAAACCTGCTGTGATTCCGCGCAGGTCCTAGTGCCTGCCTTGTGCCTGGCTGCCTCCAAACCTGCTGTGATTCCACGCAGGTCCTAGTGCCTGCCTTGTGCCCTGCTGTAAGAGTGTGTCGCGAAATGATGCCCTGCTGTAAGAGTGTGTCGCGAAATGATGCATGTCTAAAAAGTGTGTCACCAACATGAAAAGTTTGGAAAGCTCTGTATTACGGGATAAATTGGTTCTAAATTGCTAATAGTTCAGTTGCTGAAATCCTTGACATATTCTTATCCTTTTAACCACAGTGATACAGTGAGAATCTTGCTTAGAAGAATTCATTTTCTTTGTTTGAGGCAGCTGCCAAGAGCCTGACAAGGGATATAAAAGAACTATGCAATAATTTGGCATTTTACTTCCAGAAGATCCATAGGGACTGAAACACACACACACACACACACACACACACACACACACACACACTACTTTTAAGATGTGCAAAGGGAAAAGAATCTTGCATATTTATTTTCTTCTAAAAATGCCTTGTATGCTCATATTATGTTGTTTTGACCCATCTCAAAAATCAACCCTCAGCCCTTCCTCATACCATTCAGCCCATTTTATCTGGATTTTTTTAAAAAAGGCAAAAAAATATGGAAATTTGGATGGAAATCTCCTTCCCACTGGAAAAGGCCAATAAAAAGAGTAGATTTCCCTTGCTCTGCTCATCCTTAGTACTTTGTAGGTGGCAATTATGATAAAGTATTTTTCTTAGATCTAAGAACACACAGGACAAGGTCTTCCTTGTTGTTTGCTTAGTTAGTTAAGCGGATAGTTTTCCTATGCCAGAATCACCCTGTAGCTTATCTCTTACCTTAGTAATGTTTACGGAAGGCAAAGTACCAGCTTCAGCCCAAGTTCGTTCCACTTTATTTTCCGGTACAAACAGCTCAAGAACATCTTTTATTGCAGTTGAAGGAACAATGCTCTAGTAGAGAAAGAAAAAGTAAGAAATAAAGTCCCCTTGTGAAACATGGATTGGTTAACACAGATCTGGAAAAATGAAAATCCAATTTTTCTAGATTAGGATTCATTACTGAAAGCCAGCACACGATTACCTGTTCCTGCAAGAGCTCTACAATGGTCTGGATGCATTCAGTCACTGAAAAAATGTTGGTTTTCAGCACAAGTTCAGGCACTTCTGGTTTCTCATACTCTGAATCAATTCCAGTGAATCCTAGAATGGTTGAATAATCATTTTTGTAAGATCAAATCAAAGATCAAACAGTACATCCATAAGAACAATGGCTTTTCTATCTTCTGCATCAACTGCTTTCAAAGTCTCATCAGATAACTTCCCAATGATTTATTTTCTAGTTAACATGGACTTACAGCTGAAGAATCCCCTGTTGGAGCCTCTCTTCTCACCTGAATCACATATATGCTCAGCTACTTTGCTGTTACCCAACCCTATCAGAACGTCAAGTCAAATAACGTGAAGAGTACAACGATCTGGAGTTCACAGATGTTTGATGCGCTAGGACATAGCTTTCCAAAGTGTGTGTCGTGACACACCAATGTGTCGCCTGCGGTGTCCTGGTGTGTCGCGCAAAAAACCGGGAAGCGCTGATGGGGGGAACCGGAAGAAGCGGCACCCCCGCCAATCAGCGCGGCGGCACTGATTGGCGGGGGTGCTGCTTCTTCCGGTTCCCCCCATCAGCGCTTCCTGGTTTTTTGCGCGACACACCAGGACACCGCAGGCCATGCCACCGCCGCTGCCGTTGCTGTATGTCACCAACGTGAAAAGTTTGGAAAGCTCTGCGCTAGGACATTTGCAGATAAAGCTTATGTTTAGGGGTAGGGGTGTAAAGTAGGGAGATTATGTAGACAATATGTATTGCAGCCAGGATAAGATGATCAAACCTTTGATTTCTCCAGCTCGTGCTTTTTTGTACAGGCCTTTCACATCCCTACTCTCACAGATATTGAGAGGTGCATCCACAAAAACTTCGAAGAAGGGAAGCCCAGCTATCTCATGAATCTTCCGTGCATTCTCACGGTCCTGTAAAAAGGAACAAAACAAGAATCAGTAATGTAAGATCTTAATCTTCTTATTTTCTATTATTTGTTTATTTGTTTATTTATTTTCTATCCCGCCTTTATTATTTTTATAAATAACTCAAGGCGGCGAACATACCTAATACTCCTTCCTTCTCCTATTTTCCCCACAACAACAACCCTGTGAGGTGAGTTGGGCTGAGAGAGAGTGAAGATATCTACACAAACACAGAAAGAAATATGTAACAGGATGCTCAAAGTGTTCTGTTTTTCTGTCTCTGTCTCTGTCTCTCTCACACATGTACACAAACACAAGCATACAGATTTTCCCATACTTATTGACCAAACAAATCAGTGCTTCTCAACCTTGGCAAGTTTAAGATGCGTGGACTTCAACTCCGAGAATTCCCCAGCCAGCATGGCTGGCTGGGGAATTCTAGGAGTTGAAGTCCACGCATCTTAAACTTGCCAAGGTTGAGAAACACTGAAATAGATAAGGTCACAGGATCTATGGTCTAGGGGCCTAGGTTGAGTCACAGGGCCTAGAGCAGGGCTTTCCAGACTGTAGCTTGAATCATGTCAACTGGATTTCTATTTTCTCAGTGGAAACGTTTCGCTCCTTATCCAAGGAGCTTCTTCAGTCTGAGCAAAGTTAGTAAGGGAATCCTTAAATATGTTTCTAGGTGGCTGTGTGACCTTGCACCTGGGGCTAGGTCATGGTTATTTTGAGATGTTATTTCTAAGTCCCTTTATCATCTAAAGGAGGATCGTTAAGATCACCATGCTGCTGTTGAGCTTGCAAAATGGTCTTAATCTTCCTAGGCACAGAAGACAAAGCAGGAAGGAACTGCCGTTGGTGTGTAGCCGCGGGAAAACCCGGAAGTGCCGCCGTTGCGGCAGCGTGCAAAAACCCGGAAGCACTGCTGCTGCTTTTGGGTTTTTGCGTGCCGCCGTTGGTGTGTTGCCGCAGGAAAACCTGGAAGCGCTGATGATGATCAGCGCTTCCGGGTTGTGTGGCGACACACCAGACTGTGTGTGGCGACACACTTTTGTGTCGCCACACACAGTTTGGAAAGCTCTGGCCTAGAGTCTTCTTCTCTCACACACATTCCAGTAATTTATCCCAATTCTACTGATGCCTTAAAAATAAAAACTGGCTTGAGCCAAAGAGTAAGAAAGAAATGCTGAACAGAAGGACAGTAAGTAAGAAGGCATCCAATTCCAGCGAGTAGGGTTTTGGTTGATTGACTAGGATCAAGCTAATAGAAGCAGGTGAAGTCCAGTGTTTCTGGGCGAGGGCTTCCTGTTGGAGAAAGCTGGGCTTGAAAATATTAGAAAGAAGCGCTCATAAGGATGTTACATTTCCAAAGAATAAAAACAGTCTTTCTATAGATACAAATGGATTCTCTCTTGTGGATAATAATACTGAAGATTTATTTATATTCAAGAGGAGATGTTATATTTTTAACATGAATATCACATCTGCCTGACATTTAGAACTCTTAAGATACTGAAGATACTTTAAACAAAAAGGAAGATATTTAATAGGAGTAGGGAGTCCTATTTAATAGGACTATATCTTCCAAAATGCTGTAACTTCAGAAGTTTTAAAAGGAACTGGTTCTCTTAAATGTGCATCCTACAACAAATGAAAAATACGTTTTTTAAAGCACAGAATAATTTTCTAGACAGATTTACCTTTGCAAAAGGAGAAATGAAACTAGTAATGCAGACTAAGCCAGCATCAGCAAATAGTTTGGCAACTTCAGCAACACGGCGGATGTTTTCTTCTCGGTCATCAGCAGAGAAACCTAGATTCTTGTTGAGACCATGACGAATGTTGTCACCATCAAGAGAGTAGCAAGGGATGCCATGGGACACAAGACATTCCTCAAGTGCAAACCCAATGGTTGTCTTACCAGCACCAGAAAGACCTGTTAATCATAGGTAAATTAAAAAAAAAAAGATGTGATGGTTTACCCATATAAGGTAAAGGTTCCCCCCGCACATTTGTGCAGTTGTGTCCGACTCTAGGGGCCGGTGCTCATCTCCCTTTGTTAGCCAAAGAGCCAGCGTTGTCTGAAGACGCTTCCACGGTCATGTGGCCGCATGACACGCGCAGAACCCTGTTACCTTCCCACCAAAGTGGTACCTATTCATCTACTTGCATTTGCATGCTTTCGAATTGCTAGGTTGGCAAGAGCTGGGGCTAGTGTGGGAGCTCACTCCGCCACACGGGGCTAGGGATTCAAACCTCCGAACTTGCGATCTTCCGATCGACAAGCCTTCCTCAAATTCATAAATATGCCATAAAATAACATTTCAAAATATACAGAACTTTTTTTAATCAACACTTTTTATTCCTTGCAGCCAAGTTATCTAACTCATCAAAAACAATGGGGCATACACATCTCTTGCCATATAGGAGGCTCAGTTCCTAAGAAGGTTTCCAGAGATGTTCACTCCACAGTCTACGTGCATCTTGTCTACCAATTAAGCTTCTGTGGTTTTCTTTCTGTTTTCGTTGCAGACAGACCAAAGAATGCTGCTTAAGGAAGAGTGGGTGGGCCTAAGAAGAAATGGAGGGTTTAAATATTCAGATCCTCAGCTGCCCATGTTAAACCAGATTTGCAGATCCTCCTTCTGCAAAGGGCAGGTTTTCTCAGAGTCAGTTCAGAATTAATATTAAACCATGGTTTACTGCTTCAAAATCAAATTGTAGAATTTTAGATTTGACTTGTATATTTTCCTGCCCCTGTTGTTCATTCACCCACCCAAGGAAAAGACTGGAAATTTCTATCTGGTTTGTGAAGAAACCTCAGTTTCCCATTATGTCTGAAATTAGGGAATGGAGTTTTTTTTACCACATCTAAATAGCAAAAACAAACCAACATCAACCTTTATCTTCAAATCCTGATTTGTTAACAAAATTCAAAGTGACAAATTTCTGTGTTGCAATCATCCTCTTTTTTTGAAGAAGAAGATTCTTTCAATCACCCCTCCTTGTGTTCAAAGAAGGAAAAAGGAGGAAGGAACACAGAAGCTTGAGGGCCAGGCCAGGGTATTCTCAGAGGGGGTCAAAAAAGTCAATATGGCAGCCACAACCATGAAATCAAGCCCCACCCCTTGTTAAGTGCATCATGATCCTAGGCTCACTGCAATTCATTCTTGTATTAATAATTTAGTGCAGGCCAAATCCAAGAGGTTATGTTAATGAAGGACAAGTTAGGGTTCTGTATTCCACTCTCCAAGGCTGACCAAATTGCTAACCGAAAGCCTTTCTCCTCTGCTGAAGTGCTTTCCACCCACACCTGAGGGGGCAGAAAGCTGAACCAGCATAGCATCTCCTGTCCCCATTGCCGATCCCTCTCGTTTCTGTTTCAAGTCCTTGCAGGTCACATCACTCATCATTCACATCATGAGTGACAAAACCTAGTCCATTTTACCCGCCTGGAGGATCCCTGCGGATGGAATAAGGGGGAAAGTGATACTTTGACACTAAGGAAGGCTTAAGTCATCTCACTCATTTGCTGGGGATGAGATGAAGGCTATATCTGGGGGACGCAGCAGGAAAAAGGTGGGGCCAGAGCTTGTTCGTGCCATGGTTAGCTGACCATGAGGAAAGGCAATTTATCTTCTTTTCAGACGTTGTTTCAGTTCAGCCAAGAGCCCTGGGATTTCTTAGTGCTCTCTCATCCAAGTATTAACCAGCTTCAACTTGGCTTAGCTTCCAGGGATCAGCCATATTTGGGGCCCTGCTGCTGACATCCTCTCTAGTAGCAATGCTCAAGTCAACAGTACTCCGAAATACTATACAGTGAAGAAGGAATACTATATGAAGTATTCTGAAGAAGAATACTATACAATAAGAAAATTAGGGGGGTGCATATGTGCACACACCCCTGTAATCTTAGGTGAATTACAAGCCCTTTAAATATTTATACTGAATGTTTCCATCCGGAACAACATTTATACATGTCAAGGTCATCTTGCACCCTCCTAATTTTCTCATTTTGCTTACCTCATTGGGCCAGATCCAGATGGCCCCAACCCTTTTAGCCCTTTGTATGGTTTTAAAGAACTGGATGTTTCCCAGGCATTTCAGCCAGATGGTTAGGCAAGCTCTGCTTGTTCATGTTGGTTTCTTTATGAGTTGCATTGTGCTATGATCTCAGACATTATGGTTGATCTTAAAATGTTGTTTTGAACCCTTGTATGCCACTCAGAGTCATTTTTGTGAGATGGGTGGCCACAGAAATGTTTTAAATAAATAAATAGCTAAAGAACCCTTTCCCTCTCTTCCTCTGGCATTATACTGAACATTTTCATTGTATGTTACTCAACAAACGGTCTTTATAATCCATAGTCTGATGACAGCTTGTTTTAGTAGAGTACAATTACAACTAACCACAGCTTGTTTAGATCTGGTTCTAGGACTAAACTGTGCTTTCTTAAAATGGAAACAATCTCCTTCTTGCAACCCTGCAGAGCTAATGAAGCATGATTGCTTTAAAACAAACTGTAATCCATATCAGCTTATCATTATATAAGTTATTTAATTTATTTCTATAGTGGGCTCAACGTTTTTTTAAAAATTAATATGGTTGACCTTTTGAGATTATATTATTATAGGGTTAGATTTTGGGGTGGGGGTACTTTTAATGTTCACTTTGGTCCTGAAGTTTTATTAAACACCTTTCTGAGATCCCTTTATAGTTACACTTTCAATAAAATAAATAAATGACACATGTACACACCCATTAAAGCTTTCAAAACATTTTATACCTCCTGGAACTGCAATACAAGTCATAAGAGTGCATATTTTAAAGCATGTTTGTTTGTTTATTTATTTATTTATTCGATTTATCACCGCCCAACTCCCCCGAGAGGGACTCTGGGCGGTTTACAGTCAATTGTAATGACATGTTAATCATGTCCTTCACTTGTTCATACAGAACTGAACGATTAATAAAATTCATCACATAATCACACATAGTCCACTTTATGTTAATGGGTCCGTATATTCCACAGAGTTACTAGGTTATGTATTTATGAACTTTGCATCTTCTTATAGCTTCCAGATCTGGGCAGCCCAAATCTAGGAAAAACTAGGTGGCAGCCAAAAGTTCCAGAAAGTTCTACCTTTTGCTGCCCTCTAGTGGTCATCTGAATTTCTGCAGGTCAGTTCTGGCAGTCTTACTTTTTCTAATGTAACAGAAATAATAAGAGCTTTCCCCAGGTGTTAGTTTGCTGAGCTAATAAGGAATACAATACCTGTGAGCCATACTGTGCAGCCACGAAATCCACCTTTTGTGCCCAAAACTTGTCCTCTCTTGTTTCTGCTAACGTGATGGGCTTGGTACACCACATTGGTAGACCTTTGGAGGTTCTGAGCATATAAATAACATAAAAAACATTATTGTTTGTTTAGTAGCAAAATAAAAGAGTAAATCCCAATATGAATGCATAACAAAGCAGCAGCCACTAGAAAAGTACATTATTCAAAGGAGCCTTATAGAAACATACACCTATATGTTAATAAGCAAACATGCACCCACAAGTTCCTCATGTCTTTGGCTTCAGAATTGTTTGCCTAAGGAAGGCACTATTTTACTTTAGGGTAAGGATTTCACTTGTCCTGGGACAGAGGACACCTTGAATAAAGGAACAAAACGTTACACAGAATACCCAGAAGCTCATATCACAACTTGGCCCACTAGCTTAGCATAGTTTACAGCTCTCTGTGCCTGCAGTGTCAACAATCAGGGGGAGAATTTAGATGGAAATAAGGACATTGGACGGGTTGCAGGAATTTGATGAATTGAATGACCAGAGTTGAACACTGGTAAACTCCATGCCAAAGGACACAACAAGAGAGTTCAGCAGGCTATATTTTATCATGGTTACCTGTAGATTTTATGGTTTATAACAACTGAGCCAAAAACACCTAATCTTAGCAATGTTTCTTAGTTCCATTTCTAATTTTTGCAACAATTAAGTCAGCACTTCTTGTGGCTAAAGTTGTAGAAATTTCCTGATCAACAGATGTCTTCATATAGGTTGAAACTTGATATGGGGGCCAGGATGCTTACTTATGAATATATCATTCATGAATATATCATTCATAAGTAATGGGTCATCTAATAAACTTCCTCTTCACTGGAACAATTGCATTTGTATATCTCCTTCCTGCCAAGTCTCCACCTGGAGAATATTTGTGGTAAAGCAGGACAATTGTTTGGTGTCATTTTACCACAAATGATGAAGTGAAGTGAATTTTCCATGCAATATGTATAAAATATACAGGTGATCCTCATTTAATGACCACTTGTTCAGTGACCATTCGAACTTATGATGGTGCTGAATGAGTGGTAGTTATGACAGGTCCTCATACTTAATGTTGGTCACAGCATCCCCATAGTCACATGATCACCATTTGCGACATCCTTTGCTGGCTTCTTATAAGCAAAATCAATGGGGAAGCCGACAGAGGTCAAAAATGGCGTCCACATGAAGTCCTCGCTTAACAATCTGCAGTGATTTGCTTAACAATGGCGACTGGGACTGCTGGAATTTCCATCACTAAGTGGCACAGTCATGTGATGTCGCACTTTACAACCGTGTCGCTTAGCAATGGAAATTCCAGTCCAAATTGCTGTCATTAACCAAGGACTACCTGTACATGAGCTTTGTAAATAAGCTTACAAACCTAATATGCAAAACATGTTACTATTTACTGGTCTGTTAGGGGCTAATTAAAGAGGGATGTTGGCTATGGAGGAACAAACATCCACTGCACCTCCTTCTCCATCAACCTGACCTCTCACCTATGTGGAATTCAAAGTTGCTATGGTTACCAGGCTAGTACTTAAATATATGGCTGCATATTCTAACTATGGGCTCTGCAAATTCTTTAAAAGAGCTGCTCTGAAATGTGCAGGAGCACGTATGAAGAACCTCTTTCGAAAGGAGTTGCACAACTTGGTTATTGGTCTACAACCTGCTTATATAGCCACCCATTCATCCAACTCAATGCTGCAATTCTAAACAGGTGAGGAAAATACAACCATAACTTCCCCTCCCACTTCCCTCCCAGAACTTCTGCTTCAGGCTGTTTTGGACATCCTGATTTCCAATAACTTTTTAATACTCTGAAAAGGGTGTGGAGAAGTTGGGGTGGAATGGGGTACAAAAAGTTATAGAACCAAAGTCAGCCCTGTCAGAAAGGTTAGACAAAATGTGTAGCGATTGAAGGAAATATCTTCTTCTTCTTTTTAGGGCAAAAAAGGCTGGTGGAGACACAGGAAAGAAAACCTAACTGTATTTCCACTCTGGCCTCAAGTTTTTAAAGCACTTGGATAGAACATTAGGATTGTTCTTTTTCTTATTGGACAGTCAACCTCACTGGATATAGTTGAACTGGCCTTGGTATAATTTTGCATAGGATTATACTGTTAAAGATATAATTCTTACTTAATAATAATAATGTAATTATACATGAAATTATAAATATAATTCTTGGTAATTCTTACAGCTACGCTGGAAGGTAGGTCCGTATTTTTATTCCCATACTGAAGGATGCAAAGAGAAAATATGGCTGTCCTAGCTCACCTAAGGAGGTTTATCAATGAAGAGAAAATTGAACAGAGTTTCCAACTCTCGTGGTCTGTTTCCCCAGTACCCCACGCTTTATCAGTCTGGAACCCAAATCCAGTTCTTATCCTCTCCCAATTGCTCAAGCAGCTTGTCCTGAAAGATTGCACTGTTGCTCAAGATACGAACGGACTCTGCATGCTACTGGATCCCTTTGGCTTGCAGAAATTCCATCTGAGTCCAGAAGCCCTTTTGACCTGTTCTTTGTTCATGTTTAGCTGAATCATTCTTAAAGAGACAGAATTCCTTAGTGACTGCATTTGAAGCACTGTGAATCCATACCCCTAATTCATTCCTCCCCCAAAATGTATTGGAATCAATTGCCATCAACGATGCCAAAAATCACAATGCTGTGAAATTTTTTCTATTTGTTTTTGTTTTTAATGGATAGGTTGACATTTTTATGTGGTTTTAGACACTCCAAATATGCTTGGGAAGTCAGATATGAAACGATATCTAGAGCACAGCCAACATTATTCCTGAGTAAGAGATCTACAATAAAATTGTAAGTATGAATCTTGTTATGATTCTACTATAACCTTAAAACAATAAAAATAACTGCTCTACCAGTGGAGAAATGTTTCTGAAAACTGACAGAAAAGAAAACTGGCTTTAGCTATTTATGATCAAAATTTAGCTTTATATTATTCCTATAATATAAAGTAAAAGTTGTTATGCAAGCATCTGATTGTGAAATATCTGGATGTGTATTGTGACCTTGAGGCTTTTTAATGGCACATCTGTATTCCAGATGAAACATGCTTGGATGAAACATGTGTGGGAGCTACAAATCTCAGATTTCTCAATTAATATAGCCAAAGGCTAGCTGGGAATTTGGGGAATTATAGTCCCAACACATCTGGAGAGAATGGGGTTGGGAAAACCTGATAGGACATTCTGTGTCAGAGCAGAACATGGAAAAAGATGTTCTGTATGAGCCTTCCTCACGCTCTGTTTTCCCAAATGAGCAGCAGCACATATTTGAATAGTGTAGAATTGAGAGTAGGTTACTCTGCCATCTCTCCTGTTCCACAGGGCCTCTTTGTCATCTACAGAAAGTGAGCAGCCTCTGCAGAAACCCTCATGGATTCCGTGGTTTCAGCTAAGATTACAGATCACTGCCAAATCAGGCAGGATTTCGTTCAGTGTACTTTGAGCAAACAGTGGGGAAACTATTTTAGCCACTGGTATGAATCTTAGCACTTTCCTCTTATTAATTTTGGCACAGTTACACCAGACTTTCCTTCTACAAACACGGAACATAGAATGTCTCATAAGAAAAGCAACCCAATCATTATCCTCAAATAAGCAGTGATTCAGCATAGACTAGACTGATATTTAATTTTGCATCTGCTAGCTGAACAAAATCATGCCTCTTAGTAAACTTATTTTTCAACCGATCAGTATGTGAAATGCAGCAAAGTTTTTTTCCCTTTTAATATTCTTAGACCTCTTCATCTGTGAAACTAGAAAAGTCCTTTACTAAGAATTACAACCAAGAACATTTAAATGTTTATCTTAACTGCATTCACACTCATCAAAACAATTATACCAGAGTTTTCCAAACTTTTCATGTTGGTGACACACTTTTTAGACATGCATCATTTCACGACACACTCTTACAGCAGGGCACAAGGCAGGCACTAGGACCTGCGCAGAATCACAGCAGGTTTGGAGGCAGCAAGGCACAAGGCAGGCACTGGGACCTGCACAGAATCCTGGCAGGGCAGGTTTGGAGGCAGCCAGGCACAAGGCAGGCACTAGGACCTGCGTGGAATCCTGGCAGGGCTTGGAGGCAGCAGCAGCCGCGACACACCCAGGCACTGCAGCCAACACACTAACGTGTCACGACACATGGTTTGGAAAGCTCTGAATTATACTATAGTCATTTCTGCACTAGCGTCTTATAACAGCTTCATAGTGTCACCTGTTACAAGACAACATAAAGCCTTCCTGCATTACTGTTATTTTGGCACAGTGATGGTTGGAAGACTCTAGAAGACACAACAAATTGCTAATGCAAGACAACCTGTAATGAGATAGGTCGCCACAATGAACAAAGGAGCAGCAACTTTGTGAGATATTAATTTCCTAATGGAAGCAGAAGTTTGACAACAGAACCAGTTACCAAGAGAGATAGAACACCTCTTCTTTGCTAGATGCTGCAAATGCCATTCCTGAACTGAGCAGAGGATTGCATTGTGTAGCCTAGTACCCCATTTCAATACTATTATTCTAATACCGGTTTGCTTAGAGCAGAGCTTTCCAAACTGTGTGTTGCGACACAAAAGTGTGTCGCCACACACAGTCTGGTGTGTCGCCGCAAAACCCGGAAGCGCTGATCATCATCAGCACTTCCGGGTTTTCCCGCGGCGACACACCAACTGCAGCGCGCAAAACCCGAAAGCGGCAGCAGCGCTTCCAGGTTTTTGCGCGCTGCCGCAAGGACGGCACTTCTGGGTTTTCCCGCGGCGACACACCAACGCCGGTTGGTGTGTCGCCGCGGGAAAAACTTTGGAAAGCCCTGGCTTAGAGCAATCTGCTCTGGTCTCCAATTAATTTGTCAGTACAATGCCCAGAACTGCAAGCTGGGAATTCTGAAATTTACAGTCCCAACTCACAGGAGAATTCCATGTTGGAAAGGGCTGGCTTAGAGTGAAACAATAAGATGAGGAAATCATGATTTCAATAGGTGTTACATGGTGTGCTATGTTTCATGGATTATCCTGCCCATTTTTACAATTAGCCTGCAATTATGAACCAGCATTTTATGGCAGTAATAAAAACATTTGCTGATAATACAAATGCTTTTGCAAGACATTTTTATAGCATAATAATGACTTTGGGTTTTTTTAAAATATGACAAACAATTTATATTAATAAGTTTTTGGTGGCTTTCAGGAAAATAAAAATATCACTGCCTTTAAATTTTTTAAGCATTTAACAACAGACTCGGTTAAACGCTATTTTCCCTGTATTCCAAATAAATTGAATTTTTAAATCATTTCTGCAAATTGATGATGTGTGGAAACCTGTAAACTTAATGTGCCTGAAACCTAGAAGCTATTGTGCATAAATTGAATTAGTTCCAGGGAAGCACTCGTAGCCTTAAGGACCATAAAAGCATTAAATGATCTATACTTTTTACTTTAAAACATTACAAAAATAAAATTGAAATATTGGAAATGATTATTTCTCCTATGGCTGATGTATGAAACCGTGATCTGTATCAATTAAAACAACTTAAATGCATTGAAATAGAACGCCGGTGAACAATATGCAGCCTATATTTCACCAGTGTGGAATAAATCTTATCTTTTCACTGTATTAATAGTGGAAGCTGCAAGTAATTCATAATATTTATTTATATGTGAAATTTATACGGCCGCCTGACTCCAACAGTAGTAATTCTGGGCAGCGTACAAACAATAAACAAGAAGAAAACAATACAGTTAAAAACAACAAAAAATAATGGGTGATCAGAACCCAAATTTCTATTACACTCCTCTAGACAGGAACTCTAATGGTATGTGAGAAAGACCTTGAGAAACAGTGAAGAGATGCTGCCTAGGGAATGGTCAGATAAGAGACAGCATAGCCCACAGCTGCATAATGGGAGGAGCAAGAGGCTCAGAAGGGACCCTCCCTAACTTCTCAGGCTGTAAAGGAGTCAGTGGGAGATCTGTCTTTCAGACTTGCAAGATTCTGTTAATGTAGCTTTACAATAAAGTAGAATTACTCATCTGGTCATGTTTCCTGTCTGGTCTACCTGGGAAGGCTGACAGGAACTCAATCAACTTGGCCCAATATCTGGGGAAAGAACCAGGTTATTTAGAGCCTTTCTAAAGGCCAGCAGGATCAGAGCCAACCATATATGTGGGGGGGGGGTCTTCATTCCAGAGAGTCTTGATTTTAGTCCCAGCTTTGTCAATTCTGTGGCCAAGATTATTGCCCAAGTCCATGCCCACATCTTCCTGCATTTTTTAGAAAGATAACATAGCAAAATAATTTTTGAGAATTCTGCAAATTATGAAAATGCCATGTTATGACTAATCAAGATGATGGGACTAAGTACATCCTGGTGTAATGAATCCTGCATGGTGCACACAGTTGGAGTTGATGAGCCCTTAGGTCCCTTCCAACTCTATGATTTTATTATGTTTTTAGAAAGGAATTTAATGACAGTATTAGCCTAGAAAGATAATCGAAGAACCCTTCCATGTAAGGACTTGGTGCTAGTTCAAAAGCAGCAGTTCTGGAGCTCTGTGAATTTTGTTTCTGCTGCGGTGCTCTTTCTTTTGTGGTGCTAACGGCCTAGCGACCTCGATCTGTTGCTCCATCAACGGAACTCTTGCCTCACCGCTTCTCCTGAGTTTCAGCCACTCTGAGCAATCCTTTAGTACCTGTTTAGCAAGAGTAAAATGATCAAGAGTTCTGTCTGATGGCCCCTACTCAAGCAGAGGGGGTGGGGGGAGACAAAGAGCAAGTCTGCTTGTTCTTTATGTTTTTATTTTCTTTCCTTTTTTGCAGAAAGTGGGGGTGGAGGAGATTTTGGTTACTCTCTTTTGTGTGACGTGGAAACACTGGTGTTACAGAAGCATCTTTCCAGAGAATTCCATGTTTAGAATTTAGTCCCTGTTGCAACTTACAACCTTGGTTGGAGGCCCTGGAGAAAGTGCCTGGCTGCAAAACAGATAGTGTGGTTTCATATTACTTTTGGGACACTTGCTAGGGCTTTCAGTACAGGAAGAATGGCAGCTTGATAGCCAGGCTGCTTCATATCATTACAAATGCTCAGTTTTTTGTTTTTTTACTAAAAGGCCAATTGGACATAACATGTATTGAAAAGACAGATGGGGCTGAAGGTGCTAGGGATTTATTACCTTCCCTTTGTATGTGGACTTTTTGTTGCTCTAGGCCAATGTTTCTCAAACTTGGCCATTTTAAGAAGTGTGGACTTCAACTCCCAGAATTCCCCAGCCAGCATGTCCACACACCTTAAGGTTGCAAAGTTTGAAAAACACTGCTCTAGGTCTTGGGAAGATGCAAAATCTCCTTGAGGGGGAGATGGGCGGTCATAGAAATTTAATAAATAAAATAAAATAAATAAATGATTAAATGAAAGTTGGGGGGCAGCTGCAGGGAGACCATGTGTGATCTCAGAGTTGAGAGGTCAGAAGGAATGAAGATAATCAACAGGTTTGCTTCAAAGTATTTTTGGAGGGTGGAGGTGGTGCCATGTGAATGGGAGCCTAATGTTTGGGGTTGGTGCCACTAGCAATCTCTTGTCATTAACTACAGTATGTTGGCTGGAAGTCACCAAATTGCCTACTCTCATAATACAGTCTTTTTCAACTTCATGCCATTCTATAAGTATGTTGGGAACACAAATACTGAAATTTATTTTATTTTTTAAAATAAATCTGATTCATCTGATTCACTATCTGCAGGAGTTGAAAGAACCAGCTCAATCCTGCCATAGTACCAAAAAACGTCTTGAGTAAGTGGTCAGTGGCAGCTGATGGCCTTTGGTCATGACCATTCCCAATTCACGGGCATGATCAAGGCTCCTTTGGCCTTGTGGGAATTACAATCCCAATTCCTCTGGATGAAAGCAACAGGTTTGGGAAGGCTGATTTAATACACGAACAACCAAAATTTGTATAGAAACAGAGCATTATGGTGCTTCTGGAGGAGAATAAACTGTTATAGCCAGCAGAAGTAATTCATTTACTGGTGTCCTCTTGACAAACCTCTGTCAGAAGTATGTTGGGCCATTAAGAACCATTCTCCAAGCACCCTGGGAATCAACCCCTTCTACTTTTGTTTACACATTAATCCAGGGCTTTCCAAAGTTTCCCCGCGTTGGTGTGTCGCCGCGGGAAAACCCGGAAGTGCCGCCGTTGCAGCAGCACGCAAAAACCCGGAAGCGCTGCTGCCGCTTTCAGGTTTTTGCGCACTGCCGTTGGTGTGTCGCCGCGGGAAAACCCGGAAGCGCTGATGATGATCAGCGCTTCCGGGTTGTGTGGCGACACACTTTTGTGTCGCGACACACAGTTTGGAAAGCTCTGCATTAATCCCTACCTTCCTAGATGCAGGAGAAGCCATAGACCCGGGCTGCCCTTCTCCTGGCCTCTCCATTCATTT
Organism: Charina bottae; assembly: GCA_023362775.1. Classification (NCBI taxonomy): domain Eukaryota; kingdom Metazoa; phylum Chordata; class Lepidosauria; order Squamata; family Charinaidae; genus Charina; species Charina bottae. The sequence continues at coordinate 3,781,540 of JALMGJ010000044.1, read as the reverse complement.
TCTGCTCCCAGCTCAGAAGACCCTCTGGTCTTCCAGCTCCTAAGCTGTTCTAAGAAACCATTGGGTTTGATAGCATGATTATTCTCACAGCCCCCTTTTAATTTTATTTTACAACGATTTAAAAAACAAAAGCATTTCCATGATATTTATAGAAGATCCACCCAAAGCTTGTGGAACTGGGTGGGGTATAAATTATGGAAATAAATAAATAAGCAGGCAGGTTGCCCAGGCAAAAAGTGTTATGAGGGAGAAAGACATACCCACTTACATCCCCCCAAAGGAAGAATCTGCATAGCTTCTCTTTCGCCCAACACAAAGTAACGCAAGCTTCTATAATAAGATCATTGTTTCTAGGAGATTATTATGGAAAAAGGAGAAGTGGGATGAATGTGGCATTTCTTCCATGACCAGCTGGAGCATGAGTATGAGTTGAAGGACTCTTTTAAGAGCAGGCAAAGAAACAGGAGAAACCGCCTGAAATGAGTCAGTCCATTGATTGAACTCGTTCAGGACTGCCATGTTATTCAGTAGTGGGGCATTCACCACCCCTACCTGGAAGTGCCAAGGATAAAATGTGCCTACAAAGCATGCCCTGTATTGCCAGAGAACCACGAACCTTTCCCTCTTTTCCACAATACTTTAAATAAGCCTGAGACTCAACTCAATTTGCCTTTGTCCAAGGATGACCCATCACAGAATATTATCTTTGTTATCTCTACGTTAGCTCAAAGTAGACAAAACAATCCTTATGATTATCCATTAGTTTGTAAGACATTATGTTAAGTATCTTCTTCTGGTATTACACTCTTTGCAAACCAGCAAAAATAAATTTCCCACTTTTAGGCTGTGGATGTTTAAATGCAGCATTCAAGCAAAATCAGCCTTAAATAAACTTCACAATTACAGACACTGCAGTCACACATAAGAGTATGTAAGCCAAGATTTTTAAACCATACTGTTGAACAAGTCACAATGGCTTGGTTCACATATAATACTAAGCCATAATGGGTGGGGGTCATACATCAAGCTAAGGCAAAACAAACAAGAAAGTGTTAATTGTTAACCCAGGCATAGTGTACATAAAACACTATTAGAATTGTCACTGCATATCAATGAAACCATGCACTAAGATGGGCTGGAGAGCTTCCTCTGTGGTCCCACTGTGGTTGGGTCTGTGGTGAGATGACTAGGAATATGGCCTTCTTAGTTTTGGCATCAAAAATTCCATCATGTGAAATTGCAACAAAGCCTGTTTATTATAGTTGTGATGTAAGCATTTCACCCTTCTAAGCTTTTCAGTTTTTTAAAAGATACAAATTCTATAAAACCAAGACACAGCAATTTTACAAATTTTGGTCAACTGCTTAATTAAATATTTAAATTAGCTAAGACTTCTTATGAATAACCCCCACCTTTAAAAAAAACAAACATGGTTTTTCTCAAGGAATTCAGCTGGCCTTGAAAGAGTAATGCAGTATGCTTCATATCTGCAATAACTTGAGAACAGTGTGTGTGTCTGTGTGTGTTTTGTCCATAACAAGACACAGATTTCAAATGCAGCCAGTTTTTCTCTTACTTCCTTGTCTCACATGCTGGTAATATTTAGGTCAAAATTTCTGGATGCTTGATACCAACTTTATTAATACTAATTTTATTTAGAGAGCCGTTTGGTGCGGTGGTTAAGGCATCAGGCTAGAAACCGGGAGTCTGTGAGTTCTAGTCCCACCTTAGGCACAAAGCCAGCTGGGTGACTTTGGGCCACTCACTTTCTCTCAGCCCTAGGAAGGAGGCAATGGCAAACCACTTCCGAAATCTTGCCAAGAAAACTGTAGTGACTTGTCCAGGCAGTTGCCAGTAGTCAACACTGACTCGAAGGTACCAAATATACAGTATATATGCCGAACAGCATACACTGAACGGCACAACCAAGTAGCTGGCATTGTGTACAGGAGCATCTGTACAGTGTATGGGCTAGACCCTCCCAAGTCCAGATGGGAGATTTCATAGAAGGTCATGGAGAATGACAGGGCTAAGATCCTGTGGGATTTCCAGATCCAGATGGACAGGCAGGTACTGGCCAATGAACCAGACATTGTGGTAGTAGACAAGGACCAGGACAGCGGTGGTGATAGATGTAGTGGTGCCAAGTGACAGCAGCCTCAGGAAGAAGGAGTATGAGAAGCTGGAGAAGTACCAGGGCCTGAAGGAGCAACTAGAGAGGATGTAGGAGCACTCAGGGCTGTGACTCTTAAGCTGGAGACTGGCTCCAAGAGATCCCAGCAGCAACATCAGAGCTCTCTGTCCAGAAGAGTACAGTGCTAGGAACAGCTAAGATACTGCGCAGAACCCTCAAACTCCCAGGCCTCTGGTAAAGGACCCAAGGTTGAGGAAGACGCATACCACTCATAGGGGCGAGAAGGATAAAAAGTAAAGGTTCCCCCCGCACATTTGTGCAGTCATGTCCGACTCTAGGGGACAGTGCTCATCTCCGTTTGTTAGCCGAAGAGGCAGCGTTGTCCGAAGACGCTTCCGCGGCCACGTGGCCGGCATGACGCAAATGGAACGCTGTTACCTACCCACCAAAGTGGTACTTATTCATCTACTTGCATTTGCATGCTTTCGAATTGCTAGGTTGGCAAGAGCTGGGGCTAGTGCGGGAGCTCATTCCGTCATGCGGGGCTAGGGATTCGAACCTCCGAACTTGCGATCTTCCGATCGACAAGCCTAGTGTCTTACCCGCTGAGCCACCACGCCCCTACTACATACATACATACGTATGATTTATATCCTGCCTTTCATGATGGTCCCTGTGCAGGACATTAGGCTCAGAAATGGTGCCTGGCCCAAAGTCATCCAGTGAGGTTCTGTGGCTGAAGGTAGACTAGAACCTGAATCTCCTTTCTACTAGTCCAACATCTTAAACACAATTCCACACTACTAATAAGCCAAGGATCTCCATTGTCAGACAATTTAAACTGCAATTTATAATCTTGAGTACAGTTTCTGAACCATTTTTTTAAACATTTGTATTTATTTTTTTCCTAGCCACTTTTTTTGTACTGAGGAAGCGTTTCAGGGAATTTTCAAAGACTCATGCTCTTCTGTGGCCTTTAGATGGATCCCAATGAAGATACTGTCCAATTATAGGTTTTTCCTCAGCTATCCTTTTTTTATAATCTTGTTCCTTCAAGGAATAATAAAATTCCTTCAAGGAATAATAAAATATTCATTTTATTATTATTTGCAGCTAGTTCTGAAATCCTGATTAATCAAGGAATCCTAGTCAGATTCAAGTTAGTTTATTTATTATTAGATTTTCCTCCCATCTTTATTTTTGGTCAACTCAAAGTAGCATACATACTGAATGCTCCTGCCTCTTATTTTCCCCACAACAATCCTGTGAGGTGGGTTGGGCTGAGAGAGAGTAACTGGACCAAAGTCACCCAGCTGGCTTTCATGCTTAAGGGAGGATTAGAACTCAGTCTCCTGTTTTCTAGCCGAGCACTTTAGCCACTACACTACACTACTGAAATGCTGCTGACCCATATTTAGGGAAAAGTTGAGATTGCCAAGAACTGTGATGCAAAAAGGGGTTAGAGTGAATGGAGTGAGATCACAATCTTTTGGCCCGTTTCCACTTTAAATAGAGATAGGTTTATGTAGGCATAAATACAGCAAACGTTGATGCTTTTGTGGATTCCATGAGCTCAACAGATAAGTAACCTGCTTCTCCAGTGTTCTGGGAGTTGAAGTCCACACTTCTTCAAGCTGCCAAGGTTGAGAAACTCTGTTCTATACTTTACTACGACTTTGTCAATCACTTCACTTAGAACAAAGTGGAAGTCCTAAGAAGAGACTTATCACCAGAGGGAAGTCTGTATTCCTCCCTACCTTAAGGCAAATCACTAGTTCCTTTCTTATCCTACCACATTGGCTGCATTCACATGACATACTGAAAAGAAAAATCCTTCAACTTCTCAATGTCTTATTTGCTATCAGGATAAGCTTTATCCAAATATCAGTAACTGCACCTGCAATGTCTTTAATAAAAGGTAATACGATAAATGACAGGGAACCAGAAGCAGCCTGGGGTACTTCACCCCATCTGTAACTCTTTCTCCTAATGAGCATAGATAACGCCTGGCCAGGCTGACCTTGGAGCCGCTGAGCGGTCTCACCAATCTAATTATAACATTCCAAACTGCCACTACAAGCCTGCCAATACAATTACTATATTACCCATGCTAATACACACCCTACAATCTACTACAATCCCCATCAATATACTGGAAGGATGCTAAATCCTGACACATCCCTTGGATCATAACCTGTGTTACGTGTCAGCCTGACAATTGTAGTTATTCAATTAGCCATCGTTCAAACCAATTATAATGTAGTAAAATGTGAGAAGTCGGCCTCAGTGTCACAACATGGTTAGCCAAGTCATCTTTACAGTTTTGAAAAGTTTTCAAAAGGGTGGGAATTTTTGTTTTCTAGTTATTACAGAGATGGTCAGGATTTCAGTTGCCTTTTTCATCAGTTGCTTTTGTAAACCTCTGTAGCTTGAATCATGTCAACTGGATTTCTGTTTTCTCAGTGGAAACGTTTCGCTCCTTATCCAAGAAGCGTCTTCAGTCTGAGTAAAGTTTGTAAGGGAATCCTTAAATATGTTTCTATGGTGGCTGTGTGACCTTACACCTGGGGCTAGGTCATGGTTATTTGAGATGTTTCTAAGCCCCTTTATTATCCAAAGGAGGATCGTTAAGATTACCTTGCTGTTGTTGAGATTGTGAAATGTTCTTAATCTTCCTAGGCACAGAAGACAAAGCAGGAAGGAAAATAGGGGAGAGATTGTGCCTGAGGCCCCCACCTCTATTCAAAGAAGGATTTTCCAAGTTGGCATAAATGGATTCCTTGACCCCTCTTTCAAACCACTTATCTTCCCTGTCTAAAATGTGAACATTAATGTCCTCAAATGAGTGTCCTTTTTCCTTTAGATGAAGGTAAACTGCTGACTCTGGTCCTGCGGTGTTGCTCCTCCTGTGTTGGGCCATCCTCCTGTACAAAGGTTGTTTGGTTTCTCCAATGTAGAGCTCAGAGCACTCCTCACTGCACTGAATTGCATACACTACATTGCTTTTCTTGTGTTTTGGAGTTTGATCTTTTGTAAACCTCGTGCATCTGTTTTTTAGAATGGCAGACAGATATTATGTTCATGCCTAGAGGTGCTCCAATGGATGTTTTTGGAACTGAACCCAAAGCACCACGTGGTATACGCACTTGCACTGGAGTTTGCCACAAATCAACCATCCCAAGCTATGTGAAGCTGTGGCTTTGCCATCGTTTCCCAAGGTTGTGTCACTTGGGCCCTTACAGCACTTGACATACCGAAGTCAGACTTTCAGTGCCACTGTATGTTTCGTAACACAGCTCATTCATCTGAGCTACTCATTCTTCCGAGTAATGAGCACTTTCATTCATTATTTTCAGAATTGTAATAGTTCCTCCAAAAGTAGCCTAACTCATGCCTTGCAAGGCTATGTAACCTAAAAAAAATACTACTAAAGATGGGTGCCACCCATATATTTTCTTGTCAACATTGTGCAATTGATTGGTTGCCTGCTTTTAAGATACCAACTCCAAAAGCCATTTCTGGGTATTAACTAGCCTTCTCACTCTGCAAACTACAGTCCTCCCTTCCTCCATTCAACATACTGCAAGAAGTACTGAAAAAGAGTTAGAGATGAGGCCTACAACACAGACGTTCTATTGGAAAAAGCAAGGTATGAATGCCTGAATTGTGCAAAACATAAAACAGTAACGGAGGCAAAGTCTGTAGTGAAATATATGGTTTACCACAGTTATTTCAAAACTTCCCTCTGGTTTGGAAAAAAAAAGTCTATCCACAAGGTCAGATATGCTTCTTTCAATGATGCATTGAGTCTTAAACTCACCACCTAGCTCTACAGTTTTGAAAGCTCCTCTGAAATAATAGTTCTTTGTTTCCAAGGTGTACCTTTTTTTTTGTACCTTTGAGTCAGTGTCGACTCTTAGCAACTGCATGGAGTAGTCCCTGCAGTTATCGGCAAAATTTCGGAAGTGGTTTGTCCTTGCCTTCTTCTTCCTAGGGCTGAGAAAGAGTGACTAGCCCAAGGTCACCCAGCTGGCTTCATGTCCAAGGTGGGACTAGAACTCATAGTCTCCCAGATTCTAGCCTGACGCTTTAACTACTACACCAAACTGGATCTCTAAGGTGGACCATTAGAAATTCACAAAAAGGAGACCAGTGGCTAATAAAAGAATCATACATAATTGTAAATTAGAATTTTATGTGGGTAGAAAAATTTCATATAGATTTCATATGGGTTGGACACAAATTTCTATAAAATATTTTGTTAACCTGAAATTGGACAGAGCATTAATTAGTTGGGTGAACATCTATACATGCAATCAATCAATCAATCAATCAATCAATCAATCAATCAAAGTTGTTGTTCCATGTATGTCTCTCTGATATAAAACAAAAGTATTCTAAATGAACATGAATGTTTCAAAAGTGTTTAAGAATCTGGGTTTATAGTCACAAGACTATGATTCATATTTCTGTTCAGTAACGTAACTCATTGAGCAAAGCACTTTCAGCCTAACTTTTCTCACCAGCGGTTATGAGCAAAACATGGGAAAGGAAATGTGACACATTCCATGTACTGAAAAATGTGATGCCACAATTAAAACTGTGCCAATGGGTCAAATTCTCTTTTGTAATTTAAGGCATTGCTTATGGCACGTCATGACAATACCTCGTGGTGAATTTTCTCAACCCTCCTTTCATATTGTTAACGATTACTGGGCAATGCCCAATGCCATAGATATGGTGTTACTAAATGCTACAGAGGAAGGACAGGAACCCTGAGATGCTTCCAAGTAGCCTTTCCTGACTTTGCTCTTCAGATATATTGGATTTCAACTTCCAAATGCCCAATATCACCAAGGAGTTGAAATCATCTCTGGAAAACACTACATTGGGGAAGACTTCGCCAAAGTGACTATCTGAATTGAAACCAAACCTGTTCTACTGGCAACACTAAAGCAATAAATAAACAAATTATTTCTCAGCAGTATTTATCAGCTTCTTATTGCCAGTTTAAGCAATTGAAAGGAAATAAAATTGGTCTGTTTTCAATATATACATCAGACATTTACAAGACTGCCAGATTCTAATCTATGTTTTCACTAAGGCTAACTTACTGACCCTCCTGTTGAGCCATATTGATAGTAAGTGGTATACTGACCTGCCACTTGTGAGATAAATGTAACTATCTATTATTGCGCAGATGCTCTATCTTCTTTCTGCATGCTTTTCTCACTGACCTTGGTTTCCCATACTCTGTATCAAATTACTTTTCTTTACTGCACCAAGTTTGAATTTGCAACTTGCATTATTTAATAGACAACTATGATTCCTCCCCCGCCCCGCCGCCATGCCTATTAGATATTATAGTTTTCTCCTGGACTTTAGAAAAACCCTAAAGACCTGGTTATGTCACCATGCTTGTGGAGGGGAGGGGAATAGCCAGTCTTGGGGTTGGCTGGTCCCTTAGATCTGCCCTGACCAGCCTTATCGACTGATGGGATGAGATCTACCATTCCTGAATCGAACTGTATGATATATATATATATATATATATATATATATATATATATATATATAGTTTATTATTGATATTTATAGTTTTTATTGATTTTAAACCTTGCTGTGAACTGCCCAGGGTCCCTCCTTGTGGGGGAGATGGGCGGGATATAAATGTAATAAATAAATAAATAAAATATTATGAACAAGTTACCCATTTATTTATTTTCTGAATTCCCCAGTGACACATGGTCACCAACAGAGGCTGGGTTACCTACTTGACCATACTCCCCTTTCTGACTTTGATCTTTATCTGTGTGAACCTCTACTAGTAATCCATCCCCTCCCCATGCATGAATGAACAGTAATTCTTGGGAGGGAAATAGTTAGGTAGCTAGTTTTCCAAAACACAAGACTATCCAAGCTTAGGGACAGATATCTGCACCTACTCATTGCCACTAATTGTTAGCTACCCAGCTTTCCCCACTTCATGTTAACGTAGGTAGATGGGAAGAAAAGAGGAAGAAGCAGGAAGGAACAAATACTAATTGTTCCACTCCAGAGTGAACAATTACTGTTAGGATAATAAGAATGCCTGGAGAAGCTGTTATCTTTTCTGAAAAACAAAAGCATTCCTTGTTCCCTGCTGGATGCCTGATCAGTACAGTCTGGAACTCAGTTAAATTTTTCACATGAGAGTGAAATTTTAAATCTTGACTTCCATAGTATTTCACTCTTATACTAAACAAGGGATCCTGGAAACCTAAAAAAAATTAAAACATCTAAGACCTGTTTTCTCAAAGCTACCTTTGTACTCATAACATCTGTCACTGCAAATATATAATCCCAGCAGATGTCATTCTTATTTGTCATGTAAATTCAGGTGGCGTCATGGTTAAAGATCAAGAAATCTAGGTTCACATTGGTTTGAAGTCTGCACATTTTGCAGAACTGGATAAAGTTGAACCGTTTTAGTTTGCATGGAAGTGTCCTATTTTTGAAAAAGAAGGTCTGCATGTCATCTTGAGCACCTGGAGTGCTCCAAGTGCTCAGGATATAATCTTACAAGCAAGAAAATAAATTATAAGCTCCTTGTATGTAATAAACTAAGCACTTCTGATGCAGCCATTTCTATTATTCTAATTATTTTGCCATCTGAATTGGAAGTGAGATGGACATTCATTCTTCTGGGCTAGAAACCAGGAGAATGTAAGTTCTAGTCCCGCCTTAGGCATGAAAGCCGGCTGGGTGACCTTGGGCCAGTCACTCTCTCTCAGCCCAACTCACCTCACAGGGTGGTTGTTGTGGGGAAAATAGGAGGAGGAAGGAGTATTAGGTATGGGGGAGATGGGCGGTAATACAAATTTAAATAATAAATAAATAAATAATAAATGTTCGCTGCCTTGAGTTATTTATAAAAAATAATAAAGGCGACACACACACACACACACACACACACACACCCTATAAGGTGGTGAAACAGCTTTATTACTTTGATGAAATAACCCAATACGCTTAACTGAACACTTTTGAGTTGCATCACTTTCCTTTTATTCAGTCTTAATGTGGAAGTCCATGAGCTTTTATAATAATACAGCTATGGGATTACACTGTTACTTTCATGGCAAAATATTACGTATTCCTATTACATTATAAAATTACAGCTAAAATTTGCCAACAAGCCATTGCATTCTGCTAAGTAACAGGCATGCCAACAAATGATTAAGGTTTGGTTCTTTGGTTGGTTAATTATTGGTTGTACTGTTTTCATTGCTCTCTCTCTCTCTCTGTGTGTGTGTGTGTGTGTGTGTGTAGCATATGACTTGATAGCAAAGGTGAGGAGGCATAAATTTATATAATAAAAATTATAAAAGCTGAGACTGCTCTCTTTTCCATCCCAACCCCCAAATGAAATAACCATATTAATCATTATCTACAAAGCACATTATTGTTTGGTAATTACTTTACAGTTCATTTGTTCTTTGGGGGATTACTTTTTATAAATGTGTCAAGGGCCACCTCACTGTCTAAAGAAGATGGAATAATGACACAGATACATTTTACTCCGTAATTTCATTTCACCAGTAGATATACAGTAGTTGTCTTGTATTTGCCAGACCTCTTCTGTACAATAATCCCTTTGTATTGAGAATAAATGTTTAGATTTGAAAATCCAGAATACTTTTGAGAAATAGGCATAACTTCATTATTGGAAAGTTTGTATTTCATCTGCGTTTTCAGCTTAATGCACAAGTTACTGGCTAATTGAGCCAGTTTGGTCTAGTGGTTAAGGTGCTGGGCTAGAAACCAGGAAGGAGTATTTGGTATGTTCGCCACCTTGAGTTATTTAGGCAGGATAAAAATAGATAGATGATAGATAGATAGATAGATAGATAGATAGATAGATAGATAGACAGACAGACAGACAGACAGACAGACAGACAGACAGACAGACAGACAGACGATAGATAGAGCCCTTAGTGATGATATATGAGCCTGGAAGCACTGCTTGTAGCTGATGCTCTAAATGACACTTCCTTCAGAGCATTAGTTCTATTCTCCTTACTTTCACATGACTAAGTCTTTCTTCTCTCCTGTGCTTCCTCAGGTGAAGCTTAAGTGGTAAGATAATAAGCACTAGGGGTTACAATTATATAGGGGAATATGCTGCAAGCCCCCCTTGGGCCTTCAGTGGGGACTAATTTCAAGAAATTAGCAAGTTAAGTTTGGGCACCATGAATCTAAGAGTTATCTTCAGGACATCACACTGCTGTCCTAGGCACAGTTAGTGACCAACTAAAATTTGGTCCACTTTGGACACATTTCTTTAGAAGTGGGTCTAGAAGACACCATGTTTGTAGGAAAGTAGATCCCAGTGGAAACAACAGGGCTTCCTGATCAATAACCATCAATATACTCAAGAGAAAAAACGTTGATTTGAGTTAGAAACCAACCCAAACTTAAATGCTTTTAAATGGCATTGTTTTCATAGCACTTAAACATGCTGATTTAAGTTTAGCTGAATAAAGTCTTCATCCAGGAAGCACTAAAAAAAAATGTTTGCCAAGTGCTGCAGATGGCATGAAGTGACATGATGAGGTCACCAGAGAAGAACAAGTGTAATTTTCAGCCTATTTTTGTTCCATGGAGAAACTGGATTTTTTTAAAAAATGTTAGTCATGTAACTTAATTTTTATTAAGCTATACCCAAAATCATTTTTTAAGTAAGCCATGCCTAATGTTTGGAACTGTTTTTTAAAAAATTGCACAGGGCATGTATAATCTAAGGTCAAATCTTTCTAAAACATTTATTTATTTAACTTATTTATTATTTATTAAACAGATTTATAAGGCTGCCCAACTCACACACGGTGACTCACGTACCACATGAAACAGTGGCTGTTGTTTAATTAGATTATTTAACTATAAGAAAATGCATCTCTTTCTGTCCATCCCACACAATGAATATGGCATTAAGTCAGAAACAAAGGTAAATATGGTTCATAGAATTAACTCTTTTTTAGATCCACAGTTCTCTTCAAACAGTTCTGTGAAATCTGTGAAATAGACACATGAATCTTCACAATAGGCTCATCAAAACATTACACCAGAGCTTTCCAAACTTTTCATGTTGGTGACACACTTTTTAGACATGCATCATTTCGCGACACACTCTTACAGCAGGGCACAAGGCAGGCACTAGGACCTGCGCGGAATCACAGCAGGTTAGGAGGCAGCAAGGCACAAGGCAGGCACTAGGACCTGCATGGAATCACAGCAGGTTTGGAGGCAGCAAGGCACAAGGCAGGCACTAGGACCTGCATGGAATCACAGCAGGTTAGGAGGCAGCAAGGCACAAGGCAGGCACTAGGACCTGCATGGAATCACAGCAGGTTTGGAGGCAGCAAGGCACAAGGCAGGCACTAGGACCTGCATGGAATCACAGCAGGTTAGGAGTCAGCAAGGCACAAGGCAGGCACTAGGACCTGCATGGAATCACAGCAGGTTAGGAGGCAGCAAGGCACAAGGCAGGCACTAGGACCTGCATGGAATCACAGCAGGTTTGGAGGCAGCAAGGCACAAGGCAGGCACTAGGACCTGCGTGGAAGCCAGGAGGCAGCAGCAGCCGCAACACAACCAGACACTGCAGCCGACACACTAACGTGTCCCGACACACAGTTTGGAAAGCTCTGCATTACACTGTTCCCTAAGAAAATGTAGATTTTTTTTCATGTTTTCTAAAAACTCCAACCTGGTAGTGAGGACTCCTAATTATTTTGAAAACAAGCACCCTTTCAAGTGGGCATCAAGAGAGTTTTTCTTATGAAACTGCCTCTCACATCCAGGAGCAACAACTGAAGATTTTTTTTAATGCATTTGGCACTGGCTTCCCTTAATGTAGTTCTCTTGCTTAATCATTTCAACTGTTTTTCCAACCCTCCTGACCCACAGAAATAAGACCAATAAAAAGTCAACATTATCTAGTTTGGTGGCTGCGCTGCACACAGTAAGCTTATTTGTCTGAGCCTTCCAAAAGTCTAGGAAACATAACCCTACAATACCAATCAATAAAACGATGAAGCTGAATGTGAAAAGGGAAGCTAATACCATTAGAGAACTTCCTAGGTTAGAGCAAGCCCAGTCTGAATAAAACTATGGTAATGCTGAAGGGAGAGAGGATTATGCAATGCTGTATTTCTAATCTTCTGTTTCTCTTAACTGCTTCCTAAAGAATCTATTGCACCAGAGACAGAAGAGGTTGTACGAGCCAATGAACTCTGATGTTGTCTAAGGAATGCAGCAGGACATCCTGGATGATGAGGATCTTGGACCCTTGTTACACTTCTCTCTCCCCAGTTCCTAATGTATAAACCGCCCAGAGTCCCCTATTCGGGGAGATGGGCGGGGATAAATTTAAATAATAAATAAATAAATAAACTTTGGTAAATGGACTACTTACTGGTTTTAGTTCTATTGTACTGGTTTAAACTTTTGCTAGCTGTGATACAGATTAGAGGGAGGCAGATCTTAGATGAGGCACCTCTCCTCAAAGATGTGAGTGCTGGCAGAGTTGCTGCAGTGCTTTAGTTTGTATGCAACTTTACTTTGCTGACAACTGTGGCTTTTCAACTCCTCTACACTTTGCCATGTTGAGGCAGAGTGATGCACTGCACAAGGCAAACCACCTTGGCGGAGTGAATCAATCACAAGCTGATCTACCCAAGATAGACAGGAGAGAGAGAGGGAGAGGGAGGGAGAGAGAGACTGAATATGCATGAGAGATGGAGTCCTTGGTGCTCTCTGAGCTTGGTTGTTTGCTTGCAGATATGTCATTACCCAACTAGGTAACATCATCTGGAATACTTTTTCTTCTCCACTCAGGTAAAGACATAATTATATATTTAGCTGGGGGCGTGGTGGCTCCGCGGGTAAGACGCCAGGCTTGTCGATCGGAAGATCGCAAGTTCGGAGGTTCAAATCCATAGCCCCGCGTGACGGAGTGAGCTCCCGCACTAGCTCTTGCCAACCTAGCAATTTGAAAGCATGAAAATGAAAGTAGATAAATAGGTACCACTTCGGTGGGTAGGTAACAGCGTTCCGTGTGTGTCATGTGGCCACATGACCGTGGAAGCGTCTTCGGACAACGCTGGCTCTTCAGCTAACAAACGGAGATGAGCACCAGCCCCTAGGGGGGAACCTTTACCTTTTTATATATTTAGCTAGCGCTCTAGAGACCTGGAATCAAATCCTATCTCAGCCACGAAATTTACTGGGTAAGATTGGGACCAGGCACTATTACCCAGTTTAATCTATTTTAGAGGATTGTTGGGGAGATAAATGTGGAGGTAGAGCTACCCAGGTATACTATCTTGAACTCCTGGACAAAAGGCAGAGTATGAACTCTGCTTAGTTTTTTTAGATTGAAATGGTACACACATTTTATAACTAAAATAAACAAACTAAGTGCATATTATACAAAAAGCAATAGTTGCTTTTTTAGAAAACTTTTAAATTTTTTTTCTCTTACTTCTAGCTCGGCACTTTGCTAGGTCTTCTTCTACAGGGCTTAAAGGGGAAGGAGAGGTTAAACTCCAAGTGTGGTGCAAAGAAATTGCTCCTTAGTCCTGAAAGAATGTGAATCATCAAGCCCTGTGCAGCCATGTGTAAATATAATGACCGAATACCTGTGGAGTACTTTAAATTTAGTAAACCACAGCACTACAAAATAGGCATCCTGTAACTGCCAGAAAGAACGCAGAAGAAAACAAAGATCTGAAAATCTACTTCAAGTTCAGCTGCTAAAGTCCCTGCATGCTCTAGATCAGTGTTTCTCAACCTTGGCAAGTTTAAGCTGTGTGGACTTCAACTCCCAGAATTCCCCAGCCAGCAATGCTGGCTGAGGAATTCTGAGAGTTGACGTCCACACAGCTTAAACTTGCCAAGGTTGAGAAACACTGATCTAGTTTATGGAGACAGGATCACTGAGGGATGAAAGCTGTTTCATTCTAGCATGGATTGGCACTTCCTGATTGGCCAACTGCTCTTCATTTACTGTATTTCACCACTTTTGTTCCCCTGTTTCTTTAAAGAATACCACTTGGAGCTCCAAGATGAAAGGCAGAAGAGAAATGTAATAAACCAAACATGAGCAAATGGACAGATGCATTAATATGTTCTGGAGGTTTCCGTTTCAGGTGGTGTAGCTCCACCAGCCAAAGTTAACCCCAGGCAGTGGCATTATTCCAGATATGTTGATTTGAAAAAGAAAGATCTCTGAATTTGATTGCATAAGAGGAATTTCAGTCATTGCACATGCTGCAGTGGTGTTTGTTATAGTGAATACCTCATGAGAAGCCAGAACAGAAATAAAATCACTATCCCTTAAGCACGGACACGGTGATTCGATTGATGTAGTGCAAGCTGGAAAAACATGCTTCCAAAAGCCTGCAGAGGAAGCTGATATACAAAATTTTTCATGCCCTTCCCACATCTCTAGGAAGAAGCAGAGCAAGGAACAGGAAGCCCAACCTTTCAGATGACAGTGCTCACAATTCCCACCCACCTTGGGACTTCTAGGCATTTGTGTCCCCAAACACATCTGGAACCACCAGGAAGACTGACTTAATCTAAGGAAATCCTAGGGAGCTGTGAAAGGGCCAGTGCAGCGCCTTCGTTCTGGCCGCACAGATCGAAAGGGGTATCCAAGGGCTGGGGCAAAGCCTCGCCAGCGCTCAGGGCTCAACCGAGGGCTCCCATCAGTGGCAAAGCTTTTACTCTAAAAAGCAGCTTTATTGTGGAATGATCACTGGGTTCAGGCTCAGTGCAAGGCTTCCTAGGAGCGTGGAGTGTCCTGAGCAACCTACAGCGGAACGGAGGCTGCTCTGTATCCCTAAGAAACCTGCATAAGGCCACGTTACTTTTATCCATCCCTGGCATCGTCTCGTGACTTAAACCCGCCAGCAAATCCGACCCGTTTCCCCTGCTCCCGCGGGGCCCAATGCTAATTTTTCCTCGCGGCAAAGTCCCACCGAGAGGCCAGCAGCGAAGGCTGGTTGCTCAAGCGGTGCGCGGTGCGCGGTGCGCCCAGCTTGGCATCCTCCAACCTGCTGCTGCTGCCCGGGCTGGAGACGGGGGAGAGAGCCGGGGCAACAGCCAATCAGGCAGCAGCCGGAGAAGCACGGATGCGCGCGCGTAACGCAGATCGGGGTGCGTGGTGATGTGGGTGTCCGCGCGCGCGCGCGGGATGGGGGCTGTGGAAATAATGCTCAAGCGCCGCCCGGCGCCGCGAGCGCGGAGGAAAACCTGGCGAGGCGGTACCTACCACCCGTTGCTTCTTGATGTCGGACATGGTTGCGGCTCGGCGGCGACGGTGGTTCCCTTGGCTACGGGCACGAGCAGTGGAAGAGGGAAGGGAGCCGGAAGGCAGCCAGCAGCAAGGGAGGGAGAGAGAGAAAAAGGTACCCGGCGGCTCGCTCCCGCTGAACTGGCCGGCAGCTGAAAGGCTGCGAGGGAAAGGGGTAGGTATAAGGGCTGAGGAGACACGTAGCACTTCCCAGCCCACGGCCGCACTCCTCCCCTCGCTCCTCCTCTCGAGGCGACAGTCACGGAGCGGGAAGAGCAGCTGGCCGAGGGGAACGGAGCTGGGGAGTGGAGAGCCTTTGTCCCTCGCGCGCCTGCGCCCTTTCCCCGCCGGGCACCCCGGCGGGGAAAGGCTTTGGGTCTTGGGTGAACTTTCCTGGGACGGATTCAAGTCGGGCTCGGGCGTCGCTTGGTGGTAAAGAGGGGTTGCGGCAGGCAGGCAGGCAGGCAGGATCGCCCACACCTTTCTCTTTTTTGAAAGGTTCCAGCGGCGGTTAAGGCAGAATTAAAGGCTGAGCTTAACCAAAGACTCAAATGTTACGTTTTGCAAAACTGCACCCCCGCCTCCTGCGCGAGCCTCGCGTGAGAGAAAGGAAGACAAAGGGAGCCACGGGTGCAGTTTGCTTTTGCGCAACAGTTCCTGATCTCTGGACCTGTCCCTCCCCACCCTTCGCTGGCTTTTCTGGACGTTTAGCCTCTCTTGGCCTCCCACCCCACCCCACCCCCGGTGCTACCAGTTTAGGCGAATGCTTCGCTGGCCGTGAACTATCCAGTCCTGAGGGCGCTGCGGATTTCTTTGGAGACTGCCAGACAAAGCCGCTTTCTTGAGCAAGCATCCTCCCCATTTACAGAATTGCACAGGAATCCAGGCGACAGATTCTCGTGCTTACAAGCTTCTCCGTGTTTCTTCTTTTTCCTAATCCGAAGAAAGCTGGTAAGAAGGAAACGATGGAGTAGCTGAATAGTGGGCCATTGGCACAATAGCCATTTGGAGCTCACCGCTGATGGCTGCGCCTTGTCAACTTTGCCTTGTTAAGTAGTCTGGCTAGCAGTGGGAAGGGAGACTGCCGTAACATTCCAGAAAGTTCAGAAAACTTGAAAGATGATGATGGCAAGCCACTTCTTGGTTAGTCTATGTGAAAAAGTAGACATAGAATCCAGTAGCACATCTTCCCTTGCTGGCTGGGGAATTCTGGGAGTTGAAGTCCACACATCTTAAAGTACCAATTGAAGAGAAGATCTGTAGCTCAGGGTTGAACTGTGGAGTCCTTGGTGCTCTCTGAGCCTTGCTGTTTTCTTGCAGACGTTTCATCGCCAGACTAGGCAACATCTTCACAAGCAGGACAAGCCAGGGTATATAAACAGAGAGCAAGTCCCACTCCCTTTTCGCACTGAAGATGTTGCCTAGTCTGGCAATGAAACCTCTGCAAGAAAACAACAAGGCTCAGAGAGCACCAAGGACTCCACATCTTAAAGTGGCCAAGGTTGAGAAACACTGCCATAGCAGCTTCAAGACCACCCAACTTTACTAGGACATCAACTTTCAGCTGCTCATGAAAGCTACTGCCCTAATAAAGCAGCTAACAGATTGGTTCATTTCTGTCTTGTTGCCAAGAAAATTGAATAAACGTGTCTGTATAGTCAGGAGTTGCTTGAATCTTAATTACAAGCAAATTTACCTTTTTATACTATCACCCAGCAATCACAATGGTGATATCAAGCCTGCCTTCATCACTGTCATGGGTGGAGTCAATTCATTGAAATTAATAAATCTCAAAGCAGTTGTACCTTTTTTCAGGCTTAGTTCAGAAGCCTGTGGGGGGGGGGGGAAGGGTTGCTTTAAAGAAAAGCAGAGAGGTGCTGTGCTCCTATGAGGAATGAAGCCTCATGCTTGAAGCGTGCACTTCTAATTTGCAGAAGGATACTATGGGGCAGTAGTAACCTATGGCTGTGAGAGCTGGACCATAAGGAAGGCTGAGTGAAGGAAGATAGATGCTTTTGAACTGTGGTGTTGGAGGAAAATTCTGAGAGTGCCTTGGACTGCAAGAAGATCAAACCAGTCCATACTCCAGGAAATAAAGCCAGACTGCTCACTTGAGGGAATGATATTAAAGGCAAAACTGAAGTACTTTGGCCACATAATGAGAAGACAGGATACCCTGGAGAAGAAGCTGATGCTAGGGAAAGTGGAAGGCCAAAGGAAGAGGGGCCGACCAAGGGCAAGATGGATGGATGATATTCTGGAGGTGACAGACTCAACCATGGGGGAGCTGGGGATGGTGACGGCCGACAGGAAACTCTGGCGTGGGCTGGTCCATGAAGTCACGAAGAGTCGGAAGCGACTGAACGAATAAACAACTATGGGGCAGAAGGAATTCACTGAATTCTTTGTGTAGTGCAGTCTTAACAGGATCAACTGTGTTCATCAAGACTGCAATGTGATATTACCCAACCACTTATAAACCCAAGAAGCCAGGAGTAAAACCATATTCTGGTCCTGAACAGTTGCTGTAGGAGAATCTGAAGGATGAGGAAAGTTTTGAATACAACCTTTCTGGATATCTCAAAGACTGGCTATCATGATAATCTGCCTTGGTTAAGGTTTTCCCCTGCACAGTCGTGTCCGACTCTAGGGGCCAGTGCTCATCTCCGTTTGTTAGCCGAAGAGCCAGCGTTGTCCGAAGACGCTTCCATGGTCATGTGGCTGCATGACGCGCACGGAACGCTGTTACCTACCCACCAAAGTGGTACCTATTCATCTACTTGCATTTACATGCTTTCGAATTGCTAGGTTGGCAAGAGCTGGGGCGAGTGCGGGAGCTCACTCCGTCACACGGCACTCGGGTCTCGAACCGCCGACCTTCCGAGCGACAAGCCTGAGCCATCACGCCCCTTAATCTGCCTTCCTATTATGATTAACAAACATGCATTTATTTTTTGAGTTATAAAGCTAAAAGTCAAGATTACCAGTTATTAATTTCATTTATTGTAGGTAAATTCAATAATGTCTACAAGATCTGAAGACTTCACCAGAATGATGAACTGTGTGTCACAATGTCATGATGCAAGCTCTGACTATTCTGTAATCACAATCTACTTGGAAAAGGGGTGGAGCTTACATCTCAACACATATTTCATCATTTGGTGAGAAGGAGAGTTTTTCAACACACCAGTGAACCCCTTTTCAAGTTCAAGTATCAAAAAACCAGACTAAATCAAGGCTTAAAGCTGTCTCATGATGGTTCAAGCACCAGAAAGCTAATATATTGAAAGTGAAGATAAATGCCTTAAAAATCTACCCCATGATCAGTAATATTGCTATGCAATGCCCTACACCATATTTACATACCATAAGTCTTCTATGCTTCCACATTTTTCTTTTGTTTTTCAGGGCCAACTCTTGATAGCAAGGAAGGATTGCATAGGACAAAAATGCCCCCAGTATTCAGGTCCTCCATCTGCTTATGAAGCATTTGAACCTGACATGTGATACTGCTTACCTTTCCTGACCATAGACCACACCTCTGAGCTTTAAGTTCCCTGTTTTTGTGGAGTTTCAGCCAAGATAAATAAAAACATTAATCCTGATCTAAAATCCAAGCATTTGTTCAATCATTGAATAATAGAGTGTTTATGGGTAATGCTTACAGTCCATTCCTATACATCTCATACATACATATCTGTTAAAAAATAAATTTCACTAAGTTCAAAGGAGCTTGCTAGCCAATAATTTGGATGGCAGCTTAATATAATATACTGCATTAGCAAACCACAGTATATTGAAATTAACATTTCTGTAAACCCATTTAAAAAAACATTACTTTTATAAATGGCAATAATTGCTATTTTAAAAATCCACATTTAGCTAATTCACAGATGTATCTAAATCATTACAATATTGGTAGCAAAATCACATCAATATCAAAACATTATAATTTAAACTAAATGAATTTATATTTCTGAATACCCACTTTTCAGTTACAATCTACTAAAAGTGCAACATATTATAGGCACTTAGTAAGGTTTATATAATTTTCTTGTCGTGGTTTGGCAGGCAATGCCATATTCCAGATTCTAGACTTTTTCTTCCTGAAGGAGAGACACACCTCTCCTTAATGCAGTTGTCTTAATTTCCCCCCCACACAAAACGGTTACTATTTCCTCTCATTCCAGCTCCAGCCGGTGCTGGAAGATGCCCATATATTGAGACTTATTCCCTTCATGCAGATCAACAGGCTGGATTTATATAGCCCTGGTGCAGATATAGTTTAAAACCCAAGAAACTTTTGTGGAAGATATAGAAATGGATTATTTTGGGACCCTCTCATACAACATTGAAAACGAAGACTGCAGAGCTTGATTTGGCCTTAAATCAGTGGGGAGGCGTAGCTTCGTGTGGACTAAAGACACTTGTATGTTCTGTTGACAACTTGGTTTAATAACATTTCAAACAAGGATCCCAAAGAGCATTTGAGAATGCATGAAAATTGCAGATTTCATTAGTGTACAGTTTTGTGTATCTTGGAAAAGTATTATGGCATCTGGCACTTCTTGTTTGTTTATTTGTCATGCTTGTACACTGCAGTAATCAAGAGACAATTGCCAGATGTGTAAACAGTGGTGTACTTGATAAGTGAATCTGGCATAAAGTTCATTGTATTAAAATAAACCCTCTGAACAGATCAGGTAATTATACCGTCATGCGTTTATCTTACTCATGCTATATTGTTCAAATTTCCTATGGCCTACATAAGGACACGTTAAACCCTGCTATATAAATATCAGATATGCTGTGGCCTAGATAAGGACACGTTAAACCCTGCTATATAAAATGAATAGCTAATCCATGGAACAGTACTACTGTATTTAATATTTGCATTATTTTATAGAATGTAAACCATATTCATGTGGTTTGGTGCACAATAAGTCCTTGTTTGTCTGGGTTTTTTTTTTTTGCAACAACAACACTTATGTCTATGCAGTAGTAGGCAGGAACACACAACAAGAGTTTTGGCATCACAGAGGTTAAGATAAAGGCAGTCAGGACTGCAATAATCATCATGACTCCCATCACTTGCAGGTTAAGGATTTTCTATGAAATACTCAGCTTAATAAGGTAGTTCAAGCCCACAAATCCCCTTTCAGAGCCAATCCATTACTTCCTCATTAGGGAATTCACCTGAAACATCTTCCTAATTATTCTTACCTGAGCCTTTGTAAGAAGAAGTGGATTTTTTTCAGTCAGAAGGAATCATGCATGGTCAAGACCTAACAGTACTGTCCTTCTCCTGGACCCAACCTTTGTCCCCCAAATAAACTCAATAACTGGACTGACACATCAAAATAAGATAGCTTGGTTAACCCTGATTTGTCACACAATCCATTATTGGCTGGGTTCATACATTGCAGTTGCAAATCATGGTTTATAAGACATAATGACTGGATTCCTACAACACTTCACACCATAACCAAATCAATCTCATAATGGCTTAGTTGGAACTTAGTATTTCACTGGTGCTAGGAGGTTGTGTAACTCAGGTTCTTTCTTATCTCATCCCAAACCTGTTAAAGTGTCACAAGCTCACTGCCTATCAAGATTTATACTAAATCAACTCTGTATTCCGGGCATTTCAACAAGTATTTGTGTATAGCAGGTGCAATTCTAGATAGTTAAAAGGCCAGTATTCTTCATACTCTCTTCCTTATAGGAAATGGCCCCCTTTTTAGATGCTAGTGGCAGGATCCACTTGGGCAACACTTGGAATCAATTCATTGATATTAATAACTTGGTTTCATGAATTTTAACAAGCCTGCTCCAAGGAGGTCCAATTTATTAGGCATTACTTCACATTTTTGACATTCCTGTCAACCCAACAGTTTGAAAGCTAATGCAAGTAGATAAATGGGTACCACCTTAAAGTGGGAGAATTTGCTGGCGTCCTGTCGGGGGTCGCCCACCGGAACTAAGAAGATCTTGTGAATGGCGGCAGAGATGACGGATCCCGAACAGCAACATCCAGGACGTCAGCAGCCGACTCTGAAGCAAGGTATTCTGGGACATGTAGTCCAATACCCACGGAAAAGAGTTGGTTCCCTTACCCCTTCCCTTAGTGCGCCGTAAAAATGTTAATATATGAATGTATAAATATATGAATTACAATGTATGTAAGCCGCCTAGAGCCCTCCGTAAGGGAGGGGATAGGCGGGATATAAATACGATAAATAAATAAATAAATTTTTAAAAGGTGGAAAGTCAAAGATGACCTTTGAGAGGAGGGTTCTTCCACATTTTGCTTTTTCAGCTGCAGACAAGGGAGGAATTTCACCCTTTACAGCTTTCTTCTTCCTCCTGCAATTTCTTGACAAAGATTTTGGGTCAACTCAAAAGCCTATCTGCCATTTTATGATATTTTAATTGATCGGAATAAAGAAGCATCAATACAATAAATTTGGGATTTATAAAATTGATGCATCTGCTGCCACTATTGCTTATCACAATTGTTTGATGGGATTTTAATATTGTATTATTTTTCAACATAGGCTGGCAAATAATTTTGATTTGCAGACTGCTGAGAGGGTCTTGGGGGACCCCAGGGGTCCTCGGACCACGCTTTGATAAACACTGAATTACAGTATTCTAGATTTATGCACCAAAAGAAAACAGTCTCTAAAAGGATGTCCTTCTGGATACATTTGATTTAATAAAATAGCCTTCCATTAAAAAATGAGTTACTTCATTTTCCACTTTTTACCTACCTATTAATGTCCCCTTAGGGTTGCATGCATGTATGTGTGAGAACTGTAACACTTTTATGAGTTCTCACTGATTTAAAACATTTTAAATGCTCCTAAACTTCCTTGGGTGAGTGGGTGGGTCTCTGTGTGTATCAGAAAATTCAAGATGGCAGTTTTTTTACTCCTCCCCATTGCTGAAGCCCAGCTATCAACCATTTTTGGCAATATAGTTCTCATTTCTTTTCAATGCCAGATAGTTTGATACCTTTGCACAGCACTTTATGACTACACTGGCTGATGACATATAACATTATAAATCACTTTTGCTAACAAATATCTAAATATGGATGATACGCTGGCCTGAGAGAATCTGACTCTCTGGCAGTATAACACAACTCTCTTTTTGAATTAATACATCTTAACAATGCTAAAGATTCATAAGGTTTGTAAGAATTTACTCCCTTTTTTTGCTGTCTCAGGTAAAGGTATACAGAAGTCATTGTTATAAGACTCTTTTTATAGCTGGGGAAAATAATCTCTATTAAGCATAGATTTTCAAACGTGTGACAATAGGCTTATCTGAGGCTAGAACTGCTATTCAAACTCATTCAAGTATTAATAAGCTTAAGTGGACTGTCTTGGGAAAGTAGATTTGTCTTTCTTCTATTTCCCCTGGTGTTGCTAGGGGTCTGCAATCTGCAAACAAAAGAGTTAGGAGAAATAGTGGTAAGAGTGATGTTTTTTGTTTATTCGTTCAGTCGCTTCCGACTCTTCGTGACTTCATGGACCAGCCCATGCCAGAGTTTCCTGTCGGCCGTCGCCACCCCCAGCTCCCCCACGGTCGAGTCCGTCACCTCCAGAATATCATCCATCCATCTTGCCCTTGGTCGGCCCATCTTCTTTTTGCCTCCATTTTCCCTAGCATCAGCATCTTCTCCAGGCTATCCTGTCTTCTCATTATGTGGCCAAAGTACTTCAGTTTTGCCTTTAATATCATTCCCTCAAGTGAGCAGTCTGGCTTTATTTCCTGGAGTATGGACTGGTTTGATCTTCTTGCAGTCCAAGGCACTCTCAGAGTTTTCCTCCAACGCCACAATTTAAAAACAGTGATGTACAATCGTGTTTATCCAAACCTGTTATTCTCCATAAGGGGAGTTATGGAAGTTGGTCCAACATACTGGGACAGCAGCCTGTTGGGGAGGTCAATACATTGATATTAGCAAAGACAGGGATTTGGGCCCTCCATCAGTTTTTTTCATGAAACCATTAACAGACGTAATTGCTGAATCACTGATTTCTACTACAAGAATAAGAAAGGAGTAGAAGTGAGTAATGTTACAGTGGGGCAAAAAAGTATTTAGTCAGCCACCAATTGTGCAAGTTCTCCCACTTAAAAAGATGAGAGAGGCCTGTAATTGACATCATAGGTAGACCTCAACTATGAGAGACAAAATGAGAAAACAAATCCAGACAATCACATTGTCTGATTCGGAAAGAATTTATTTGCAAATTATGGTGGAAAATAAGTATTTGATCACCTACAAACAAGCAAGATTTCTGGCTCTCACAGACCTGTAACTTCTTCTTTAAGAGGCTCCTCTGTCCTCCACTCATTACCTGTAGTAATGGCACCTGTTTGAACTTGTTATCAGCATAAAAGACACCTGTCCACAACCTCAAACAGTCACACTCCAAACTCCACTATGGTGAAGACCAAAGAGCTGTCGAAGGACACCAGAAACAAAATTGTAGACCTGCACCAGGCTGGGAAGACTGAATCTGCAATAGGCAAGCAGCTTGGTGTGAAGAAATCAACTGTGGGAGCAATAATTAGAAAATGGAAGACATACAAGACCACTGATAATCTCCCTTGATCTGGGGCTCCACGCAAGATCTCACCCCGTGGGGTCAAAATGATCACAAGAACGGTGAGCAAAAATCCCAGAACCACACGGGGGGACCTAGTAAATGACCTGCAGAGAGCTGGGACCAACGTAACAAAGGCTACCATCAGTAACACACTACGCCGCCAGGGACTCAGATCCTGCAGTGCCAGACGTGTCCCCCTGCTTAAGCCAGTACATGTCCGGGCCCGTCTGAAGTTTGCTAGAGAGCATTTGGATGATCCAGAAGAGGATTGGGAGAATGTCATATGGTCAGATGAAACCAAAGTAGAACTGTTTGGTAGAAACACAACTCGTCGTGTTTGGAGGAGAGAGAATGCTGAGTTGCATCCAAAGAACACCATACCTACTGTGAAGCATGGGGGTGGCAACATCATGCTTTGGGGCTGTTTCTCTGCAAAGGGACCAGGACGACTGTTCCGTGTACAGGAAAGAATGAATGGGGCCATGTATCGTGAGATTTTGAGTGCAAACCTCCTTCCATCAGCAAGGGCATTGAAGATGAAACGTGGCTGGGTCTTTCAGCATGGCAATGATCCCAAACACACCTCCCGGGCAACGAAGGAGTGGCTTCGTAAGAAGCATTTCAAGGTCCTGGAGTGGCCTAGCCAGTCTCCAGATCTCAACCCCATAGAAAACCTTTGGAGGGAGTTGAAAGTCCGTGTTGTCCAGCGACAGCCCCAAAACATCACTGCTCTAGAGGAGATCTGCATGGAGGAATGGGCCAACATACCAGCAACAGTGTGTGCCAACCTTGTGAAGACTTACAGAAAACATTTGACCTCTGTCATTGCCAACAAAGGATATATAACAAAGTATTGAGATGAACTTTTGATATTGACCAAATACTTATTTTCCACCATAATTTGCAAATAAATTCTTTCCGAATCAGACAATGTGATTGTCTGGATTTGTTTTCTCATTTTGTCTCTCATAGTTGAGGTCTACCTATGATGTCAATTACAGGCTTCTCTCATCTTTTTAAGTGGGAGAACTTGCACAATTGGTGGCTGACTAAATACTTTTTTGCCCCACTGTATGATTAAACTGATAAGAAGCAATGTCACAGAAAGCCTTCAAATGCTCAAACAGTAGGAAACCTACAGTCCTTCAGGTGTTGGGTTTCAATCCCTATTTTCCTTGACTTTTGGGCAGAAGTTTGAGAGTCCCATAACAACTGGTGGACCCCAGGATCCCCAACTCCAACCTTTGGTACACATTACCACATTTAAAGGCCTAGCCAGGGGGCCATTGGTCTCTCTTGATTTGGAGCTGAGTGTGAGAGTCTCAGTATCAGAATCCCAAAACCAAGAAACCTTTCAGTCAGTTCATGCTAAAAAGATTCATTTATTAAGGACCAGAATACATGAGGCAAAGGCAAAGCTTCAAATGGCCAAATTGGCGTGCATAATTTGATATTAAGAACATCCCTCTGACATCGGTTACTATCTAATTGAAAACAAGCTAGTTCCCACTCCGGTTCGACCCCCTCCCTTCAGAACCCTTGTTAACAGTCCAGGTGTCTTATTTGCAAACGGCCAAGGCAGGAATGTCAAGGCAAGCCGCTCGTTGGGAGCAACAAGGCTTTTGGCACAAAAGCAAACACGGGTCAAGTTCTTACAATGCTTGACACGTGTACGTATGAAACTATGACAGGCGAACAGAGCTAAAGTGGAGGGAGACTGACACTGAGACAGTAATGAGAGAGAGAGATGGTGGATAATAGTAATGGTGGTGATCTTGATACATTCTCTGCATCCATGAGATAGATTCTTTATTATGGTCAGTGACCGATCCATAAAATGCACTACATATGTAAAAGTAATATTGATTGATTGATTGATTGATTAATTAACTATGTAAGAATGTCAATCAAACTACTGTGCATCTTACATATTACAAGACAGAATTTGGCCATGCTAAAAAACTGGAATCACTTGAGTGTGAAAGTAAGAGTTGTTATTAGACTGATCAGAATGACCAAAGATTTTGGTTAAATGTGGAGTTAGCATAAAACGAACAGCATAAGTCATGTCTCTGTAGAGCAGTGCTTTCCAAACTGCCGCCGTTGGCGACGCGGAAGCGGCGGCGGTGTGTATGGCGGCTGCGGCAGCAGCTGTGGCCTCGTGTTTTCCACTAAAACCTGGGAGCGCTGATGGCGCACCGCTGCCATTGTCGCTGCTGCCGCTGGCGTGTACACCACTGCCCCCGTGCGCGCCCCTGCGCCGCCACCATGCACGTCCACTTCCGGGTTTTGTTGCAACACACTAAAGTGTCACGACACAGAGTTTGGAAAGCTATGCTGTAGAGTCTAGATTCAAACGGAGTGGAATGAACCTCCCCTCTAAAACCACTGATGGATATATCCATAAAGACCCAAGTGTTGAGCTCAATTTGAAGGAGATTTTCTTTTCACAATCACATACAAAAGTCTTAACCCCTTCTCCTTCCTTAAATTCATTTCATCTTTAATCCTGATGCCTTTAACTCTCTCTCTAAACAGCTGCAAGTCATTTAGGTTCCTCTTTACAAATTATCTTTCCATGACAGCATTATTGATATAATAAGATATATTCAGAAAACACTCACTTGAACAATAGTGCGATGTGTTGCTGGAAAAAAAATAGTTTATAAGAAGCTAACATTTTTGGTTTCTATTTTTTTTTTAATTTCATGAGTGAGCTGATTTAAGCAATACCAAAGTTTGCAAATATTCTGCATGCTGATACTTGGGGGGGGGGGGAATCCAGCAGCACTGGGATTTACCAATTGGACTGGTTCATTACATAAGATTTTAATCCGAAAAGTTGGCACAGCTATGATGAAACCCATAATTTCCATTTCTGTGTACTTGCCTGGAGGCAGCATTGATCTCACATTTCTTTGAAATCCAACTCACTATTACATAAGTGAACTCTTCCAATGCATTCCTGTTTGAATTAAGTCAACTTGGAGACCAAGAGAAAAGAGACTGATATTCGTAATTGTATGATTACACAATTTGACCTCTACGCAGCTATCTGCGTTTATATTTTAAATCTTTTGTGTTAGTTCAGTGGGTTTAATGTGAATGAAATGCAGCTGAGTCGGCTATTTCCACAATTCTGTTTAGAGTCCTAACAAAATAATGAGGAAATAGGAATGTACCTTGATCAGGTTGTGAACTTTGTGTGAAGTTAGATAACCAGCTAATAATTACTACAAACATGTTTTCTCAGAAAATGCACCTACCCCTTCTTTCAAACTGAAGACTTATTGTAGCCACGTAGAGAACTAGAGAACGACTCTGTGTTACTTCTAAAGGGAAGATATTTTCAAGGATCAAGTTTGTTGCTTGAGTACACCCAATGTTTGCCAAGATTCTCACGGTCAGGATAAGTGGCATAATCCAAAGAATGAATCGCCTGAGGGTTGTTGCACAACATCTCTCTTGTTGCATAACATCTCTGCTCACATTATTTTGTACTTTATTCTCCCAGAACATTTTTTGACATACATCATAACAGATGAGTGTTTGTTCTTTTGATGCAATTAGTACTTGGTATATTAAAGAGAAATAAGAAGCACAACTGCAACGGGTTCATACATTGCCTTTAGTGATGGTTTACATAATTATCATTTACTGAATAAGCCACAAACAGCTAAGTTCACCCAGTATGCTAAGCTAAAACCAAACCAAATACATTATGGCACAGTGTATATGTTGTTGTTGTTTATTCGTTCAGTCGCTTCCGACTCTTCGTGACTTCATGGACCAGCCCATGCCAGAGCTTCCTGTCGGCCGTCACCATCCCCAGCTCCCCTAAGGTTGAGTCCGTCACCTCCAGAATATCATCCATCCATCTTGCCCTTGGTCGGACCCTCTTCCTTTTGCCTTCCACTTTCCTCAGCATCAGCAGCTTCTCCAGGGTATCCTGTCTTCTCATTATGTGGCCAAAGTACTTCAGTTTTGCCTTTAATATCATTCCCTCAAGTGAGCAGTCTGGCTTTATTTCCTGGAGTATGGACTGGTTTGATCTTCTTGCAGTCCAAGGCACTCTCAGAATTTTCCTCCAACACCACAGTTCAAAAGCATCTATCTTCCTTCGCTCAGCCTTCCTTATGGTCCAGCTCTCACAGCCATAGGTTACTACAGGGAATACCATTGCTTTAACTATGCGGACCTTTGTTGTCAGTGTGATGTCTCTGCTCTTAACTATTTTAACAGTGTATATATGAATATACATATATTCAACAAAATAAGTTGTATATTGATGTTCTAGTTAATTCTACTTCTTCTCATCTAACTTGATGCATATAAAGCACAGATTGGTTTATGTATCTGAAAAAACAAAGTATGTTTTTTAAACCATAAGTTTAATGTGATTCAGTCCATCTCTTGTACAAGGCATTCACACACACACACACACACACACACACACACACACACTTATTACTGATAATAAAAACACCTTGACTTTGGATAATCTTTAAAATAATTGTTATGTCAAACTCATGAGATTTGTTACAGAATTGTTCCATTTGGTTAAATATGATTATGCAATAGATGACACTAATTCATACCAAGCAAAACAGACATACACACATTTTCTTGCACAGCTAATGAATTTTTTAAAAGCAAGATTTGTTTGTTTGTTTGTTTGTTTGTTTGCTGGATTTATAAGGCCACCCAATTCAAGCAATGTGACTCTGGATGGTATACAAGAGAAAAACAAGCAATAAACCAAAAGAACCAAATAACATAAAACAGACAATATATAAAATGTAAAATGCAATGATAATGGAAAAAGGATCAAGAAACCAGGACTTAAAACCAGTGATAATTACAATCATTATTGGCCTTAGAGAGAAGGCAATGATTGTATTACTCTTGATAGAGGCAGGGTCCTCACCATTTGCCCTTCCAGTGGGATTCAATACTGAGATATTATTATCAGGTGAACAAAGAGACTGTACCTTGGAAACGACTAATTATGCTGAAAAGACAGTGTTAAGATACCCAGAAATGTCAGTGTATACATGTCAAAAGAGTTACTCTGATTTGGTATAGCAATGACTTACTTATTTAGCAGTGTTTATATGCCACCAAATTATAAAAAAAACCTTAGGTGGTTCACAGAAATACTAAATCATAGTATAATTTGTTATACAAATTACAAATTACAGTTCGAAAGCTTTGCAAGTAGATAAATGGGTACCACCTTAAGTGGGAAAATATGCTGGCGTCCTGTCGGGGGTCGCCCACCGAACGAAGATCTCGTGAATGGCGGCGGAGATGACGGATCCCGAAACAGCAACATCCAGGACGTCAGCAGCCGGCTCCGAAGCAAGGTATTCTGGGACATGTAGTCCAATACCCACGAAAGAGTC
Source organism: Charina bottae (assembly GCA_023362775.1). Taxonomy (NCBI): domain Eukaryota; kingdom Metazoa; phylum Chordata; class Lepidosauria; order Squamata; family Charinaidae; genus Charina; species Charina bottae. The sequence continues at coordinate 3,752,041 of JALMGJ010000044.1, read as the reverse complement.
GGTTCCCTTACCCCTTCCCTTAGCGCGCGGTTTAAAATGTTGTATGATATATGAAATGTATAAATATATGAAATACAATGTATGTAAGCCACCTAGAGTCCTCCGTTAGGGAGGGGATAGGCGGGGTATAAATATGATAAATAAATAAATAAAAAATTCAAATCCCCTACAACAGCAAATTAAAAAGGGAACTTCAGATTTACATCAACATTCAGATTCAAACAGGACTAAAGTGTTGATGCAAAGCATAAGATGTTTATCTCCTGAAGTTTGTTGGAAAAACCAAGTCTTGTTGTAACAGGTTTCTTAAAGACAAGTGTGTCATGTTGGTCACACGTGATTTGCCAACTGCAGCAGAAAACTGAGAAATGAGATCTGGAAATAATCAAATATGCCAAGACTTTCTTTAGACCTTCCATGGATTGTCCATGAGAAGAATCCATTTCCCTGTCTTTTGAACAAGACTGACAATAGTACTGTTGTGATCACTGACAATGTAGTGATTTATTACTGTTGTTATTGTTATTACTGGGCCCTTAGTAGCTTGGGACTAGGACATCCGAGCAAGTACATCATCCTTTTTTAATCATTGAAAATTGTCAACCACCTCTGCTCAGGATACTATTTCTAAATTAGTTCAGCAAACTCGATTTCAGGACTGCAATTACGAAATGTATCTTCAAAGGCAGTTGCTTGTCCTGTTCTCTTCTGACTCTTTATGAAATAATTAAACCAACTCAGTTTTAACCAAGCAGCTTCAGGATGATTCTTGGGCTGCATAGAATGAAGCAGGATATTTCCAAATTAACCCGAACCAAATTGGGGGTGTCATTAAACTTCATGTACAATTCCTTACACATTTTGTCACACAAAGACAAAACTTTAGATGACCTATGGAAAGCTACAAAGAACCAACATTGGATGGAACCAGCAGAGGAGCTGGCACCTGGTTTTGGCAAAAGCCGGGAAGTTTGGAAATCGTTGAATAAACTGCGCACGGGTATAAGATCTAGAGATACTCTGAATAAATGGGGTTATCCGGTGACCTCTGCCCTTTGTGATTGTGGAGACTTGCAGACAACAACACATATGTACATTTGTCCTTTGTGCCCTGATCAATGCACGCTTGAGGACCTCATGACAGTGTGACAGAACACAATTAATGTTGCCAGTTTCTGGGCAAGATCTGTCTAATTTTTATATATTTTAACTTTTATATTTCATATTTTAAATGTTATGTTTTACAGTATGTTTTTAACTGTGATGCTTCTGACACGAATAATAATGTACAATTCAGGACTATGGAATGTTATAAAAAATAGTGTGTCTCTTGAAAAGCATAATGCATTTCGTTATTATATATTTGCAAAATGTCAGGTGGGGGGAGGAATTAAGAAAAAAGAAGAGTGAAGTAGCGTAACTAGCAGGTCTACCTTCAGATCATTAGGAATTTCCAATTACAGTATTTTGGGGAAGAGGTGTACATTATCTTTTCACTACAGTTGTCATCTAATCCTTTTTAATATTTGTGTGTGTGTGTGTGTGTGTGTGTCAGGTAGTCTTTGTTTAATGACCACTTGTTCAGTGACCGTTCAAAGTTATGATAGCGCTGAACAAGGAGACTTACAACTGGTCCTCGTACTTGCGGCCATTGCAGCGTTCCCATGGTTACGTGATCGTGATTTGGGTGCTTGGCAACTGGCTTGCAATTTTGACAGTTGCAGTGTCCCATGGTCATGTGATTTCCATTTGCAAACTTCATTGCTGGCTTCCAACCAGCAAAGTCAATGGGGAATCTGGCAGGAGGTCACAAATGGTGATCACGTGACATCATGCTTAACGACTGCTCAGGATTTGCTTAACAATGGCAACTGGAACTGCCGCCACTGCTGTTGTAAGTCAGTACAATCACGTGATGTTGTGCTTTACAACTGCATCATTTAGTGATGGAGTTGCCAGTCCCAACTACTGTTGTTAAGCGACTACTACCTGTAATTGAAAAAGATTATATGAGATCTGCCAAAATGATTCATAGTATACAATAAACCGAAATAAATAGACTTTTTGGCAGCTGTCAAAATCTCAAACTAGAAAAAGGGGCCTAACGTCATGCAGTATCTCGTAAATTTAGCTATTCCAAAGAATGGGTGTTGGAGGGTCACAAATGGTGTGTTGTGGCTGCATGCAGCCCATAGATTATCCAGTCCTAAAATAAAATATTTGAAACATCAGAAAGTTAAGATAAAATATCAGAAACAGGTAAAAGCTGAATAATCAAACTGGAAATTTGATTGTAAAGGTAAATACAGTATGTCTTTGCAATCAAGTTTCCAAATTGATTAACTTTTACTGTAGATAGATAGATAGATGATGGATGGATGGATGGATGGATGGATGGATGGATGGATGGAGAGAGAGAGAGAGAGATGGATGGATGGATGGATGGATGGATGGATGGATGGATGGATGATAGGGAGGGAGGGAGGGAGGGAGGGATGGATGGATGGATGGATGATATAGAATTATACTTTATTTATTTTTTTCATCTTCGTGTAAGACAGGTTTCAAAATAATCTAAATAAATATCCCTAGAAGATGTAGGTAGAAGCTAAATTTACTCCAAAAGAATAGCTTGCTGTTTTCATTTGCAGCACTGAAGTGGAACAGTGAACATTTGGAACAAACACTGTGTGAGAAATGCAAGTAACAGCCTGTCAGAAATCCCTGATTGATGAGGTCTGTACAGCCCGATACTCGCTAACTTACAGTCAATGTTGTGAAGATTTGTGTAGTCATCTTGCCCTACGCTTCATCACCTTTCTTCCTGTTATTCTCAAAATAGTATGTAGATGTGGTTTAAGATAATGCAACAATATACTCATGTAGTTTGAGCCAGTGTAGTGTAGTGGTTATATCCTCATACCTGAGTCTTTCAGTCCATGTGCAAGTTGGAGACTGAGTTTATTATCAATCGAAGAGAATATTTGTAGTTTATTATTTTTGTAGTTTATTATTTTTGGAATATGGTCCCTTGTGGTAATGACTCTATCTCCCCGGGCACACATTTTAGGTTTTAAATTGGTGTGTGTGTGTGTGTGTGTGTGTGTGTGTGTGTGTGTATATCCTTTCACTTGATTATGATGTTTAAAATAGCATTTGTGAGCTTTTATGAGCAGCTTTTAGCTAGAAAAGTAGAGCAGTCTTGTATCAAATAACTGTCATCAGGAACTTCTCAAGGAGGCTGATAAGCCACTGATAACCATCTGAAGGCAGTTGCTGCACTATTTTCTTCTCTTCCTCATTTGGAACTCTTAATAATGAGCCCAGCAGCTCAAGGCAAGTTGCAACTAACCCTAAAGCATTTTCAAACCTTACCAGTTTTTAGTACAAGTCTTAATAATTACAAAGTAGTGGAAAGTTTAGATCGTGCTGGCTGGGGAACTCTGGGAGTTGAAGTCCACACTTCAGGTTTGTGGTTGAGAAACACTGGTCTAGATTGTCCTACCACTTTCTGGATCAGGAACCCTAGCTCTAAATAATTGGGTGCTATCACCTGTTGTTGAAGAAAGACTCAGTTTAAATAACTGGATAGCACATTTTTTTAATCCATTCAATCATGTCCGATTCTCAGAGACTGCCTGGACAAGTCCCTGCAGTTTTCTTGGCACTTTTTTTTTCCAGAAGTGGTTTGCCATTGCCTCCTTCCCAGGGCTGAGAGAAAGTGACTGGCCCAAGGTCACCCAGCTGGCTTTGTGCCTAAGGCAGGATTAGAACTCACGGTCTCCTGGTTTCTAGCCTGATGTCTCAACCACTACACCAAATTGGCTCTCGGATAGTACAATAATGAGGTAGAACACAAATCACAATATGTTCGTGTATTGTACTGATAGCTGAATGCCCTTGGACATGCAAAACAGTGGAGTGGTGATAAATTGCTCCATCTACTTTTGGAGCTATCACTCCTTCAGATCACATTCATTATGTTAAAGTTTCAAGCAAGGGGTGGATTTAATGACTGGAGGGTAGACTTTTGAGGCCAAGTCTTCTCCAATGTTGCTGAAGAGAATCGAGGCTCTGGGAAACCGAAACATTACATGTCAGTAACCAAATGAGCTGAAAGAATAGTATGAAATAGGGAAGGGATTAAGCATGAAGAACCAGAAAAATAATTAAGGCTTGAAAAAACAGTGGGCCTTGAGACAAAAGAGATGGAAATCAGAGAAAGGGATGTTTCCTGTATGCTAAAAGGGGGGAAAATAAAAATTGCCAATAGACTTAGATGGCAGTGGGGAATGCACAGTAAGCAGTAACCTGAATGACATTGACGTGAAGAAAGAAGATGCCAAGGATAAGCATAACTCAGCCAAGATTATATGTAACACAAGCACCTGCACATTCCATGGAAGGAGGACAAATGTAACTGAGCCAAGACTTTGCATAACATAAGTATCTGCACTTTTAATGGAAGGAGGACGGGTAAATGAAGTAAAGTAAAGGTTTATGGCTTTCTAGGGTTACAGCTTTGCAGGAGTTGTGGCTTCTTCAATTAAAAAAACAACACCCCAGCATTCAAATACAGTTTGGTTGAACAATAATAAATGGATAAGAAATAGGGTATGGACTACAATAGAACGTTGACACTGTTGCAGACTAATAATGATAGCGATACAGACTAAATACTTGAGGAAAAATAGTGGGTGAATTTCTGGGAAACTAAGGCTGCAAGAGCAGAGATAACAAAAATAACAGATATTAGCGCATGTCAAGGGAAGGGTAGTGGATTAATCATAGATAGATGTATGTGGGGATGAATATCACAGAATGGAACAGAGTTAATGTTTTACTAAATATTTACTTATTGACACATTTATTAACAACTCCAATCCTAGGGACTCTGGGCAATATACAAAGTATAAATTCATAACAAAGTGATATCAAAATGTAATACATTATCAGTAAAAACCAAGCTTTCTAGCACTGATTGCTTATGGATAGGCTTGGTCAGTTAGTAGCCATGATTAAATTCTACTCAAATGCTAGCAACTGCTTGTATACAAGTTCTAAGTGAATACTGTGAGATTAAGAACTGGGACAATTAGATATGTTTTGTATCATGGATGATACACACTGCCTAGTGGTAGAACAGGCCCATACTACCTCACTAAAATTCTTGAGAGTAAAGTATGCAGAAAGAAGGTTGATGTTAAGAACAAAGTAACTAAACCTTTAGTGAGAGAAAGGGCTTTAGTGCTTTTTCAGCTACTGATCTATTTAAACAAACAACAGCTTCCAAAACCAACTTCACTCAAGAAAAAGGCTTGGCTAACAACTGCTGCTTTTAAATACCACTCCTCTCTTATACAGAGGAAACTCTCAAAATGTTATATAACTTCAGCTGATTCTTGTGTATTTGTACCATTCCTAGCACTTTTCATATTCCTGCAGTTTTCAAGATTGTTAAGCCCCACAAACCTAGCAAAAAAAGAAAAAGAAGAAAAAGCGAGAATCACACAGTTTTCAGAAAGGCATCATCATCTTTAATATAGTCAGGGGTAAAAACATAATCTTGAATACCCTACAAGTAAATTCCCAGGTAGAATGATAGGGAGTCAATTAAGGCAGACTATTCTATAAAGCATGGGTGTCCAGCCTTTTGGCTTCCCTGGGCCACATTGAGTGAAGAGGAATTGTCTTGGGCCACACATAAAATATATAATTAATGTATATAAGTAATAAAACTTCATTTATTTTTTTATATTTTTTATTATAAAATTTTAAAAAAGAGGGCAACATAAAACTAGTGGGATATTTGGCCTTGTTTTTGTGAAACTAATGCATCAATGTCTGGTTTGATGAAAGTGGTTGCAATTCTCAGTGAGTTCTCAAGGTGCTCGTCAGAAATTTTAACTCTAATTTTACTCTTTGTGTGCTTCATCCTTGAAAATAGTTGCTCACAAATGTACTGTACGTGCTGCCAAAAAGCGATGTCATGAATAAGGCATGATTGTGAAGCAAGGGATATTTTTCTCTGGGAAGATAGGTCTTATAAAAGTTCAGTAGAGAGACATGATCAAATTTTTCTTTGAGTTGAATGTCTGATTGCAACTCTATGCATTCCATTTGAAAATTCAGAGGTAATGTAGTTATGTTGACTGAAAATGGAGTAAAAAATATACCAAAATATTGATTTTTCCAGAAATCTTGAAACCTGTTCTCAAATTCCTGTATCAAACCAAAAAGCAAGGCTGCATATTTCTCGCTGTTCACAGGACTGTGTTTAGCCAACATATTAAAATGTATAAAATTATTTTCCATAACTTGAGCTTGCCATACTTAAGTTTCATTTCAAAAGCTGTTATGGTTTGAAACATTGCAGTGATAAGTTGGTTTTCACCTTGAAGACGCATGTTTAACTCATATAAATGAGCGGTCAAATCCATCAAAAATGCTAAATATGTGAGCCATTTTTCATCTTCCAGTTCTGGCACAAATTTTATTTTTGATTCCATAAACGACTTGATTTCATTTCGCAAATCATAAAATCTTTTCAGCATTTTATCCCGACTTAACCACCTTACTTCAGGAAAGTAAATGATGTCCCCATAATCAGCATCCATACTTTTAAGGAACTCCTGGAATTGGCGATGATTCAATACCTTGGCCCTTACGAAATTCACTGCTTTGATGACAATTTGCATGACATTATCCATTTTTAAAGCTTTCGCACATAAATTTTCTTGATGTAGAATGCAGTGATACTTCATCAAACATGAGTTGCCGGCGGCACTTGCATCGTCTTCTATCAATTTTGTAAGTCCCTCACTTTTACCAACCATCGCCGGGGCACCATCAGTAGATATACCAGATATGTTGACAATGGTTGAAGAAAATTGCTTTAATGTCATTTTTACTGCTTTGTACAAATCAAGAGATTTAGTTGTGTCTTTTAATGGCACCAGAGACACTAATAAAAATGACAAGTTGAGCAGTATCTGTAGCATCAGTACTTTCATCAATCGCCAAAGCATAAAATTTGAAATCAGTAGCTTTACTCTTCAAACCTCTTTTGATAGATTTTCCTATTTCTTCAATTTGCCTGGCTATAGTCTGGTGAGACAAACTGATTTTAGAAAAATTGCGTTTTTTATCAGGACAAATTATATCTGCCACGCTTTCCATACATTGCTTAATAAACTTATCATCGGTAAATGGTTTTGATTTTTTTGCAGTCAGATTTGCTACCAAATAACTAGCTTTTATAATTGAGTCCTTTTGAGTTGTGCCTTTTGTAAAAAAAAATTGTTGAGATGACAGACTTTTTTTCAGTTCCGCTAATTTGTCTTTACGACAAATTCCTTGATACGCTTCGAATTTGGAAGCATGTTTTTCCGTATAATGCCTTTTCAAATTGTAGTCTTTGAAAACTGACACCTTTCCCCTACAAATTAAGCATAGTACCTTAGTATTTGTCTCGACAAAAAAGTAATCATCTGCCCATTTTTCGTTGAATACTCTTCCTTCATCTGCAATTTTTCTTTTTTTCTTTTCTTTTTTGGGTTCTGTTTTCTGTTGAAACAACATTGAAGCCATGCTGGAATAAATTTATTTAGGAAAAAAAAAATTTTTTTTTAAAAGAAATAACACAACAAGCCCATCATAAATTGTTAGGTAGGCAAATAAAAAAAAAGCAAAGTTTAATAATCAAGCAAGAAAACTTACATGTCTACTTAATAATAATAATAAACACCTGTCGTCACAGAACACATGTAGGTAGGTTGAAATATTATATATAACACCAAGTCGCCACAAGTTGACATGTGTAGCAGGCGGTGGCATTAGCACTGCACTTCCCCCTCCCCTACACAGTGTTCCGTTGTTTCTACCTACGGAGTCCGTGCTCGAGCACCGCGTGATCGAGTCATGAAAAAAATTGCAACATAATGTTAAAAGTTTACGATTTTTTTGGGCCGCATTACTAGCTGTTCAGGGACACATGCAGCCCGTGGGCTGCGGGTTGGACACGCCTGCTATAAAGGCTTTCTTCCCATGGCCTCCATATCTGGCTTGTGTTGCCTCTTCTCACATAAATTTAATCTCTCCTCTCCTGCCTCCTGTTTGATTGATTGATCAGATTTATATGCTGTCCGTCTCACTGTGCCAGTGACTCTGAGACAGGACATCTGAGTCCTGGAGGATGTCATACATGCCTAGATGGATACGTTGACCTTAATAGCTTCAAGTAATGCATTCTACGCATAACTCTGTTATTGTAGTTCTCAGAAATTTCACCACTCTGATACTAAATCTGACCTACTTATTTGGACAACTGAGTTTGGCTTCATCAATGAACAAAGCCTAATGAGCTGCGTAGAATGCATTACTTGAAGCTATTAAGGTCAACATAATACCTGTATTTACCTCAAAGATGACGACAAAGCTATTAAGGTCAACATAATACCTGTATTTACTGTACCTCAAGGATGACGACACTGAATCTAAGGTGATCTTCCCAAAAGGAAGAATAGGCAGTATGTGTGTGTATGTACGAGTACACATACACAAAGAAAACTCCTGTGTAAATCCCCCTTTCCACAAATTTCCACCTTGAGTTGTCAACTTCAGTTGAAACCAATCCCAGGGAATCCCTCTATCACTTATTAAATGCATGCATGTGATATACTTGTATATGAGTATGCATAAATACATGGGAATATGTCTGCTGCATGTCTGCAGGCATGCATGTATGTATATCCACACACACTCTGTCAGAAGTCACACTCCCAAAAAGGACAGAGATTGTCTGGAATAAGATTAGTCCGTGATTAGTCACTACAAAAACTTAGGATTGGTGTCTTGTCAGATAGGAGAGAACAAATCTTTGTTCAGGTATTTGAGGAGTGCTAGTGAAAAAAGGAATCAAGCACTTCAGACCACTTCTGCTTGCTTTCGTGGTCGTTAGTGTTATTTCTTATTTTGATATTTTTAATAATTTGATATCTGATATTTTCAAATTTAAAAAAATGGACCCACAGAGCTGTTGAAAAGATGCAGACAATGCTATATAGAGGTAAATGTCTTTCTTTACTAATGACTCTTAGCACAACCCAAACTTTGCAGTTTTTTTTCAAAATAGCAGTATAGCATCCTGGCCCTTACTGTTGGCTAATTAAATCTTTTGGTTTCATGCTTGAGTGGAGATTTTGGGGATCTGCTACAATACGGTCACTTCACCACTGTAATGTCCCTTCCCCATTGTAATATCCCTTAAGAACAGGAATTAAGCAATTACAAGTAAGGGCTGGTTCAGCCACATGAATATGTTTTCTGTCCCATCAGAAGCAGGTGGCAAATGCTCTGAAGGTTTCACGTCCCTGCACTGTGATGTGTGCGTGTTTTTTGAAACTCAAAACAGGAGAGCAAAAAACAGCCTTTAAATCACAGGCTGGGAACAAAATAAGCTCAGCACCATGCAAGCCAGAGTGGGATTTAATTTATTTATTTATTCAATTTATATGACCGCCCATCTCCCTCAACAGGGAACTCTGGGCGGTTTACAATAAAATCACATTTAAAATAAAGAAAAAAACTAAAAAAACTCCCACATAACATATTTTTTTCTTTCCCATAACAATCCTTCAGAAAGATGTAACATTTCCCCAGAAAAACAAAACTTTTAAAGTTTTTATAATCTGCAGTTCAGACTGTCGTAACCCCTTCAGTTCCAAGATGTAGTCTTCGCCTGGCATAGCTTCAATATCACTGGCCACAAAAGCATCTCCCTCTTTGCCAAAATCTTCCTCTTCCTCTTTACCATCTTCAGCCAGATGACATAGTTTAGAAATGATCTCTTCCCCAATATCCCGTATATTCTGCAGAATAACTTGACTGTACTCTGAGAGGGTCTCTTTAAAGGATTGCTTAAGCTCACCATGAAACTCCAAGAAAATATCTTTAAAATCTTCCATTTTCAGGCAGTAGATTATGGTGCCCCTTAGCTGCTTAACTCACAGTAAATGGGAGTTGACAGGTTAATAAATTGATACAAAGTTTCCGCATGAAATTGAATTAATACTAACAAGCAGATCTCAAGGAAAGAGGACAGAAAACTAAGAATTAAAAACGAGAAATCCAAAGTGTAGGAAAATATTCAATCCTTCAAATTCAGTACAAAAATATTAACAGGAAGGCAATTATTTACTCTTAATCTTCCTTAATCCTTAAATGGGAAAGCAAGCCAAAACTTAAAAAGATTTTTAAAAGTAATCCAGAAATAATAAGCACCAAGAGAGTCCGTTTTTTCTTTCTGTAAAAAGCCTCTCTTAGGGTTCAAAACTTAAAAATATAAATTGGGTGTTTTAAAAATGAGAAGGCAGGACTTACTGTCCCTTTAAAGGGGCTGCAGTGCGGCTTGGAAAATATGAAATCCCAGCCTCCCGGTGAAGTCTTTACCTGTCGATCGTGCACTCTGTCCATGATCTTCTGGCTACAACTTGCCATCTGGAGGACAAATGGGTCGATTCCAAGCTTTTTCCTTAATCCAGAAAAAACTCTGGGCTACAGGAGAAACCAGCCTGAGCCCGAAAAAAATGCCACGAAGCCAGTTCTGCCCATGGATCTTGCAGGCACAGCTGCTCAGTCCGTCATATTCTCACCGGAAGTCCAAGTTACAAAATTATTATATTAGTTTCATGTGTAGGCCTGTATATATGCATTAACAGTGTTCTTAACCTAAAAATAAAAAATGGAACTTACCTTTTTAATGTGAAGTTGCCCACGTTTGAAATAATTTTTTAAATAAATCGTGATCTCCCAGGGAACCCCTAGTGACCTCTTGTGGAACCCTAGGGTGCCATGGAACCCTGGTTGAGAAGCCCTGATTTATTTATTTGTTTAATTTATCCCCTGCCCATCTCCCATACAAGGGACTCTGGGCGGGTTACAAGAAGTAAAAAATTTAAAAACTATACAAAATTTCTAAAAAACATACCAAGCATAAAATAAAGTCCAAGATGGGTTAGAACCGCAGAATAGATCATGGTGCTATGGGGCCAGCCAACCCCAGGAGGCACTGCCACCTCTGTTGTCCCAAGCCAGGCGGCAGAGCCAGGTCTTGAGAGCATTCCGAAAGGCCAGGAGGGAGGGGGCCAGTCTCACCTCCGGGGGCAAGATATTCCATAAGGCGGGCGCTATCGCAGAGAAGGCACACCTCCTGGACCCCGCTAGATGGAATTCTCTTGTTGAGGGGGTCCGAAGCATGCCCTCTCTGCATGCACGGGTGGGGCGGGCCGACGTTATCGGGACAAGACGGTCCCTCAGGTACCCTGGTCCTATGCCATGTAGGGCTTTAAGCACACACAAGGCCTTATATGAACTTAATGAGACCCTCCCTTCCAATTTACCTTAAGGTAAAGGTAAAGGTTCCCCCGCACATTTGTGCAGTCGTGTCCGACTCTAGGGGCCGGTGCTCACCTCCAATTTACCTTATTGCCTTCAAATACCAGGTCACAACTTACCTTTGAAACTCCCCAGTGCTGAAGGTATCATTGAGATGAAGGCTTCCACACACCCCAAGAACTGTTTATGTCTAGATAGCAGAGACATTTGGACAGTTCCTTTGACTAATTGCAACTGCTTATTTCAATGAGGCAAAAAATGGAATGTGCCCTCGATGGATCTGTGATATCCCAGAGGTGGGGTTGGGGGAGAAATTGACAGGGAGAAAAACTAATGCAAAACCCGTATTTTCATGCTCGGGAAGCTAAATGTATGCCTTTTATCTTTTAGGAGGAGGATTAGAGAAAGAAGGAAGTCTGTAAAATAAATGAAGTGGCATTCTCAAGGAATCTGGAAACTGATGGTGGGAATCCATTAAAAATGATCCTGCTTAGCTATCAATTGATTTATTCAGTATTCTCAATTTCCCATCTTATTTTGAATCCACCTCTCAGAAGGTCCAGCCGACCGAACTTTTGTTACTGCAAGCAGGAGTACCTCTTTTTGCAACTTTTTCTTGTTGTGCACCATTCCTTGTAATCTGGAGCATGGCTGGAAAAATGCATGATGTGGCAATGTTACCTATTTCTATAATTTGTTGCGGTAGGAGGAACTGCATAGCAGTGACACATGCTTACCCCAAAGGCTCATTTAAGCTGTATCGGAATAATAGATTCAGCAAACCTGACATCCAGCAGAGATTTCTGGGACTAAGTTGAACTTGGTATATTTTGGTGACTAGTCAAAATGGCAAAAGAGGGAAGGGAACAGGACCCACAAACCCTTCCCCCCAATCTGGAAAAAAGGCTGGAATAATAGGAATTTTAAGCCAATATAACTGGAGGGCACCAGGTTTGAGAAAGCTGCTGTAAACCAAGAGGAGAATTCTAACATCTGGCTTAGGCAGAGAGGGTTAAAACTCTGAGTTAAAACTCTGAATGTCTCTAGTCTTTTTTATTTTGTGAAGATAGAAAGATGTGTAGGCACTCTGCAGTAAGTGAATGTGTTCATGTTAAATGAATATTGGGGGTTGGCAGTGATTTCCAAAGCTCTACCTACAGTTTAAGCCAGCCTTTCTCAACCTTTTGACCCTGGAGGAACCTTTGAAATGTTTTTAAGGCCTTGGGGAACCCCTGCACATTCAGGCTCAAATATAGACCAGAAATTACAAAATTATTATATTTGTTTCATGTGTAGGCTTATATATATATGCATTAACAGTGTTCTTAAACTGAAAATAAAGAATGAAACTTAGCTCTTTCATGTTAACTTGCCCACATTTGAAATAATTTTTAAAATAAATCGTGATCTCCCAGGGAACCCCTAGTGACCTCTCGTGGAATCCTAGGGTGCCATGGAACCCTGGTTGAGAAACCCTAGTTTAAGCGCTGAAGGAACTGCAGAAGGAACAGCATAGGTATAAAGTGTTTGTTATTAAAAAGAATCAAGATGCCCTTTGTATTCTGGGATGTATCCCTGCTAAACCATTTCAGCAAAGCTGGTTAGGCTGTCTTTTTCTCTTCTGGTTCTCTAGCAATTAAAGTCACTGCAAAGAGAATGAATATATATATATATATATATATATATATATATATATACGCACGCACGCACGCACGCACATAATTGCATACCTGGGGGCACAAATCCCAGAATACTGGCCATCCACCTTATTCTGCCTTCTCCAAAAGAAATCTTGCTGGGTGTGTGTGCAACAAAGCAGCTGTTGTTTCAAATACAGAGATGGGCTGTAATACCAAATGTTCTGACATTTCCCTTTAAAGCAAACAATTATAGTCAACTTCATATAAAGTAGGTGGAAGAACTTTCAGAAATGTGTACAGAGGGAGGTGTGTGGCTATGTTCTTTGGTGTGAGAATAGTGACAGGTATAAAAAAGGGAGTCCTTACTTTCACTAAAACAATTCAGCACTTTACCAGCTGTAGACCACACCTATTATATTGCTTTTTGAGAAGCTTTAATGTTCCAAGAAGCTTAAGAGACAATAGGTCAAAGGTGGATAACTTGTGATCCTTCAGATGTTGCTAAACCAGAACTCCCAACCAGCCTGACGATTTAATTTTACCTAGTCATTTTATTAAGAGCCAGTTTGGTCTAGTGGTCAAGGCAGTTTTTTCCAAACTTTTCCTGTTGGTGACACACTTTTTAGACATGCATCATTTTGCAACACTCTCTTACAGCAGGGCACAAGGCAGGCACTAGGACCTGCGTGGAATCCTGGCAGGGCTCGGAGGCAGCAGCAGCTGCGACACATCCAGACACTGCAGCCGATACACTAACGCAGTGCTTTCCAAACTCCCGCCGTTGGCGACACACCCATGGCGGCGGCGGAGGGGTGTGCGCGGCGTGTATGGCAGCGGTAGTGGCCTCGTGTTTTGCGCTAAAACCCAGAAGCGCTGATGGCGCGCCACTGCCGTCGCCGCTACACCGCTGCCACAGGGGCGGCAATGCGCCATCAATACTTCCAGGTTTTGTCGCGACACAGAGTTTGGAACGTGTTGCGACACAGAGTTTGGAAAGCTCTGGGTTAAGGCAACGGGCTAGAAACCAGGAGACTGAGTTCTAGTCCCGCCTTAGGCACAAAGCCTGCTGGGTGACCTTGGGCCAATCATTCTCTCTCAGCCCTGGGAAAGGAGGCAATGGCAATTAACTTGGGCCAGAATCATGTAAGATGCAAGTGGCAGCACCCAGCCAACATTGACCGATCTCAAAAAAGCTATTTGATATTAGGCTTAATATTTGGATGGAAGACCACAAGGAAATCTTAGGGCTGTAGGCTGGTCTGGCAAATTGAGAGAAAAAATCCCCCGTCAGTGACAAACCACTTCCATGTTGCTGCCAAGAAAACAATAGGGATGTATCTGCACAAGGATGACACACACATTTGTGAAGCATTCCATATGGGGGGGGGGGAGGGGGGAAGAATAATCAGAACTCAAACTTGACTCAGGAGACTTGATTTCATCTCTTTCTCTAAATTACATAGATTATAGAATAGTGCCCCACCCACCAAAACCTGCCAAGTCAGGATCTTAAGCATTATCAGGCAGAACTATGAAGTCACCAGCTGTTTGTCTGTTCATCCATCTGTCCGTCTGTTCTTCCCTTTCTTGGAAAGGAAATAAGCATTTGAATCACATCAAAATTATTACTGCTCTGGGGCTATTTTGGTTTTCAACATTTTCGTTTCTTGTTTTCTCATCTTATCTTTTGTCCCTAGATGCATATTGTATAATAAAACTGTTCCGAGATGTGTATAAAATATGTACCATGCCCTTCAAATGGCAAATATGCAAGCATTTTCTTCACAAGGCTTGACAACCCGAGAGAGATACAGCACAGTAATGTTTATTATAAAGGCTGCGAAATGTGAAGAGACATATAAAAGAAAGGTTCATGCTCCACAAACACAGGTCTATGCTGTTAATCCTAATGCTAAACATCTTTGCAGATCCCCCACCCCCATTAATAAGGGAACAGCAGCAGGTAAATAAAAAAGGATGGAATGATTGAAGACTTTTTATTAGGAAAAACAGACCCATGTCGCTTTCTGCTTAGCAACTAAAGGTGGTGGTGGTGGGGGAGAACATCACAAGACTGGGTTAACTGGCTTCAGGGCCTTTCCATCACCAGCAGCTTCTAGAACAGAAAAACTTGTGAAGCTTTAGAGATGCTTAAATTCCAGCTCTCACTGATTGCAGGGAAGGAAGTTAAAGGCCAGAGATAAACAGAGCTGTCCAACAACATTGAAAGGGCCCAGGCTTCCAAGCTGCAAGCTAGAGAGATCGTTTCTATTTCTCTGCTCACAATAATTTATACCTGTTTTTTTCAAACTTGGCATGCTGGCTGGGGAATTCTGGGAGTTGAAGTCCACACATCTTCAAGTTGCCAAGCTTGAAAAATACTGATTTACACAGATTTTTTTTCATTATTGCATATAGTCCATCAGTTGTCCCACTTCAATAATCAGGTTGCTAGCCTAAGAACATGTACAAAAGTGCAAGTCCTGTTGAGTAACTGGAACTGACTTCCGAGTGAACTGACTTTCAAGTGGAATGGCACAGAATGCTATATTTTAAATCCAATCTGAAAAAAAACCCCTCTCCTTCTAATATTCAAGGAGGCAAGAAGTCTTCCCAAAGATTAAGCAGAACATTTACTAGGCAAAGCGTATTTGAAGCATAAGAATGATAATGACAGTGAGAAATGAGACTCATTACAGATATAGTGATATATGTATAGAAGCAAATGGAAAAAAAGCAGCAGAAAACGTTTTGGTGAACACCTTCTCCTAAAAGGTATGGAACATCCTTACCTTTGAGCCTTTTGACTTTTCCCCTACCCTGAGTAGACCTTGACTCCTAATGACAACTCTGAGATATTCATCCATTGCCTTTGAGCACATGAAACATTATGACTGCTGACTAATATGAATTATGCTGATGCTCCGTCAGGTTCAATCCAGGTCTGCCAGATTAAAGTTCAAGATTAGAAATATTGGCTCCACATTGCAAAAGGACATAAATTAAACTCTGAGTCTACATTAAAATACATTTTCCCACCTTCTATACATGTATTAATTAAGCACACGTCATGTAATCCAGTTTATCTTGAATATCTGAAAGCAGCCACCCAGTTCTAGTTTTAATAAATGATTAGGTTGGAGAAAGATGCAGCAATGTGAATGTAGACGTATTGGCCACAGCTCATATTTAAATTCCTAACTACATGACTCAGGTACAAAATTTGGCCATTATCTCCCCCGTTTATATTGGGAATATTACTTTGAAAGAAGCTGGGACCTTCTCATAGGTCCTTGTTAGCTACTTTTTCATTCAAATATGTGTTTATTGCTTTCATGTCCCTACTCTGAATTTCCAGAGAGCATGAAGGCAAGCTGGGACCAGATTTTTCCTGCTACAGAATTACTTCTCTTGCTCAAGGAGATTCTCCAAGCCATCCTTTGTAGTTCATTAGTTGTCACTTGAATTAGATCTTCACAGCTCTTCCTTGTTTCAAACACATAATCCATTTTTATAGAGAAGTTAACTCATATGGCCAGCATTTGTTTAGGTGTCATCAAGTCAGTGTTGGCTCTTAGTGACTGCACAGATAGACCTTCTCCAGGTTGATCTGTCCCCAACCTGGCCCTTCAGGTCTTCCAACAGTATAATCAATCTTACTTAGCCAAATATTTTCATCATGATGAAAAGGGACTGTTACACAACATTAGACGGATATGACGATCTCAAGATTTTGTTCTTAAGTGAAACGGATGGAATATACTTTCATAACAATTCCATCTGTACCAATGGGATTTCACTTTGACAGGAACAAGCTGTTTTTAATTATGGAGAGTTTCAGTAACATTTTAGAAACCTTGAAAACAATCTGTGCCCATCTAAACGTGTTTAAAGCAAAGCTAAAATGTTCTTCATCTAGAGAATGAAAAGAGAAGCCCTTCATGCTGCAAACGTTACACCCGGTCGAATCCCCTTTTTGCAGGCCCACGCTTGATTCAAACAAATACCATTTAAAAGTTAGGCAGTAAAAATTTCAGGTGTTATTCTGTTCCTTTCTCCTGCCCCTAATAGATTATTTATAAAGCATAAACAATGTAGCCTAATGCCTTTTGCTAAGCACTATAAACAGACTGTGGCTTGAATCATGTCAACTGGATTTCTATTTTCTTAGTGGAAACGTTTCACTCCTTATCCAAGGAGCTTCTTCAGTCTGAAGAAGACTGAAGAAGCTCCTTGGATAAGGAGTGAAACGTTTCCACTAAGAAAATAGAAATCCAGTTGACATGATTCAAGCCACAGACTGTTCCACCTGGATGACTGAGAACCTTCATAGACTATAAACAGAGTAATTCTAGTCATATTTTTTTTTACCTACTTTCCATCAAGGCTCTGTTTTATCTACATAACACTGCAAATTTAACAGGGGTACAGTTGTTGCCGAAGAGGTATTTTTATCTATTTATTTATACTTCAAATTTAGTCACCGCCCATCTCACTCAAGGGGCGACTCTGGGTGGTTTACAATAAAAACAAGAATAATAATTCAAATACAATAAAACAATATTCTTACATAACAGCATACTCCAAGACAGAGGTGTTAAAAAGATCTTAATTTACGGGAGCATCTTCAGGGTGCCAACCACCCCCAGGGTTGGTTGATCCTCCTCACCCCCCACACAAGCTGGCAGTGCCAGGTCTTCACTCCTTTCCGGAAGGCCGGGAGAGTGGGGGCTCGCCTCACCTCTGGGGGGAGAGTGTTCCATAGGGTGGGGGCAACAGCAGAGAAGGCTCTCTTCCTGGGCCCCAACAAACGACCTTCTTTCATGGACGGGTTAGAGTTAGGGTTAGAGTTAGGGTTTGTTTTGAATCGCCCCTTCCAAAGAGCTGGCAAACCGGCGATTTTCGGTGGCAATCTGCGATGTGTGCCTGGTGTACGTCTTCTTTCGGACAACAGCCATCCCGCTTCAAGATGTAGAGACCTGGCTCAGTGCATACGGGCAAGTCATTATCCGCCCCAAAAAGGTGATGGACGACCTGGGCATCTGGACAGGTGAAGTGAAGGCGCTCCTCAGATTCCCGCCAGGAGGGGCACGTCGCCTCCCAAAATATTTTTTCCTGGGAGCAGCCAAGGGAATGATGAAGTACCTGGGTCAACCAAGAGCCTGTTTTAGTTGCGGCGCCTATGACCACAATAGGCGGAACTATACCACACTCATATGTGCACGCTGCAATGCGTGGGGTCATTTGACTTCCACCTGTCAGTCACACATTCAATGTAACCTTTGTGGAGAAGCCGGCCATATGTATGCAAACTGCCCACTGGCAGCTGCTAACTGGACGGCACCAACAGCACCAGCATCACCACAGCCAAACAGCCAAAATCACCATTGCCCCCGTATCACAGCCGACTGGATTGCATGACTCAGTAGCCACCCAGTCAAGCAACCAGCAATCACCAGAGGAAACATGAACCCCATCAGCAACGGAACAACCTCCACCGTGTGCTACCACAGCACAGTTATCATCCACTATGACAACAGATACCACCAGTACCCTTGGGACAACCCAGCAAAAGCTCCCACCTCAAAGGAAAAATGTCTCCAATCAACACAAGACAGGTGAAAGCACCAGATCAGTGACGTCTGTACCAAGCACCTCAGTTGAGGAAAACGACCAAGGAGATGGTGAAATGGAATTTCAAGAAGCCGGGACCAGTAAACGAGCACGTTGCTGCCAACAACACGAAGACGAAGGGATCTCGAAGAAGCCACGGGGCTCCCAGGATCCCCGAGAGAAAACCACGATTCCAGAAGGCAGTCCACTTCAATCAACACAGCACAACAGGTTTGCACCGCTTGCCAGTGAATCAACCAATCCACTACCAAGAGAACAAAACAGGCAAGTCTGGGACAAACCTAAGTCTCAGGGCACTTCCCAGCTGCTGACCACACTAGCCTTTTCTCACCATGCCCAAGCACCTCCATCAACACCTTCAACTACCAGCTCCAATGACCAGACCACAGATACAAACCCTCCACATCAGCCACCAGCTCCTCACCCACCCGATCCCCCGGACCCACCCCAGTCCTCAGAGGGGCAATAACCACCACAGGTAACAGCACCCCCCCCCGCTCCACCACTCCCCCCCACCAGCAACCACAACTCACCCACACTCATGAAGAGTCACCGCCAGCTGCTCCCATGGACTCCGAAAGACAAATTTCACCCATCCAGCACCAGGTCCAACCACCAAGGGGTTTCAGAGCAGTCGCCACCATCACCTTCTGCTCAATCAGCCTTTACGCAAGCTTCAAGTGACTCATGGACTGCACTTCCACCGAGTCTTCTGACCTCATTGCCTGACAGCCAGCCAGTCCCTCTTTTCACGGCCGCACTCAACTACCTGTCCACAGCACCATACGTTCTCACTGGACAGCAACAAGAGAGGCCCACGGATCTCTCATCAGCAAGCAGCACCTCCATCAGTGCTTAAGAACCATCTCCTGACTCTAATATGGCCTATAGTTCCAAGACACTTCCACCATGGCCTCAACCATGCTCCCATGCGCCTCCCAGGACTAGACAAAACTGCTCCCCCTCTACATCAACACCACTGCAGCCCCACCATCCACCACCCCCAGGTCATCAGGTTGTGTAAGGATTGAGGCTGAGGATGAATCTGACACAGAAGAGGGGGAATTGACAGTTAAGGAAGGTCAGAATGTTGAGCAACAACAAGTGTTGGAGCCAGAACAGCTGATTGGAGAAAGTGCAGCAGAAGATGCACAACCACCAATCAGCGCCCGAGCCAGAAGGGCAGAAAAAAGGGCAGAGCAAAGAGAGGAGATTGGCTCCTGTCCACAAAAGGTGGGAGATTGAAAAGTATAAAAGGCACCGAACACAGGAACGGGTTGTTGGAGACAACCGTTCGCATCCATGATCACAAACCTTGAATTCAGAGACCGAAGAAAGCTGCTCCAAAGCTGGACTTGTGGAGCCGATGTTGGATCCTGCTTTGTCTTCACCTCAGCTTTCCTCGCCGGACCTGAAGCTGCCACCGCTGCCTTTATCTCCACCAAGTTTGATCCAGTCATCGTCTCCGTTGCTGCTGCAGTTTGATTCCGCCATCGCCTCAGTTGCCACCACTGAATTCTGCCTCACAGCCGCCGCCTCTGCCGCAGCTGAGTTCTGCCCGATCAGCATCTTCGAGTCCTGCTCCGTTTCTGCTTTCGCTGCCGTCGCAGGGGCTGGTCCTGTCATTGCCTCAGCTGCTGTCTCCGAGCCTTGGTTTGCCATCTGACAGGCAGCTGTCTTGAAGCCTTGTCCTGCCATTGCTTCAACTGTCACTTAGAACGTTGGTGTTTCACCTCAGCTGCCAGTGCAGTCTCCTCAAGTTGCCTTGCCGCTGAGTTGAAACTGATTAATAAAGCTTTTGGTTGGTATACCGGGTCCTCCTTTTAATCTTAATACTGAAGTTTGAATTGTAGTAATTGTAATTAATATTGTCTAAGTAATTGAGCTTAATTTTAATTCCACAAATTAATTTAGTAAGTTAATTAATTTAACATTGAACTGTTTTGTTATAAATAGTTTAACTCTAAAGTTTGAATTGTTTTAGTAATTGTAATTAATCTCATTAATAAGTTAAAGGAAATTGTTCAGTATTGTATTCAATAAAACTATTATATTACACCTCTTCTGGGTCTAACCTAGTCAAACAGGACAGGTCGCTTCATTTCAGCTGTCAAGACTGTGCTCAACGGTACCATAACTCAGGATTAAAGCCGGTATGCAACGCAGTCCATGATCGCTGCGAAATCTGCCAAAAAAACAATCCACGAGGAGCAGCTGTAGTTCAGGGCCACCTACGTAAACCATCTTACCCTGGAGAGATCTGGCAACTAGACTTCACAGAATTACCAAAGAAGGGACGTAAAAACAACCTCTTTGTACTAGTCGACTTGTTCTCCGGCTGGCCCGAGGCATTCCCAACGGCCACACAACAAGCTCATGAAGTTGTCCGCGTTTTAACTGACATAATCATTCCCCGACATTCCATGCCCGTTAGCTTGGAAAGCGATAATGGCCCACATTTTGTGTCGAAAGTATTACAGGGAGTAAGTAAATTCCTAGACATTCCCTTTCACCTCCATTGCAGTTACTGGCCGCAATCGTCAGGGAAGGTAGAACAGATGAACCAAACACTAAAACTTCACATAGCCAAACTCTGCCAAGAAACTAAGCTACCATGGCCTAAAGTTTTACCCATCACCCTCACTCGAATTAGGGCGATGCCAGGAGGCAAATTAGGACTCTCCCCTTTCGAGATGCTCTATGGCCGCCCTTTTGTCGCCAAACCTTTATGCTCAGATAATGAGGGGGAACGGAACGTAACTGTTTACCTTCAGTCGCTGGCCGATGTCTTGTCTTCCATCTCCAAACAGGTCTCTGCTGCTCTGCCACCAGCGCCAGCACGCCAGCCCTTGGCCAGAATCGGTTCCTGGGTCCGCGTCAAAGAACTAAACCCTCCCTGCACCGAACCACGCTGGTCCGACCCCCGCCAAGTCCTCTTGAGCACACCAACGGCTGTGAAAGTCTCCGGCGTAAAACCATGGATACACGCCTCCAGGATTAAACCGCTCAAAACCCCCACGGAAGCCTGGCAGAGCACAGCAATAGACGGCCTTAAGCTTAAATTCACTCGACAACGATCACTGCCATCCCCGGCTGACCTCGACGATTTACTACAGCTTCAGCTGCCTCCCGAAGACGTGTCTCCGCCTCCCCCGGAACCAACCGGAAGTACTACACCGCTTGCGGACGCCTCGCCCTCTCTGATTCCCGCCCCACCGGAAGTGGGTGGGGACACAGACGAAGGTCTTCAGGACGACGAATCCCCGTGCCCACCTCTGCCTCCTATCTCACCGGAAGCAGATAGGAGCACAGGCGAAGAAGCATCCCTGGAGGATTTTTAACTTCTCCTATGCATTTTATAATCATATTGTTTCTGTATTACTCTATGTAACCACCTCCCTTTCAGCCTCTCCGACAGTAACGCCGTGAACCCTGCTGTTCTTGGGGTGAGTCACCTCTGCTCTATCTCCTCTCCTACCTCCTCTTTCTGTCCTTTCAATTAAAAACAAAAAGGGAGGAGAGGGAAGGAGGGGGAGTGAAAGGCTAGTGTGGCAATTGGGAGGGAAACATGTGCCCCTTCAAAAACTTTCAAACTTTTCTTCTGGGGCTCCTGGGGGTCTATGCAGTTCTGACAAACCCCCTCGCCCACCGTACTCTCACACGCAAGCCCGCTAGCCCTGATTACATTGAGCAAAGCCTTACCTCGGCTTCCAAATTATTGAATCAATCCAGGCCAGATTTAACTGAACACTGCTGGCTCTGTCTCTCTACTTCAGCTTCTACCCATCAAGCTCTCCCTGCCAGCCCCCGTGTTTGGGCCAGTTCTAGAATTGTGCTAAACCACAAAACTCCTCCAGTTTTCAAGGAAGGAGAACATCCTGACAGCCAACTCTATGCAGACTTTGAGTCACGGCTTAAGACCCTGGGACTGAATCCATCAGTTCCCATCTTTAGCCCAGTGGCCTCACTAGTTCCGCTGATTGGCACCACCTCTTTGTGCGTTACTAGGATGCAACCCAAGGGGGGAGTTCGGCTGGGAAAGCTTCAGGGACACCAGTGCCTAAAGGAAGTAGTCATCACCGCCACTGATAAATTCGAGGATTTTCACATAAGGCCTCCATTGTTTTCAGCCGCTGCTGGAAGATACCGAGGCAAAGTAACATTTTCTGCCCGACCCACAGTCTCTATCTCTGGGGAAGAGAAGGAGGGATCCTCATATAACCTGGCAGCGAAACTTCTGTTAGCCGCCTCTCCACAGGGACCTCTGCTTCCCCCTTGGCTTGGGCTACCTACTGACACAAAAGGCTCAATGCCAGCATGGCTTGGCCTGAAAGATGATCAAGATATCCCTTGTGCTCCCCTGCCCTACGCAAAGGGGAATGCCTCTGACTATTTTGTCTTTCCCTCTATTCCCTTAGTCAAGGGTCCACCCCATATCAACGCCACCTCCCTGCAGCCACTTACAGGAATGTTCCTAGCAGGGTCAATTGGGGTCTGGAACCCATGGAAAAGGGAGAAACCTATCTTTTCTATTGATTTAGGCATCTGCCTCGAACAGGGTATGTTTTTCCTCTGTGGAACTAACGCCTATCTCTGTTTACATGCCAACTGGACAGGCACTTGCTCTCTTGTCCATCTTCTACCTCAAATCTCTATCCTTCCTAAAGGGGAAGCGCCTCCTGTACCACTTACTTCTCATGTACAGAAGCGTGCCATCTTTCTCATTCCCCTCCGAGTTGCCCTAGGGGTGACAGCCGGCGTTACCACCGGAGTGGCCGGCATTGCTGATGCCGAGGTAAGATTCCATCAGCTATCGCAAGAATTCCAAGATAGCTTAAATAAGATTGCGCAAAGCCTCGCAAATGTCCAGGACCAGCTGGACTCTTTGGCATCTGTAGTTATGCAAAATCGATGAGGCTTGAACCTTATCACTGCTGAGAAAGGGGGCCTTTGTGCCTTCCTCCATGAAGAATGCTGCTTTTATATGAATAAATCTGGTTTAGTCAGGGAAGCTGTCCAGGACTTAAAAGACCAGGCCACCCGGCTGGGGGCCCAATCTAACTGGAACTCAGATCCAAGTCAACTTTTCTCCTGGATCCCAGGGGCAGCCTGGATCAAACGACTTGTGTTTATTTTGGTCTGTGGCCTTACTGGACTTGCTGTCTTGCCCTGCATTATTCCCTTGATTCGCAGAATTGTGTTGTCCTCCCTCAAAGGGTTGACCGTGGTTACCCACACTGAAGGGAAACCTGCGAGACTGTTAACACTTCATCCAGTCTCTAAGCTGGGCAAAAAGCATTTTGCCATTAAAAACAAAAAGGGAGGAATGTTAGGATCTGAGAAACCATGGGCCACAGACCTTGGCCTGGAAAACACCCTGCTCTAGTGTTTCCCATAGTGCAACGCTGCTAGAACTCCACTGAACCAAAGATTATGCTTGAACCAAAGAGTGTTGACCCAGGGATGACCCTGAGAGGGGCTTTGCCTTAGCAAAGCCCCAAAGAATTCTGCATAGTGATGTTAGGTGCTATAAAGTAACTCTACCTCCCTTTAGAATGCATACCAGCTTGGGGCTCTCCCTATCTGGTCAGCGTCTTCTTCCTGACAAGCTAACATGGTTACCTGACTTCCTTGTAATAAATCATTCGTTCTATCCTCCCCCAAGATGTGAATATCCAAAGACTTGATTTTATGGCTCTGACCTCTGTAATTTAGTATGCTTGTGTAACCCAATGTCCCTGTAAGTGTTACTATTATCTCTGTAAGATGCAAGTATTAATCTCATAGAACAAATGGTGTGAATGTTCCCAAGCTCCATTCTTTGTAACTATGTTGATGACCCACGTCACCCCCTTGACCTGGTGAGTCCCAGAATCCTTTGGCTCTGGGAGGGACCCTGGTCCCCAAAAACCAACCAATCCCAGGGAATGGTCATCAGAAACCTCACCCACATATGGGCATACCATCATCATCCTCATTTCCTGTTTGTATTTGCTGTATAAAAGCTTGTGCACTCCTGAACTCTGGATGGCTTTCCCACTCAGAGGTCACCTGCGTGTGATGTCTGTAGGAGATAGCCATCCGGCAATCTTTGCTTGGCCAAATAAATCTTGCTGATCTCCGTTCCCAAAGTCTTTGTTGTGTACTTGGCTTATTCTGGAAGGCGCATGGTAAGTTTTGGTGCCTAACAAAGACGACCGTTTTCCATTGCCACATGGAATACCAACAGCCTCCGCCAACCCTCCAGACGACAAGTGGATCTGATCGTCCTGCAGGAAACCCATTTCCTTAACGAACAACACAGAGCAGCAGCGCAACGCTTATGGACCAGAGGCCCCTCATTCTGGAGTTATGGAATGGAGGGTCACGCAGGTCTCGGCATCCTGGTTCGCTCCCGCCCAGACCTCCGCATCTACAAATTTGTTGAGGTTGCTCCGGGCCGTTTAGGCTTCCTCGATTTCCAGATTCAAGACCCAGTCACATCCCCGGGAAAGTCAACACCAACTCACCGAAATTACCGGCTCTGCACAATCTATGGCTCTGCCTCCGCTGCACAGGCCAGAAAAAACCTCTGGCTCAAGCTGGCAGCTCTCTGCAACACCAGCCGCAAGCTCCTAGTCGTCAGAGACTTTAACAACAGGGCAACTCCAGGAGATCGTGTGCCTGTCCAATTCACCACCCAGGGGCTCCAAGTTCAACAACACCAAGCTATGGCGCCCCTCGACTGGACCCATATGCCATCACCGCTCACCCCAGAGGAACGTTTTCTAAAACGTATCTGAACGGATGCTCACTTCACTGACGCGGCCACACAACTCCATAATCAACTGGCCTTTTCCCCACCAGTGCTGCACTCCACACTTTGTGGCGACCATCCACAGCATCACCATCACACTCAGCAGAGGCCAAGCTCCTGTCCATCGACACATCCGCGGCGCCCGCCGCCCTCCTGTACCTATTACGGCCCGAGGACCGCTAGTCACATCGACCGCATCTGGCTCTCAGACGCCACCTCAGGTACTGCAGCGTGACCATCACACCGTGGTCCAATCACACCATCGTTGACAGTCGCCGTTGACCTAGGCCATCCTGCCCAGGTAGACCGCCCCCTCTGGCGCCTCACTGCAAAGACAGCCTCAGAGGTTTGCACAATGCCATCGGCCATCTCCTGGACTCTTGCATATCGCTATGTGATCTCTATGGCCCCACCCACCTAGCAGACTGGTGGGAGCGTGTAAAACGCAAAGTACAACTTCAATGTCAATGATGGGACTGTCGACGATGCCGCGTGCTCACACAGGCGCACCAAGCAGCTGTCCACCGCTTTTTAGCTTGTCACCAAGCAGTATCGGAGGGCCAGCCACTAGACCACGCCGCACTTGCAGACGCCTGGGCAACCATCGCCTCTGCATTCTGCAAAGCACATTGTAAAACCATATATACCAACTACACGAGAGCCATGGGAGGCATAGTCAATAGGGACGAGTGGAAGGGGAACAAGACAACTGACGTTGACCCCACCCCCCCATCCATTGGTGGAGTCAGCCCATGTGGGAAGCCCCAGACCACATTTACCAGGCTCCGCAGTACACCAGATCTCCCAGTCCAAAGAGACATCGATGACATGCTGCGTGTCATGGGAAACCACTACAAACAGCTGTTTACAGCAAAGTCCACAATACTGGACTAAGCAGTGGCCGACTATTTCGACGCTCTCCCACCTCCGACATGGTCCCATGCAGAACAAATCAACACAGCGCTCCTCCATCCAATTTCCATCGAGGAGGTTCGAGTGGCTGTCACAGCAGGAGGCCAGCACACCGTCCCGGGCCCCGACGGACTATCCTGGGCATTTTACCAGGAATACATAGACCGCCTTGCCATGTCGATCACAGCCACGCTTAACGAGTGTATAGCGCCAGCCACAGGTGGCAAACCACACCTACTACCATCTTTCAACCAAGGGGTGATGGTCTATTTTAGTAAACCAGGGAATCAAGATCCAACACTCCCCAACAGCTAGAGACCTATTACCCTAACGAATGTGGATTACCATATCCTGATGAAGGTGCTAACAGGCTGGCTCTCGCCATGTGTAAACGAGTAGTCCACACGCAGACCAGCGCCATCCCGGGACGAAACCTTATCGACTCCCTCTGCCTTGTCAGGGAGATCTTCCACCGAGCGGGCAGCGATACCTGGAGCGGCTACCTGGTCCAATTGGATCAATGTAAGGCATTTGATAGGGTCCATCACACTTTCCTTTGGCATGCGCTTCAGTGGCATGGAATCCCAGCAGAATTCACTAACATCATCCATCTCCTCTATTCAGAGGCAACTGTCACACCACAGATCAACAACAGGTGTGGAGAACCCATCCCAGTCACAGCAGGCATCAGGCAGGGTTGTCCCCTCAGCCCAGTGCTCTACGTCCTTTATCTGGATATTGTTCTCTGGGCACTGCAACACTGTAACAACATCCAGAGTTTCTTGTACCCATTTACAGTCCCAACAGCGCAACCTGCCAGACACACAACAAAATTAATCGCCCACGCTGATGTGTTGCTCAACGTTAACAACCGCCGGGAAGCCTGGGCAGCCAGGAATATATTCCAGAATTTCAGCCATGTGTCCGGAGCCCAGATTAATGATGATAAAAGCTACACCATCGAATTCCACCACCAGCAGGGACCGCCACCTCACTACCTGAACACATGGCTAGTCGTAGAATGGTGGGACAAGAACATACAGCCAGTTGCCGTCTTGCAGCTGCCAACAGCAATCAGTTTGACTCAACAGGCTACGGACTCCACAACAGGTCCTCCACAACCGCATCAAAAAGTAGACACAGTACGGTCCGATCTCCAAACACAGCAGTGCACGGTCCGCATGCTCAGCCTCCGCTTCAGCCTTGACAACATAGCATGGGAAGAAAACTGGGACTGCTGCACGGCCAGTTGGGAGTACAGGTGGGCAAAGTGGAGAAAACGGAATCTCCATCTACAAGCGTGCCATCTATTTGCGAACATACCTGCTCCCCCAGGTGCACCTCCTGGCAGCTGTTTATCCACCCACAGGAGCTTTCCTCCACAAAGTAAACCCCCAGTGGTTCCAATTCCTCTGGGGTACGCCTCACTTCCCGGTCCCACAGGCAGTGGCGTACCAACCAGTTAATGAAAGTGGTTTGGGACTCCCGGCATTGAAGCTCACTCTATGGTCGATATTCCTTGCCACCAATTTCAAAGGCACCTCCCGCATCCTCCCTCCACCGGGCTCATAGCAGACCACAAGCATTTCCACTGCTCCCCAGCAGACAGACGCTCCAGCCTGGGCGGCCCTCTTTGCCAATCACTGGTGGGAGACTGAGTGGGCTGGAGAGAGATGGTGGAAGCAGGCCTCGCTCCGTTTCCGATTAACAGCACTAGACAGACAACAGCTCCCAACGTTCCTGCAAGATTTGCCAGATGTCCTCCGACGGTACCACCTGGACCAGCCCAATGCATGCCACCAACTCCCCCCAGCAAGAAGACCAACATGGGGAAACACCAGGTACCTCCAGAGCAATCCTCCATCGCTCCCTCAGGAAGGAATTATACACGGATACAGTCTACCGAGAGAACATCGACCCGGAACATCGCGTACGCCAACGAAAGGCAGCAGCGGGCAGCCTTCCAAGTTTCCACGCCAACATCACGGGCCCTCTGCCACACTTCAAGGACTGCCGACTCCCTTATCTCTTTTGGGAAACCAGGTAGAGGTTCTACCATCTCGTCCCACGGGAACTCCATGCCCAACTGTGGTGCACCCACTGCACTGACCGCCTCTGTCTCCGTAATGCCTGTCTGTCTGCAGACCATCCTCAGTAGTGGCCAGCCCCAAGAGGACAGTCGAGCATTTTGTGTCCACATGCCCAGTGGCACGCGCTCTCTGGACAGCAGTCGCAGATCTCCTCCACCTCCCACAACTCATCAACCAGCACTGGACCATCATCATCTCGGGAGAGGAACCAGTCGACCGTTGCTGAGCAGGCCTTCAAGAGACGTCATCGACAGCCCCACCACCGCAGCAGACTCCAAATTCTAGGGCATCCGTCGAGCACCTTCCTAAGTGCACAAGCTCGGGATATTCACATCGTCAGCCACAGCAGATGAGCACCGCTCAATCATCCCATCGACGGCGCACCAGCCCCAGGTCCACAGCATCGCTCCTCCGTCAGTTCAACGCCATCAACATCTCAGCCGCCCGTCCATTTCCCGGAGAACCATCAGCCTCCTCAACCTGATCGTCCTGCACGTCCTCTGCTTCATCTGCAGGCGCCACGGAGCCACGGAATGACACGGCAGACAGGTTCCAACGGACTGGGCGGAGACAGCCGCAGAGGAGATTGGTGACCACCTCGCTTGCGTGCGAGACACTGAGCGGACCCATATGCCTGCAGGTTGCTGGCAAAGACTATGGCCATGGAGACAGCCATGCTCGCAACAGCAGGCGCAACGAGCAGCCGCCACCCATCACCCTCTGAACTTAGTTCAGGACTAGCATGCGAATTCTGACCCAGACCATAGATATTGACATTGGGGTTTTCTTTCCAGGGACTCAATTGTTTCTTGACCGTGCCTGCCGGTAGCCACATTTAGAGCTCCGGGGGCCCTTGTAGTAGGAATTAATTTCAATAAAAAATTTGTTATTCCTAACCCTAACCCTAAGGTAACCTGGACCCATGCCATGTATAAGGAGAGAAGAAACAGAATGCAACTTCAAGTACAAAAGCCCTTTCTCTTTTATCATTATTTTTCCTCAACTGAGCTTATTTTCATTTGATATATTGTTAGAGGAAAAGCACTGGCCAAAAAAAAAAAAAAAGATTTCACCATGTCCTCCTCCCAGCATGAAATCTGTCCGCCCTATACCTTTTTATTGCAAATGTGTGTCCTGGTATCCATCTTCACCTTTAGTCTGCATCTAATTCCCCACACAAAGTAGATCCAGCAGAGAATGGTCATTAAACATGTTTGAATTTGACTTGCATAATTGACTGCTTCACAATGTTAGCTATACTTGAACTTCTTGATCCATCACACGATTTCCCTTACTTGGTTAAACCCTAATATAAAAGACCATAATACACTGTGTTTGATATCAAATGACAGTGGACTGAACTCATAAAGTGAGTTATCTATTTAACAAGGATTTGCAAAAGAAAACGCTGAATTGCAAGTAGAGAATTACACACCTGTTAAAGCCTTACCCAGTTTATATTCAGTAACTTATTCACCATACATGCCATATTCTGCTTAATGGAAGACCACAAAAGAAATGAAATATTCTAAAATGAAAGCAGCTATGAGTGTTTTGAATAGTCTTTTGTCTGTAAGAGTGGTCTTAATTGTTCTAGTAGGTTTAATGATCAATGTTACTCTAAAACAGGCTTCTTGATGAATTATGTTCCTTCAAGTTGGTGTCGACTCTTAGGGGCCACATAGATAAGATTTTCTCCATTATGATCAGTCTCCAACCTGGTCCTTCAGGTCTTCCAACGGTGCATCCATCGCTACTCTGAGTCTATCCAACTTCCTGCTGGTCATCCTCTTCTTCTCTTTCCTTCCATCTTGATAAATAGAGCCATCATTATAGACCTGTTCATTTGATTACTTTAATTAAGAACCTTTACATCTAAAAGCAAGTTTAAAAATCCCTTTCTTCAAAGTCTATTGTAGGGCATTTTTCAATTTAGTACATTTAATTCAAATTGCTTTTATAAGACGTATAAGCTAAGTTAACTCTAACCTGCTTTCTGCTTAAGCATGAAACCTCTTGCTTTGGATATCTGATCTTATATTCTTAGCTATCACTCTTAAACTCATGATTTTAAGATACTACTCTTGTTCACAAATGATTTCTGTCAAAGAAAGAATCTAAAATATTTCCTTGATGAAACCAGTCCAGTTACAATGAATTGCTCAAAAAACAAAAGACCTATATAGAAACACAACAACAAAAAAGCGAGATTGACTAAAGCAGTATTTATATTGTTATTTTCAAGATTAAATTTCTGCTTCAATGCACTATCCTTTTTCTAAGAAACAAACAAAAAAAATCTCCTAAAGCAGTTTACAAACCATCTCACTCAAAGTATATCCTTTAAAGATTAATTACAATTCTCACAAAAGCACCATATGTTGTCTTTATAACATGCAGTATATCCTACTCTCTGTCTTGAGCAGGAGTTGGCAACTAGCAGCCCTTGGACTGCAGGCAGTCCCAATAACCCGTATTTGGCCCACTAACATTATGAGGTTGAACTGCAAAGATACAGCAGAAAAATGGCCCTTATTTCAGCAGTGTGATGTTGGATTTGGGGTTTGAAGTGATGTTCCAGAGTCACCGGAAGAGGTTTATTTCCCAAAAATCTCACACTCCCATTCGCACTGTTCAAGCTTGTCTCTTTCAACCACAAAACAGATAAATTTCAGGCCATTTTTCAGAGATCTCCTACTTTATCTTTTTGGATCTTGAACAAAATTCACTAATTCTTCACTTTCAATATTAATTTATTTATATTTCTAACTTATATCACCGCCCAATATTAATATTGAAGAAGGTAATTGGAATAGTTAAATATGGAAAGTGGAATGGCCTTTGTCCAAATGGCAAATGCACAATTTTCTGGTCCTAGAAGATTATTATTATAACATTATTACTGGACAAAGTCTACTAAAGGTGACTTAAAAATAAACGACTGCATCACAGATGGACCAGTTACCATTGTGCTGTCCAAATATATGCTAAGCCTCTGAAGTGGACTACAGAGAAATAAGTATTTAGGCAATTCACATGGCTTCAAAAGTCTCCTGAGTTTAACAGGAATATCTGAAAGCCCCATGGAATCTAAAGTAAGAGACATTTGTTGAAATCCACCTTTTCTACAAGTTAACTTTCCAGCAACCATTTTTCACCTTCAGTAACTCTGAAACTGCTCACAGTAGACAACAGCCAGTGCTATGGAGTAAGTTGCATGCTGAACAGCACGTTCCTTACTTTTCAATCATTCATGATTCAGAAAGGGAGATAGTTCTTTTTCAGGAACAGAGCAACTCCCTCAGTTTGTTTCAAGCTTTGGAAATAGTCTGTATGCCTTTCTTCAGGCTCCAGGTTTGATGCCATTTTTTAAAATTGCAAACATACATTTAAGAAGTTTGTAAAACCCTGCAGTGTCATCAGTACACCATTCTAATAGGAAAGACAAAAACATTACAATTTGCCAAAAACATGCACACACAAAACACTGGTGATCTTTTTTACAATGTCCCTTTATAATGAATCAATGCTAGTACCATTTCTTGAGATACTGCACACTTCGGCAAACACACAATTCTGAATGAAATCTTTATAATGTTTTTTCAGTTTGGTGTACAAAGAAACGGTTTCCCCTGAATATGTAAAAGGCAGGAGCTTCTCGTTGAGAAGTATCTGAACCTTGTACTCTTCCTCAGGAGATCTAGCTTGATCACAATGATAAAGCACAAACAACAAGTTGGCAGCATAGGGGACGATACGACCACTCCGGTACTTGCGATTCAAGTGACTGTAATAGTTGTCGGCGTTAAGAGGCACCTTATCTTTAAAATAGCCCATGAGTGCAAGGAGTGGCTGAAGAGTCTCTGCGTGTCCAAACTGGACGATCACTGGCAAAGAAATAGGTTTTGACCTGGAAATTAAAAAGTCAAACAAGAAAGGATTATTCAAATTTATCCAAGTTCAGATGAATATGAAACTACTATGTTGTTACTCGGCAGTGTAGTCAAAAATGGTAGTAGAAAACATGGATTTTAATTGTGGTGATTTGAAGCTAAGATGATCAACTTAGTTGAAAAAACCTCATGATTTGATCAGATAAATACATTCAAATAATGGTCAATTCTTCAAAGTAGGGCTAGTTTTCAGAACCATAACAAAAGTACCTTAAAACAACAGTGACGAAAAATCTCTAGCAGACTCCAGAGGCCAATTTCCCTGAGAAGTTTTGAAAAGCACTTGGCCATTTCATCTGGAGACACTGCCTCCCACAACCGAGGCAGTAACCAGCACACGCTAGGATTCTTCATCTCCCCTTGCTATCCCAATATTCATAGCTGCTAAGTCGTGGTCTGCTTCTAATACCACATCAGAAAAATCCATCTGTCTTGGCTAAAACTCGGCTATGTATTTTCACAATCTGCCACCTGTACTGTATCCTTATTTTCCACAGGGTGGTTCCCTTACCTCTGTCCAGAAATCTATTGCGAGAATTATTGCCAATTCCCTTTTCTCTGACCATGGGATGCCCACGCTTTTATCATCATCATCATCATCATCATCATCATCATCATCATCTTATCCCGCATTTATAAATGTATATTTTGGTCAACTCAAGGCGGTTATAGTGGTAGACTATAACTCCCTTCATCCAAGCAAGTAGTCCAAGGCCATACTGACTGAAAGATGATGGGAACAGAAGGCTAGGGAAGTCTGGCTTAATGTGTTATCAAGACTGGGAGTCATAGCTTACTGTTCCCACACAAACCAGGATGTTAAATGAAGGAACCCCAGTTTTTGGACCCTGTCTTACTTGGGATTGATCTGCTAAATTTATCCAATTCAGATGATACATTGAAACAAACTACTTCTGGTCTGTGGAGTCCTTGGTGCTCTCTGAGCTTGGTTGTTTGCTTGCAGACGTTTCATTACCCGACTAGATATCATCATCAGTGCTAGTGAGCAAACCCCACACTCACTAGCACTGATGATGTTACCTAGTCGGGTAATGAAACGTCTGCAAGCAAACAACCAAGCTCAGAGAGCACCAAGGACTCCACAGTTCAACCCTGAGCTACAGATATTCTCTTCTATTTCTGGTCCGTTTAGCTACTCATATTTAGTGGGAAGATTCAAATGGCAGCAAAGAGGCTGTGTGCACAATCATGCAACCTGTTCACAGCAAGCCAGGATCTCCTCCAGATTTACCATTCTGAGCTAACAAGGCAATCGTTTAAAATCCTCAGATGAATGTTTTCGGTTATGCAAGTTAATCTGTAACACCAAAAAGGCAACAAAGTGCAGCTAGTTGTTTGATCTGCCACATTTGTAGTATATTGCTTTACACTCTCATCACACAACATACTGATTTTTAAGAAGTGCATTTTGATATAAAATCACCAGGCTAGCAGTTTAGTCAATATATGTTTTTCTAAAAGGGAATGAAGGTTGGAGCTATACCTGAGTGACTTACAATGATTACACTAAGCCAGAGCTTTCCAAACTGTGTCGGGACACGTTAGTGTGTCGGCTGCAGTGTCTGGGTGTGTCGCGGCTGCTGCTGCCTCTGAGCCCTGCCAGGATTCCGCGCAGGTCCTAGTGCCTGCCTTGTGCCTGGCTGCCTCCAAACCTGCCAGGATTCCGCGCAGGTCCTAGTGCCTGCTCTGTGCCCTGCTGTAAGAGTGTGTCGCGAAATGATGCATGTCTAAAAAGTGTGTCACCAACATGAAAAGTTTTGAAAGCTCTGCACTAAGCCATAATGAGGTTTATTAGTTTTGGCGTAACATGCTGTATGAATGAGTCAACTGTGTTTTATGTAATAATCAATGACTAAACAAATATGGCGTGGTACAATTTTGTACCCAGCCAATTCATTCACTAGTTTTTGTACTAAAACCAATATTAGAGTATTTAGTCTTCAATCAGCCCTGCCTTATTTCCTTCACTGAAAACATCATCCCTCGCAACTCTAATATAATTCTCATGATGATGATGACTAACAGGATTTAGGATTTACTAGAATATTGACCAGTCATATGCAGCAGAGATACAACTGTAGCTTCCTGAAGTAATATAAATTAGCAAAGGTTCTTGAACGTAGGATCATAAACAGATATGAGTTATTTTAGAAAGACAGGTAACTGGCAATAGCTTTCTGTGTACTAAGCTGTCAGTACAAATACATTTATGTTCTTTTTATTTTATTAAGGCAAAAGGTGATGTTTGACAATCCTGTTTGCACCATAGCAACGTAAGGGTTCCACCCACAAAGGACAACAATCCTTGATTGGTTTTCAAAGAAGATGTCGTTCTCAAGAACTCAGGAACACTCAACAAGAACTTTCTCTGGCTCTATTATCTTGTTGTGCAACAGAACACATTCACTTGCCCCAAAGCACATTAAGCAAAAGTATCTAATCAGCCAACACGGAGTTTGTACTTCAACCTTTTCTTTGACCTGTACCTGAGGACAACTGGTAACTACAAATTCCGTATGGAAAGAAGGAGCTGCTTCCAGGGAACCAGAGAATGAATGCCTGAACTTGAGGGACTTGGAAAGAAAGTTGGTGGTTTGGATAGAGATATCCAATTTGAGCTAACAAGCTGATGGCTTCTCATGATTAGGTTGAACCTTTTTTTGAGAGAGAGCGCCTGCAGAGCTACCAGGAGTAAGAGCTGTCTTAAACTGTTAGTTATTTGCCATTTTGGTATTTCTAGATTACTCTATGTATGTAAATGGTAACTGGTAAACAAGAATGTTTTTTTTCTTCCACATTATAGATCAGGGGAACACAAACTTCCCCAGTCTGCTGCCAAAGCCTTGGGTGTAATCTCTAGGACCCCTCCAATAGATGCTGCCCAACTGTAAGTTTTAATGCGACAGATAATGAAATTTAATTATTCAGTACATGGAACATAACTATATTGAATTAATATAAACTAAATTAAATCCAATTTAGTTTTTGTCTTGGCTCTGCCTTCCTTTTGAAGTGTGGCCCTCATCATGAAAAAGGTACACATAATCTAGCACAGTGTTTCTCAACCTTGGCAACTTTAAGCTATATGAACTTCAACTCCCAGAATTCCCCAGCCAGCATGCTGGCTGGGGAATTCTGGGAGATGAAGTCCATACATCTTAAAGTTGCCGAGGTTGAGAAACACTGATCTAGTGTGTTTCAAAAGTGCAAACAGGGACATTACTAAACTCCATTGTTCTTGTTGTCATTATTAATCTTTTGGGACAATGGTTATATTTTCCTGCATTCCATTGGAGACAAAGGAAAGTAACAATATTGTAAGGAAAAAGGAGAATCCAATAGTATCCCTAGCAATATCTGTTCTGAGATCTTCATGCTGCCCTTGTGTTTGGAAATGCTTCTGTACAAACTCTGTATTTGCTACTGAATCTCATGTCTATAAAACTATTTTACAGGTAGTCCCTTGGTTAACGGCCACCCGTTCAATGACCGCTCAAAGTTGTGATGGCGCTGAATGCGTGGTACTTATGACCTGTCCGCAAAGTTCTGGCCATTGCAGCACCCCTAGAGTCATGTGCAACATCCAGTGGTCATGTGATCGATGTTTGCGACCTTCCTGCTGGCTTCCCACAAGCAAAGTCAATGGAGAAGCTGGCAGGGAAGGTTACAAGCTGCTCCCGCTTTTTCTCCTGAAGAGCCCACTACAGAGTACGAGATCTCAGGGAGTACGAGATCCCCCGCCCGCACTTGGAAGCGCATGCCTGCCCATGCTTGCACAGCTGCGCCCCTCCCCCACCCACATGCGGTGTGCAGCACCTCCACCCGGCCGTACTTTGTAGCGCTCACCCAGCCACCAGCCTGCTTGTGAACCACTCTGGACTTGCAACTTCCTGCCGGCTTCCCCATTGACTTTGCTTGTTGGAAGCCAGCAGGAAGTCGCAAGTTGCGGTCATGTGAGGTCCTCCCTTAACAACCTGCAATCCTCGCTTAATGACAGCAACAGGGACTGCTGGGATTGCTGTAGCTAAGTGATGCAGTCACGTGATGTTGCGTTTTACAACCACATCGCTTAGCAATGGAAATTTTGGTCCCAATTACCGTTGTGAAGTGAGAACTACCTGTAGTCGGTCTCAGACACAATACGAAAGCCAACAGCTAGACACTATTTACAAACTGGGAATAAACTGCAGAATGCTTGTCATTCTTCTGTGCTCCTAAACTTTCTTATACAAATTTCCCACCCAAGTTTTTATCTATCTCTTTGAAAGAAATAAGAATGTTCACTGATAAAATTAAACACATGAGGACACAAGCTATCATTACTCATGACAAGTACTGTAAATGAGGAAAGGCAGATAACATTAAAAAAAAAGTGTGTCACAACCCCCAAGAGAGGCTATTCAGTTAGATAAATGTCTGAAACTGTCTGAACACAGAGTTACTACTATGGCTATTCTGAATACAAATCAGATATGAATCCACTTGTAAAATATGCTATCATGGTGAATAGGGTACATTAACACAACATGTTTAACAAGCATAAGAAAATATGCGCCAGCATTACCTCCAACATCTGTGGATGTACCAATAGAATTCTGGTTTATCACAATTCCCATTCATGCACAAAGATCTACCAATGTTTCAGCACACTATCTGTATGTGTATACAAACAATATGAATCCATGTTTGGTGTGTGACATATGAATACCCATATGATAATGAATAGGCTGATTCTTTCTAAAATCATACAACAGTGGCAGAAGTACTGAAACTGGATCCTCGAAGCACAACATTAAACTCCCACATTGGTCTAATGCTGACCAACGCAATTACCCTGTGACCCAGAATGATCCTGAGCAGTGTGGTATCCTTAAACAATACGTAGAAAGAACAAGTTACATTCTGGCATAAGTTGATAATTTAGCAAAAATCACTTAGTTTCTGGTATATGGTATATTTTGGTAACAATGAGGATCATGCAGATTTTGGAACAAGTTTAAAAAACTTAGACTGTTCTAGAATATCTAAGAAGAGGACCAACAACTGCCCTGTAGACATAACAGTGATACTGTAACCTTACACACTATCTACAAGGTAAGTTTAATAGTTCTTTTAAAGAAACTTTGAAATGTTAATTGGATGAGTTCATGAACAGATGCTGGGGCACTCTTCTGAGACAAATCTCAATTCACCAAAGAACAAATAAAGAATTTGTTTATCAGCTTCAGCCTGAAGATTCAAGTATCATTGTATGTGGACAGCTTATTCTTTTCTGGAGACGAAATACCATAAATCTAGGAATTTAAATACCTTAAAAAGCATCTATTTCTTTTACTACAGTCGGAGCATCATTGAACTGTCCATTTAGATCAAAGTCCCCCCTCCCCAAGATTAATCTTTTAAATAAAAGGCTCCAGTTTTTCCTTTTAACCACATTTACCAGGCCCAGGTGGTTTTGGAGTGTAAGAATAAAGAATATGTATTTTTAAAAAGGTAACAAAGGAAGAATGTAAGAAATAGGCTAACTACACAAAGTTACATAAGGTTGAAATCTGCATATGAAAGCCAGAAATCATTAACCTGTAAACAGGCTGAGCAAAGAAATAAAGTTACAGGGGCAGAAAACCGGGAACAAAAGCTACACCACCAAGCAAAGCAGTGCAAGGGGGGAAAAATAGAAGATCCTTGAAGCGTCTACCTAAACTTTCCCTACCAAATTTATCTTAACTGGTTTTAGTTCTCTCAAGGCTTTTTGGCCCTGTGCCTGAATCTCAGATCTAATTGGTAAAAATATGCTCCACATTCTTTTGCTGCATTTAGGATCTTCCAGCTCAACCAGCTGATTGGAGACAACAAAACTTCTAACTCCTCCGCATTAATCTCACCCCATCTCTTGTTGGAAGAGGACAGTGGCTTTAATGGTGGAATACTTACAGAGCCACCAGCTTGCCCAGAGCACCCTAGATCTGCTATAGTAGCAGTATCTAATCATTTTAAGTAAATAAGTAAAAGCACAGTAAGTAAAACCTCTTCCCCTTCTGCAAATACCCCTAAGTCTACCAATTTAAAGACCTCTTGGGTTACAGTATAGAGCAGTGTTTCTCAACCTCAGCAACTTTAAGAAGTGTGGACTTCAACTCCCAGAATTCCCCAGCCAGGGGAATTCTGGGAGTTGAAGTCCACACTTCTTAAAGTTGCTGAGGTTGAGAAACACTGGTATAGAGCAACTTACACTACAAGCCTGAATTATATTTCAATCATCTGGCTTAGTTTCCATTTTGTGTAAAATACAGTTCAAATGGCTCCAAAATCCTCCATGTGGTTCCTGCCAAATAGATGGGTGGATTCCAATCCAGTAAAACAACACCTCAGCAGTTCTTCAGGTAAGTGTGACTATGCTTCAACAATTATTACTGACAATATTTTATTTACTTATTTGTTAGATTTATATCCTGCTCAAGGCAGCTTACATGGGGATCTTCCTTCATTTTAAGCCCACAATAGCAAGTAAACTTGGTGAGGAAGATTGGGCTGAGTGACTAATTAATAGCTAAGGGTAGACATCAACCTGCGTCTTCCGGTCCAATACCTTAACCTCTACGCTACACTACAAAATACTTTTTCAGCAAAATCAAACAAAGTTTACCACAAATCTCTCCTTCATTTTCTTTATGGATACATTTTACAACCATGCCTTACAAGAAGTTTATCTGCTAGGATGATCAGATGCAATAGGACACGGAGCATCTAGAGCCTTAATTAAGATTGAGATGAATTTTTGTAGGTAAAGCTCTCTTTGTTCCCAACTCTAAATACACTGGAAATAGCATCTGTGGTTAGGGGAAAGACCAACCTCCTTGGGAATGAACCTGTTCACTGGGGAGTAAGCATTCACAGGTTTCAATGCCCAGAAACTTAAAAAAAACCTGAGGGAGTGAAGGATTGAAGAAGTTTTGCTGCAGAAACTTCTGCTCAGGCCTGTAAAGCGTCCTTAGGAAGGCTGGTTTTCAGGACTTGCTCATCAGGGAGGGAAAGACAAAAAAGATTTAAACTTTACTCCTAGACTCATCTTATCTCTTTAATTGAAATATAGCTTGATTTATAATTGGACAGTTGGAAGTTTCAAAGGGAGGCTCTGCTTGTTTTAAAGCCCAATCCTTGATAGTTTAGGGATAAAAAGGTAAAGGCCCCCCCCCGCACATTTGTGCAGTCGTGTCCGACTCTAGGGGCCGGTGCTCATCTCCGTTTGTTAGCCGAAGAGCCAGCGCTGTCCGAAGACGCTTCCACGGTCATGTGGCCGGCATGACGCATGTGGAACGCTGTTACCTTCCCACCGAAGTGGTACCTATTCATCTACTTGCATTTGCATGCTTTCGAATTGCTAGGTTGGCAAGAGCTGGGGCTAGTGTGGGAGCTCACTCCGTCATGCGGGGCTAGGGATTCGAACCTCCGAACTTGCGATCTTGATCGACAAGCCTGGCGTCTTACCCGCTGAGCCACCACGCCCCTAACTATGAATAAATTCATCTTCCTTCTTATGTGTTCTGTATCTGCCAACTCCTTGGCTGCTCCCTGCCTCTGTGCTAGGTGACATCCCTGCCACAGTCTCACCAGAGCAGATTTTGAGCATTTTCTTGGCGGAATGGCATTCAACAGCAGAATGGCAGCATTAGATTTGATTCATTAGTTCTTCCTATCTTATTTATTTTATTATTTTATTATTTAAATTTATATGACCACCCAACTCCTCCAACGGGAGACTCTGGGCGGTTACCTATCTAGGTGTAGTTTTATCACCATCTTGACTCTGTAAGTCACACATTCTAAGTCACTCAACCCATCTGTGCTTCAGCCTACTTTATGTAAAAGGCCAAAATTGCCTAACCCTTTCCTATGTCAGGCTTATATTTATTCAGAAATATAAAGAAGAACTGGACACTTTGAATTGCATAACTTAATACAATATTATGAAAATGTATGCTAATCTTGTATTTACACTGCCATCAAGTGTTAGGAGATAGAACACCATGTGCTGCAAGTCTCATTAAAACCAAAATAGCCATGGGAGGGTAACAACTCGTGTATGTAGCTCCAGACTTAAATGCTTTTGGTATAAACTGAGGCCGACACAAATATGGCATATTTAATCATAATTAAGAGGCTGGGAGCATGTTAGTTTTCCTCTCTCAAGTACAAATTCTCACCTTCATTCCATGGCTTTCTGAAAGCATTATGGCTGCATTAGTAGATTCCATGGTTACCAAGATTTAACACTATCTACTGTGAATCATGACAAATTTAGTCACCTAAGCCCAGCTTCTGTAAACTTTTGGCTCACTATTCTTCAGAGAGTACCTTGGAAACAGAAATGTGCTTTGCTGCATAACCTTCCTTTCACACTGCATGTCTGAAGAAACTCTACCATGATTGTGTTGTGAGAGCTTCAAAGGTATTGGACCACATACAGAATGAAGGAGCCAATTTGCATACAATACCTATAAGAGAGACAATGGAAGATGTGCAATATTTTGCAACTTTTGAAAATAGTTATGCCCAGGTTAAATGGGTAGAATTTATCCCAGACTGATTATTATATGGTGAGCAAGATAAAATTTAAATGTCTGTTGGATCACAGTACTAAAGCAGGTAATCTTTTTAAACCAGATGGTTTA
Source organism: Charina bottae (assembly GCA_023362775.1). NCBI lineage: Eukaryota > Metazoa > Chordata > Lepidosauria > Squamata > Charinaidae > Charina > Charina bottae. The sequence goes on along the minus strand of JALMGJ010000044.1, from coordinate 3,710,929 downwards.
AAGCACATGGCCATGAGTAGAAGGCCTCATGAACAATGAACCAAGGGCTGCATTGCCATGGGTGTGACTACAGCTGGTATTTGTCAGAACCCAGGGTCAAAATGGAAACAGCCAGTACCAGCGCTGCTTCTAGCCTGGTCCCCCCTCTTCATCCATAATCAAGGCGAGGACGGTTGTTTGAGAATTGTGAGCAACACAGTTGACATGTGAAAACCCGTTTCCATAATCATTGTATCACAGCACCCACTTTGCAGTCAGGCTTAAAGATTCTGTACCAGCAAAACCATGGCTATCTGCTATGCAATATAGGAAGCTCCTGAGAAATACACACTGTGTGCTGTCCATATGGGCTATAACTAGGCTGACCATACGTCCCGTTTTGAATGGGACAGTCCCATTTTTTAAACAATTCCCGACCGTCCCGTTGTTTTAATAAAAATGTCCATTTCGTGCCATTCTCAATGAGAGCACGCCCACCCGTCCCATTTGCCGGGGCGCCGCAGGGAAAGCGCTGCTGGCGAGTCTGTTAGACGGAGTGTGTGCATGCGGACGCACGCACACCCACTTTGTCCGGCGAGCTGTGGGTAGGTTAGGGCCCCGTTTTCGTCTCAAGGAAATATGGTCAGCCTAGCTATAACAAAGAACCAAAAGTGAGGTCAGAGCCTGCAGGGCTGGAATTCTAACTCAAGAAGAAAGTAAACCTCCTGACAGATAATTCAAGACCAATGCTAATAGTCTACCAGAATCCAGGATAGTGTAATGTGGCAGAAACACATGTTCCTGTCCACAGGTTACACATCAAATCACAAAACATGTAACAGGCATACAGGTCACCTATCTTTATGTAGGACTTTTTCTATTCTGCCTTTAGAACAGGGGTACCCAACCTTTTTGGCACCAGGTACTGGTTGTGGAAGACAATTTTTCCACGGACTGGAGGGGTGGGGTTTGCAGGTGGGAGCCAATCGCGCGGACCGGGTTTTTTTTCGAGGCGAGAGCCAATCGCGTGGACCGGGGGCAGGGTTTGCAGGCGGGAGCCAATCGCGTAGACTGGGGGCAGGGCTAGCAGGCGGGAGCCAATCGCGTAGACCGGGGGCAGGGCTTGCAGGCGGGAGCCAATCGCGCAGACCACCACTCGCCTGCTGTGCGGCCTACTTCTTAACAGGCTGCGGCCCACTAGTGGGCTGCAGCCCACAGGTTGGGGACCCCAGCTTTAGAAGACAGACTAGAAATATATCTACTTTACAGCAGAGGTCGACCACTGCAAATATTTCTATGTTGCTGCTCTTGATATCTTAAGACAGAAAACTAAGTATTGCATCTCAAATTTTATGTGGCACTCCAATTTGGTTCAAATTTGATAATAATAGTAACATAGCACAACTGCAGGTGAAATTTTTAAGATTTCTTTTCAGTGTCCCAGGCTGTGTTCCAAATTCTGTTATTCTCTTGGAAACTGGGCAATGCCCTTTGATAAAAATTAAGTTTTGGTTGCAAATATATTTTAAAAACAAGGAAGGATTGCTTCAGAAAATCCCAAATGAATCCCTTGTAGATATGTGGTTTAAACGGGTGATTCAAAAGATTAGTCACATCGGCATTAATCCTGATTATTTATTCTCCAGGGGTATGTCATCAGTAATTCATTGTGTCAAACAAAGTCTATGGGATAATTCAGTACAGGAATTAATGGCTAACGCCAAAGTATTGTGTTCACCTGTAACCTTTGAAATTAACTACAAATATATTTTTCAGCTCCCTAAATATTTGAATAGCTTATATTTAAGTAAATACAGAATAACCTTTTCAAAAGCCAGATTAAATGTACTGCCAACAAATATTCTATCTCAGGGTTTCTCAACCAGGGTTCCGTGGAACCCTAGGGTTCCGCAAGAGGTCACTAGGGGTTCCCTGGGAGGTTATGATTTATTTTTAAAAAATATTTCAAATTCAGGCAACTTCACATTAAAGAGGTAAGTTTCATTCTTTATTTTTAGTTCAAGAGCACTGTTAATGCATATATACAGGCCTACCCATGAAACGAGTATAATAATTTTGTAACTTCTGGCCTGTATTTGAGCTTGAATGTGCAGGGGTTCCCCGAGGCCTTAAAAACATTTCAAGGGTTCCTCCAGGGTCAAAAGGTTGAGAAAGGCTGTACTATCTGGTAGTACAAAATTCCCATCTCTCAAAGATTTTGTCCCTGTAATGGTAAAAGGTAAAGGTAAAGGTTCCCCCCGCACATTTGTGCAGTCGTGTCCGACTCTAGGGGCCGGTGCTCATCTCCGTTTGTTGGCCGAAGAGCCAGCGTTGTCCGAAGACGCTTCCACGGTCATGTGGCCACATGATGCGCGCGGAACGCTGTTACCTTCCCACCGAAGTGGTACCTATTAATCTACTTGCATTTGCATGCTTTCGAATTGCTAGGTTGGCAAGAGCTGGAGCTAGTGTAGGAGCTCACTCCGCACGCAGGGCTAGGGATTCGAACCTCCGAACTTGTGATCTTCCGATCGACAAGCCTGGCGTCTTACCCGCTGAGCCACCACGCCCCTTACTGTAATGGTACTGATCCCAAAATGATGCATCATATTTTATTGTATTGTGAATTTTATAAGAGTCTTCAGCAGGAAGTTATCTGGCCTATTTCAAAATCCAAACCAGGAAGAGATACTTCTGATTATGTAAAAATTTTACTTGCAGATGAAAACCCTAAGATTGCAATGGCAACAGCCAGATTTTTAACCATGGCTATAAAAACAAGGCTTTTAGTAACAAATCAATGAGTTGGGGTTTTAAGTCTATTATGTAATATTTATTAAATATTTTATTTGTTAAACTGTTTTATCTAATGTCAAGTTTAGATCATGTTTGTAACTTGTTTTTGGGCCTTTTGGCCATAAATAAAATTGAATAGAAAAGGTAATATAATTGCTAGATAAGATTGAATTTACTTTTTAAAATAAAATGATGTATGCAAATTCTACCTCTGACATAAGAAGTCTGTTATATAAAGTATATTTGGGGGATACTTGTCCCAAATACTAAGAACATCAATGCTGGTTATGATCCTGAGTCATCAGCAACCTCATGCATCTTACTGATACATAAAAAGGAGGAATAGCTCTTATACTGGCGTCTATATAAAAACCCAACATTACTGCAACTTGTCTTTTATAAGATGCATCCCCACAGAGGAAGAAATTATCCTTTGGGGCAATAATTATCCTATACCTATAGCAACACATGGACCTTATCTCCATAATTTCTCATTCAATTAATTCTGAATTATTTCTTATTCAAGGATAATCTATTTTTTATTTTAGATCAGTGCTTTCCAAACTGTGTTGTCGCAACACATTAGTGTGTTGCGACACAACCCAGAAGTGGTGATGGTGTGTCGCCGCAGCGGCAGCATACACGGTGGCAGCGGCGACGGCAGCGGCCCGCCATCAGTGTTTCCTGGTTTTAGCGCAAAACATGAGGCCGCCCCCACGCCGCTGTTGGTGTGTTGCCAACGGCAGGAGTTTGGAAAGCACTGTTTTAGATCATAATACCCATTTGAAAGACTTCTGTTCTGGTAACATACTGTACATTAAATTAAAAATAAAAGGTAATTTTTTTAAAAAATCTCCATTTGATGTACTAAAAATGTAATTAATTGTAAATACTTCTAAATTATATCCACTGCATTTTATATTGTCCAATGATTCAAGATCCTTGTTTTACTGATTTTCTGTTTATTTAGGATTAAGTCCCTACCGAAGAGATGATTAGCACAAAGTAAGATTGATCCATCCATCCATTAATCAATCAATCATAACAACTGTTGGCTGTAACATGCAGTATCAGTATTAGACCATTAAACAGTATTATTTCAAGAGAGTGTTCATGCAGGAATACAGAATTTTAAATATACCAAATAATACTTGAGTTAGACATATAAGTTAATGCTCATTGACATGAATATTACATGCTGGTTAATTATACAGTAAAGCATTTAGGCCAAACTTCGGAATCCAAAGTAGAACTTTGTTTGTGACCAATGTATGTATTAGTATTTGAGCCTGAAAATAAGAAGGTATTGTGTAAAAAGAAAGCCATCCACCGGCAGTGTTTACAACTAGAATATTTACTGATATCTTGATTTGGATCAGTGGGATTTTTACCTTCAGAGACACCAAATTTATTAGGAGTGATCACTAAATACCATGACGCAAATACACACGATTATTCTTTACAAATACCTATTATTGATCAATCAATTTGATATGTACATTTTGAAGACTGAATAGAATAAGGAATTGGAGTTCCCCAATTTGTCTAAACAATGGGAAACTGTTTTAACCTCAATATATTAAAAAAGAATCCTATATCTTAGATTATGGCTTATTCAGCAAAAAATATTTCAGACTTAATTTTGTTTTTAAAAACATTAAAATGCTGTAAAATGTTGGATACAAATACATTCAAGTGGTCAGAGCCAATTTATTACTATCAAGAATCAATCAGCCAATCTATTGTCAGTTATCAGTCCCAAATCAGTGTTCCCCTGCCCTTCAAAAATACCTTTTACTCTCTGTAACTGCCTTGTCCAACTTTTTGAAGATATCTTGGAAAAGTATGCAGCTGGACTGACTGTTAATATTATATCCATAGGCTCTCTTCCAGTACTGTTTGAGATCATTCAGATACTCAAGTACCTAGAAATAAATATTAAACATTCTGTTGCATTAAAAATGCCAGTTTAGATGCAATACTCTGGTATTTCACATTAAATGACTTAGAGATAATATTCAATGCTTACCTTGGCATCTTCTTTGTTGAACAGTGAACACCAGGGGGAGCTAATGTCCTTAATACTTAACCCATATGAGCAAGCAAAAAATGCGGCTTGAACCAAATCTGCAAGGAAAAAAAAGGAACAGCTGACTGACTAACAGGATAGTAATAAACTAATTCAGTTGTTAAAATACTCATTCAGAAATGGCGAGATAAAAAGACCACTTCAAAAAAAGGGCAAATTGTTTCTTTACACCACCACCACCACCACCACCACATCAGTGAAGAAGAATTGAAACAGAGACAATAATCCGGGAACTGAGCCCTGTGTATGGAGAAACAATGTGGTATAACACAAAAAACCACAAACCAAGTTGTTCTTTTCTCAGACAACTTGCAATTCCACTGATGAATAGATAGCACCATACAGAGTTTACCGATTTATCTACAGCTTCTGCATCTATAATTTACATCAGGACTCAAGATGTATAAAATATAAAATATGAAGTGGTAGAAAGAGAGGGACTCGTAAACCCAAGTGTTTAATATAAATTTATCTATATTATTGATAAATGATATGCAGATGGGTATTAAGTGTTTGCAGTGAACTTGTTTGATTAGTATAAGCAAGAACATAGACATTTTAAAGGTACTGTACATATTTTCTGGAGATGCTTGCAAGCTTGGCTGAAATGTTTGATAATTTGATTTAAGCTGCAAGGTGTGGACTGCAACCTGGAATTTAATATACTATCTTTTCTACATTCTCATATGTGGGCAGATACTAACATACTATGCAAAATGAGCATGCATGCTATATATAAACAAACTAGGACAACAGAATCCTTTACCCACTTTTGTACTTAATTCTTTACCATTCATGATACTCCTATTAGAAAGCCCACTGCTTATATAACTCCGTGCTGTAACTCTGATGATTTTTAATATTTTTCTCCTACTTGGGTTTTTGACAAGACGCTGATCCTGATATCTGCAGCGTACCTTTACACAAATCTTACTAAAAGAAAATATAAACAATGACCAATGGCAAGGATCTTATTAGTAGCTTCTCAGCTTGCTAGCAGTGGATGTTCTGCAACAGTTACGTGTTTGGGGATGGTATTACCTGAGCTTTGCATAAAAATTGCTGACAGGTTACTTCCTTTTTGTACTCCACACTTGATCATACAAAGCTTTTCCAACCAGTGGGACTCAGTGGTAAACGTCTGTCTCCTCTCTCCAGGCTACCACATAAACATGAATTAGGTTTCAGTTTTCACTCTCAGTGGCAAACCTATGCACATCATGTGAGCCAAAATGCACACAACTGGGATACTTTTAGCATAGAAGAGGTTCAAGTTCAAGTGCTATTACCACGTCAAACATTTCATGTTCATCTGCTCTTCATCATAACTGAAGACAGGTGGCAAACACAGATAAGCTTCAAGGGTTCAAAGACTGAGCGTTACCTGCATTTAGGTCTTTCACTGGTAGACACAATGTACGTGCAGTTTTATTCACTATCTTCTTCATCTCAGGACTTTCCTTAAAGGCATCGACCTCATGTAATGCCGTATTATTGTCTTCAATGTCTCGTACAAATTTTTCACAGTGATCAAAAAATCTCATCAGCTTATCATTAATTTCAAATGTTTCTGTCATGGTGGATGAAAATAAACGATGTAAAGTTAGTGATTCCTTTATTCCATGTACCATCATTATTTTATCACATTGCTGTGATAGCTAGTAGCGTACACGTTAAAGAATGAATTGCATTAAATCAGTTATTTAAATATCTTTTCTCTTGGAGATGAAGACTTCACTAAATATCCATTGAAAGCATTTTCAGCATCACTGTGTGGCACAAACAGTATGATATTATGTCTATTTTCATGCAATGATAACATGGCAATTTAATATGCAATATTAAGAGAATGCACATGGACCTCAGCAGGCATTTGTCAAAAACAAACAAAACACCATTCAGTCCAAGATTTTAGTTTTACCTGCAAGATCCAGGTTTGTTGCAACTACCGCAATTGGCATCTTAGTCAGCCAACACAATGGTACTGTTAACTGACTGATCACTGGAAGTGGTAGAATATTCTATAACATTTTGACACAGAATGATACTTAACAGTTGCCTAGTGAGCACGACTGTTATTGAAGATCTCTTGTTTACTATTACTTGATTTGTTTTTAAATAAAACCTTCCGTAATTGATCCTCGAGCTCCAAAACAATCCGTCCTCTAAAATATCATAGTAAATTGTTTCAAGGAAAAGAATAATGTATTTGAAAGGATGGAAATCAGATATTTTTGCTGGAGCTGTAAGAAATTTGAGGACTCGCTGACCCACATGTGATCACTTAGTACGTATCTTTTTGGGATAGTGTATTAATGTACACTAGTAGATTTATGGGAAAATCTTTGAATGTTAAAGATGTTAGTGTAATGTTGAATTATATACGAAAGGTTTGGAATTTAACTGTTTACCAGGAATTGTGGTTGTATTGAGCATGGAGGGGATGGCAAAAAGAATGATATTAAGGAATTGGAGAAGTGAAATTATCCCAGATGTCAAGGAATGGTTGTTGGAAATGTGTGATCTATCTATTTTGGAAAAGGCAATATTTTCTACCAATCAAAGGATACAGCGAATCTGTAATTATGGCAAGAGATTCTGTGATAATCTTACAATAATATCTTGTATGGTACATATTACAGTTGTGAATTCATTGGTAAACCAGTGACTATTGATAAGTATAAAATATAAGGTAGATTTTTTTTCTTTTCCTTCTTAGTTTGTATTTTTTATTCTTTTTAAGTTTCCTTTTCTAAGATTAAAGATTGTTTTGTTACAAAAATAGATAATTTAAAAATTTTTTAAAAAGAAGAATGGAGTTGTAGAATATTCTATAACATTTGTGTCACTTTGGAAGAACAGTCTCTCATAATTATTTTATACAATTACATCTTATAACTACTTTAAACAAAGGCTAAAAATATATTGGCATAAATATTTATTTGCTTGTGTATGTCTATGTCTATGTGTGTATAAAACCACACTTTTTTATTTTTCTTGTTGAAAATTGAAATGAATTTTCATGAAATGAATGTTTCTATTGTTAATTTCACTCTTTCATTACCAGTATCTTTTATAATCAGCATAAGCACTGGGGCCATGCAATGTTTCATATGTGATTCCAAAAAACTGCCTTGGAACATGCTAAGGTGAACACAGCACCTCTCTTCAATGCTTTAAAACAGCCACATCTTTTCCCAGGACCACATGGCAGCTACAGAACACAGCCATGCAATTCTGGGAAATGATATAGCTGCTTTAAAGAACTGCAGAGAAGTGCTACATTGGAGCACCCATACCTTCTACAGCATGTAGTGTATTCAGAATCAAATCTAAAGCACTGCATTGAATCTGACTGAACTGTTTTCACGACCATGAAACATAAAACAATAAAGTGTTAATTGTTTTTATGAAGAAGATCCGTGATTGTATCTTTAAAAGAAGAAAAAGGCACCACTCTGGGGCTACAGCCTGAAGACCTTGTCTTCAGGCCTCGTATGGCTTGAAAGGGGAGAGCTGCAGGCAGCGGCTTCAAGCTACTACCAAAGACAATGCCATTACAAGCAGCAAGAGCAGTGGGCCCACCTGATCAAGCACCAGGCAGACTCCACTGAAGAACTGACTGAGGTGGAACAACGCCCTAACATGGCATCTAGGCCTAGGATGTGATGGTGCTGGCCCCTCTTCTATCCAGAGGTCCAGACAGCTTGGTATTGTCCAACTTGAGCCAACTGCCAGACCAAAAAAGTCCTGTTTCAGGCTGTGATCTTGGATTGGACAACCTGGCAACAGCACAGTAGACCAGGAGATTTCATGCTTCAGATATGGTCATGGAGCTGCTTGTGCTGTCTGCCATGGTCAGCTGCAGGAGCTAGGTGTGCTTCTACTGTTGTTGTTCTTCAGGAGCCTCTGTGTAGCCATGCTGTCACCTACAGTGCTTCAGACAGGGCTAGGTAACTGCAATCATCAACCCCATGCTTTGTGATGCCTTGACAGGAAATTTTGCACAGGTGCAAAAGGTGTTTCTATCGCAATGCAGCAGCCAGTTATATTGCTTTGTGGTGTTGAAGGTAAGTGTTGCAATTGGGTTGGGATGCCTTAGCATGCCCTTTCTGAACATTTGCACTGCCATATTCGCACAACAGCATCTTGGTGAGGGAATGGGTACATAAAGTTGAACTATTCTTACACACACTCACATCTCATCTGCAAGTTGTTAGCAAACAGCGGTGTTCTGTGGAACAGGCTTTTTCCCAGCAACAGTGGCTTGATCAAGCAGTAATTAAAATTAATTGAAAATTAATTAAATGTAAAAGTGATTAGTGGGTTTAATACACTAATCACTTTTATTTTTAATTAATTTTCAATTAATTAATTTTAATTACTGCTCGATCAAGCCACTGTTGCTGGGGAAAAAAGGACTATTGCTAGTCATCTCTCATTCTGGCCTGGTCTATCCCCAGCTTCTGCCACGTACAAACACACAGGGAACAAAGCAGGGATTAAATTCTTTTTGCTGATGTTTTCACTGACGTTTTTGAATACCTTCAAAGCACAGCACAAAATTGGAGACTGGCCTGAAATATGGTAACTTGCCAAATAGGTGTTGAAATAACAATATACAGTTTAGATATACACTGTCCCATTTTTGTAGTTATTTAACCCTCAGTCTCAAAATGCTGGCATTGCCACCATTCCCCAAAATTCACAGCCGTTTCCCATTTTCTTTTCCAAATAGGTCAAAGGAAATAGGTTAAAGACATGCCGCTGTAGTTTGAAGATGCTGGAACCTTAGTACAAGTTAAGTATATCTATCTTTGCAAACACTCATGGACTCATAATCACAGTTTAATCACAGAGTTAGAAAGGATCATTTAGACTTCAACTCCCAGAATACCCCAGGCAGCATGCTAGCTGGGGAATTCTAGGGGTTGAAGTCCACACAGCTTTAAGTTGCCAAGTTTGAAAAACACTGATTTAGGCCAACAAGCTCCACCCTTTGCACTGTACAGGAACTGATATCCAAACATACCTGGCAGATGAATACCCTGCCCTCGTTTGAACACGTTTAGTGAAAGGGAGTCCATCACCTCCCTTGAAAATTGGCTTTACTGTTGAAACGCTTTGAGGAGAAGTTTCTTAATATTCAGCTGAAATCCGTCTTCTTGTAACCTAAGACCATTATTTTGCTCTGGGACAACAGAGAACAGATCTTCACCTTCTAAGTGATAGCACTTCAGACCTTGAAAAATGTTATTGTATCTTCCCACACTTGTCTTTTCTTAAGGCTAAATGTACTTGTATTCTCTCTTCAGATGACCTCAAGTCACTGATCATTCTTCCTCACTGCTCTGTTTTGTATTTATTTACATTTCTCTGAATGTTTCTTTCAGCATGGTGCTGAGAATAGGACGCAGTACTCAAGCTGAGCTCTAACCAACGCAGATTAAAAAGGTAAAGGTTCCCCTAGAACATTTGTGCAGTCGTGTCCGACTCTAGGGGCTGGTGCTCATCTCTGTTTGTTAGCCGAAGAGCCAGCGTTGTCCGAAGACGCTTCCGCGGTCATGTGGCCGGCATGACGCGCGTGGAACACTACCATCCCACGGAAGTGGTACCTATTTATCTACTTGCATTTGCATGCTTTTGAATTGCTAGGTTGGCAAGAGCTGGGGAGAGTGCGGGAGCTCACCCCGTCACACGGCGCTCAGGTCTCGAACCTCGGAACTTGCGATCTTCCGATCAACAAGCCTGGCGTCTTACCCGCTGAGCCATCACACCTTATACTGGAATTATTTCCTGAGAAATCATACTTCTATTGAAGCCACCTCACACTGCTCACTCATATTCAGCTTGTGATCATCTACAATTCCAAGATCCTAACTATTAGGAGCGCTTGATATGTTGTAATGTTTCTACAACTTCCATGTAGTAATTAAACAGAAGTACATTTAGCCAATGTGAATCAGGCCAGTTTTTCCATCTGCTGGCTGCAGCTTTCAATATGAAGAAATACTATGAGCAGACTAGAAAATTAGATACTTGTGCAGATGCATTTTTTCCAATCTACACCTGAATATTATTTCAGCTCCTACTCAGAAATACTTCCATATACTATAATTAATATTTACAGAGTACATTCAATATACACATTTAATAAGAATATATAAAAATATCCACAAGCTTCATAAAATCCTCTCTGCCCTAGGTCTTGTTAACAGAGACAAAACGAACAGGGAGTGAATATATACAAAAGCCACTACAGTTTTCCGTTCCCAAATAGCCAGGTAATTCCCTAGATAGAGAACATCTGCTTTCAAAGGCTAATGCAGAGTGCAAACATTCTTTTTTTTAAAGTTTTCTGTTTTCTTTTATTATTTTGTGTATTCTTTATTTTTTGTATTTAGTTAATTAAATAAGAATTTAAAAATCTGTGATTCATTTACTCAAATAAGTTAGAAAGTATGTTTTTTACATGGCACACAATCAAAAATTGATCTTGAATAAGCAAACAAGAAATTAAATAAAATGGAACTTAGTTTTACTATTTCAGCTTCTCTATTCTTATTTATATATTGGATTTATAGCCTCTGGCATTGTACATAAGACTTCCTATTTTTCTCCACAAAAATCACCCTGTGAGGTACATGGGGCCAAAAGAGAATGACTAGAGTCACCCACGAGATTCCACAATGGAGGGTAGACTAGATCTTGGGACTCCCTGCTCCAGGTCCAACACCTTAACTACTATACCATACTGGCATTTGTTGGAACTATCATCTCCTGCTTCCAAAGCTATGAAGTGTAACATAAGAAGGCCTGGATTAGAAAAGGATGGGCAACTTTTTGATGACTGAGGGCTGCATTTAATATTGTGGATGTTGAGAGCCTCAGTGAGTGGGTGATGATCCAATGTGAATGGAACCAGACTTTTCTCTTTCCCCCTCCCCCTAAGCATTAAGGAGAATTTGGGGCATGTTTAAAACATTATGTTGAGCCTATTTTAGAACCTACACTGTAGATTTCTGTTTTGTTTGTTTTACAATAAATCATACTTGCATGGGAGATGGGCGGGGAATAAATTGAAATAAATAATAATAATAATACCACAAATGCTGGGAAAGCAATGGTCAAAGGTGGATCTGAGGACGATCAAAACAAACAGACCTCCATCTAATCTAGCCTTTTCTCTCAGCACTAAGGTAAGGTAAGGTTCCCCTGCACAGTTGTGTCCGACTCTAGGGGCCGGTGCTCATCTCTGTCTGTTAGCTGAAGAGCCAGTGTTGTCCGAAGACGCCCCGTGGTCATGTGGCCGGCACAACGCTTGCGGAACGCTGTTACCTTCCCACCGAAGTGGTACCTATTCATTTACTTGTATTTGCATGCTTTCGAATTGCTAGGTTAGCAAGAGCTGGGGCGAGTGCAGGAGCTCACTCCGTCATGCAGGGCTAGGGATTCGAACCTCCGAACTTGCGATCTTCTGATCGACAAGCCTGGCGTCTTACCCGCTGAGCCACCACGCCCCTAAATAAGTGATATATAAATAAATACATAAATAAATAAATGGGAATGTTGATACACTAATGTTTCTAGTGATAGAATACTTAGGATTATGGAGTCTGCATTTAGCTAGAACAATTAGATTTTTAAACTTTGCAGCTAGAGGGCAATGTACAGTCTTCAGGCAGAGCAAATACAAAAGAACTAATTTAGTCTTCCCTGAGTTAATAGCATATTCACCACATTAATTTAAGAGATGCTCAAAGATATGTCTTTTCTTTCTTTCTTAACGGAAAGAGATGGCAATTTAAGAAAGGATCAAAACATCAATGGAACAAGCAAGGATAGGATTTGGCAACAGGTCTTTTGATTTGCCTGTTACATCCAGGCAGAATTGAAACGTTATGGAAAGGGCTCTGCAAACAAGGAGTAACAATGCTTTTAATTATGGTCAGAAGAGTAGTGTATACAATAATTTCTTGCTCATATTAGCTGTGCAGTTATTTCCACCTTGATCTTTTTTCTCCACATACACACAACAACGGCACTAGCAAAGGCCATTGGGGAAGGGAAGGACCTTAAATGAATCCTGAACCCCTAGAAGTGCAAATCCATACCTGCTTACTGAATGCAGTTACTTCCAGATGAAGGGACTTTAGGGGCCGAGTATTTAAAACATCACTTTTCTCAATCTGCTTCATTATCTGCTACAGCCCCGCCTCAGCCGGCTGAGGAGCATGGGAGCAGTAGTCCCCCTGACTGTAGACCCAAAAAGTCGACTTTTTGATAGCCTCCCCCCCCCCCCCCGCCAATTGGAAAAGTCTTCCTGTCTACCATATTTAATAGGAATAAAAATCTAGCTTAGTCTGTGGGGCTGAACCTTAACTTCAAAGAAAGTCAAAGGTTTGATATGTGCAGAAAAAGTATTTGTACAGTATTGTAAACAATGATGGACCATAAAATAATATGCAATTCAAGGGGGGAGGGAAAGTGTTTTCAGAAATAATATGCAATTTAAGAGGGGGGTGTCAGCCTTACCAGGTAGGCCAGACAGAAAACAAGACCAGATGCGCTAATTCTACTTTATTGTAAAACTACATTAACAGAATCTTGCAAGTCTGAATTCTCCTGCCGCCTCCTTTACAGCCCAAGAAACTAGGGAGGGTCCCTTCTGAGCCTCTTGCTGCGGGCTCTGCCCTCTCTTATCTGACCCTTCTTTTGACAGCGTCTCTTCGCCTGTCTCCCAGGGTCTTTCATACCATTACAGGGAGGAAAAGTGTTTTATGAAATAATATGCACTTTAAAGGCGGGGGGAGAAAAGTGTTTTATGAATTAATATGCAACTTAAGGGTGGGGGATAAAAATGTTTTTAAATTCCCTTCTGGTCTGGGGGAAGGAAGGGGAGCGGGCTCACCGTTTCTCCCGCCGTCGCTCAGCTGCCCGTAAAGCGCCTCGCGGAGCCCTTCGCGGAAGGCGGTGCTGCTGTCCAGGCACCGGTGCTTGGAGCTGCTGGTGAAGGTCAGGGGCCGACCGGGGGCCAGGAGGCTGGGGAAGCGGGCGGCGAGGCGCCTGGCCAGCATCCTCATGTCGCTTTGCCCCTTGGAGGCCAGCTTCCCGTCCATGTCCGGCTGGTACCACATGTTCCAGCGCGCCAGGCGCTCCGCCGCCGAGGAGCACCCGCCGCCGCTCCCTAGGAGGTCGTGCAGGCGCGCCAGCTTCTCGATCTGCTTGCGGGTGGGGAAGCGCGTCCCGTGGCGCACGACGGCGCTCAGCTGAAGCGGGGTGCAGGAGGCCGGCGGCAGCGGGAAGCCCAGCAGCGGCGGCCCGAGCGAGAGCGGGTCCTGGAGGAGGTGCGGGTGCAGTTCTTCATAGCGGGACTTGGTGCCGAAGAAGGGGCTCAGCAGCGCGGCTCGGCCGGCCGCCGCGGCGTCGCCCTGCCACTCCCCACTGGCCAGAAGGAGCAGCAGCAGCAGCGGGACGAACCGCGGGGAGCTCGCTGGGTACCCCATGGGAGCGGCGGAGAGAGGTGGCTCACTCCGCTGAGCAGGGCTCAACTCCGCGCCGCGGCCGCCCGCCTCCCTTTTGTTTTCCTCCCTGAATTGGACGCCGGGAAGACCGCCGGCCACGCCTCGCCGCGGCTGCGAGCCCCTGGCTCTTTCCCTGCCCTTCTCCAAAATGGTCGCCTGTCCGCATGGCGTTCAAGTCTGTGGAAGTCGTCCTCGCCCTCAGTCACCATGGCGGTCACCCCGCCTCCTCCTCCTCCTCCTCGGCTACGCCCCGTTTTCTTAACCACTGTAGGGGGAGGGCCTGATTAGACCCGCCGCGTGCTCTAGCCGCACAATCCAACCTTTCGCTTTTGCAGAACTGATTTGCGCTCTGCAGGGCCGCTGCGGACAATGGCAGGACTCTTCCCCAGGCCTCCAGGGGAGGACGGCCTACAGCTAGTCTCGATGATGCTAAAATGTCAGAGGGTGGTGAAGTCACGGCACAAAGGGCCAAGAGGGTCCGTCGGGGCTTCCCGCCTCAACGGCCGCCCCTTTTCTATGGGCGTCGCGGCATCTCCCGAACTTTCATTCTTTTGAAGAAAGGGTGGGTTCACGTAGAGGCGGTCGGCTCCGCCCCTTCGTACTCGTTTTGTGACGTCACAAAGAAGTAGAGGTTTTTTTTCCTTTTTATTAGCTTAATACATTTTAATACACTGTATTGTTTCATTACAGTGATGTTTATGTAATATGATCAAAGATTATTAACATTTTATTTATATAGCTTAGAGTACTGAAAATAGAGAAGAGAAAAAAGTATTCTATCAATATTAATTACAATTTAGGATGCCAATATTACAAGCATAAAATTATTTGGCTTTTTCATCCAAAGTTGAGTATAACATTGAGAAATGAACCACTACAACTCACCTCAAAGTATTTGTTGTATGATAACGTTTTTGATCTTAAGCTGATTACTTAATATTAAAAGTATCCATTGTATTGTTACTTTGCGTGTGTGTGTTTGTCTACAGTACAGGTAGTTCTCACTTAATAACCATTCATTTAGTGATGGTTTGGACTTAGGACTGCTGAAAAAACCGACTTGGAACCGGTCCTCACACTTACGACTGTTGCAGCGTACCCGCAGTCACATGATCATGATTTGGGCACTTGGCAACTGGTTGGCATTTATGACCATCGCAGCATCACGTCACGTGATCGCCATTTTCGACCTTCCCAGCCGGCTTCTTGCAAGCAAAATCAATGGGGCACTGCATGATTCACTTAACACCTGCAATGATTTGCTTCACGACTGCCGCAAAAAGGTCATAAAATCAGGTTGGATTCACTTAATGACCACTTTGCTTAACAACCAAAATTCTGGTCCCTACACACACACACACACATTAATGAAAGGAAAAAATAGATAAACAGCAAATTTAACAAGAATTAAAATACCAACAAAGTAGAAAAAAGAAAAAAAACTGTTGGGTTTCTGACTTCTCCCTTTTTATAGATCTGCTAATTTGCAATATTTGTAGACATTTAGGCCCCCTTAGAAGCCGGACTGTGCCATGCTGCCTGATGTGCTGTATTTATGGGAGCCATTCTTGCTTAAATTTAGTTGAACTTCTATTGCAGAGCTTTCCAAACTGTGTGTTGCGACACAAAAGTGTGTTGCCACACACAGTCTGGTGTGTCGCCACACAACCCGGAAGCGCTGATCAGCGCTTCCAGGTTTTCCCGTGGCGACACATCAACGGCGGCGGGCAAAAACCGAGAGCGGCAGCAGTTGCTGTCTTGTATGTCATGGTGGGGCAGGGTTCCTCCAGCAGGAATTTTAGCCAGTTGACTGCTGCTATCCACCGCATGGATAGGGCCTTATCCATGGAGATGGGGTGATGGAGGCTGTATAGCAAGGCAGCCCCTGTTACTTCTCCATATGGATCAGGCACTATGGGTGATCCATGAAGAGATCCATGGAAGATCACTATTGGTGATCCATGAAGAGATCCATAGAGAGCCAGTTTTGTCTAGTGGTTAAGGCTGTGAGTTCTAGTCCCGCCTTGGGCATGAAAGGCGGCTGGGTGACCTTGGGCCAGTCACTCTCTCTCAGCCCAACTCACCTCACAGGGTGGTGGTTGTGGGGAAAATAGGAGGAGGAAGGAGTATTAGGTATGTTTGCCGCCTTGAGTTATTTATAAAAGTAATAAAGGTGGGATAAAAATAAAATAAATAAATAAATTCTGGGTTTATATCTATTCCATATTCTCAATATGGCACTTCTAATATTGTGATTTTTAAAAGCTACATTAACCTTAATTTTATTGTGCCATAGAAAGCCATGCCATAGAAAGCCAGGTCATACTTTTCTAGTTCTAAGATTCTCTTATCTCTCAGCAGCACCCACTCCTTCATCGAAACCAAGCAGCAGGTTGCAAAATACAATTTCAAATCAGGCAGTCCCAATCCTCCTCATTCCTTTGCACCTTGGAGGATTTTATAGTTAACCCTTGGCTTTTTCCCTTGCCATACAAACCTAGATATATATTTCTGCCATTGCTTAAATGGTACATCAGTTGTCAAAATAGGTATTGTTTGAAACATTACCATCATTCTAGGCAACACATTCATTTCTATTACAGAAATACTCCCCAACAATGACAATTGTAATTCTCCCATCTTAGCATATCTTTCCTAATTTCATTCCATGCCTTAACATAATTGCTTACACAAGATTGCATGGTACGTATTTAACAATAGAGTTACTTCTAAATATTTATTTCTAAACCTCAGGGAGGGCAACTATTACTTCAGAGATAGCATTTATTCATTATGCAATGATAAATATTGCTGGAAGTCACCTGATTACCAAGTATACATCACATAACCTGCTTGTCTGTTGTTACCTACCTGTCAGGGAGATAACTGGCGGAGAAGGAAGGGGCTCCCTCCAGGGGGAGAAAGGCATGCGTAGTACTGAATCGCTTTGCTTTCCTCCCAAGAGGCTAAAGAAGGCCCCGTCCTGATTTCTTGGACCCTTTCTCTGAGCATTACCAGTTCATTTTAGTTTAGCTGGATTCTGTCTAGGAGAGTAGGACAATAAACATTAGAGCTTCAACTCAAGTCTCAGCGTGTTTTCCTTCACTCGAAGTCAGGACACTATTCTCAGGGGAAGGTGTGACTGGAGCAGCTGAAAGCGCCCCTCAGGAGTCTCCGTCGGTCGCTGCTGAAGCACCACATATTGTGTTAAATAGCAACGCTCGTGGTGGGAGAAGACGGAGAACACCACTTTCACACGGGATCAGATACAGGCCAAGTTAGCCAGCCTTGGCTATGAGTTGGGGATGAAAGGGAAGCTGTACCATCAGGATGTGAAGAACAGCTACCAACACCTTTGAGCTGAAGTTAGGGGGAACATCTGTACGTGCCCTGAGAACAGTGGGAAGACCTCAAAGGCAAAAACACTTGTTTATTTGTATTAAAAATACAGCTGAATAAAAATTCCGGTATCTATGTTAATGTTCATTAAAAATAATTTTAAAAAACCAAACCCAATCCCCTTGGGCTTGAAAAAGGAAAGGAATCTTAAAGTAAGAGTGAAAATCAAGCTTGGGCCATTAAACAGCTGTTTATTCTTATGAAACTGCCTCAGAGTTGAAATGTGCCCATTCTCATTCAACGAAATAGTTATTTTTGAAGGAACAGTTAGTAACTAAAAACAGCATAATGTAAAATGGTTTCACAGTGTACAGTGCAAAAACTTTCATGCATTATAAATATCTATTTCAGGATCTTAAGTTATAGTACATGTATTTCTAATCTAAACCATTAACTTCCAACTTCAGACCTTTTAATAATTTTTTTATATCTTACCATATCTGAGTTAGCAAGTGGGCATAGTTTTTTTGACTGATGAAATCTGTGGTTTAGATTATCCTGTTTGCAGGTGTAACAAATTGATTAATTCTTCTGCCATTGTAATATACAAAAGTACCATTCATCTAAGGATAAAATTCTCTACTTCCAGTTTTTTATTATGTTGGGGTTTGATAAACCCAGGAATTTACTTCTAGATATAAAGTATACAGAGAGGCTTGATTTCTAGGTAAAAGGTGAAATATTCTGCACAGTCACCCAATTAGCAGCCATTGTTGTAGGAATGATGTGTCATGTGTGACTCATAACAACAGGTGCTTAGAGTTAGGTTGGGTGTGGTGAATAACGAGAGTGACCTATAATGTGATTGGTCAGGTTCACTATATATGCAGAGACATTCTCATTTCCCATTATTCCCATTTTACCTCGTGAAAGCTGTATCGTTGATGGTGTATCATTTGTTACTTGTGGAAGTGATCTGTAAATACGTATGTATATAAAGTAAATAGGATATTTGATATAACGTCTGTTTGGAGTCTATTTACTGCATATTACGTGGATCACTGGTGCCTAGGAGAGAGGCAGGCCGCTCCATCCACGCTCCCTCTGACAGGGTTACGGGCCCAGAGGCGGCAGAGACGCCATAGATGACGGAAGGCTTTGCACTGGCTGTGGATCGGTGGATCGTGTGCATTCTGTGAGCTGGAAGCTTTGGAAGCCTATCCAGGAGTCGTGTGGCTATTTGGAGTGATTTGGAGCTTTAACAGGTTCCGTGCCTGTGTGTGTGTTTTTTCTCCTACGCTTGTTTTGCAGCTGGAGGACATTCTGATAAGGTCTGTGTCTTTAATCATCGGTGTCTGCTCAGAAGGGGCTGAAGACAGATGAGCACAGCGAAGATGTTGCCGGCAGTCGGGGGAGGTTTTCCTCTGGAAAGACTGAATGACAGTAATTATTCGTCATGGGCATATAAAATGGAAATGTATCTTCGGCGTGAAGGGCTTTGGAGGAGTGTACTTTGCCCTGAACCAGACCTGGAAGATGAAGAAGTTGCTCTAAAGGACGATAGAGCATTGGCAAGCATAATTTTATGTCTGGAAGATAGCCAGTTGTGTTATGTTAGAGACTGTCAGTTAGCCTATAAGTGTTGGGAAGCTTTAAAGAATGTTTATCTAAGAAGCTCACCATTATGTAAAGTTTTACTAACAGGGAAACTTTATCATGCCAGATTAGGGGTATCTGATAATATAAGGGATCACCTGCATTATATGACAGGGTTGTTCCAGGAGTTGGCTCAGAGAGATATGCAATTTACAGAAGCTAACAAAGTGTATATAATTCTCAGTTCTTTAAATGAAACGTGGGATACTTTGGCAATGAGCTTCGGATCATTATCTGAGAATGATTTAACCATAAATTACTTATCTGGCAGGCTTTTAGAAGAAGAGCAAAGAAGACAGCAGTGTTCTAATGTAATTAGGTCTAAGCAAAACAGTGTTTCTGTTCAGGAATATTCTGATAAGTCTGAGAATGTTTTGTATCTACGAAAATGTTTTAACTGTGGGTCGCAAAGGCATTTGTTGAAACATTGTGATAAGAAACGGAAGCCGAAGGCCAAGCTGAAAATTTCCAAGCCAAGAGAAGCTGCACAGCTGTCTTTAATTAGTTCAAGTGTAGAACAAGTTTTAAAGGGACCATTTTTACTTGACAGTGGGGCTTGTCAGCATATAGGGAGTAACAGACAGATGTTTAAGAGTTTTAAGCAGGCTGATAGAGATCATGTTATTTTAGCTAATGGAAGCATTGCATCTGTGACTGGTATGGGATTTGTATATGTACCAGGGTTAAATACTGAATTATCAATGTTGTGTGTACCTGAACTGGAGTACAATATAATTAGTGTGTCACAATTGGATAAACAGGGTTATACTGTACAGTTTGGTAATAATGAATGTATTGTCATGAAGGATAACAATGTTTGTGGCAAAGGTATTTTGCAGAACAATTTATATGAAATAGTTCAAACCAGGACAAGCAGCAACCAACATGTGGCTACAATTAATAAGCCAACACATGATTCATGTGCGCACCTGTGGCACAGAAGGCTTGGGCATCCGAGTTTCAAAGTGATTGAAAAGATGTCAGAAGCAAGTTCTGGAATGGAATTGAAAAAGTGCCAAGTGTATTTGGATTGCACAGCTTGTAAGGTTGCAAAGTCAAAGGTGTTTCCTGTGAGCAAATTCAGTGATAGGAAGTCACATAAATGTTTTGAATTAGTTCACGCTGACTTAATTGGTCCATTACCAGCTACAATAGGGGGTGCTAAATATGTTTTAGTCATTGTAGATGATTACACTAGATTTGGATTCTGTTACCTATTGAAAGCTAAAAGTCAAACATTTGAAAAGTTTAGGAACTGGGTGCAGTTTGTGGAACAAAGGTATAGCACAAAGGTGTGTAGTTTACAAACTGACCGGGGTACAGAGTTTCTGAGTGGGAGTTTTCAGCAATGGCTCCGTAGAAGGGGCATTGTGCATAGGAGAACTAACCCACATAGTTCAGCTGAGAATGGCGTGGCTGAACGTAGGAATTTGGCATTGCAGACAGTGAAGGATTCACTCATTGCTGACTCAGGGTTATCAAGAGGATACTGGGGAGAGGCAATATTAACTGCTAATTATTTAATTAACAGGTTATGGAGTGTATCTGTAAACCAAACTCCATATTATATGTTATATGGCAAGAAGCCACCATTAGCTCATTTGAAGGTGTTTGGGTGCACTGCCTATGTTCACGTGCATAAGGAGGTACGTAGGAAAGGACAGGCAAAAGCACAGAAGCTGACGTTTGTGGGGTATGAGCCAGGGACCAAGGGATATAGGTTCACTGATGGCAGGAAAGTTGTTATTTCTAGATCAGCAAGTTTTAGTGAGCATAGCAATTGGCAGAGATTACACGGGAGCAGTGAGGTATATCTTCCTAGTCAGGGACGTTTTGAGTTTTCAGAGCGGAGAGAGGCCACTGATGTGATTAAGAAGGAAGAGGAATTAACTCCTAGTGTGCCAATGATGCAGGATGCTACAGTGTTGCGTAGATCTGAGAGAGTTAACAAGGGCATACCACCTCAGCGTTATACACCAGGTCATGTAAAAGTGTGTTTTATTGATTATGAACCTCGTAATTACAAGGGCGTATTGGAGTTGCCACAACACGAGCAGAGTAGATGGAAAGCTGCTATGGATGTGGAAATGAAAGCCATTAATTCTCATAAGGTTTTCAAATCTACTAGGCTGCCTGAGGGGCATAGAGCAGTAGGCTGTAGATGGGTGTATAAGGAGAAAACCGTAGTGAATGGTGATAATTCAGTATAAGGCTAGGTTGGTAGCACAAGGATTTTCCCAGATAAAGAATCAGACTTATGATGAAGTTTTTGCACCAACGCTAAGAGGGGAGACATTTAGGTTTGCCTTAGCAATGGCAGCAGCTGGGAATCGTGTAGTACAGCATTATGATATCACAACAGCATATTTGCATGCTGATTTGAATGAAGAGATCTATATGATTGAAGCCCCAGGTTATGAATCAAAGATTGCAGGAAGGGTATACAAGTTGCAGAAAGCATTGTATGGACTCAAGCAGTCGGCACGTTGCTGGAATCTTAGGTTAGATAAGGAATTACAAAGAATGGGATTCAAGTGTAGTATAGCTGACCCATGTCTGTATGTAAAGCAATGTGAAAATGATGAACAGATTTTGCTTTTGATTTTTGTAGACGATTTGTGTCTTATAGCGAAAGATCAAAGCAGGGTAATTGAATTTACTGAAAATCTGAAACAGCACTTTGATGTCAAAGATCTGGGAGAAATTAAGAATTACCTAGGAATGGGTATTCAGAAGGTTGATGGGGGTTATGTTCTAGAGCAGCGGAAGAAAATTGAAGCACTGCTAAGAGAGAACAATATGGAACAGTGTAAAGAAGTTTCAACCCCGATGACAACAGATTTTGTTAAAACAGAGACTGGAGATGATGACCAAACTTCATGTGATCAAGAACACTATCATTCCATAATTGGAAGTTTATTGTATATAGCACAATGGTCGCGTCCTGATATCGGGAACGCAGTAAATGTTCTGAGTAGATATGTAACCAAACCTACTCAGAGGCATTGGCAAGGTATCAAACGTGTGTTTAGGTATTTGAAGGGGACTATTGATAAATGTTTATTGATAAAACCATGTAAGCCATTGGAATTGAAATGCTATGTAGATAGTGATTGGGGTAACGATGTACATGACAGAAAATCAATGACAGGGTTGATAATAATGTTTGGTAACACCTTGGTTGGGTGGAGGTCTCGTAAACAAAGTTCAGTTGCCGTGTCAACGGCAGAGGCGGAGTATGCAGCATTATCTGATTTGTGTTCAGAATTAATTTGGTATAGGCAATTGTTAATGGATGTTAATATAACAATTGAAGGGCCTATATGTGTATACGATGATAGTGAGGCATGTATACAGATTGCAAAGAGTGACAAGGTCAGAGCACGAAGCAAGCATGTTGATATCAAGTATCATAATGTTAGGAATGCTGTTAAAGAGTCTCTGATAGATTTGCAATATTGTCCATCTGAGTGTAATGTAGCAGATGTGATGACAAAGCCTCTAAGCATAGAGAGACATAGGATGTGTATATCTCAAATGTGTATGTCTTCTATTCTGTACAATTGAATGTAATATCTATTGTAAATTGAAGGGGTGTTGGGGTTTGATAAACCCAGGAATTTACTTCTAGATATAAAGTATACAGAGAGGCTTGATTTCTAGGTAAAAGGTGAAATATTCTGCACAGTCACCCAATTAGCAGCCATTGTTGTAGGAATGATGTGTCATGTGTGACTCATAACAACAGGTGCTTAGAGTTAGGTTGGGTGTGGTGAATAACGAGAGTGACCTATAATGTGATTGGTCAGGTTCACTATATATGCAGAGACATTCTCATTTCCCATTATTCCCATTTTACCTCGTGAAAGCTGTATCGTTGATGGTGTATCATTTGTTACTTGTGGAAGTAATCTGTAAATACGTATGTATATAAAGTAAATAGGATATTTGATATAACTTCTGTTTGGAGTCTATTTACTGCATATTACGTGGATCACTGGTGCCTAGGAGAGAGGCAGGCCACTCCATCCGCGCTCCCTCTGACATATTATCCTGTTTGAAAGAAGGCCCCGTCCTGATTTCTTGGACCCTTTCTCTGAGCATTACCAGTTCGTTTTAGTTTAGCTGGATTCTGTCTAGGAGAGTAGGACAATAAACATTAGAGCTTCAACTCAAGTCTCAGCGTGTTTTCCTTCACTCGAAGTCAGGACACTATTCTCAGGGGAAGGTGTGACTGGAGCAGCTGAAAGCGCCCCTCAGGAGTCTCCGTCGGTCGCTGCTGAAGCACCACATATTGTGTTAAATAGCAACGCTCGTGGTGGGAGAAGACGGAGAACACCACTTTCACACGGGATCAGATACAGGCCAAGTTAGCCAGCCTTGGCTATGAGTTGGGGATGAAAGGGAAGCTGTACCATCAGGATGTGAAGAACAGCTACCAACACCTTTGAGCTGAAGTTAGGGGGAACATCTGTATGTGCCCTGAGAACAGTGGGAAGACCTCAAAGGCAAAAACACTTGTTTATTTGTATTAAAAATACAGCTGAATAAAAATTCCGGTATCTATGTTAATGTTCATTAAAAATAATTTTAAAAAACCAAACCCAATCCCCTTGGGCTTGAAAAAGGAAAGGAATCTTAAAGTAAGAGTGAAAATCAAGCTTGGGCCATTAAACAGCTGTTTATTCTTATGAAACTGCCTCAGAGTTGAAATGTGCCCATTCTCATTCAACGAAATAGTTATTTTTGAAGGAACAGTTAGTAACTAAAAATAGCATAATGTAAAATGGTTTCACAGTGTACAGTGCAAAAACTTTCATGCATTATAAATATCTATTTCAGGATCTTAAGTTATAGTACATGTATTTCTAATCTAAACCATTAACTTCCAACTTCAGACCTTTTAATATTTTTTTTATATCTTACCATATCTGAGTTAGCAAGTGGGCATAGTTTTTTTGACTGATGAAATCTGTGGTTTAGATTATCCTGTTTGCAGGTGTAACAAATTGATTAATTCTTCTGCCATTGTAATATACAAAAGTACCATTCATCTAAGGATAAAATTCTCTACTTCCAGTTTTTTATTATAACAATTCTTGCTGCCAACAATATCATCAACTTATTAGAATTTTATTTTCTTATAGTTTTCAAGGAATATTTCCAACAAAGCTAATTGTGGATCTACTTTGATTTCCTGATCAATGAATGTACACATTTCTGTAAATATTGAACTCCCAAAGTTTCAAATCTTGGGCATATCCAGCACAAATGAAAATATGCATGTTTTTCATTGCAGTTGTTCCAGCAGAGTCTAATTTATTTTTAGTTATATATTCCAGTTTCACTGGAATCACATGCTATCTACCAGTTATTTGTAAGCCCAAAGCTTATTCCAAGCCACTTCCAGTATGTCATTTTCCAAAGTGATTTTAATTTGTCTAATAGCAAGATCTTGTACTCTAAAACAGTGTAAAGATAGCATATTAAGACTTCTTTCGACATATTATATTGAATTAATTGAAATGGAGGGACAAAAATCAAATAGCTGTATAATAAACTATATGTGACTATTTCCTTGCATCAACTTGAGCCACAGCCCTTCTCTGCTATGTTCTCTCTCACCCTGAAAGAGAAACTACACAAGTGAAACTTCCACTTTCTCTTCTGGAAATTTGGAAGTAATAATGGATACCTTAAACCAGAGCTTTCCAAACTGTGTGTCGCGACACAAAAGTGTGTCGCCACACAGCGTGGTGTGTCACCACACCACCCGGGAGCGGCGGCGCGCGCGTGCACGGCGGCAGCAGCAGCGGCGCGGGATCTGTGCTTCCGCGTTTTAGCGGAGGCTGCCGCCGCCGCCGTGCACGCGCGTGCCACCGGATGCCCCCCCGCACGGCCGCTGTGCACACACGTGCCGCCGCACGCCCCTCCCGTGCAGCTGCTGTGCGCACGCGTGCCGCCGCACCCCCCCGCGCCGCCACCGTGCACGCGCGCACCGCCGCCACACTGCCGCCGCCACTGGTGTGTCGCAAGCAGCGGCACTTTGGAAAGCCCTGCCTCAAACTCTCAAAATAGGCCTATTTGAATGTTTATTCAAACTGTGCAATTCATTTGCTCTAAAGCTGTCATGTGAAGCCCCTCCTGAAGTCTTCTGCTAAAACGGCTAGCAAAGCTGGCTGGTGCACCACTTGGGGGTCCTTCTGGACTCGTAGCTACTGTTCAAAGAGCAGGTGGCAGCTGTGGCCAGGAGGGCCTTTGCACACGTTAATCTTGTGCACCAGTTGTGCCCTTTCCTTGATTGGGAGGCCCTTCCGCCAGTCACTCATACCCTGGTCACTTCACAATTGTATTATTGCAATGCACTCTACGTGGGGCTGTCCTTGAAGAACACCCAGAAGCTTCAGCTGGTTCAAAATGCAGCGGTGCGAGCAGTAACAGGTGCCTCTCAGTGTGCCCATGTGTCACCACTGCTACGAGAGCGGCATTGGCTGCCAGTTGGCTTCTGAGTGCAATTCAAGGTGCTGGTTATTACCTATAAAGCCCTGTATGGCATAAGGCCTGGATATCCGAGAGACTGCTTTTCTCCCATCGTTTCTGTCTGCCCAGTACGTTCCAGCAGAGTGGGTTTGCTGCAAGTCCCTTCCATTAAACGTTGCCATCTTGTGGGACCTAGAAAGTGTGCCTTCTCTGTTGCGCCCCCACCCCCCCACTCTGGAACAGCAACTCCCCAGAGATGATGAGGGCGCCCTCTCTCCTGGGGTTCCAGAAAGCTTTGAAAACCTGGCTTTGGTCCCAGCTGGGGTTGATGTTTATTATTTGTTTAATGGCCCTGTTTTGTTTTGTGGGTTTTGTTGTTTGTCAGATCATGTTATTCTGGACTGTCTGTTTTATTTAATGTTTTTAGCCATTTTTACGTTTTTTTCTAGTTTTGTATGCCGCCCAGAGTCCACTGGAGTTGGGCGGCCAATAAAGTTAAACAAAAAGACAAACAAACAGATAAAAACCTGTCTTACAGAACTGTTTGGGATTAAAGAGTGTTGCTCAGTAAGACTGTGCAACACTTTACATCTGATGCTAAAAAATGCTTTGGCATGTGCCGTGGTATGAACACAGCACTTGTCTGTAACTCTTTAAAGCAGCTATATCTTTTCCCAGGATCACAGAACTGCTTTAGAAAGTTGTACAGATGTGCTACATTAGCACCCTCTGAATGCTCCAAAGTACTTTTTGGGAATTTGGTCATAGCAGAGCTGCATTGCTCAGGAGCACTGCCTAGAATGTGTTACAAAATGACCAGGTCTACCTATTTCTATATATTTACCCCACAGTGGTAAGTCTGTCTCTTTTGTAGCCACCAGCTTAGTGGGGAGACCTGGAGGACTGTAGTATTTGAGCAGGTGCAGATGAGAAGAAGCTATTGGGGGCTCGAAAGATCAACATGAACACCCTTGAATTGGTGGCAGATCAGTGCAGCTGAAAAAATATCAGTGTCTCTCATCGTATTGGTGCATTCTAATAAGTAACTTTGGGCTGGATTTCCCCAACAATACAGAAGAAAATTCCACTGAGTTCAGTGCAACTCATATCTTAATAAATTAGTTTAAAATGAAAGTCTACAACAGAAGTTATACCTCATACTAATCCATTTGTGTCCTGGCTGTTTGGAGTTTACAGAAGAGAACAGTATCGCCCTCAAAAGGCCTTAGGTTGCAGCAAAGCTAGAACACGTGGTGGTTGAAATTGTTCCTTTAAACTGCATTTCTAAGCATTTTTTCTTTTAAAGAAGTAGATGCCTGTTGTCAAGTTAATCTCAGTTGGGGCTCTTTTGTATTTAGCAGTATACAAGAGAAGAATTTAGCAGCTGACTAAACAGTACATGTTAATTTTCATCTACGTTAATGTTTAAAAGTTTCATTCATTCTGCCAAGTAAATGATCACCCAAATTTGAAAAAGGAATTGACGCATAAAGTAAGTATGAGACTCAAGCAAGGCCAAAAAGTAACTTGTTAGGAAGAATGCTCTGCAGAATGATCTTTTCCTGAAAGGCACAGTGGCTTCCCGTGCCCATTCTAATGAAACAAAAATAATAGTATCATACATTATAACTGTTTAAGAATATAGTACATGACTCCTTCCTTGCACCAACTCAAAGCTCAGCTGTTCTCTACTATGTTCTCTCCTTGGAAAACAAATCACACAAATGAAATCCACATCTTTCTGTCTTAGACATGTGGGCTTCAAAACCCTCAAAATTTAATTAATGTTTATCAGGACTGTGCAAATCATTTGATGAAGGAAGCAACTCTCTGCTCTTTAAAATTGCAAAGTGGCTGCAGCCATTCCAAGGTTGGGTGTATGCATATACATGTGCTGAAAACACTTCTGCCAGGAGGGCTGGCAAAGCCTGTTACGAACCTGTCAGGGCTGGGACAGGATATTGCTTGGGAACAGAGCCTATAGATGAACTATAAACCAAGCAAGAAAGTTCATTTCTGTACATTTATAACACCAAGGGCATTCTTCCACTATAGCTATCAAACTCCACAGGCTGGCCTGAAGGGATGGTCTCCTGGACACCCCAAAACTTCAAAACATTTTCAAGGAAGAGACCCACAAGAGGACTTTACCCATGAGTGATATTTCTTGTCAAACGATTTGCATAAATCATAAACGTAACCACAATCAAAAGAGGAAGGGCTTAAGGGAACACTGAATAAGACTGAAAGTCAGCGCAGTAGAACCAACAAAATGAAACAAATGCAAATCATCTAATGTTTTAGCTGTTGCTATATTTCTCAGGCCAACCATGCAAATAAAATAAATTTACAATTGGCATATTAAAACTTAAACATTTCAGTTATTCAGTAAAACAGTTAATTGTTTTTTTAAATAAAATAATACTAGGGCAGCAGGTGATAAAAATAAATAATATGATCAAGGCAATTAAGAGAACAAATAATTGCTATTTCTGTTATTAATGTAATAACTAACATGTTTTAAATTCTTGGCAGCTGGTATTAAAAGTTCATCTCTTTTATTCCATCTACCTACAAATTGAGGTTGGACTCTTTATATAGAGCAGTGTTTCCCAACCTTGACAACTTTAAGATGTGTGGACTTCTATTCCTAGAATTCCCCAGCCAGCCATGCTGGGGAATTCCGGGAGTTGAAGTCCACACATCTTAAAGTTGTCAAGGTTGAGAAACACTGATACAGAAAGTAACTTAATTTTGAGGAGACATGCACTGAAAGTCTTTGCAGTGAACTAAGGATTCATCTTGTTTCTATTGCTCATGCAAGTGCACTGTTTATAATATAAAGGCTGTTGTCTTTGCCAACAAATTGTGTTTTGCTTGAGGCAGAAGTTTTTTGTTTTTTTTCTGTTCAGTTGTGTCCGATTCTTGGAGACTGCCTGGACAAGTCACTACAGTTTTCTTGGCAAGATTTCGGAAGTGGTTTGCCATTGCCTCCTTCCTAGGGCTGAGAGTGAGTGACTGGCCCAAGGTCACCCAGCTGGCTTTGTGCCTAAGGTGGGACTAGAACTCAGTCTCCGGTTTCTAGGCTGGTGCCTTAACCACTACACCAAACTGGCTGTCTAGGGCACAAGCAGGCTTCCCTTTAAGCCCAGAGTTAAGGTGCAACTTTATTGTTGTTGTTGTTATTATTGTTTTTATTATATTTTTATCCCACCTTTTATATATATAACTCAAGGCAGCAAACATACCTAATACTCCTGCCTCCTATTTCCCTATTTAACTTATCCCCAAACTAAGGATCATATTCCCAAGGGTGATCCGCATTGTAGGGTTTTAGAAAGAGATATTGAACAACTCAATCATGAGACTGGCTGTCAGGCTGAGCCCAAGAACGACAAGGAATAAATCCAGCCAAACTTCAGTTCTTTATTTGCTCACACCATGCAGACTGAAATCTTGCCAGACTAAACCTACTCTACTCTAACCTAAAGGGAAATGACCTGGGAGGCTCTAGGGCTACTCTGAATCTCTTTGTCTTCCCACGTTCCAGCTCCAGACTGTGTTTTCTCTTATCTCGCTTCCCTCCTTGGAATGTGCTCCCTCCTTCCTGAGAACCAGCTGCATTAATGTAGTCCATTACATCACCTCCCCCTTCATAGACACATTCTATTGTGAGATTTGGCTCCTTTTCCCACAAAAATAAAAGACTGAACTGGCAAATAGCAGCGCTAAATTCCTTTTTATTGGTCTTTTGCAAAAGAGGCTTCTCTCATACCGCCACAAATTTGACTAGTATAGAGAGCAATGAGCAAGGTTCATTCATTTCTTTTATACATGTAATTCAAAGAAAAGTCAGTTTACATATTCAGTTTACATATTTACACAAGTTTGCAAAGTGTCAGACTGACAGTCTTTCAAGATTCATTTTTCAATTTCAATTTCAAGATTCAAGAAAAGGACGCCCAGAGTCCCTTGTATGGGAGATGGGCGGGGAATAAATAAAATAAATAAAATAAAATAAATAAGATATCTATTTGCATCTTCCTCCTCTCCCCACGGCTACCCTGTGTTAATTGCCTTAAGCACCTTCACTCTTTCCTGTGTTTAGGCTTTTCCTGATAACTTTGCTTAGCTCATTGAAGTTGTTTCCTTTGAACTCAATGTAGCTTAGTTCCTCTCGATAGGAGACACAACTGACAGGCTGGTTTTGTTTTGACTACCCATTGATTGTTTCTTAAGTTACCTGAAGCTGACACAGAAAGAGGAGTTTGCTTATTTCTCTCCCTTCCTTCCCAGACCCTTGTCATGCAAATATCCCTTGGTGCTCAGGCAGGTATGTGTTGGAGGTTGGTGTTAATGGGTTGTCTCCCTCCGGATTCATTATCACCTACATGCATCGCTCTTTCTTTTCCGTTTCAGAATTTTTGGCAGCTATTTAGGAAGAATGATTTTCTCATTCCTCTATGGGATTTAATTATTCTTTGAGGAACACTAATTTTTAATATCTGACACTATCACACAGCACTTAAATTGAGTACAACTCAGTTTTACTTGATATTCTGCACTGATACATGCAGTGGATCACACATCAAAGGAACACATTCCTCAGAGTTTGATGGCTTTATTCAGAGGTCAAGGCCTTGGTAGGACATACACAACCTTTTGGTATTGGTTAGATTTTCTCCTTTGGGGTTTCTCTATGCACTTACAGTATATTAGAAGACTTTTCAGCAATCTTCTGAATTTTAGCATGTTCTTTACAGGGTAAAGCTCAGTTGTCCTATTGCTTTCTTAGCAGCCCAAAGTCATTCCTTGCCCAGTTCTGATTTTCAGCCTGTCATCTGACCCCACTTTTCTATAGTTCTTTTCTTTGTATCCGAATGACCTTTCCTCCTAACTATTCTTCTGCCTCTTGTAAATTTTCCACTCATTCTCCATTTCCACTCTAAAAAATGGTACTAGGAGTAATCAATGCATATGTAAGCAATGAACATAGATGTCATAGTAATAATGCTGAATAAATATCTGTGATTACAGGAATTGGTATCAACCAAGTAATTACAAAAACACTTATAGGTATTCCATGAGTAATTTATCACGTTCCACAACAAGTTGTAGAAGAAGAGAATCTGGGTGTGTAGATCTCTATGCGTAAGGAGAATAATTATTTGGTGGAGCATATGCTTTGCATGCAGGAGGACTAAGACCATTCCCTTACAGAGCCAAGCAGGGCTGGAAACGTTCTCCTTGAAACCCTAAAAAAAATTCCAGATCAGCTTGATAATACTAATAAGGCAGGCCAATAGAGTGACAATATGAGGCAGCTCCTCATGTGTCTGTTATGTAGAATCTCTACTACAGGGCTTTCCAAAGTTTTCCCGCAGCGACACACCAACCGCCATTGGTGTGTCGCCGCGGGGAAACCCGGAAGTGCCGCCGTTGCGGCAGCGCGCATGATGATCAGCGCTTCCGGGTTGTGTGGCGACACACCAGACTGTGTGTGGCGACACACTTTTGTGACACACAGTTTGGAAAGCTCTGCTCTACTACATCAAACATTCTACATGTGAGTGAGAAGTTCATACTACAGCTCATCTCCCTAGGTAAAGTAAAGGTTCCCCCCGCACATTTGTGCAGTCGTGTCCGATTCTAGGGGCCGGTGCTCATCTCCGTTTGTTATTTATTTATTTATTTATTTATTTATTTATTATTTGGATTTATCCCCGCCCATCTCTACCATGGTAGACTCTGGGCGGTTTAAAAGATATATATAAAAGATATAACCTATACATTTAAAACTACTATAAAAATAAAAAATAAAAATCCAAAAGACGGTCTGTTCTTAAAAGGAGGGAAACCACTAAGCCAACCACCCCCAGGAGGAACTATCATTTCCTTCACTCCAGGCACGGCGGCTTGTTAGCCGAAGAGTCAGCGTTGTCCGAAGACGCTTCCGCGGTCATGTGGCCGGCATGCCACGCGTGGAACACTGTTACCTACCCACAGAAGTGGTACCTATTAATTACTTGCATTTGCATGCTTTCAAATTGCTAGGTTGGCAAGAGCTGGAGCTAGTGCGGGAGCTCACTCTGCACGCAGGGCTAGGGATTCGAACCTCCAAACTTGTGATCTTCTGATTGACAAGCCTGGCGTCTTAGCTTATTAGACACAGAGAAATATTTTCCCTTTCATTGAGAAGATCTATCCATTCTGTGCAAGAAAGCAATCATCCAGAGATTACTGTGTTTCTCTCCACAGAGAGAAGGAGGTGGAGGAAAGGTAACTTTAAAGGGGGAAAAGTAAGAAAATCATCCATATGCAATGATTCAGACCAACTGACAAGAGTTCTTCCTAAGGGAAATAAGATTGAGGCTGTGTAATAAGTAGACAGGCAGACAGCTCTCAGAAACTATCCAGATTCTTAGCCGGCTGCAAACAGACTATTAAACACTGCAAAGATCCCTCCCTGGCATCTTATTCTGAATGGATGATTTACATACACGATGGATAATAAACACAGAAAAACTAAAGTTGGTGTTCATAAATAAACAAAGTGGAGAACACTCCAAGTTGATGGGCTCAGTAAACAGCTGTGATGGTATAGCATAGAACATGTGCACGTATCTCAAGGCCATTGTTCTTCTGATAGCACTTTTCTACAGCTTATTGGGTATCATGTAAAACTCACTAAATGACTCTCTCTTCTCTCCCTTATGATTCTGTATACTTACTCATGAACTTTCTCAGTGGTTTGTTCTGTATCTTGCTTGCTACTGGTGAAGAAGCCAGACTTCCAAATTCTCCCCCCCCCCCACCCCAGCTCTTAGCCTGGGGACTTGAATTTGACATACTGTACATCATCTTCTGGATAGTGGATGCTGTTGTGCTGCTTCTATACCATCTCTAATACTGGTAAACTGTTAAGATAGCTGTGTATCCTGTTTGACAAGAACAGTCCTCTGCTTGAAGATACCTGATATGTGAATCATAGAATCAGTGAGTTGGAAAGATGCCATTAAAACTACTGAGCTCAACCCTGAGCTCTGCAAACAAAATCATCCTTGGCTGATGGCTGTCAAGCTTCTGCTTGAAAACATTCAGTGAAGTTAACATTCAGTTAACACCTCCCTGGGT
This sequence comes from Charina bottae, assembly GCA_023362775.1. Classification (NCBI taxonomy): domain Eukaryota; kingdom Metazoa; phylum Chordata; class Lepidosauria; order Squamata; family Charinaidae; genus Charina; species Charina bottae. The sequence continues at coordinate 3,677,932 of JALMGJ010000044.1, read as the reverse complement.
AACTAGTTCCATGGCTGAACTGCTCTTATGGTTAATTTTCTCCAACATTCCTTTGGAATCTGCCATCCTTTAACTTCAATCTGTTATGCTGTGTCTTGCCACCTGGGATGATAGAAAACAGCTTGTGGCCTTCTCTGTGACAACTTTCCAGGTATTTCAAGAGTGCTGTTGTATCCCCAACTCAAGTCTTCTCTTCCCAGGACTAAACATTCCCAGTTCATTTCATTTCTCTTTACAGAGTTTAGTTTCAGGCCCCCGAGCTGGCTTTTCGCCTTCTCTGGCATGGTGCCCAGAACTGACCAAAATACCCGAGAAGGGGTCTGACCATCACCGCAAGTAGATCTCTTACTTCCTGTTCAGAACTATACTTCTGTTTAAAAACTATTTGCCTTGTTTGCAAATACATCGCATTACTGACTTGTATTCAGTTTATCATGATATTCTGTCTCAAAATCTAATTCACTATTACCAAGCCAGTATCCCCCATCTTATACCAGTATATTTGATTTCTGTTTCCTATTTTCAGCCCATTCCTTTAACCTATGAATATCCATTTGATTTTTATAATTTTATTTCTATAGTGTATCACCCAATTCAAGGGTGCAGTTGTGTCTGACTCTAGGGGCTGGTGCTCATCTCTGTTTGTTAGCCGAAGAGCCAGTGTTGTCCGAAGACGCTTCCACGGTCATGTGGCCGCACGATGCAAGCCGAACGCTGTTACCTACCCAGCGAAGTGGTGCCTATTAATCTACTTGCATTTGCATGCTTTTGAATTGCTAGGTTGGCAAGAGCTGGGGAGAGTGCGGGAGCTCACTCCGTCATGCAGGGCTAGGGATTCGAACCTCCGAATTTGCGATCTTCTGATCGACAAGCCTGGCGTCTTACCCGCTGAGCCACCACGCCCCTCACTACAATACACACACTACTTTGTGTATTATTACGTTTAAGATGTTTTAGTGTATTTGGAAATCTTTCTTAAGTGTTTTATATGCATAGAAAGGTAAAATATATACTATATACTAAGACAGACATTTGACTAACTGATGCTAAATATCTGTTCTGACTTACATACAAATTCGACTTAAGGAGAAACTTAGGAATGTAACTCGTTCTTAAACCGGGGACCTGCTATATGCCCCATTTCATGCAAAGTCTAGCATGACCAATCAAGGATACTGTCTAGCTGTAACTTCCTCCTGCGCATAAATTGTGTTCTCCTGACCACACGTAGATGCACACTCAGAGAATTAATTCACTATGATCAGGCTAATGATTCTCATGCAATGTATTATTAAAGAATAGAATATCAGTAAACAAAATATAACCAATTAACAGTGTTAAAATAATGTTTTCAGCCATCTGTCCTTCCGATTTGAGGCCTACAGTTGACCTGAATAACTTTTCAACTAAAGCAGTAGCCTGAAACCAGATGCTTCCACGAATTCATGGGGTTTTCTTGTGAATGAAGATTCATTTGAACAGCGAGCTTCCTGTGGAAAATGGCCGACTGAACAACTTTGCCTGTGAGCTCCACGGGCAGAGCTGGCAACGTGGAGTTTTTTTTGGGCACAGACTGTTTTTTCTGTAGCCCCAAGTGTTTTTCCGGATTAAGGAAAACACTAAGAATCGACCCATTTGTCCTCCAGACGGTGAGTTGCAGCCAGGAGACCGTAGACGGTGTCTGCGACCGAGCGGTAAGACTACACCGGGAGGCTGGGATTTAATCTTTTCTAACCCACGTTTGCATTCCCTTATTAAAAAGGGAGTTAAGTCGTTGCCTTTCCACATCTTAAACACCCAATTTGTTTTTAAGTTCTGTATTTTAAGAGAAGCTTTTTGCAGTAAGAAAAAGCAAAATCTCTTGGTGATTATAGTTATTTTTGGAGCTTCTTAATTACAAAAAAAAAAGTTTTGGCTTTCTTCCCCACCTGGGTTATATTTAAAGTAATACTGTAATACTGCCTTTCTGTTATCAACTTTCTGGCTAAATTCCAAGGATGAAGTTTTTTTTTCTCTTCATGTATCCATTATTTTAAATTGTACTTTCTATTTACTTTTTTTTCTACTGTCTACCTGAATATTTTCTTTGGTTAATTTTGGATTAATTCATTAACCTCTATCTTTGTGAGTTAACTTTTTAGGGTGTGCTATAATTTACTGTTTGAATAATGGAAGAGTTTAAAGAAGATTTAGGAAAATTACGTTGTCAGCAAGAAAATATCCTCTTAAAGGGCTGTAAAACCATCATACAGACTATTTGGGACATTAGGGATGAGATCTTGGTCAGAATGGAACAATTACTGTATGTGAAAATACTATGATTGAAGAAGACGACACGGGAAAAGATGGTGTTTTTGCTGTTGTGGGCGAAAATGAAATGCTCTCGGCTGAGAATTCTGAACTGATGTTTATGGGATTAAAACGACTGTTTAATTTTAAGATTGTAGAAAGAGTTGCCAAGTGGTGGGAATGTTTTGACTGTTTTGGTCAATGTTTTGGGAAAGAAGAATGTGCTGTGGGGGAGTTTTTTTTTCTCTTTCGCTGGAAACTTTGTATTTTCTGAAGCTATTGTACATCTCTGTAAAAAAAAGTGCTGTTGGTGTGATGTTGAAATGTCTATATGCCCTGGTATATTTTGAGGAGGGGTAAAAAATTAAGAATATTTAATTGGACTGATAATGAGGTTAATCTGACTTATAGGATTTTTGATTTCTAAGACTTAAAAGATATTTTTTATTCTGGTAATATTTTATATTGTTTTTTAAGCATAATTAGGGTTAAGATAGTTAATTATATAAGTAGACAATTAATAAAAATTAAGAATATATAATTGGATTGATAAAGAGATGAATATGATTGTTTCATAGGGTTATAGATTTATAAAACTTAAAGGATATTGATAAGATATAATGTTTTATACTGTCTTTGAGACCTAATAGAGTTAAGATTGTTTATTATAAAGGCAGAAGATTTATCTGTTTTCATAATTTGATGTGTATTGTATAGACAGAAGTATATAGAATAGTAGTAGAAGGGGGAATAAAATTATTAAATGGATTATTTTTTAAGAGGAAGGGATTGAAGTAAAAAATTAAATATATGTGTGTGTGTGTGTGTGTATGTGTGTGTGTGTATATATATATATATATATATATATATATATATATAATGTAAGGGGAAGGAGCAATTGTATTAGAGATTTATATATGTGTTATTGGAAGGATTTATAGAAATAATGTGATTATGGTTTGACTTAGAGGAAGGGTCTGTCTGTGGAAATTGTTGTATATTCTTGCTGTGAAAAGCGGGAAGCCATCTGTGTATATGTAACTTTCTAGAAGTTTTCTCTTTTCTCTTTTTGCACCTTTAATGTTTTTCTTTCTGTATGTAGTGTTTTTTTCTTTTTTGTAGTTTTTTATCTTTGTTCTAAAAAAAATAATAAAAAACTTTGTATTAAAAAAAAAATTCATTTGAACAGCCTATTACATGGTTTGTAAAAACAAGGCCTAAGCTAAAAGAATTTGATTTCACAGATGGCTTAAAACTAAGCTGTATTCAGAGTTCTTGGCTAGCTCAGCATCAAAGGAAAGAAGAGGTTAAACCAAGATACTAGACAGTTTTCAACTCCTTAGACTTGTTTGGATTGTACCAGGGCTTGTCTACCTTTTAATTGCAATATAATTATTATAATATAATTAACACAGTATCATTTTTTAAAAAGTTTATCCTGCTCTTTTAAAAAGCAATTCCAAGTTTCGGTATATTCAGTACAACGCCAAACAAAACAAAACAAACGTAAACAGCCAAGATCTTTGATATAACTTGCTTTCTAATTACGGTGACAATTATCATGACTATTGGCATGCTGGCTGAGGGAGATATAAGTTGTAGTTTACAGCCCAAGATATTTGGATGGTACCAGGATGTGGAAATGTGTAGGCAAGGATGGAATGAAGCCTTCCTGTCAGATCGGGAGGCAAATCCTGTGGCTTTCATTTAAGGTATTAAGTGGCTCAATAAAATGTCACCTGGAAACTTTTCAGCGATTAGATTGAAAGATGAAGAACCGATAGCTTCTGTACTCAACAAAGCACAAGGTTTAAAATGACTAAGCAGCTCTCTTTTAATAGCTTTGCTCAGACACATGGGTTTCAGAGAATGAGACAACACACCTTTAATTAGTGCACAGATAAGAAAACACTATGTGATAGGAAGGAGTGGGAGATAATTGCAAATAAAGTGTCCTGGAAAAAAAACAGTTACAACATCAGCAAAGCAAAGCTTTCCAGCAGAAAGAAAATGTTGTCATCTGTTTGGTACCTCATGTGGCTCTGAGTCATGTCGATTTCCCATTCAGTTTCTGCTGTGGGATCATTTATAAAATAATGAAAAGATCATCACATTTCATTTCCTGTGACTCTGAATGAAGATCAAGCACAACAAACAAATGCAGAGTTGGGTGCATATATTCTGGAAGCATCTGAACGCTGGTATCCCAAAATTTCCAGGAACAATTGAACCATGAAAAAGGAATGTATCTATTTGTAATATTTACGTGACACCTTTCCTCCAAGGAGTTCAAGGCAGGGTATATGTTTCTCCTTTTTATCTTTACAACAGACTGACAAAAGAGGTTACACTGAAGATGAGAGAAAGAGGTCCAAGTTCATCTAGTGAGCTACATATCTGAGTAGGGATGTGAGACTTCACTCTTAACCTGATCATTAAATGATTTTATGGACAACATCCATCTTAATAATGCCACCAGATGGGAGTGAATGGAATAATATGCAGCATCATAGAAGTTTCAAACATCTTGCTATATATTTGATAACATGAAAAGGAGAGAAGTGTTGCCCTATTTCTTGAATTCTATTTAATGATGTTCATGCAAATGAAAGCAACAACAATGTAATTGCTATTTTCCCCAATTCTACAGGCATGACTGGTTCACTCAATAGATATGCAAAATCATATATCTTTGAAAGGTAGGAGGATAATCCCAGTTTAAGCTGCTGGAATCCATTACTATTCCCATGCTAAAGTCTTGTTCTTTGAGCATTCCTAATTCTGCCAAGTTCTTACAAGAGGTCCCTTCTGTGGAAAACACCTCTCTACCATGTTTCTCGTTTAACATGTGTTATGTTTGCATGTGGATAATGCTATGCTGATCGCTAAGAACCCAAACAATGTGCATTGAATATCAAAAAGACTATGTGATGCAACAGAGTATGAATCTGAAAATTAATGTATCAGAGACAAGGTGATTGTTTTTGACAGGGAAAATAGAGTGAACAACTGTGTAAGTGCTAAAGCTGGCAAGGCAGGAACCAATGGTTTTTAGGAAAGAAAGGGCTGTTTTGTAAATATATATCAACTACCTCCCAAGGCCACCAACCAACCTGCTATCCATCATCCATTAATTTGGAAGAATGGGAGGAAGAAGCCTAGAGTTTTAACTCTGGAGCTGAGATATACAGTATAAAGTCTCTGAGTTCTTTGTGCTGTGGTGGATAAGTAACTATTGTGCTGAGGCTTTGTTCTTGTCTGCAGTAAAGATTCTAATCTAGACAAACCCTGTATGAATGTCTTTTGTCTAGACTAGTCAAAAACTCAAGGATTAAGTATTTAGAGACCTGTGATTCACTACTGAACCAGGTGTGAAGATTGACAGATTGCAAATTATACCTAAATGACAAAAAACTAGAGCAACAGTATTTGTTTACTGAAGGTGGAAAATTGAGATATTTTAAGACATGTAAATGCTGGTAGAAAGTGTGGTCTGTTGTGAGGAATGTATGTTCGTGGAAAGAAGCAAAATTAGCTGTGTATAAGAGCATTTTCTTGCCATTTTGTTATATGGAAATGGAAGATGGTTATATCAAGAAGAAATGTACAAGTACGTTGGATGCAATGCGAATGGGGTACTGTACTTAAGAAGTGGGTATGGTAAAACAAGAAGCAGTAAGTTTGAGAATCAGTGGGTGGTGGATTGGACAGAAATGTGAGGGACCCATATGAAAGTACATTGCAGTGATGGTCATATAGGCATAATGAATAAAGACTGAATTGCAAAACAAATTTATGAAGGAAGAATGAATGTGTGAAAAGGGAAGGCTGAGAAAGTTGATGGAGTTGATGAGACCTTCAAAAAGAGAGAGGGGAGAAATTTAAAGAACTAAAAGCAATGTATCAAGCAGTGTGGGAACATAGTGGAAATGAGGATGGTTTGCAAGAAGAGAAAAGTATGCAGAGGTATAGTGAATAATCTAGTTGTAGCTATATTTTCTCATTCCTTGCATTTCTTTGGTTTACTTTTTCTTACTCATGGAACTTTGCACAGTGTTGCTTATCCCACAAAGGGAATAGTGTGATAGGAATGTATGTATATGTTCCCTGATATTCAAAGTACTTGCATATAATTAAAAATACAATTCAAAACGAACTTTTAAAACATTGGCAATCCCAAATGTTCTCAGACTGAACAGCTAGAGAAGCAGTCTGATAAAAGTAAGAATCTTTGATTTATCGACTGATTATGTGCCATCAAGTTGGTGTTAACTCAGCAACTGCATAGATTTTCTCCATGATGATCTGTCCCTAACCTAGACCTTCAGGTCTTTCAGTGGTGCACCCATCATCACTGTAACGGAGTCCATCCACCTTGCTGCTGGTCATTCTCTTCTCTTTCCTTTCACCTTTCCTAGCATTAGGGTCTTCTCCAGAGAGCCAGGTCTTTGCATAATGCGTCCGAAGTAGGATAATTTGAGCTTGGTAATTTGTGAGTTGAGTCAGAACTTTGGATTGATTTGTTTGAATAATAATAATAATAATAATAATAATAATTTTATATTATTATTATTATTATTATTATTATTATTATTATTATTAACTTTTATATGCTGCCCAATTCCCAACACCTCTGGGCGGTTGTTTGTTTTCTTACCATTAAAAAAAAAACTAACACATGTTAGTTGCTCCTACATAGCTATAGGAAGTACATATATGTATGGTTGGGAGGTATTGTACTATGTGAACATCCCAAACATCCCAAGGCTTGTTCAAACCCTTAAAATTCCTGGCTGTGTACTTTGTTGTGGAATCATTTATTTAAAATGTGTGATGGATATTTACAGGAGCAACTTTTGGGAATGGGATTTTCCATGGGGTTAGGGTTAGCTTTAAATACAAGATAGCAGAGGGACTTCCTTTCTTTCTCAACCCTCATAAAACTTTGTCAGTAGCTGGGTCTTATTTATTGATCTGATTTGATTTGTTAGCTGCCTGACTGTGACTGTGCTATGTAGCATTGGGGGGGGGGGCAATTCCTTTCTGATTTACCTGACATGCCAGCATTTGAGAGGTAGCAAGGTTCTTGTTGGTTTGAAGGAAAAGGAAGAAAAATACATCTGCCACCAACATTTGCATGTAAAAAAGCAGCACTAAAAATGCTTATCATTTGCAACCCAATCTTCAGGGGGCACTTTTGCTTCAGCCAGTTCTGCTGAAACTTGCATAATTAATCTGGGAAACAGGCTCAGTGCTAATCCTAACAGGTGGAATAAAAAAAGGATCCATGCAGTACTTAACAATGAATGCTCTAATTTAATCTATAGCAAAGATGGTACAGAAATTGACTAGTCTGTGTCTACACCAATGTTTCTCAACCTGGGCAACTGGAAGATGGGTGGACTTCAACTCCCAGAATTCCCCAGCTAGCTTGCCCAGGTTGCGAAACACTGGTCTACTCTACCCTTCTAAGTCTGACTTTGCCAATCTGAGAGTCTGCTTAATTCTGCTTCCTAAATTTCAGTGTATTTATGGTTTGGAGGCTAAAATAGTTTCCAGTAACTGCTTCACATAACTTACTCTATCAGAATTTGTTCCCCTTTACATGCCTGCACATATAAAATGAAACCTCTATTCAAAATATAGAAAGTGAAGGCTTTGTTAATTGAGCAAATACCCAGCTGCTCATCATAGTACTGCTGTGTTTGTGATTTCCACTTGGGGGCAACATATTTCTATGATATATTTGCCTATTTTCCATTTTTTTCCTGGTATTGTCTCTCAGTTCTCGTCCTTTCGGGACGGCTCAGGGAGCTGGGGGTGGGCGGCGTAGTCTTACGCTGGTTCATCTCCTTCCTCCAGGGCTGGTCCCAATTGGTGGTGTTAGGGGAGGAGAGATCCGACCCGTGACCCCTCATGCGTGGGGTGCCACAGGGTTCGGTTCTCTCTCCCGTCCTATTTAACATCTACATGAAACCACTGGCTGAGATCATCCGTCACCATGGGATGAGGTATCATCAATATGCTGATGATACTCAATTACACATCTCTGTCCCAGGTGAGGTAAGTGATGCTGTGACTGCCCTCTTTCAGTGCCTGGGGGCTGTGGGGGTCTGGATGGAGAACAACAGGCTTCAGCTGAACCCTGGTAAGACGGAGTTGCTGTGGATTGATGGCCCCTCTGTATCCAGGGAGTTACCATCTTCGGCTCTGGATGGGGTAGCACTGCCCCATTCAGAACCTGGGGGTCCTCCTGGACTCGTGACTCCTGCTCGAAGAACAGGTGGCAGTCATGGCCAGGAGGGCCTTTGCACAACTTCATGTTGTGCGCCAGCTACGCCCCTTCCTGGATCGGGAACAGTCACTCATGCCCTTGTCATCTCCCATATAGATAATTGCAATGTGCTCTACATGGGGCTACCCTTGAAGAGTATCCGGAAGCTTCAGCTGGTCCAGAATGCGGCCACGCGGGCAGTTATGGGTGCTATAAGATCAGCACACGTGACACCACTGCTGTGCGAGCTGCATTGGGTACCAGTTTGCTTCCGGGTCCAATTCAAGGTGTTGGTTATCACCTTTAAAGCCCTACATGGCATGGGGCCAGGTTACCTGAGGGAACGTCTCATCCTGATAACATCGACCCACCCCACTCGGTCATGGAGAGAGGGCATGCTTCGGACCCCATCAAGAAGAAAATTCCATCTATCGGGGTCCAGGAGGCGAGCCTTCTCTGCGATAGCGCCCACCCTTTGGAATATCTTGCCCCCGGAGGTGAGGCAGGCTCTCTTGCTCCCGGCCTTCCGGAAGACTCTAAAGACCTGGTTCTGCCGCCTTGCCTGGGACAGGGGAGGTAATAGTTCCTCCTGGGGGTGGCTGGCGCCATACTGTCCTCCCTTTTATATAAGATTTTACCATCCTTTGGATTTTATCTATTTATTTCATTATACTAGTTTGGATTGTAATTTTATGCTTACAGGCTTTTAACTGTTGATTTTGTTATAAACCGCCCAGAGTCCCCCGTTGGGGGAGATGGGTGGTGATAGATTTGAATAATAAACAAACAAACAAACAAATAAATAAATACCAGTGACTGATCTCATGATCAGTCACTGGTCATGGGGATTAATGCACTCCATTTCTAATTCTGTTTTGGTTTTTTGTTCCTTTGAATGGCTCCATTGAAAATATTATTCATCTTTTTAAGCTTGGACTGGGCTACTAACTCAGAATACTATGAACTGGATCCAAAGAAGATTGTCAGAGAACAGAAGGGCAGCTTTTGATCCAATAGAGAGTCTCCATTGAGAAATATTTCCATTGTTATTTCTTCTGTTCAATCAATCAGTCAATCAATAATATTTATTCGGTCAATGACCAGCAAAATTTAAAAGGAGAAAAACAAAGTAAAACAAAGAAATACAATAATATACTACCAACTAATAAAATATATCACATAATAATATAGCATTCACTCTGCTATTACTATATTAATACATTTGTTACCTAGGTAGTGTGAGCCTAAAACATTAGTAAGTATAAAATAAAAATATATACCCCCAAACAATTTATTAATTAAGATATTTCAATTTAAAAGTAATTTTTAAAACAAGGGTTTTAAAAGGGTTTTTTGATTGATTGACTGATTTCTTCTGTACTGAATTAAGCTTCAAGACAATACAATATATTAATTTGTATACAATGCAAAATTATTTAAAACTGCATCAGTTGGCAGATGCCTTATAGTTTGTTCCAATTCTTACCTAACTGAATTTATACTCTCTTCCTCAAGGTTACTGACCTTTTTATGTCTATGGTGTTGGCAATATAATGGATAACTCATACCATGGAATTAATTTCCACAAATAGACTGGAAAAAAATAATAAGAGCAAATTGACGAGATACAAGTTGCTGAAGGGGGAATAATGTTTTCCCGCTTTGGCCATTTAAATTTCAAAGATTTCTGGTGAGTAGATTGCCTCTGAAAGTTCAAAATAGAATCTTAATCAGCACAGGTAAGTGCTTATCCTCCAAAGCAAATTTAAGTTAAAATACACTGAAATACATTTATTTTAAAAATTGGAAGATGTTAGCCCTTTGAGGTAGAACAGGTCAAGAAACTGACTCTGCAGGAAGACTAGAACTACATTTATTTATTTATTATTATTTATTATTTAAATTTATATGACCGCCCATCTCCCCCAAACAGGGGACTCTGGGTTTTTGTTGTTTATTCATTCAGTCGCTTCCAACCCTTCGTGACTTCATGGACCAGCCCATGCCAGAGCTTCCTGTCGGGTGGCTTACAATAAAAATTAAGATTAAAATGCACATATAAAATTACAAATTATTAATGTAATATAAATAAATATAAAATCCAATCTGGCGAATTGATGTCGATCAATGGGGAGGGCATTATGGTACTAACCACCCCCAGGAGGAGCTATTACCTTTCCCCTCCCATGCTAGGCAGCAGAACCAGGTTTTCAGATCTTTCCGGAAAGCCGGGAGGGAGGAAACCCGCCTCAACTCTGGGGGCAAGATATTTCAAAAGGCGGGCGCCAGTGCAGAGAAGGCCCGCCTCCTGGAGCCCACAAGATTAAATTCCCTTATTGATGGGGTCCGTAGCAAGCCCTCTCTGAATGATCGGGTCGGGCGGGTCGAAGCTATGGGGATAAGACGGTCCCTCAGGTATCCTGGCCTCATGCCATGTAGGGCTTTAAAGGTAATAACCAACACCTTGAATTGGACCCGGAAGCAAACCAGCACCCAATGCAGCTCACGGAGCAAAGGTGTTATGTGTGCTGATCTTGGTGCACCTAAAATTGCCCACGTGGCCGCATTCTGTACCAGCTGTAGCTTCCGGATATTCCTCAAGGGTAGCCCCATGTAGAGCGCATTGCAATAGTCTATGTGGGAGATGACAAGGGCATGAGTGACCGTTCGGAGGGCATTGCGGTCCAGGAATGGACTATATATTATTGTGATAGGCTATAATAACAGAATCTTGCAGAATCTGCTTGTGTTTTAATTTCCCTCCCTCCAGTACCTCCTCAAGTTGGGGAGGAGCCAGCCTGATCCTCTTCCTAATACCTAATATCTCCTTTCCCAGGGATTATGCTTTTATTTTATTTATTTATTTATTTATTTAATTAATTTCTATAGCCACCCATGGGGACGCGGTGGCGCAGTGGCTTAATGATGCTGGAGTGGTCGACACTCCAACGGTTTGAGCCCAGCTCCGTGTGACGGAAGTGAGCTCCCGTCATGTCATCCCTACCTAGCAGTTAGGTTCTGCCCACCTAGCAGTTTGAAAGCATACCATCTGCGAGTAGATAAATAGGTACCCCCATTTCGGTGGGGGGGAAACGCTGGCGGTGCTCTGTGCGGGGAGCAGGAACTGGTGCTGACAGAGGATCGGTGGAGAAAAAAGCCCGGATGAGCCGACTTCCCTAAAAAGGAATGCTGCTGGCCAGCTGAAGCAAAGCTAGCTCGCCCTCTTGTGGTGCATCAGTGCAAGAAAGACTAGCAACTACTGGCACCAGAATATCTACTGTGTAAAAAATATTGTAGACTCCATGGCAATATGTGCCATACGCTAAATAAATAAATATAGCTGCCCATCTCAACAAGTGATTCTGGGCGGCTTACAATCATAAAAACCATAAAACAGTTAAAATAATTAAAAACAATTAAAAGTACAAAAGAAATATATATGGTCATCAAGTAAACAATGCATGGATGTTAATATAGCCAAGAAATGGGGTCCTTAACACACTTGGGGCCCCAGGCCCAGGCACATAATCAAAATACAAACATAATCTTCACGGCCTTATGGAAGGCCAACAGGGTCGGGGACATCCTGATCTCCGAAGGGAAAATATTCCAGAAGGCAGGTGCTATGACAGAGAAGGCACGCCTTCTAGTCCCTGCCAACCGACATTCCTTGGCTGACGGGACCCATAGCATGCCCAACCTACCAGACCGAATTGGACCAGTAGAAACAACTGGGAGAAGACAGTCCCTTAGGTAACCCGGTCCCAAGCCATGAAGAGCTTTAAAGGTGACAACCAGCACCTTGAATGGCACCCGGAAGCACACTGGCAACCAATGCAGCTCATGGAGTACTGGTGTTTTGCCCTTGTTTTTTTCCCTAATGGCTTCTGAATATTGCTTCAGGGCCATTTCCTTGGCTCTCTACAGAGGGAGGGGAATAGTATATTTGCTTCCATAATGTTTGTGAAGGAATGTGGGTTTGATTCAGAGAAGGGACAAAGAAATACTAAGCTGTTACAGAAAAGATACTTGAATCCTGGGAGAGTAGAAAGCATGAGAAAGAAACTTAAGACACTTCCACCTTGATTGGGATAGTTATAAGTTGAAGTAGAGAGGGGCTTTGATAAGCTTTCAAGATTCTGTTACAATACCCTAACTGCATTAAAGTACATTCCAAGACTACTAATCACTCCTGTTTCCTAACCTTCCATAATTCTAAGGGCTGAGAATGTTACAGGTGCCTACAAAGACTGAGCTTAGGCATTGTGCTAAACTGTGATAAGCTTAACCAAGGTTTGTTGAATAAACAATAATTAGATGGGCTCACACATGGCCCTAACCACAAACCTGGGGCAGGGTGGTGAGCTCTTTTTGTTTTTATGATTGTCTACAGACCACATATGATTTCTTTTTTGCATTGTTTGTACTTTTTAATTTTAAGCCAAGAGTTGTCAAGAGTTGGGCAGCCTCTACATTGCTTTTTTTTAAATCTGTTCAGTCGTGTCCAGTTCTCGGAGACTGCCTGAACAAGTCCCTGCAGTTTTCTTGGCAAGGTTTTTGGAAGTGGCTTGCCATTGCCTGCTTCCTAGGGCTGAGAGTGTGTGTCTGGCCCAAGGTCACCCAGCTGGCTTTGTGCCTAAGACGGGACAAGAACTCACGGTCTCCTGGTTTCCCTTAACCATTACACCAAACTGGCTCTCTCTGTATTGTATAAATTGATTAAATTAAATTAATATATTGCTCTATGCCAAAGCATACATGTATAGATACACATCAATTTAAAACTAAAGTGCTGCTTTAAAAAAATCTAGATGTTCCTTAATAAATCTGCTTTTTCAATATAATGAAATAATAATTTGGAAAAGTCCTGGGTACCTGTGTGCCAATTTTGTTGAATTTAAAGAGTATGAATTTATTGAATTTTTTATGTACAGTATGTATATATGTAAGTATGGGTGAGATACTTGATTGACTCCAGCAACAGCTTATGGTTTTGATTCTTACCTGTCACAGCTTATTCGATTTAGAATACCTACCTAAAGTAAGGTAAAGGTAAAGTTTCCCCCCGCACATTTGTGCAGTCGTGTCCGACTCTAGGGGCTGGTGCTCATCTCCGTTTGTTAGCCGAAGAGCCAGCGTTGTCCGAAGACGCTTCCACGGTCATGTGGCCGCATGACGTGCGCGGAACGCTGTTACCTACCCACCAAAGTGGTACCTATTAATCTACTTGCATTTTGCATGCTTTCGAATTGCTAGGTTGGCAAGAGCTGGGGCGAGTGCGGGAGCTCACTCCGTCACGTCACGCGGGGCTAGGGATTCGAACCTCCGAAATTGCGATCTTCCAATCAACAAGCCTGGCATCTTACCCGCTGAGCCACCACGCCCCCATCTAAAGTAAGAGGTGCTTCCAAATTGATAAGACCTAATTCTACTAAACAAAAACATTGTGCAGCTATTTCATCTCTTCCTCCCTAAGTATTCATTTAAAGAAAAATCAGAAGTGTTCAGAAAATATGGGAGAGTACAGATGGAAAATTCACAAACTTCTGTAAGGCATGGAATTTATAGAATTAAAAAACTAGTCTTGAAGTACCTCTGGAGTCCAAAAATGCCTCCCCAATTTCTCTCCAAGCAATGATAACTGGATAGCTTCTGAAGAAAACTTATTTGGATCAGGAATAACTCAAAATGGCCAATGGCCAACATTATGTTCCTGAACAAGATGCTCAAGAGAGTGGTAGCCAATCTTTCTTGGATGAATTTCTGAATTCATTTCCATTGGCTTCAGGCCTGGTTTTGAGACAAGCATCATCTAGTTTGCTTTCTCAGAGAGAGGAAACCTCCAGATGATTGAGCCTTCCATCACCCTGACTTCTGATTTCAAAATTAAAATGAAGCAGGATTGACCAGGCTCTTCTCATGATTTCTAAATCTGTAGAGATATCAGCACATTATGTGAATGTAGAGGAGTATGGAGATGGCCTTGAAGAAGGAATGCAACAGCTGTTACAACAACATCAGCATAGCTGGGAAAGACAGGAAGGAGTAAAGAAGAAACCCAAGATTGCCCATCTTTGGTATAAGAGGGAGGAAGAGAGAAGCTCAGACAGGCTATCAGGATGCTCTTATGATTGATTGATTGATTATGTGCCATCATGTTGTTTTTGACTCCTAATAACTACATAGATAGATTTTCTCCCCAACAAGCAGGTACTATACTCTATAACAATAGAGTTGCAGTAGTTCTTGTGGTGTCTGTTTCCTGACTTAGCTTTCCTTGAAGGGCTGACAATGAAAGTGCATGTTTACTGTTTGTAGATCTATAGCATTCTCAGGGAACCATTATCAGCTGATCATCAGTTGGCCTTCCAGGTCAATAGTAGATGAACATGCCTCATCTAATTGGTGCTCATCAGTGTGTTGCCACCTGTTGGCCAGCTGGGAGCCAGCAGGTTCCTTCAGATACAGGGACAGTAGGTTCAAACCAGGAGAAAATGCCAGAAAGGATTTTATTGAATAAATATTAAGAGAATTACTGAGAAAGAAAAATATACTAATTTATGCCCCTTCTCTCATGAGGAATCCCAAAAGTAGCATAGGATGGACCTATTGGAGCTAACTGTTGTGCAGCACTTTTTCTTTCCTGGATTTTATGTCTATGCTAAGGTTCAAACTATCTGAGGGCTTTTGTCACCTTTTGATACTTAAGGGATAATGACATCTAGAGATGGCTTGATAGTGCATCTTATCAGCGACATGGTCATAACTTCAGGCAGCGGACCTTCTGGCAGAGGTATTTTTAAGTGAGACAGGTTCCCTGGGGATGTCCTTATGACATCTCTTGTCAATAGCTTAGGAACCCAGATCAGTGACCCTCTCCCAAAGATATGTATGGTCTGATGACATCTCTGGTCAGTAACTCAGTTGGCTCTTTGCTAAGAATATTTTTATGGGAAGTATTTCTTGTGTGGGGCATGGTGGCTCAGCGGGTAAGACGCCAGGCTTGTCGATCGGAAGATTGCAAGTTTGGAGGTTCGAATCCCTAGTCCCGCATGACGGAGTGAGCTCCCGCATTAGCCTCAGCTCTTGCCAACCTAGCAATTTGAAAGCATGCAAATCCAAGTAGATGAATAGGTACCACTTCGGTGGGTAGGTAACAGCGTTCCGCATGTGTCATGCCGTCCACATGACCGCGGAAGCGTCTTCAGACAACGCTGGCTCTTCGGCTAACAAACAGAGATGAGCACTGGCCCCTAGAGTTGGACACGACTGCACAAATGTGCGAGGGGAACCTTTAAAAAAAATTATTGTGTGTAGCTGCTGTTCTCCCTCTTTAGTAGGTGTTGGATTAGGGAGCTCACACTGTCCTCTTTATCTCAATTGTTAGAAGTAGGAATACAGATAAAAGGCTCAAAGGTGAGAGTGAGTTGGCTACTGGGAAGGTCTGTTAGTAATTTCACGTGTCTGGTATGGCCCTAGGACAGGGGTAGCTAACCTTTTCTGGGCCATTCCAGCTCACCTAAGAATAGAAGAAGAATAGAAGAATAGAAGAATAGAATAGAATAGAATAGAATAGAATAGAATAGAATAGAACAATAACTTTATTGCCATCCCACTATACACTATACACCAAGTGCACAATAGAATGAAATTTCAATAACAATAACAATAAAATACTACTACTAATAATAAAAAACCATAGTTACTATAAAATATACATTCTTTAGCTCACAATTTCAGTCAAACACTAAAATACTAATAAAAAAAATCCATAATTACTATAAAATATACATTCTTTACATATCCAACATTTCACCTAAAATAACTTATTTAAGCATTCAAGAATCCAATAGCCTGGTTTTACTGCGCCAGTCAGAAATGCCAAAAGTATGGCCTGGAGCAGTGTTTCTCAAAGTGTGGTCCAAGGACCCCTGGGGTCCCCGAAGACCCTCTCAGGGGTCTGCAAAATCAAAAGGATTTCCCAGCCTATGTTGAAAAATAATGCAATATTAAAATCCCATCAAACAATCATGAGAAGCGGTAGTGGCAGCAAATGTGTCAATTTTAATTTTTAATACGGTAAATATGGATAAATATAACCCTTACACACAAAAGCTCTTTTGGGCTCCTCCATAATTTTTAAAAGTTGGAAGGGGTCCTTAGAGAAAAAAAGTTTAAGAACTGTGGTGGATTTCGGCAGTTCCGCTGGTTCTCAGGAAGGAGGGAGCACGTTACAAGAAGGTGGAAGAGATAAGAGGAGACACAGTCCAGGAAGTGATGGTGGGAAAACCAAGAGGTTCAGAAAAGCCCCGCCCTAGAGCTCTCCCAGGTTATTTCCCCTTGGGTTAGGTAGAGTAGCTTTAGTCTGGCAAGATTCTGTCTATACGGTGTGAGCAAATAAAGAACTGGAGTTTGAATGGACTGACTCTTCGTCGTTCTTGGGCTGGGCCTGACAGAAACACTGGTCTAGAGTTCGTATGTAGCTAACCAGAATCCCTTTTGTGGCAGAAGGGGAAGACAAAAATGTGATGACTATTTGCATGGGGAGGTGTCGTGTGTAGGTGCAGAATAACACGCCGAGGCAAGGAATCTAGTCTCTAGTGTTTATTGCATATCCTACAACCAGAAATCCTGCTAAACTAAGAGTACCCGAAGAAAGCCAAGGATATGAGTCCAGTCTAGGGTGGAGCCTTCCTGATGCGTTTGGGAGAGAAGGTGAGGCTTTCTGAGCTACGTACCCGTTTGACTGACAAGGGCAAGCTTCCCCCCCTTCCTCCTGTGACTCCCTGACACCCCCCCCCCTCTCCAGCAAAAAATTCCATTGCATCCTCCTCCCCTCCTTCGTCCTTGGCGTCAGGTACGATCCCGTGTGAATAAGTATCCATCTCCTCCTCCCCCTCCTGGGAGCTGGGCAGAGAAGGGAGGTCGTCTACGAAAGGAATGTCCGGGGAGTCATCCTCTCCTTCTGTTTGATCAGATAGCTCAGATGCAGCTGTCTGTTCCTGAAAAACAGCTAAATCGTTAGCAGGGCTCTCCCTCCCCCCTCCTGGGAAGTGGAAACCAGAGGTGGACGGGCGAGAATCCACCCCCTCCCCCTTCGCTGGCTCTGGCGGAGGGAGCAGAAATGGCTGCTGGCAACTTACTACCATCTCAAGCTGGCCGGTCTCCTCATCTTCAGCTGGGGGCTGTAGGTCTGGGAGTCAAGCTGGTCGAGGCTTGTGAGGGAAAATCTGATGAAACTTATGCACCAGCAAGGGGGCATGAACGTCTTTGGCATTTTCCCAGGAGCGCTCTGCCTGAGAATACCCCTTCCAGTGTATTAAATACTGAATTCCCCTGCCCTTCCTTCTGGAATCCAAAATTTCTTGTACTTCGTATTCCGGTTCCCCTTCGACAATTATCGGAGGTGGGGGTGGTGGTATGTGAACGCAAGGCGCTTGGAGGGGGATCCTTGACTAACAAGGACTTGTGAAACACTGGGTGTATCTTCATGGAGTGGGGAAGCTGTAAACGATAAGCGACAGGGTTTATTTGCTGTAGTACTGGGAAGGGGCCGATAAACTTAGCGTCTAATTTTTTGCAAGGCCTGTTAGATTGCAAAAACTTAGTAGATAGCCAGACTTTGTCTCCCAGTGAGATGGAAGGTCCTTCCTGTCTGTGTTCATCTGCGTTCCTCTTATAGGCTGCTTTCGCCAGATCAAGCTGCTCCATTAACAGCTGATGGGCTGCCTGCCTCTCTGCCAGGAAATCCATGCCTGCAGGAACCGGTGTTTGTTGGGATGAAAGAGGCAACACCCTCGGGTTTGTGCCATAGAGTGCCTGGAAGGGGGACATCTTGGTTGAAGAATGTACTGAATTGTTGTAAGCAAACTCTGCCATTGGAAGGAGTTCTGGCCAATTGTCCTGGCGGTAGTTAATGTAACATCTGAGATATTGCTGCAATAACTGGTTAGTTTTCTCTGCTTCGCCATTACTGCAAGGATGATTCGCAGAGGATAAGTGTATCTTGACCCCTAATGTCTGAAAAAGCGCCCCCCAGAACCTGGAAGTAAATTGCGAACCTCGATCTGAAATTAAGTGGTTAACCATACCTCTATATCGGAAGACATTGTCCAAAAAGAGCTGTGCTGTAGCCTGTGCTGTTGGAAGGCCCTTGCAGGGTATAAAACGTGCCATCTTTGTAAAGCAGTCCACCACTACCAGGATGGATGTGAAGCCTTGTGCCTGTGGCAAATCAGTGATGAAATCCATGGAGACAGTGTCCCAAGGTTGGGGAGGCGTGGGTAGGGGTTGCAAGAGGCCTGCTGGTTTCCCTGCAACAGTTTTAGCGCATCTACATACGTGGCAAGAGGCCACGTAAGTCTTTATGTGCGCTGCCATCTTGGGCCACCAGTAATCTCTGAGTGTTCTGTGCAGCGTCTTGAACACCCCCCCGTGTCCTGCCGTTGGGCTATCATGACATAGCTGTAGAACTTCTTCCCTCAGGGTTTTGGGAACATACAGCCGCCCGCTATGCCAAAGGGTCCCTGCCTCCACTGTGAATGGGGACGGTGTTCTGCTCTGGACCCCCTCTAGGTCCTCCAGCCTAGCCCGTGCATAGGGGTCTTGGCCCTGCTGAGCCTTGATTCTTACAAGGAGATCGTCTGCTAGTCTGACTGCTGCCAAGATCTCTACTTGGTCCCCTTCGGGAGACTCCTCAAAATTATGAGGCTGTAAAATTGTGGCTTGGGTGGCTTGGTCAGGTTCTGCTATGTCCTGCGGCTGCCTAGACAAAGCGTCAGCCAGCCTGTTTTGTTTGCCTGGCAAGTACGAGATCACAAAATTGAAGCGTGAAAAAAATTGACTCCATCTGACCTGACGGGGGGTGAGGGATCCAGATCTCTGCAACAGAGCTAAGTTTTTATGGTCTGAGTAAACCTTGACTAGAAATGTCGCTCCCTCTAACCAATGCCTCCATTCTTGAAAGGCTGACTTTATGGCAAGCAATTCCTTGTTGAAAACATCATAATTCCTCTGCTGGTGACAGCGTGCGAGAGAAATAAGCACAAGGTAACAAAGCTTCCCCTCCTTCGTCCGCCGCTTGGAGCAAAATGGCAGCGACAGCGAAGTTTGATGCGTCACAATGGACGTGGAACTGTTTTAGAGGGTTGGGGTGCCTCAGGAGTGGTGGGGATGCAAACAGCTGTTTAAATTCCTGGAAAGCAGCTTGTTGCTGTTCCCCCCAGCAAAAGCGTTTGTCTTTCTTTAAAAGCTGAGTAAGGGGACGCGCTTTCTCCGCATACCTCGCAATAAATTTGTGAAAGAAATTCGCATACCCCAGAAATTGTTGGACCTCTTTGACGTTACGGGGAGGCTTCCAGGACAGAATTGCTTGGACCTTTGCAGGATCCATGGCTATGCCTTCTGTGGAAATCCTGTATCCCAGATAGTCTAATTGAGTTAAGTCAAAGGCACACTTCTCTAGCTTGGCAAAAAGCTTGTTCTCCCTCAGCCTCTGCAGCACGTTTCGCACATGAGTTATGTGGGAGGTGGGGTCCTCAGAATAAATCAGAATGTCATCGAGATACACGATTACATATTTATCTAACAAGTCTGAGAAAATATGGTTCATAAATCTGGAAAATACTGCTCCACAATTACTTAGTCCAAAAGGCATGACTAGATATTCAAACTTACCATATCTGGAATTAAAGGCTGTCAAGTATTCATGGCCAGGTTTTATTCTGATCAAATTGTATGCATTCCTGAGGTCTAGCTTGGTAAAAATGCGGGCCTTTTGCAGGCGATCTAGCAATTCCGATATCACTGGAAGAGGGTAGTGGTCTCTAATGGTGACTGCGTTGAGTGCGCTGTAGTCATGTACCGTGTGCATGGGGGGTCCCTTATCGCCCGCCTGTGCTGCTGGGGCGAAAGGATCGGCCTTTTTAGGCACGAAGAAGGTAGGGGCAGATGCAGGTGATGTCGATGGCCGAATGGACCCTTTCTTGAGGTTGGTATCCACATATTCCTTTAGGATAGCTAGTTCCCTTGGAGACATTGCATAATGCCTTGCCGCTGGGATCTTGGCTCCAGGCTTTAAATCTACTGTGCAGTCGAAGGATCTATTGGGGGGCAACACTGTGGCCTCTTGTTCTCCGAAGATGTCTGCATAATCTCCATACTTTGGTGGTAGGAGAGCCTTCCCTGCTTCCAGGCGTGCTGCTGCCGGCTGGGATGGGGTAATGCCCTGTAATTTGTGGTGCAGACAGTCCTGAGAAGGAAAAGAAACTGCTCCGGTCATCCAGTCCAAACTGGGGTTGTGAAGTCTCAACCAAGGTGCCCCGAGAATGACCGGGACTTGCAAGGAAGCAGTACCATACAGTTGGATCCACTCCGTGAGATCTGCAATGGACAGTTGAATTGGTTGGGTGCAGTGTGTAATGGAGCGTGGTGGCTCAGCGGGTAAGATGCCAGGCTTGTCGATCGGAAGGTCGCAAGTTCGGAGGTTCGAATCCCTAGCCCTGCGTGCGGAGTGAGCTCCCGCACTCGCCCCAGCTCTTGCCAACCTAGCAATTCGAAAGCATGCAGATGCAAGTAGATTAATAGGTACCACTTCGGTGGGTAGGTAACAGCGGTCCGCGTGCGTCATGCCAGCCACATGACCGTGGAAGCGTCTTCGGACAGCGCTGGCTCTTCGGCTAACAAACGGAGATGAGCACCGGCCCCTAGAGTCGGACACGACTGCACAAATGTGCGGGGGGAACCTTTACCTTTAACCTTAGTGTGTAATGGCTCCTGCCTTGAGAGGTTGCCCATCAATTGTTTCAACCTGCATGGGGCTTGGTAGTGCAATCGTTGGAATCTGAAACCTTTCCACCGCTTCCCCATCTATAAAATTGGTTGTCGCACCTGAATCGATCATTACGTTTACTGGTAATAGGTGCTTGGAATCTGTAGTCAGCGTGGATGGAACAATGTAAAAATCTTGGCTGTGATCTGCTGCCTGAGCCCTTCTTAAGTGCTGGGTGGCCTCCCTACGGGGCTCTGACAAGGGGAGCCGTTGAAGTTTAACTGCTGGGAAGAAACGGCTGGTATGTGGGCCTGCTCTGTGCCTTGGTTTGTAAATCTTCCCCGGGTTGCCTGGCGTCTGGTCGGGCAGGCCCTTGCGATGTGCCCTGGCCACCCGCAATAGTAACAAAGTGCATTCTCTCTTCTCCTTTGCCTCTCGGCTTCAGAGAGCCCCCTTCGTGTGGCCCCTATCTTCATAGGTTCCTCTGCGCTCAGGGGAACAAACGTGTTAGAGGGGGTAGCAAAACCTGGAAAAGCCGGTCGGGTTCCTGCCCTGTTCCTCCCTGGCCGGAGCTGCTTTAACTCTTCCAATCGAGCATCTATGACGACTGTTAACTGGTATAGGTCTTCCAATGTAGCTGGCGTGCCCTGCCACACTAATTCCGTCTTAATCTCTTCGTCCAGTCCTTGTTTAAACTGATCCTTCAATGCCACCTCATTCCAACCCAAATCTCCTGCCAGCAGTTTGAAATCTGCAATGTACGCTCCTACTCTCCTGGTCCCCTGTCGGAGCCGTCGGATCTCTCGGCTGGCAGTGACTTCTCTGATTGGATCATCAAAATGGGCTCTGAAACGGGCCATAAAATTCTGGTAGTTGTCCAGGATTGGGTCGTTAGCTTCCACCATGGGGATGGACCATCTTGCGGCTGAGCCTTTCAGCAAACTTAGAATGAATGTGACTCTGGACCTCTCCGTCGGGAACTCGGCTGGTCTGCTGTCGAAAAACATGGTGCACTGGGCGACGAAAGCCCTGAGCTGCGCTGTCTCTCCCCCAAATTTCTCTGGCAAACATCCTGGAGATCGCAGAACGACTGGTGGTGGTTGTGCTGCTGGTGCCGGCTGCTGGACGACTGGGGTTGGTTGTTGCATTTGTTGTATCATCGCTGCTTGCAAGTTGTTAATCTGGTCGTCGACTTGCTGTTGGTGTTGTGTTAATGCCGCCGCGAGCTGAATTATTGCCTGCTGCAATTCCTGAGTCTGAGAAGCCATTCTCCTGGTTTGTGTTTTCCTCCCTCTTCTGCTGGGAGTTGAGGTTTAGCAGGATTGATGTCGTGTGTAGGTGCAGAATAACACGCCGAGGCAAGGAATCTAGTCTCTAGTGTTTATTGCATATCCTACAACCAGAAATCCTGCTAAACTAAAAGTACCCGAAGAAAGCCAAGGATATGAGTCCAGTCTAGGGTGGAGCCTTCCTGATGCATTTGGGAGAGAAGGCGAGGCTTTCTGAGCTACGTACCCGTTTGACTGACAAGGGCAAGCTTCCCCCCCCTTCCTCCTGTGACTCCCTGACAGGAGGGGGCTTTAAGAGGCTTTGCAAATGCTCCCTAAAATCTCCAGTGTTTTTCTCAATACACCTGCACAATTTGTACCAACTGTAATTTTTAAATGGGATGGGGAAGGGGGGATTATTTATCACATTTATGCCCGCCAAAATCAATCATCCTCTTGGCAGCTTATAATTACTAAGTGCAACAAATAACAAGATGCTCAAAATTAAAACAGTGAAATAAGGACTTAAAACCAATTCTAGTATATGTGCTGCTAAAGTGAGCATGACTTAAAACCATATACGTATATGAAATAAATCAACCAACACTGGGTGTTCTGGTAGACACGATAAACCTTCTGGAATAATTTGAAGGCTCAGACCGTGTGAGCCCATCCTAGTGTGTAATGGTATGTGGGAATGACCTTGGGAGACAGGAGGAAGACCCGCAGCCTAGGCAACGAAATATACTTTCAGTCTTGCAAGATTGGTGTCAGCCTGGTGAGGTAGTCCAGACAAGAAGTATACCCAGATGAACTAGTCCTACTTTACTGTAAGGTTACATTAACAGAGTCTTGCAAGACTGAAAGTCTTTCTCCCCTCCTCTCTTTTTAGTCTCCGACAAACTAGGGAGGGCCCTTCTGAAACGCTTCCCATGCTTTCCCCCCACTTGTGGACTGAGCTGCCTCTTATCAGACTGTTGTCTAGGCTGAGGGTCTTCCTCCTGTCTCCCAAGGTCATTCCCACGTGCCATTACACAGTGATTTCTACTGGGATACTGTTCTATAGCATAGGCAGTGCTTCTGAGCCTCTGCACAACACACTCTGTAGAAATGGAGGATCATCATCCCCTACTCCCCAGATGCATAGGTCAGGGTGGATGATTCCAGTTGGTTCAGGCAGTTCAATTATTTCAGCATCATGCTGGGTTTTATAGCTAATGACCAGCACTCTGAATTGCAAGAAGAAGCCAGAGTAGGGCCCAGGTTTAATATGCTCATGGTAACAGCCAATAACCAATCAGCCAATAACCAGGCTAAGGCATTCAGGACTAATTGAAAACCTCCATTGCGCGAGCTGCACTGCCTCCCAGTTTACTTCTGGGTGCAATTCAAGGTGCTGGTTATCACCTTTAAATAGGCTGACCATACGTCCCGTTTTGAACGGGACAGTCCCATTTTTTAAGCATTTTTCAACCGTCCCGTCATTTTCATAAAAATCTCAATTTTGTCCTGTTTTTCAAACCCGGCGGGAATGGCGCGGAAGGAGGATCTGAGCCGGAGCACAGACTGGGGGGCGGGGTTTGCAGGCGGCAGCCAATCGCGTGGACCGGGGGGCAGGGTTTGTAGGCGGGAGCCAATCGTGCGGACAGGGGGCAGGATTTGCAGGCGGGAGCCAATTGCGCGGACCAGGGGCGGGGACCCCTGTCTTTTTCATGAATATGGAATATTACATAAGACCCTGTCCCGTTTTGCCATCCTGAAATATGGTCAGCCTACCTTTAAAGCCCTACATGGCACGGGACCAGGTTATGTACAGAACTGCCTCTCCCTAAGGACATCTGCCTCCTACCAGGTCAGATAGGATATACACTCTCCAGGTCCCTTCCCTGAAATGTAGCCATCTAGTGGGACCTCGGAAGCATGCCTTTTCTGTGGCTGCCTCTACCTTATGGAACGCCCCCCCCCCCCAGTGATTCAGCATGCCCCCACCCTTGTAGCCTTTTGGAAGGCCATCAAGACCTGGTTTTTTAGCCAGGTGGTGGGGTAGAGTGAGGATGTCTGGTTGTGGGCAAAGATTGAGGCACCCGGTTTTTAGTTTTTGTTTTATGGTTTTTATAGTTCTGGATTTTATTGTCGTGAGCCACCCAGAGTTGTGTTTTTAGATGGGTGGCCATACAAATTATATGCATGTGTGTGTGTGTGTGTGTGTGTGTATACTGTATGTTTGTGTGTGTGTATGTATATGTGTGTGTTTGTGTGTGTGTGTATGTGTGTGTGTGTGTATATATATATATATACACACACATACAGTATATACACACATACACATGCATACACACACATACATACATACATAGATATACATACATAGATATACATACATAGATATACTGTATATATCTATATCTATATATAGATATATATCTCCAAGTAGTCTTCAAAGGCAGCTCCTCGGAGAACACATTGTAGTAGTCCAGGCATGTGATAATGAGAGTGTAAATTAGGGGTTGCAAGGTCCTTTTGGTTCAAGTAGGGCCACAACTGGTGTGCCAAATGAAGTTGGGGAAAGATTCCCTTGGTTATGGGTTCCACCTGCCCATGAACCAAAAGCTGCAAGTCCAGCATGACCCCCAAGTCATGGACCTCAGCACACGGTGAACAATAATAAACTATATTTAGATAGAATTGATGTAATCAGATTGGATTAGATTAGAATTAATATTCGTGCTGGCTCTCTCACCTCCTTTGTCCTGTCACCTTCAACTTTTTGCTGTGTATCCTCCCAGCATATCTGGAGTTGAATGTACTGCTCAGCCTCAAGAAGTCAAGCGTCCATGAACTATAGAAATATTGAGCAAGTTCAGTCGAGTAATTGGAAGAGGAAATAAACTCTTGCTACAGAAGAATCTGTCCCTAGATTTCTGCTACCAAAACAGGGTAAAGGAATTCTTTGCACCAACTCACAGCTCACAGGGTAGTTGTTGTTGTGAGGAAAATAGGAGGAGGAAGGAGTATTAGGTATGTTCGCCGCCTTGAGTTATTTATAAAAATAATAAAGGCGGGATAAAAAGGTAAAGGTTCCCCCCGCACATTTGTGCAGTCGTGTCCGACTCTAGGGGCCGGTACTCATCTCCGTTTGTTAGCCGAAGAGCCAGCGTTGTCCGAAGACGCTTCCGCGGTCATGTGGCCGGCATGACACGCGCGGAACGCTGTTACCTACCCACCAAAGTGGTGCCTATTTAGGCTGACCATATTTCCTTCAGACGAAAACGGGACTTTGGGGATGGCAAAACGGGACAGGGTCTTATGCCACCATGCCGGCCTCCAAACCCCGCCCCCCAGTCCACGCAATTGGCTCCCACCTGCAAACCCCGCCCCCGCCCCACACTATTGGCTCCCGCCTGCAAACCCCGCCTTCGAAAGTGCAGGCTCCGGGGACTCCGAAAATGCCCTCAGCCTAGGCAGGGAGGCTGCGCGCACGCGCATGTTGCCAAGGGGCGCTCAGCTGTTCTGCGGGGAGAATTTCCACCCCGGCTCCAGGGCAGCGTGTGCATGTGGGGAGGGGAGGTTTTTGGCTCCCTGCCAGAACCGAGGGCATTTTCGGGGTCCCTGGAGCCTGCCCTTTTGAAGGGGCAGCGGCAGCAGTGCTGCCCCTTCGAAAGGGCAGGCTCCGGGGACCCCGAAAATGCCCTCAGTCTAGGCAGGGAGGCTGCGCGCACGGGCATGTTGCGAAGGGGCGCTCAGCTGTTCTGCGGGGAGAATTTCCACCCCGGCTCCAGAGCAGCGTGTGCATGTGGGGAGGGGAGGCTTTTGCCTCCCTGCCAGAACCGAGGGCATTTTCGGGGTCCCCGGATCCTGCCCTTTCAAAGGGGCAGCAGCAGCAGTGCTGCCCCTTCGAAAGGGCAGGCTCCGGGGACCCCGAAAATGCCCTCAGTTTAGGCAGGGAGGCTGCGCGCAATCGTCGCTCAGCTGTTCTGCGGGGAGAATTTCCACCCCGGCTCTAGGGCAGCGTGTGCGTGCGGGGAGGAGGCTTTTGCCTCCCTGCCAGAACCGAGGGCATTTTCGGGGTCCCCGGAGCCTGCCCTTTTGAAGGGGCAGTGGCAGCAGCGGCAACCCGGAAGCACCGCCACCGGCACTTCCGTGTTTTTGTTTGGAAAGCCCTGGCCTAGTGTGTGTGTGTGTGCGCGCGATTACGCTGAGCAAGTAATCTGCGCGCATGCACACACACACACACACACACACGCACCCTCTTTCCACAACCTTCCCGTGCCTGCTTTCCCTGGCCTCACCACTGCTGGGCAGACAATCTCAGGATCAGGTACGGAGGCAGGAACCTGGACTGTGGTGCTGTGTCTGCTGCTGGGCTCGCACGTGGCAACTTGGCTTCCAGTTGCCGTGCTGATAGGGCCTCTTCCGGGCTGCCTCCAATGGCAAGTCCGGCTCCAGTCCTCCTTCCTGTCTTCCTGTCCTCCTTCCCACCGGGTTTAAAAAAGGGACAAAATTGAGATTTTTATCAAAACGACGGGACGGTTGAAAAATGCTAAAATAACGGGACTGTCCCGTTCAAAACGGGACGTATGGTCACCCTATGCCTATTCATCTACTTGAATTTCCATGCTTTCGAATTGCTAGGTTGGCAAGAGCTGGGGCGAGTGCGGGAGCTCACTCCGTCACGCGGGGCTAGGGATTCGAACCTCCGAACTTGCGATCTTCCGACCGACAAGCCTGGCATCTTACCCGCTGAGCCACCACGCCCCTTCCAAAGGCGGGATAGAAAATAAATAAATAAACATTTAAAAATATGTAATCTGCAATGAAAATAAACAGCACGCCCATGCATTGGCTGCATGGTGTATTTGAAAAATGTTATATGTGGGAAGGCAACACCAGCAGGCTCTGTGAAATCCCACTGCACTGGTTCTCTAATACCTCAGCTTGATGGAGCATGTAATAGAGATCTGAACAACAACTGTACTTCTCTGCCACATGAGTCACTGCTAAAGAAATGCCATGAAGGCGAGAATAGTAATAAATTATTCCCCTCTCTCCAAAGAGTCTAAAAGATCTGTATGTTCATTATGAAATTATCCGGAAGACCTACAAGCTGGAACAGCTCCCTAATCAAGCAAGAATACTTGCTGTAAGAATTCTAAGATTAGATTAAATCCATGTTCAAAACTAAAAGGAAAATCTGTATTGACCAGGAGGAAGGGGGGAACAGATTTAAGACAACACTTATTAGCAAAGACCAGTGGCAGTTTATATTGAAAGACAGTGTTGAACTTCTCACATGTCCAAGAATTCTTCATCAGGCAAGATGGTGGTGGTGGTGATGATGATGATGATGATGAAGATGATGATTAGATTTTTATCCTGCCTTTATGAATGTATGTGTATATGTACATTTGTGTGTGTGTGTGTGTGTATAGTCAACTCAAGATGGCGACCATACTTAATACCCCTGCCTCCTATTCTCCCTACAACAACAACCCTGTGAGGTGGGTTGGGCTGAGAGAGAATGACTGGCCCAAAGTCACCCAGCCGGCTTTCATGCCTAAGGCGGGACTAGAACTCTCAGTCTCCTGATTTCAAGGCCCAACATCTTAACCGCTACACCAAATTGGCTAGAATTTGTTTTTATTTTTAAATTTTTAAAAAGTTTTAAAAATTTATTTAAAAAGTGGCAGAAGAGGGAGGAAAAATATCACTTTTGTTTAAGCTATGTTTCCATTATATTACAGTCTTAGCATGTTGGAGTTCAATGCAGATGTACAAATTGGATCTTAGACTGCACCAAGGACTTTTCATATTCAGAAGAATAACCAAGGAACTTATTGTTTCTGCCTATTTTTTGAAATATAAAATTAAGCTCTTCAAATCTGTCCTGAGCAAAATACAAAGATTCCTTGCTGGTTAAAAAAAAGATAAACTTGGCAGTCTTTATGCTAAGAGACATAGAAATAATTTAAAATGTAAGATGAATTGCACATATTTTGAGAAGTATGAATGTACTCTGTCATTTATTAGAAAATAACCTAATTATCTGTAAGAACTCAGAATTATTCTCTTTGCTAACACATGTAAGTTTCATACATACATATTACTGTTCTTTTGAAAAGAAAATATTCTAAGGATCATTTCTTTAACAAATTACTCAAGGAGACATTTAGTGAAAAGAAAGCAACAAAAACCCAATAATTCCTATAGGTTCTACAGAATATAACCTTCCTCTCTTCCAATAGTTGAAATGGATGTCACAAAGCCCAGATAAATACCTTTACAAAATGCTGCATAAATGATTCCATAGAAAGATTGCACTGACTGGTTCAGATTTACTCTCTAAAAACTCAGCCACCACATCCTAATCTATCAACCTTCAAAAAACCTCCAGATTCACCTGCTTGTTAAAATAATACTTCTAAAATAACAATGGTAGGTAGTTTACAATTTCAGCCCAGAACAGGATCAGCTGTATTTTTATATGTGCGGATGGGAAGCAAACCCAACAGGCTTGTATTCATCTATGAATAACAGTAATTAATCTCTACATTGGTCAATTTGGGTAGTAACCAAGGCTTAATAAAGTGAGCAAATAAATTCTGAAAAGACCACCAAGATTTTTAATATGGCTCTGATCTAAAACCATTAAAGGAAGAGGCATGAACCTTTTCTCTTCTTGCTCATCTTCATGAACATGTGATGTCATCTTCAGCATATTTTGTATTCAGTTGAAAACAATAGA
This sequence comes from Charina bottae, assembly GCA_023362775.1. Classification (NCBI taxonomy): domain Eukaryota; kingdom Metazoa; phylum Chordata; class Lepidosauria; order Squamata; family Charinaidae; genus Charina; species Charina bottae. Next base: position 3,648,590 of record JALMGJ010000044.1, on the reverse strand, counting down.
CCCACAGTCACAACACAAGTCATCATTTGGAAACAGACTGGGTCCACACACTGTACTAAGCCATAGTTTCTTCTGAAGAACTATGGTTTCCTGACAAGCAAGAATGGTCTATATTACTATGGTACAAACCAAGGTATACAAATCACAACAGCTGGTAGTCTGGGTTAATCTTTGTGCTACACCAGAACCAAATCAATCATGCTATGGCCCAGTGTGCAATGCATGAATGCAGCCATCACGGAATCCAGTGTGAATGTCAAGTGAAGTCAATGTTCTGAGGCAGAAAACTAAATCCAAATCGAAATTGGGCTTTCTTATAACATCAGCCAAAAGCATTTGTCAAGAAGAATGACATAATTTTAAAATAAAACAAGTATGAAGCAGATATGTGGTGATATTTTCATTTAGTTGTTTAGGAATAGTTGGCCTTAAAAAGAAAGAAATCAGGTATTGGTAGGCAAAGTAGGCAAAGAAGGGGAAGAAATGGAAGCAGTGACAGATTTTATTTTATTTTCTTGGGCTCCAAGATCACCGCAGACGGTGACTGCAGCCATGAAATTAAAAGACGCTTGCTCCTTGGGAGGAAAGCTATGGCAAACCTAGACAGCATATTAAAAAGCAGAGACATCACCTTGCCGACAAAGGTCCGTATAGTTAAAGCTATGGTTTTTCCAGTAGTAATGTATGGCTGTGAGAGTTGGACCATGGGGTCCAACTGGGCGAGATCATCCGTCACCACGGGATGAGGTATCACCAATATGCTGATGATACCCAGTTATAAATCTCCGTCCCGGGTGAAGTAAGTGATGCGGTCAATGCCTTATCTCAGTGCCTGGAGGCTGTGGGGGTCTGGATGGGGAACAACAGGCTTCAACTGAACGCTGGTAAGACGGAGTGGCTGTGGATTGATGGCCCCCCTGGATCCGGGAAGTTGTCATCTTTGGTTCTGGGGGGGGGTTGCACTACCCCACTCGGATCCAGTGCGGAATCTGGGGGTCCTCCTGGACTCGCGACTCCTGCTTGAAGAGCAGGTGGCAGTCGTGGCCAGGAGGGCCTTTGCAGAGCTGCGAGTTGTGCGCCAGTTACGCCCTTTCCTGGATCGGGAGGCCCTCCGAACAGTCACTCACGCCCTTGTCATCTCCCGTATAGACTATTGTAATGCGCTCTACATGGGGCTACCCTTGAAGAGTATCCGGAAGCTTCAGCTGGTGCAGAATGCAGCGGCGCGAGCAGTTATGAGTGCCAGAAGATCGGCACATGTAACACCTCTGCTACGCGAGCTGCATTGGGTGCCAGTTTGCTTCCGGGTCCAATTCAAGGTGTTGGTGATTACCTTTAAAGCCCTACATGGCATAGGACCAGGGTACCTGAGGGACCGTCTCGTCCCGATAACGTCGACCCGCCCCACCCGTACATGCAGGGAGGGCATGCTTCGGACCCCCTCAACAAGACAATTCCATCTAGCGGGGTCCAGGAAGCGTGCCTTCTCTGTGATAGCGCCCGCCTTGTGGAATATTCTGCCCCCGGAGGTGAGACTGGCCCCCTCCCTCCTGGCCTTTCGGAAGGCCCTTAAGGCCTGGCTTTGCCACCTGGCCTGGGACGACGGAGGTGGTAGTGCCTCCTGGGGTTGGCTGGCCCCATAGCTCTACTATCTATTCTGCGGGTCCAAGCCCATCCTGGATTTTATTTTATTATGTTTTGTTTGTGTTTTTAGATATTTTGTATAGTTTTAAATTTTTATTTATTGTAACCCGCCCAGAGTCCCTTGCATGGGAGATGGGCAGGGAATAAATTTGAAAAATAAAATAAAAAAATAAAATAAATAAGGAAGGCTGAGCGCCGAAGAATTGATGCTTTCGAACTGTGGTGCTGGAGAAGACTCTTGAGAGTCCCTTGGACTGCAAGGAGGTCAAACCAGTCAATCCTAAAGGAAATCAACCCTGACTGCTCATTGGAAGGACAGATGCTGAAGCTGAAGCTCAAATACTTTGGCCACCTAATGCGAAGAGAAGACTCACTGGAAAAGACCCTGATGCTGGGAAAGACTGAAGGCAAAAGGAGAAGGGGACGGCAGAGGATGAGATGGTTAGATAGCATCACCGATGTAATGAACATGAATTTGAGTAAACTCCGGGAGACAGTGGAGGACAGGAAGGCCTGGCGTGATATGGTCCATGAGGTCACGAAGAATCGGACATGACTAAAAGACTGAACAACAACAGGCAAAGTATATTTGGGCTGGAAGATTCAGACAACGGTTAGATGGCAGCAAAGAATAAAAAAAGATACTGTAGATATCTACATTTGTTTGCTGCCATCTAGTGGTCATCTGGATGCCTGGAGCTGAGAGATGATAGGCTTGGGCCAGTTGCTCCATAACAAGGATCCCTTCAGTTTTCTGCTACTTGTTGGGGTAAAAGGTAAAGGTTCCCCCTCCCCGCACATTTGTGCAGTCGTGTCCGACTCTAGGGGCCAGTGCTCATCTCCATTTGTTAGCCAAAGAGCCAGCGTTGCCCGAAGACGCTTCCGCAGTCATGTGGCTGGCATGACGTGCACGGAACGCTGTTACCTACCCACCGAAGTGGTGCCTATTCATCTACTTGCATTTGCATGCTTTCGAATTGCTAGGTTGGCAAGAGCTGGGGTGAGTGCGGGAGCTCACTCCGTCACGCGGGACTAGGGATTCGAACCTCTGAACTTGCAATCTTCCGATCGACAAGCCTGGCGTCTTACCCTTGAGGAGCATGTTCTAAAAATTAGAGGGGAAAGGCTAGGAAAGGTTCAGGAGTTTCAAAGAGTTTATGCATCTTCAAGACCTAAGGCACCCATTTTTCTCTTTCAAACCTCACAAAATATTAAAACAGTACAAAGAAACAAAGCCAAACACACTCTAGGAACCGTAAAAGGGATGTTTGTGGGTCACCTGTTGCCCTGAACCACACTTTTTGGCCTTTCAGGGAGGTAGAACTACAGCATACTGTCTGCAAAGGACATATTATTGAAATCCCAAGCGTACTAGTTCTAATTCTCCCTCACCATCAGCTCTGAATACACACAGGAAAATATTTTCCTTGTATGTAGTCCACCTAAAATTATGTTCTGTTGGTTTCCTTCTTGGAAAAAATAACAGCTTTATGATTACAAATGCTGTGGAAGCTGATTAGGGTTAAAAATACATGTGAGTCTGCTATGGACTTTGCTCTATAAATTAGTCTTCTAAAAACTCTTTATTCATTCACCTCTCTTCTAGATCTCCACTTCAATACTGACATTACATTTTGCTGAAATGCGGCCTACTGATCTTTAATCCTGTCTCTGCTTACTCACCCCCAATTGGTATCAATAGAAAACTAAATAAAAGAAAAAACAGAAAAAGAAAACAGAAATTAAGTTGATAAAGCAAATAAGAGGAATGAACAGCTATTCACATTATTATTACAACTGGAAAAAAAAACACCCTCAAGGCTGGGCAGACGTTGTAAGAGGCTGAGGGGAAAAAAAGATTAAAAGAAGGATTTGCTTTGTTGCAAGATTGCCAGAGTTTGACATTTCCAATCAGAATTGCAAACAAAAACTATGAAATTCCTCAGATGAGACTACTACAAACAAACCAATCTACACGTTTCTAGAATGAACAATTGTATTGTCTGTGAGATTATATTTGCCTATTTCCCAAAATTGGTCCGTAGATAATAGAAAAGACATGTGCAATAAAGCAGAAAAACTATTTGCAGAATGATCAGCTGTAAGATGCTTGTGGGGATTTGGTTCAAAATCCAATTCTCCCCTCATGGCACAAACCTGTACTTCTGAAAAAAAGGGAGCTTGGTAAGTAGTATGCATATTTTATATGAAAAAGATCCCAGGTTCTGTTTCTGGCGTCTGCAATTAAAAGGGTTCCATATCCCAAACACACTTGCCTGATGATCTGGATAGCCAAACTTGATGGTATTAGGCCAGAGAGACCAATAATCTACAATGGATAATTGTATTTTATTACAGTCATTCCTTTACATTATATTGCAGTGTAATCTGCCCTCACTCATAGCATCTCTTTCACCTTCAGCATTTTACTCAGTCTAGTTCCAGTACTGAAGTACTTTGGCCACATAATGAGAAGACAGGATACCCTGGAGAAGATGCTGATGCTGAGGAAAGTGGAAGGCAAAAGGAAGAGGGGCCGACCAAGGGCAAGATGGATGGATGATATCTGGAGGTGACAGACTCGACTGTGGGGGAGCTGGGGATGGCGACGGCCGACAGGAAGCTCTGGCATGGGCTGGTCCATGAGGTCACGAAGAGTTGGAAGCGACTGAACAAATAAACAACAAAAGTTCCAGTACAATGGAATCTCTGTAATCTCCGGTTTTAGACCAGCTATGCTACAATGAGAGGCCGGTTGGTGTAGTGCAGGGCTTTCCAAAGTGCTGCTGCTGGCGACACACCAGCGGCAGCACGCGCGCGCACGGCGACGGCGCGGGGGGGGGGTGTGGCGGCGCAGGGGGCATGCGGCGGCGCGCGCGTGCATGGCGGCCGCCGTGCACGCGCACGCCGCCGCTTCCGGGTGGTGTGGCGACACACCACGCTGTGTGTGGCGACACACTTTTGTGTGGCGACACACAGTTTGGAAAGCTCTGGTGTAGTGGTTAAGGCAAACTGTGAGTTCTAGTCCCACCTTAGGCACAAAGCCAGCTGGGTGGCCTTGGGCCAGTCCCTCTCTCTCAGCCCTAGGAAGGAGGCAAGGGACCACTTCTGAAAAACCTTGCCAAGAAAGCTGCAGGGACTTGTCCGACTCAACACTCACTCAAGGTCACAAAAACAGATTGCTACAAAGGCACTATACTGAAAACATTCATTAGCTGACATCTTTGATTAGAGAAAAGACATTGACTAATATTATGGCAAATTGGAAGCCCCTTTTGGACTTTTTGCGTGAAACAGAAAATAATGAAATTATGATACACAAATTTGATGATTAATAATATTAATTGACAATAGAAAAAATGGATGTTACGTTGTAACCTTAGAGTAAGAGTTTAATGTTTTACTTATATCTGTTGTAAAAGAAGTTGGGAGTTATTCCTTTTTCTATTTCTGTTCTCTTTTTTTTTCTGCACTTCTCTTTCTCTTTCTCTTTCTTAGTTTCTGTTAGATTTTATCTCTTTGTTTTAAAATTTAATAAAGTTATATAAAAAAAGAAAACCTTCATTAGTGTCTTTGCTCTTGCTAAGCAGATGTTTAGCTGGATTATCTAATATATCTTGTGAGAGAAAGATTATTAGTAAACCTGTCTGTGGTGCACGCTTACCCAATTTGATGCCTTACCCTACAGTTGAAGGAGCTACAGATCCTTTTTTTCATAAACACACTGAGGCAGGGTTACCGAGTGCACTAAGCCACAACTTCACCATGTTTTATATAAACCACAATGGCTGCTCTCACAGAACATGCTGAACCAAACTACCACTTCATGGCTTAATGCAATGTGTAAACCAGGCCACGCTATGGAGACAAAGTTAGATCTTTACTATATGTTTCTGTGGTGCGTATACGATCTTGAAGACCTGTGGAAGCATTCTGGATATATTATAGAACTGTGACAAATGCCTAATAAAAGCATTAGCAAATAAGTTTCCTTTATTTATTCTGCAGTCTATTCTACTACCCTACCAGGGTAGTTGATTCAGGGATTCATTTAAGCAAGTTCAATCAAGATGGATATTATCTTGCCTTTTATTAAAAGGTTTGTTAAGGATTGCTGGCTTATTTAGATTATAGAAAAGGTTGCTTCTATCCATGAACAACCCCACTTCTTATATAACATCATTGTGTTATCTATTTCTCTTCTCTTTTTCACTTGTTTATGAATGCTACATTACATTAAAAGTATTGGCATCTATATACGGTAGGTGGGATGGAATAGATTCAGGATTATCCTTGGGGAGAGAATATGATTAAGAATATCTGAGCCCTTAGTCCCAAGAGGGGAAGATACATTTCCTTAAGGCAAAACAGAACTAGTAACAGCTTTCGGATTTTTGCGCGGTGCAGCGGTGGCGGCAGCGGTGTCCTTGTGTGTCATGCGAAAACCTGGAAGCGCTGCTGTCCCGCTGCCACCGCTGTGCGCAAGGCTGCATGCGTCGGCAGCGCACCATCAGCGCTTCCGGGTTTTGATGCGACACACCTGGGCCCCACATGCGACACACTTTTGTGTCACAACACACAGTTTGGAAAGCTGTGCTGTAGTGAGTATAGAGAGTGGCCTTGAAGAATAGAGGGAAGATCTGTTACCAAGGCAATAATCAGATAAACGAGGTTTAAGCCCAGAGCTTAAACCACTTAAGAGAGTGGATTATGAAAATGACTCAGACAGGCCCCCCCTTAATTCACATGAAAATAAAAGAGGAAGAAAGGGATGCACATTCAGTCTTGCAAGATTCTATTACTTTAGCTGCTCTAATAAAAGTAGGTTTAGGTCTGCACAATGTCTGTTTCTTAGTCTGGTCTACCTTATAGGACTGACATATACTTCTACCCATGTGCCCTGACCTTCCTTGATAAAGAAGCATTAGAAATTGTAAGGAAAGTCATGAACTTTTAAAAAATTACTTAAACTATTTATCACACAGCAGTATCTAAGGATTTATGAATTCTGGAGCATAGGGTCTTATATAATTGGTGTTCGCTTTGGTTGTTACCTAGGAAAAATTTCAAGGCACCTGTTACTTCAGTCACAGCAGTCAGTATTTTAAATATTTATCCTTAATCATGGCCAAAAGGCTGAGTTGCCTATCGGTCTTACCATCTAGATCAGAGCTTTCCAAACTGTGTGTCGGGACACGTTAGTGTGTTGGCTGCAGTGTCTGGGTGTGTCGCGGCGGCTGCTGCCTCCGAGCCCTGCCAGGATTCCACGCAGGTCCTAGTGCCTGCCTTGTGCCTTGCTGCCTCCAAATCTGCTGTGATTCCGCACAGGTCCTAGTGCCTCCCTTGTGCCCTGCTGTAAGAGTGTGTCGCAAAATGATGCCCTGCTGTAAGTGTGTCACAAAATGATGCATGTCTAAAAAGTGTATCACCAACACGAAAAGTTTGGAAAGCTCTGATCTAGATTCTAGACAGTATGAAGATTCATAACGAAAGTCGGGTTCAATGTGTTAGGCCACTTTACAAAACAAATTCCTGTAAGCAGAAGTATCAGAGATGGTTGTAACTTGGTACATTTACTTTTTACTTCCTGTATACAGTCACTGGTAGTCTGCTAAAGCAAGCCCACTTGGTCACCATCTTCCTAAGATAGCAAACAGATATATCTTTATCTTTCGGTATGCAGATGACAGTCATTGACCCCGGTTGGCATGAAAAGAATTCTGAGTTCTCTTGCTTTATATTGCAGAGAGGAAGCCTTAGAGATTAATTTTTCCAAGACAAAATTCTTCTGTTTCTAAATGCTCTAAGCTTGGACACAGCAGCTAGATGACCATACAATAAATCAAGTTAAAACTCTCAAATATTTGGAGTGTTTTTTTTCAAATAAGAGGTGGTGTGCCCATCTGGACTATGTAACTCAAAATGTCTTAAAATCAGCCTCAGCTATAAAATCCTTTCATTTCACCAGAGGTGCACAGTTTATATCTGTAGTGTAAAAATTACTCGTAGCTAAAACTCACATCCATTTACTGTATGGAGCCCAATTGGGACCATATAACAACATGGCCATTTTAGAGAGCGTGCAATCCAAATTTCTGTGTAATACTTTCCGGGTTATCTGCTGGTACTCCATCAAGAAGCTGACATTACTAAGGTGGAAACCAGTCTCTGGTTAAATATATTTGCTTATTGACTAAAATTATACTTTTACTTGGTAGGTCTGGGTTCCTTAACAACTTCAGCTCAAAATGGACAAGATCATTCTCTCAGAAATTGAATTATTAGTAATGTGCTCTTGATGTTGGGATTTGAGAATGCCAAGAAAGCTTTTGGACAACAGGAACTAAATATGGAAGATCAAATAGAACAAGCCTCCCTAGCTAGAAATATTTTTGGAAATCCTCAGTCCATATACTGAAGGCCAACCCAATATTTGTATCAAGTTACAATTCTAACATTCATAAGGATCTTACCCTTAGCCCACTTTAAACTTCCTATAGCAATTTAAAAAAATCTCTTATGTGGTTAGATTTTGCTCTTATGGTGTTGGAGCCACTGAAACCACAACCCCTGTTGTTTTACAGTATATAGTCAATGCTATAGAACTATTTGTTTTGTTCTTAACAACGTATTTAATAACAAAATCCACAGGTCCTTAGATATGTTTACCTGAATTTATTTATTTATTTATCAAATTTCTATAACCGCCCATCTCCCCCTCAAGGAGGGACTCTGGGCGGTTCACAACATAACATCAATAAAATACAACAAAAACAACAATAAAAATATGCAATAAAAATAAAAGAATTATTGATTCTTCAGTAGAAATACATTCATTTCCCCAAATGTTGCAAAATTTTGCTTTCCAGTCTGTAAAATTGGGCAAAGGTTAACGAGCTAATGTTAGTGTCATCCTATTAATCTATTGGTTATTTTTGTTGTTTTACATTGACCAAACTTCCCATCCATCCATCCATCCATCCATCCATCCATCTGATACATCCTGTCTTTAACACTTCTTCAATTTCAAGAGCACATGAAATCCTTCTTTAGAGCTAGAATTCATTGCTTGTTTTTGGATTCCTGAACTTGACCTGTGCCAAACCTGTTGACTACATTTATAGTTGCCATCTTAAGATACTAGTAAAAAGGACTGTTTTCTTACAAAAGTTTGGCCTGAGCGTTGCCTATTACTGGACTGTGGCAGGCATCCACCTTACTATCTTATTAGCTGGCAGCCAGCATTACTAGCACAGAAAACCCTCCTGCATTACACAGTTCTTGCAAGAGCATTTCAGTGGCTTCCAGTACTCTGTCTAGCCATCTCATGCATCTCATGCGCTGTTGGCCTCTTCTCTTTGTTGGAGATTCTAGCAAATCCAGCATGCCTCATCAGCATATGGATGGCTGCTCTAGGATGCAAGTTCTCCATGCTTTTGAAGAAGCTGTTTGTGGCCACTCCCACTTCCTCTTTCTCTCTCTCTCTCCTTTGACCGGGAGCAAGCACATGGCTGTGTGCTGCTCCATTCTAGGTCATGAATGGGCCTAGGAGATTTTTTCCCCCCTTTCTACACACATCTCTTGCAGCAAGCAAGGCAAGAGGCATTAAGTTTAGGGAAACAAAGAAGAAATGGAACATCATTTATCTACCAAAAATGCTATAACTGGAATGAATAAATGTAAGGACTCTTTTGTACTTACTTTTCATACCTGCCATGTCTAAGCACATGCCTTTCTTTATGCTTGGGTGGGCTAAGGGTGTAAGATTAACCTGGATCTCTCTAATATGCTCATGGGCTCTGTTTTTTAAACAATATTCTTTTTCTGTACATGAACTTTGCAGCTCTGCTCCATTTCAGTAGTTCTAACAGACTGCTGAATGGGCTTCAAAGGGTCATGGGCCCAGGATTTTGCAAAAAGAGATTTTGTGTTTTAAACAGAAGGAATTTTTCCTTTTGCCTTGTTTTGTTTTTGAGCAGAAATTTTCTTTTTTGCTGGTTTTGCATGAGCATTGTTTTTGTCAGAGAATAATTCAGTCTAGCTACTGAAGAGGTTTCTTACACCAAGAAAATAACCTTAAGCATAAAGTTGTTGGATTGTAAACATATTCTTACATTTCTGTGTATATATATATATTCATGTAGTAACACCCCATTTCTTTAATATAGAATAAATGTAGGCTCATGGAATTAATGTCCCCAATTGAATCTCCTCTGCATGCTTTAAGTATATCAAAGTGTACATCCTTGAGGAGGATATGACTCATCAACACTTTTCAAGAATGTGTTAACTGCCCTAAATTACTCTGCCCTTCCTGCCTGGATGACCCTTATAGAAGGAGATAAGCTGCCTTGTCCTTACATACGAAAGAATGTAATTCACGCCAGAGTACCATCCAGGGTGATAAAAGGTAAAATATAGTTTACATGTAGACATCCTTACCCAACACATTTCTTCCTGCTCAAACAGGAAGATGGGAGGGGACATACAAGTCAAGGTAACTGACCTGATTGGGTAGAAAGGATGTGCCATCCCAATGTGGGTCTGAATGTAACCTAGGGTATATAAGTGCTGTAGGAAGGGGGTCCTGCGTGTTTGCCCACCTAACAGCCTGCTGCCACTGCCTTTGCTCTTGGGTGAATAAACTCCTAACTTCATACAATTCGTCAGTTTCTTTACTCCCGGCTCAGGAATGAATCTGGTAAAATAAAATTTACTTCTGACAAAGGGAAGATTTTTTTTCTTTTTGAAGTGATTTTTAAAATCATTTTTTCTTAGACAAGATGGACAGTGTATTCCTGCCTCACAGTCCGGTGATTTTTAAACTAAAACCCGAAGAGTTTTATTAGGCTTCAGAAGGGGATCTATGGGCTTAAACAAGCAGCAAGGGCCTGGAATGTGAAACTAAACCAGATGCTAATAGAGCAAGGTTTCACTCAGGGCAAAGCTGCTTGTTTAAGCCCATAGATCCCCTTCTGAAGCCTACACACTAAATGCCAGTTCTTTGGATCAGTGAAGCCTTCAGGTTGTTGCATATACAACTCCTCCTGAATTTCTCCATGCAAGAACGCTGTTTTAATGTCCATATGTTCCACTTGCATGTTGCTGCTTGCAGCTAGACTTAGAAGAAGTCGAATGGTTGTGTGGGTCACAACTGGTGCAAAAGTATGGTCATAATCTGAGGCCTGCCTGCTATACTTGCCCTTCTGTCAACCTTTCCCAGCATTATAATCTTTTCAATAGATGTATTAATTCTCATGATGTTCCACAATCCTTTCTTCCAATGAACATTCTGGCTTGATTCCTCTATTATTGTCAGAGTCCAGTGTGACTCTGACACTGAGGAAGAAGGAAACGAAACCCAAAGAAGAAACAAAACTTACCCTAGGCTGCAACAATCCCGATCCCGTGAGGAACAGGTGCAGGTTCAAAAGTGCAACACCCGTGATCGATCTTGTGATGGGCGGACACCAGACTCACAGACGCCAAAGAAGCAGGTGCGGAGAAGCGAACCTGGAGATGACCTGACAGCGCGGGAGAATCCTGAGCAGCTGATTGGTGTTCCAGACTCACTTCCTTGTTCAACGCCAGTCAGTGCAAGACAGAGGTGGGCGGAAAAGCACGCCCAGCAGTGGGAGCTCCAATTGGCTCCCGAAGGGAAAAGGCGGGCCAAGAGCAGGTTAAAAGAGCGAAAGAGCAAGCACCAAGTTGCTGGGCACAACCGTTCTACTCACTATACAGCAACCTCAGAGGAAGCACAGTCAGAATCGTCAGAGAAGACTCTTCCTGAAGAATCGGAGCCAGAGCCTCTTCTCATTTCTGAATCTACCCCAGCTGCAAAAGAAGCTCAGCTTGCTTCAGCATCAATAGGAGTGAGAACATTAGCTCGTAGCTTTTTGGGAAACTCCAGTGGGAAGGCTTCAGCATTGCCGGGCGACTGTCAGCTGTCCAGTCTGCTTTGCAGTTCCAGTCCAGAGTTCCAGAGGATCCAGTCCAGTGTATCTTGCAGTTCCAGTCCAGAGTTCCAGAGGATCCAGTCCAGTGTATCTTGCAGTTCCAGTCCAGAGTTCCAGAGGATCCAGTCCAGTGTATCTTGCAGTTCCAGTTCAGAGTCCCAGAGGAACCAGTCCAGTGTATCCTGCAGTCCAGTCCAGAGTTCCAGGGGAACCAGTCCAGCTTACCTGCTGTTCCAGTCTAGTGTTTCCAGAGAACCTAGCCTAGCCTTGTCAGCTTCAAGCAGAAGCCAAGTCTACCTCAAGTCTCCTAACCAACTTATCCAGAACTTTTGACACTTGCTGCTGAACTTAGTTGTGTTATCGCATAGCTGCCTATATTCAAGTGCACCAATTGATCCAGTATCCTCCAATTGTATTATTGGACTACAATTTGTAAATAGTTTTCATTAATAAAACTATTTTATAAAAAAGTTCTGGTGGTCAAAGTCCGAACAGAACAATTACTGAACAAATGGTTCTCTTGGCTGTCCAAGGAATGTGAAGCAGTCTTCTCCAGCACCATAACTCAAGGGAGTCAATCTTTTTCCTATCATTCTTGACAGAGTCCATTCCTCACATGGGTACATCATAACAAGGAAGACAAGTGAATGGAACATTCTAATTTTTGTCTTAATTGAAATGTCACAATCTTTCATAAGTTTACATAGCTACAGTTTTTTTGCCCATCATTATTCTCTGAATCTCTTTTGCATACCAACCATCATTATCAATTCTGGAGCCTAGCAAATCAAAACTATCATACTGTCTCATTATTTTTCTTAAATTCCTCTATTTTCCCCCCAGTAGGCATTATCTTTGGGGGTCCGGGGTAGTTTTTGTTTTGAGAAAGAAAGAAGGGGCAATCTTCTTGCTCTCTTATTTTACTTTTAGAAAAATCATTCTTAGGTCTTCTTCAGTTTCTGCAACCAGTGTCATTCGCATGTCTTAGGTTATTGACATACCTTCCATCAATTTTGACACCAGCCATCAGTTTTTCCAGACCTGTGGCATGTATATTGCAACCACTGTACAGATTGAACAAGTATGGCAATTTTGAGCCCTGTCTCTTTCATTTTTTGATGTTAATTTATTCCATGTTACCAACTGAGAGCCAGTTTGGTGTAGTGGTTAAGGTGCTGGCCTAGAAACCAGGAGAGTGTGAGTTCTACGCCTCCTTAGGCATGAAAGCCGGCTGGGTGACTTTGGGCCAGTCACTCCCTCAGCCCAGCCCACTCACAGGATGGTTGTTGTGGGGAAAATAGGAGGCAGGAGAATTAGGTATGTTGCCGCCTTGAGTCCTATATAAAAAAGGTGGGATAAAATAACAACAACAACAAAGTCTGCATAGTTGACATTGCAGTACCTGGAGACAGCAGAATAGAAGAGAAAGAACTGGAGAAAATCACAAAATACAAAGACCTGCAAATAGACGTAGAACGATTGTGGCAAAAGAAAGCAAAGATACTACCATTACTCACAGGCGCCTTGGGTGCAATTCCAAAACATCTGGAGCACCACTTGAACACCGTTGGCATTGACAAAATCACCATTAGTTAATTGCAAAAACAGCTTTACTTGGAACAGATTGCATCCTGTGACAATACCTTTAATATTATTAAACAACATCTGCCTATCCCAGGTCCTTTGGAAGGACTCGATAGGTGGACAAAAATGCCAAATCCAGTCTAAACATCTGGCTGTCTGTGCAACCAACCATAATAATAATAATAATAATAATAATAATAATAATAATAATAATAATAAATAATAATAATAATAATAATAATAATAAATCTGTTCTCACTGTGGCTTCCTGGTTATTGTAGAGATTTCTTATCAGAGAATCAGATACTTAGGTATACCCATTGCTTTGAGAAACGTTCAGTCTTGAATGATCAACACAACAAAAAGCTTTGGAGTAGCCTGTAAAATAGAAATAGAGCTCTTTTTAATAGTCTCTTTCCATCATCCACCTAATCTCAATTGTATGATCTCATGTTCCCCTGTTCCTTCTGAAGCCTTCTGTTCAATTGCCACTTCTCTCTCCATGGAGGGTACCTCTATGTCCTGTTATTAGAACATTCCTTCAAACCTTTTTTTTTAGGAATTGGAATATAGATATACCTTTTCCAGTCTTTGAACCATGCTGCTGCTTTTTTCCATACTTGTTGGCAGAGGGATGTTGTGACCTTTATTTTTTCCATTCTGGCCTCCTTTAAGAACTCTATGGGGATTTTTCCACCCCTGGAACTTTCCTATTTAACAATTGGTTTACAGTATGGTTAATCAGACTTTCTCCTCAAGGACCACTGGTTCATCATCAAATTCTTCCCTCTCATGTACAATCTCATCTGAGTTGGTCTTCTTGTACAGGTTTTCCATGTATTCCTTCCATATTTTTTAACAACATTTTGTTAAAAAATTAATTAACCATGCCATCATTACATGCTCGCCAAGTTTGTTCCTTATGACATTAACGTGAAGTTGGAATGTTCCCAGGATTTCTTTTGTTTTCCTAAATAGATCCCTTGTTCTTCCAGCTTTATTATTTTCTTCTATTTGTCTACACTCCAAATTTAGATATGTCTCTTAATCTCTTCTTGCCTGCCACTGGAAGTTTGCATTAAGCTTCCTAGTTTTTCTAAGATGTCCTCTGGCTTTCAACAGTCTTCTTTCCTTAGCAATTTCTTAGGAACATTCAATAAAGGAGTGTACAGGACAGAATCTCATATTCCTTCAGTATCTGGAAGCCCTTCATGCGCATCAAAAGCAACTCCTTTAAGCTTTTTCTTAATTTATGTACTTAATGCTTTAGAATCCACCAGTGTTCCTCCCACATTTTAGTGTAGCAAAACAATTCCAACCAATATTGTTGAGGGGACTACTAACATAATCAAAGCAAAGTGCTTTGAAAGCTCAGAAAAACACATATATAGATGCTGAACATGGCTTATTACAGGAGTAGGCAATCTTTTAAAACCAGTTTGGTGACATATTTACAGGCTTATGGATTTCCTAGTGCAGAGATATGCAATCTGGTGTGGACTATAACTTCTACATTCTTGCTGTTGGTCATACTTATTAGAACTAAGGTCATCTTAAGTTCAAAGCACCTGGTAGGCACCAGTTTGCTCATCTCTTGGAGTATTTGAAGACTATTCCCTTTTACCTTTTCACATTTCACATCATTCAGGCTCTAGCATTATGAGAAGAAAAGTCTTCCTGTTAATTAGTCACGTGGCTTCAAACAAATTCTAAAGAAATGAGTGATACCTTCAAAGTAAGTATGTCAGAGTACACAGCGCTGGGGCTGCCAATGTTCCTTCTAGACCTCAGAGCAATACGTTCTATTGAGTAAGCAGACACTCACAAGAGATTAGATAAAATAATCTATTTACTCTATATACATACGTAGTAGAATACAGTCCAATAACGTCCAACACAGATACCGATGAGAATAGTAATGAGAAAGAATGAACACCCAAACTTCTCTACTTTTATACAAATATCAACCAATCACATTATAGGTCAAACAAATTATCTGCCACACCCAGCTTAAACTATATCAGCTGCAGTATGTGTCACCACTTACTTCAACAATGGCTGCTAATTGAATGACTTGCAGAAAGTATTACCTTTAACCTATTTACCTCTCCTGTCTAATTAATCTATCTGTAAATTCTGGGTATTTATTCAAACCCCAACAAAGTATGAACTAAATTATGAAGAAAATGTAGCCTTTGAGCCCTGAGTAGATAATCATACCTGAGATAATACATTAATCCGTATGAATATATTGTGTCTATTTCTTTAGACATTTTTTCTCCATTATTTCATCTAAAAAGGTAAAGGTAAAGGTTCCCCCACACAGTCGTGTCTGACTCTAGGGGCCGGTGCTCATCTCCGTTTGTTAGCCGAAGAGCCAGCGTTGTCCGAAGATGCTTCTGCGGTCTAAAGCGATAAGTAAATAGCTGTCAAGGCTCTGTCTCAGTGTCTGGGGGTCTGGATGAGGAAGAACGAACTTCGACCCAACTCTTTCAAGACCAAGTGGTTGTGAGTGTTTGGCCCAAAGGTCTGGGAACCTAAAAGATTTCATCCATGACTCTGGGAGGCGTTACATTGCCCCGTTTGGACTCAGTGTGCAATTTGGAGATCCTCCTGGACTCACAGCTCCTGCTGGAAGAGCAGGTGGCAGCTGTGGCCAGGGAGGCCTTTGCACAACTTCATTTTGTGTGCCAATTGTGCCAGTTCCTGTACCAGGGTCATGATCATTTACACCTTAGTTACCTCCCAATTGGATTATTGCAACATGCTGTACATGGGAGCTGCTCTTGATGATAATTCAGAAGCTTCACTTGGTCTGGAATACAGTGGCACAGGTAATTATGGGCATTCCTCGCTGCACCCATATGACACCTCTACTCTTTTGAGCTGTACTGGCTTACAGTAGGCTTCCAGCTGCAATTTAAGGTACTGGTTATATCCTACATGGCATAAGACTGTCTTATTTGCTGGAATGCCTTCTCCCTGGGCACCTGCCTATCTCATATGCCCAATATGGAGGGCATACTCCACGTTCCCTGAGGCAATGCCACCTTATGGGACCTCAGAGGTGTGTCTTCCCAGGGGCAGCCCCTAACTTTTGGAACAATCTGCCCCCGACATATGGCTGGCCTTCACTCTGCAGGTCTTTAGAAAGGCAGCCAAGACCTGGTTCTTTCCCCAGGCCTTTCGGTCTGGATGAGTGGAGTTCCAATTGGTTGAGTTGCAGTACATTTTAGTCTGGTCACCATTTTATTGTTTTAATTGGTTGTTAATGTATTGTGTTGTTTTCTTTGGGGTTCATATTTGCTATTGACTTTTTCTACATCATCCAGAGTCACTTTGCTTGAGTTGGGCAACTATATAAATACTATACAATCAATCAACCAATGGAGCCAGGGTTTGTATATCATCTCTAGGTCGGCAGTTCGAACCCCGCGCAACGAGGTGAGCTCTCATTGCTAAGTCCTAGCTCCTGTCAACCCAACAGTTCGAAAGCTTAGCAAGTAGATAAATGGGTACCACCTTAAGTGGGAGAATTTGCTGGCATCCTGTCGGGAGCCAGTTCCACCGGAGGAAAGATTGGAGGAAGATTGAATGGCGACGGTGAGGACAGACTCGGAAGTGACATCAACAGGACGTCAGTAGCCGGCTCAAGGCATCCTGGGAATTGTAGTCCAGAGCCTTAGAAGAGCCGGTTCCCTTACCCCCTCTCCTGGTGCGCGGGTTAAATTACACTCTATAGTTGGTGACATTGTATAATGGTAAAAATGTATACTGTATATATATGTATGTAAGCCGCCTAGAGTCCTCCGTTAGGGAGGGGATAGGCGGGGTATAAATAGCACTATAAATAAATAAATAAATAAATAAATAAATCTCCACCCCTAGCAGAGTCCAAATATAAGACTTTGCCTTTTATGGAGTTTTGAAGTCACAGAAAATATGGATGTTTCAAATATGTGGTTTGATCTTAAATCTATTCATGTGTACAAATGGCATATGAATGAATCCTAAATAATGATTGTTGGATGGTTTGTTGAAAGACTGAGATATGCAGCAAAGGGTACAGGATTGATAGAGGATGTCAGTGTGTGACAGGCCATTTTTTGGTAGTGTCAAGAGTGAAACTTGGGAGAAATGGACAAGAAGGAAAAGAAGCAAAAGAAACTGAAGTGAAAGTAGAATAGCTGCAAAAAGAGGATGTGTTTTGTGTAAAAAGCATTAAAAGATGATTTCCCAATAGAATGAATGGAAAGTGAATGTGAGAAAAGATAAGGTGGAAACTTCTTGGAAGAGACTGAAAAGAATTATATTACAAAGTACCACAGAAGTATGAAAAAGGATGCTTGGTGGAATTATGAAGTAAAAAGGGCTGGATGAGAAAAAATGCATATAAAAGAATGATAGCTTCAAAAACAAGAGTTAGAAAAAATATTTATTTATTTATTTGTTTATTTATTTGACTTCTCGACCACCCAACTCATACAGGATGACTCTGGGTGGTTCACAACAATAAAAACAATGTATCATTAAAATACAAAATACATATAAATATATATAAATAAGATATACATAAAAATACAAATATGATGTAAAAATACCAGATGGCAAATCTATATCTTACTGTTGGCACTATCACGTAGCCAACCACCTCCATGCATGGCTATCGTCCCTCCCACCCCCAACCAGGTGGCATAGCCAGGTTTTAACTCCCTTCCTGAAGGCCAGGAGCGTGGGGGCCTGTCTTACCTCCGGGGGTAGCTTATTCCAAAGAGTGGATGCAATGGCAGAGAAGGCCCTCCTCCTGTACCCTGCCAATCGGCAATCCCTCATGGACAGGGTCCGTAGCAAGCCCTCTCTGCCTGACCGGGTGGGACGGGTCAATGTCATGGGGGTAAGGCAGTCCCTCAGGTAACCTGGCCCCATGCCATGTAGGGCTTTAAAGGTGATAACCAACACCTTGAATTGGACTCGGAAGCAAACCGGCACCCAATGCAGCTTGCGGAGCAATGGTGTTATGTGTGCCCTCTTTGGAACTCCTAAGACTGCTTGCGTGGCCGCATTCTGCACCAGCTGTAGCTTCCAGATACTCTTCAAGGGTAGCCCCATGTAGAGTGCATTACAGTAGTCTATACGGGAGATGACCAGGGTGTGAGTGACTGACTGGAGGGACTCTTGATCCAAGAAAGGGCAGTGCTTTCCAAAGTGGCGCCGTTGGCGACACACCAAAGGCGGCAGTGGCGGCGGTGTGGGGAGGCGCACGTGTGTACGGCAGCGGCGCGGGGTGTGTGCGTTGGCGTGCACAGCGTCGGTGGCAGCGTCAGCGGCCTCGCTAAAATGCAGCAGCGCTGATGGCGCGTCGCTGCCGCCGGCATGCACACTGCCACCGCTGCGCACACCCCCGCACCACCGCTGCGCGTGCATCCGCACCGCCGCTTCGCAACACACTAAACTGTATTTCCCCACTCTTCCTTGCAGAACTCTCCCAGCTCAGAAATATTCTTAGGTCTCCTTGCATGCGCGCGTGTGTGTGTGTGTGTGTGTGTGTGTGTGTGTGTGTGTGTGCACATACCTTCAAATCAGTGTTAACTCCTGATGACTGCCTGGATATGTTCCTGCAGTTTTCTTGGCAAGGTTTTTCAGAAGTGGTTTGCCCTTGCCTCCTTCCTAGGGCTGAGAGTGACTGGCCCAAGGTCATCCAGCTGGCTTCGGGCCTAAGATGGGACTAGAACTCATGGTCTCACAGTTTCTAGCCTGTTGCCTTAACCACTACACCGAACTGGGTCCTGCATGCTTGAGATCTCCCTGAAGATTGCAGTAATATTCATATCTGGGGACTGGGAAACTTTTTCTTTCTTTCCTGTAAGTATTTTGCAGTTGATCTCAAGGTATGTTTTAGGACTGTTGTCTTGCTGAAATATCCAATTTCTTTTCAGTTTCAGTTTCTTCACTGACTGTTGAATATTAGCTTGTGTTATATATTTTATGATTTTGAAAGAATCTGGAATGTTGTTTTAAAAAAAGTCAGGCTTAGTTTTTTTTTTGTTGGAGTCAGGAGGGCTCATGGTTTAACTCCCTCCTCAGGAATGTTAAATAATTGGTGCCAAAAGGTCTAGCTTGAACTGACCAATCAGAATGTTTCTTGATGTTTTATTTCCAAGTAAGTAAATAGGTGAGCTGAGTCAGGGTGGTCACATGTTAAACGTTGTCCACTCAAGTAATGCCAAGTTCTTCTTGTAAAGGCTTTATATTGTAAATCTTTATTTTGTGTTCAGCGGCAGCTATGTAGTACTGATATGTAAAATAGACCATGTGCTTTTTCTCGGCTGAGAGGAGCAATGGGTTAACTTTAAGTTTGTTCTTTGTTTTAAAATAAAAGCAACATTTTTTCTACTGCAAATGTTCAGTTTATTTTTTTGATCTCTCAATATGTTTCTATAACTCTGATCTTAAATTATTAAAAACAATAAAAGCTTGAACATGAAACTGGTCAGATCTTCCAAATAGAACCACCAGATCACTGCAAATGACCTGTTGAAAAGTTTAGCTGATACTGGAGGTCCACAGTACAGCACTGCCCATACAAGCAGGGGAGAATTGTCGAAAGGACGTCTTTATTTCATCACAAGAGTCATCGCCTAAAATATGCAAAAGAAAATATTGATAAACTGGAAACATTTTGCAAGAAGTTTCTTTGGACTGGTGAAATAAAAATTGAACTGTTTAGCCACAATCACATTTGGAGAAAAAATGGCTTTCCAACCATTATGCACTGGGGTGATTCTGTTACATTTTGGGATTGTATAGTGGCCAGTGGTACTGCGTGGGTGGACAGGAGAATGGATTCAATTAAGTATCAACATATCCTAGAACAGAGCTTTCCAAACTGTGTGTCGCGACACAAAAGTGTGTCGCCACACACAGCGTGGTGTGTCGCCACACCACCCGGAAGCGGCGGCGTGTGTGTTGCTGTGTCGCCGCTGCGCGCGTGTGCGCCGCCGCACATCCTCTTGTCGCCGCGCGCGCGCCACCGCACGCCCTCCTGTGTTGCCGCCGCCGTGCCGCCGCCACCGCCGCTGGCGTGTCGCCAGTGGCGGCACTTTGGAAAGCCCTGTCCTAGAAGTTAATGACCCATAATTAGTTTTAGTTTCTTTGTAAGCCGCCCGGAGTCACCGTGTGTGAGTTGGGTGGCCTTATAAATCTGTTTAATAAATAAATAAATAATCAGTGAAGAACAGATTTGTTATTGGCCCTACTATTTTAGCAGCAGTCTATAATGCCGAAATAGATATAGTTAGCCCTTTCTCCCATCAGAGTTGATTTTTTCACAGTTGAACAAATCTTTTTAGTATCCACTGAAGACTCATATGGAACTATCCCTAACTGAACTCAGTGGGGCTGATTTGCCACAATCTTTATTTCAAACACATATACTCTTAATTTCAAATAAAGCGTTTGAGATAATAAATGTCAGCTTTGGGGACACCCACAAGATCTCGTTAAAATAACACATTAAATATAACTATGCTGATTCATGAGTTGGGCAATCTTTTTACTGTGCTCTATCAAATGTCACAAAAATCTGACCTGGTGGTACAATAATTAGGGAATGAGGAAAAGAAGCAGAGATACCATATAAGCATAAACACAGGTCATATTTTATTTATTTAATTAGAACATTAATATCATAGCTTTCCAAACTGTGTGTTGCAACACTTTAGTGTGTCGCAACACAGAGTTTAGTGTGTCGCGAAGCTGTGGTATGGGGGTGTGCATGGTGGTGGTGGCGGCGGCGGCAGCGGCGCGCCATCAGCGCTTCCGCGTTTTACCAAGGCCGCTGCCGCCGCGCACGCCGCTGCTATGTCGCCAACGGCAGCACTTTGGAAAGCACTGATTTATATAGTCACCCATCTTAAGAACAACTCTGGGCAGCTCATATATCAGTCTTCCAGTGGGTAGTTTTCTCTTTGGGCCCTACTATTTCTTTTTCACATTTTTTCTTGCAGAATTTTTCTCTCTTCCACTGTACCCTCACAATAAACTTAAGTTAGGCAGAGCAGGAGATTGGGCCAAGGCTATCCAGAAGGGTTGGCAAATGCCCCAGAAGTTGAATAGCTGATTTCCTCCGTCTCTTACTTTCCAACGTGAAGCACAGTATTATTCACTTCAGCTTCACTCACAGGATACACTGAATCACAAACTAATCCATGCCTCGTACTGTACGTTGTACAAACGCGGCACATGGATCCAGAGGATTGGGCAAACCCCATCAGTCAGGCAGGGTACAAGATACTCGGGTGTTAGCAAATCCCATCCCTTAGCAAACTGGGTCAGGGCCCAGAAGCTAAGGAGGGCCAGGCCTGGTTCACATTTGGATAGATGGCTGGGAAAAGCCTAGGTGTTTGGCTAGAGTGGAGGAAAGAATGGCGAACCCTTGCACAGCAGCTGCATGGATCTGTCCACGCAGCCAAAAGCGGACCTTGACTCGACGGCCTTTTTCCCTTCATGGACCGATTAATTGCCCTCAAGTCGGTGCCAACTCTGAGCAACCGCACCCATGAGATTCTCTCCAGGATGATGGGTCTTCAGCGGGGTTAAATTAAGCCCGGGAACCGCTGGGCTCCCGATACAACTCTTCCTCCCCGAGTCGGCCAGCTCAACGAGAGTCCGCAGCGAGTCAACTTTTCACTGCACCCCCGCGGTGGCGCTGAAAGAGGGCCGCGCACGCCGCCGCCGCCTCCGCCTCCGCCCCCGATGAAGCTTGCGCCGCCACTCCCTACCCTCCTTCGCCGGGCGGCGCCACTGAGACCTAAGACGGCTGCGCAGGCTGACACAGCCCGTCACGTGGCGGAGTCGTCGCTCTCCTGCCTGCTTGCTCGCTCGCTTGCTCAACAGACCCTCCCCTCCTACGTCGCCGTCCGGGACTCCGCTGCTGCTGCCGCCTGCCGCTGCGCTTGCAGCGCGCGCTTCTCCCGGTGCAGGTAAAGGCGGCTTTCGGAGGGAGCCGCAAGCCAGCCGCGGCCGGTGAGAAGAGCCTGGCGTGGTCCCAGCTGCCCGCCCGCGGTCCCGCACTCGCAGACCCAAGTGGGTAAGCGGCCCCTTCGCCTCTCGCTCTCGCCTTCCCGGGGAAGCAGCGCGCGGGCGAAGGGCCAGCTTGGAAAGGGTGGGGAAAAGCAGTGGCGGGGATTGGGACGAGCTGGCCGGAGTTGCTCGGGAAGGAGGAGGCTGAAGGCCGCGCGCGGGGTAATTGCCTGGAGGCGGGAAGGACAGGCTGGGAAGAAACTTAAGCAAGCGACCGCCGCCTGTGCGCCTTGGTCGTTGCTCATCTTATTAAGCAGGTGATCCTGGAGAAGTATCGAGCGGAGAGAGCTGGCAAGCCTGCCCGTCTGGAGCGGGGAGGGCGGGAGAGGAGGAAATCGTGCAGCCGCGGGAAAGGTTGGAATAGGGTCGCCTGCCCCAAATGGGGGTCCTCTAGAGGTGTGGGACTTGGCTAGCTGGTCTTTGTAGATGCCCGCTGCTGAGGATTAAGGGAGCTGCGAAGTCCGACCTCGGTGGATGGCGCAGAGGGATGGGTGAGGCTGGGCAGAATTGCGCTTGGCCGGATGAGTTGCCGCGATAGAGAGCAAGGGAGAAGGGGAGGGTGCTGACTGAGGCTGAGGGGGCGAGGTGGAGGCGGTCGTGCGTGAAATTGTGATGGGGTGGGTATGTATGTATGTACAACCAAGAGGGCAGGTAAAACGCTATGGTACCTGTGGTGGAGTCCTGCTAAAGAGCTCTTCAGAATTGCACAGAGGGAAGTCCCCCTGATTTTAATAGTGTTTATGTCAGGCGCGTGTGAGGTTCCCACCCAAAGAAAAGCCACAGAAGTGGCCTGGAAGGATAATGTATGTATGTGTGTTTGGAAGAGCAGTGGAAGGTTCTTCAGCCAGTAGTTAACTGTGTGCCTGCAGTCATCTGTATACTGCATGATGTATGAATTGAGAGCTTATTAATAGCAAAGCTTAATATGTAACATTGCTCAGTCATATGGCTTCTGATGCAGCATGACACTAATTCAGCCATCTGCCCTGTCCTGGAGGATATTATTGTAGGCCGTATTGTAGGTAAGCAGCTTCACCTGAGACACAGTGATTTGCTTATGGCTCCCTTTTGCGTTCATCAACGAAGCAGGATTTGAACTAATTGAAACACCAAGAAAATTACAAAGCGTGCTGTTGTGCAACTGACAATTTGGCAAAAAGGCTAGGAGAATATTTAGGCGCCTCAATCGCATGCCATGCTGCATCTTGTTTTAGAATTGCCAGATAATCTCTTTCTGTATAATACTGACTGTGGCTCTGCTTTGATCACCAACATTCCCTTGAGTGAAATCAACATCTTTCAAATAAACGCACAAACTTCAATACTTTTTTTTTTAAATTTGACACTATAAATGTGCAGGCCAGTGAAGAATATATTTTTTTCTTATCCCCTTGCTGGTCCACTGTGTAAACCAGAGGTGGGGAACCTTTTTTCTGCCAAGGGCCATTTGGATATTTATAACCGGGAACCAGGGGGGTGGGAGGCGGGGTTTCTGGGATTTCCGCGGACCGGGGGCCAGAGTTTGCTGGCGGGAGCCAATCACAAGCACTGGGGGGCAGAGTTTGTGGGTGGAAGCCAATCACGTGGAAGGGGCGGGGTTTGCAGGCAGGAGCCCCGCGGGACTCCCGCGGGCCTTATACGGCCCGCAGGCCTGACGTTGCCCACCCCTGGTGTAAACCAATTGCCTGTCTTTGTGCAGTGAAAGATATTAGCTGTAGCTTTGTTGTCAAGTAGGAGGTGAGGCATGCTAGTTTGAAGCAACAAAGTTCTAAACCAGGGGTGGGGAACCTTTTTTCTGCCAAGGGCCATTTGGATATTTATAACATCATTCATGGACCGGGGGGTGGGGTTTGCGGGCGGGAGCCAATCGCGCACACTGGGGGTGGGGTTTGCAGGCGGGAGCCAATCACAAGCACTGGGGGGCGGGTTTGCGGGTGGGAGCCAATCGCACGGAAGGGGGCGGGGTTTGCGGGCGGGAGTTCCTAGATTTATTGAATTTCGAGTCCCGCCTGCGGTTGCCTTGGCAGGGCCAGACCAAATGATAAGGCCCACGGGCTGGACGTTCCCCACCCCTGTTCTAAACCAAGTAATAATAAATCTTTATTTCAGGGCAGGACAGGAACTCTTTGCTGTGGACTGTGATGTAATGTTTCCACTGTGAATTTCTGTTGGCTGTGAGCTGAGAAGCTTGTATAATGAGGAATATAGCCTGGGATAATACTAGTGGCATTATGTTGTGCACATATTGGAATTTGGGCCTAGTGTTAAAGTACATCTTGGATGATACAAACCTAATTAGAAGCTGGATAACTTTTTCATAGGAAAGGCCTGCATTTAATATGTATTAGGATCTCTTCCTGTCGCTCAGCATATATTGGTAGACGAGGGTATTTGCTATGCAGCTGGAGCCGGTAAGGATTGGCGTCCAAAAACATCTGGAGAGCAAGTTCCTCATCCTGGCACTAGCAGATACATGAATCTGTTGATAATAAAATCCTTCAGTGCATCGCATGTGACTGAAGTCATTCAAGCTAGTAAAAAACTGAGGTTGCCTTTAAAGATAGGGCTCGGATTAATATTGTCCAGAGCTCTAGAGAGCTGCTGATAGTCACTAGTGCTGAAATAGATGGATTACTGATCTGACTTGGTGGCTGAATTGTATGCTATGCTTTAGCCATTATTTGATGAATAAGGAACAGTGGCTGGATTTATGCATCATGCTAAGCCAAATCAAGCACGCCACGTTACAGCTCGGTATGATGTTTGAATCTAGGTAGAGTAAGAGAGATTCGTTTCTAAGCATCACAGACTGGCTGAAGGCTTTCCCTGATAATGAGAACAGAGTTAGCACCTTGTCTGGTAGCACCTGTTGAGCTGCCAGCTAATTGTATAAAGGCCTAGGTCAAACACAGGTTTAACCGACTGCTGTTTAATTATAGGCAATAAGTACAAACAATGGTTTAAGCTAATTTGGCTGCTTAAATTATCTGCATATTTTTAATATGGGGTATTCTCATCTTCATGGGGGCGTGATGGCTCAGTGGTTAAGACGCCAGGCTTGTCGATCGGAAGGTTGCAAGATAGGCGTTTCGAATCCCTAGTCCCGCGTGACGGAGTGAGCTCCCGCACTCGCCCCAGCTCTTGCCAACCTAGCAATTCAAAAGCATGCAAATGCCAGTAGGTAAATAGGTACCACTTCGGTGGGAAGGTAACAGCGTTCTGCACACGTCATGCCGGCCACATGACCGCGGAAGCGTCTTCGGACAGCGCTGGCTCTTCAGCTAAGAAACGGAGATGAGCACCGCCCCCTAGAGTCGGACACGACTGTGCAGGGGAAAACCTTTACCTTTTTTATTCTCATATTATGTTGGTAAGTTTGTATCCTGGTTACACTGTCTCATTAGAATTGCTGTCACTGCTTGAGCATATTCATTTAAGGCTTCCGTATTCAGTGTGTGTGTGTGTGTGTGTGTGTGTGTGTGTGTGTGTGTGAGAATCCATTCAGTAGTGTCTGATTCTCTGAGACTGCCTGGACAAATCCCTGCAGTTTTGTTGGCAAGGTTTTTCAGAAGTGGTTTGCCCTTGCCTCCTTCCTGGGGCTGAGAGAAAGTGATTGGCCCAAGGTCACCCACCTGGCTTTGTGCCTAAGGTGGGACTAGAACTCACAATCTCCTGGTTTCTAGCCTGATGACGTAACCACTACACCAAACTGGTTCTCATTGTGTTTTTAGGTATATGCATATAATGAAAAATAAAGTAAGGCGTGATTGTGACCAGCAGATATTTGAAAATGGATATATCTACCAAACCTGGAGTTGACTTATGGCTCCCTACTAAGCATAGATTTTGTTGTGCATCTAATTTTTTTTGTATAAAATGACCTTATAGAATATGGAGAAATGTTGATAGAATCATGCAAAATATAATCAGTATAAATTAGCTTTCTTAGGTAAACTGTAAAGATGTGCACAACTTTCTCCCTGCCAATTGTGCTTAAAATTAATTCTCTTTGGCAACAACTAGAATGATTGCAGAATGTTGAGAATTTGACGTTTATTTCTGAAGCTTGAACCTTACGCAATTCTTATCTACCTGCTCTGCACTGTGTGTGCCCTGACTTATATTCAGGATCAGATTGAAATGGGTATTCCTTTTCATATTTATAAAACCAGCCAGTGTACCTTTATTAAGATTTATGAACAAATGTGAGTGGTTGCTTGCAGAAGAAAGTTTAATGAATGAACTGGATAGAAACTTGAAGAAGATTGCTTCGTACATAATATATGTGCACAAGCAATTTGCAGATGAGATGTATGAATCACTTAAAAGTCTTCTGTTGCTGTTTCTGCAAGTTGACCAAAGTTGTGCTCCAAGGCTGTTATCATTTACTTGAAAACAACAATAAATACAGTCTTGAAACAATACTTTGGAAGGGCCATAGTATTTATTTTGGTAAGTTCTTAAACGCTCAAAGAATACTAGGTTTTATTTTTGGGTACACAAAATGTCTTGCTGTGGTCTTTCTGTTGTCCAGCTGTGGTTTTATAAAAACAAATCAGTTACATGAAATACTGTGATCTTTAGTTGCAGATTATGATTGGAAGTAGTGATCAAAATATAGCTAAGTTTTTGTAAGCAGAGAACTCCATCAGAGTACTTTATATTTCTTAAAGGATACTTCTGGTAGCTATGGAGTTCTTTGTGCTCTCTGAGCTTGGTTGTTTGCTTGTAGATGTTTCATTACCCAACTAGGTAACATCATCAGTGCTAGTGAGTGTGGAGTTTGCTCCCTGTTTATATACAGTAGCTTGCCCTGTCAGTGTTGGTGGGGGTGTAACTCCTTGGTAGTTCCTTGATTAGGGTATTGTTTTCTTCTTGATTGCATGTGTGGTGTTAATCCCTGCTTGAGAGCCAGTTCTTAAGGTGTAGTTCTTAAGGCATCAGGCTAGAAACTGGGAGACCGTGAGTTCTAGTCCCACGTTAAGCACAAAGCCAGCTGGGTGATCTTAAGCCAGTCACTTTCTCTCAGCCCTAGGAAGGAGGCAATGGCAAACCACTTCTGAAAAACCTTGCCAAGAAAACTGCAGGGATTTGTCCAGGCAGTCTCGAGAATCAGACACTATTGAATGGATAAAAAAAACCCCCCTGCTTATCTGGGTGTTGGTTGCTGGAGAGGATGTGTTCTGGTCTTTTTGTTTCCTCCTCAGCTTTTTTATTGTCTATTTTGAATGTGTAAATGTGGTTTATCTCTATAGATCTTGAAAGAATAAAAAAGAAGGAAACAAAAGGACCAGAACACAGGGTTGCAAAACCAACTGATGTTATCAGACTCCCATGAGTACCAGTTTGACAAAGCACATTCCATGTGGTTGAGGCATCCTAAGTTTCATTCAAATGCTATGTCCTCAACTTTCCATGTAGCATTAAGAAATGTCTGGAACTCAATTTCTCTTGTTCTGTATATTATCTGTTATATGAAGGGCTTTTTGGCCACCTGCTATTTCACTGCAGCTTGCCTTCCTCCAGGAAATTGACAATTTATACCCATGAGATTTTCAGTGGAGTATATTTCTTTTTTAATTCTGCTCTTAGCACTTAAATAAAATGGGCACTCTCTTGATTTCATGTTGTTGGATTGTAATGCAGCTTAGATATGAGATTGATTGAGTTTAAGCATGAATCAAGAGGCTGAATTATTTATATATGGGATTAATCTGGAAATTGCTGATTAATATATGGTGAAATTAAATGTTAAATTGTTCTTCTGTCATCCAGTCATTTCCTGTTAGGCTCTGCACATTTGAGTGTTACTATCAAGCTTGTCTTGGTCTCTTTAAGTTTATTAATTCCTCTGCCTTTCTTCCTGTAGCTCTTTTGCTGCTTCTTCTCTAGTTGACTCAAGCTCCATCTAACTAAATTAATTCACACATGTTTTTGAAGCTGATTAAGTGGTTGATTTGAACGTAATGGGGTGTGTATTGTGTTTTTATGGTTTTAATTCTGTAAGCCGCCCCGAGTCACCATGTGTGAATTGAGTGGCCATATAAATTTGTTTAATGAATAAATAAAAATGTTTTGTTTATTGATGGTTTATTGAGTAAATCATAGCAGCTGGATTTACACAACACAGTAAAGCAAAATGGAATGAATTACATTATGGTTTAGCTTGTTGTATAAATTGGGCCCGCTGCGTCTGGCCTGTTGTATCCTTCACAAACGTTTGAATAACCAAGTTACAATTTTATCACAAATTTAATTTCTGGTTTAGAGTAGAGCTATATTTCTTACATCCTGGTGCCCTCCCACAATGTTTCTCATGCACCCCCATTTGTGAACGCTTATCCATATGGTTTCCCATCAGTGCTGGCATTAAGTCCTTTCTGGGGAAAAGATACAATTTCTGGCCTCTTTTCTGTTAGGAATGGGGAATGTTGCTGAATATAACTTCTATCAGCCCATACAGTCTGTCTGGCCAGTAGAGAGATGCTGGTAATTCTAGTTCGGCAACATAGCAGAGTTGACAGTTGACATTGGACATTGGACAGTCCCCATAGAAAAATAGTTTTGTAAACACTTTAATATTTGGTTCTGCAAAAATAGCTTTCACTAAATTGCTTATTTAGTGCAAGGTATTGCTTATTGTATAATTATATCTTACTGTATATCTTATATATCTTATATATATAATATATATTATTATATCTTATATCTTATAGATATTATATATATATACATATATATACATATACATATACACATATATATATATATATATTATATATAATATATTATATATTATATATTATATATTATAATTATATATATAATTATATATATAATTATATATATATATAATATATATATATATATATATATATTATATTATAGCTTATTGTATTATTATATTGTGACGGAGTGAGCTCCCGCACTAGCTCCAGCTCTTGCCAACCTAGCAATTTGAAAGCATGCAAATGCAAGTAGATGAATAGGTACCACTTCGGTGGGTAGGTAACAGTGTTCCGCGCATGTCATGCAGCCACATGACCGTGGAAGCGTCTTCGGACAACGCTGGATCTTCGGCTAACAAACGGAGATGAGCACCGGCCCCTAGAGTCAGACACGACTACACAAATGTGCGGGGGGAACCTTTAAAAAGGTAAAGGTTCCCCCCCACAGTTGTGCAGTCGTGTCCTACTCTAGGGGCTGGTGGTCATCTCCGTTTGTTAGCCAAAGAGCCAGCGCTGTCCAAAGACACTTCCACGGTCATGTGGCCGCATGACGCGCGCAGAACGCTGTTACCATCCCACTGAAGTGGTACCTATTCATCTACTTGCATTTGCGTGCTTTCAAATTGCTAGGTTGGCAAGAGCTGGGGCGAGTGCGGGAGCTCACTCTGTCACGTGGGGCTAGGGATTTGAACCTCCGAACTTGCGATCTTCCGATCGACAAGCCTGGCATCTTACCCGCTGAGCCGCCACTTTATTGATTATTGTGTATGTGTCTCATTTCTGTTTTCATTTTCAGTAGCTGGCGTGGATGTAATGGCCTGTCCATATAGTGACACTGCAAGTCTACCTATAAAACTAGTTCTAAAATTATTCTATGAGCAGGCCCATTAGAGAAACTATTACTGATGCTGGCTAAATACTGGCCTGAATTTTATTCAAAGTTCTCAGATTTCATTTAGAGTTTATAATATGAACTATCTGTAACAGGCTTCTGTGTTTACAATACTGGCCTCTGGAAGATAGCATCTGTCATGTATCATTCCAGACTGAAAATTGTGTATTAACATATCCACAGAATGTTTCTGTAGTTCACTTTGACCTCCTACCATTGACTTGGCAGCAGATTCCTGGCAGTGTCTTTCCTTTGCTTTCTAATAAAAACTTATCATGCTATAGAAGTTTCTTTGGTTCTGCCAGACTGGGGGAGACTACTCATATAATAGGACATATGTAAGTATTATATTACAGATCCCAGCCACTGAAAACTTGAGGATTTTTTCTTTGTATTAAATGTTATTTTGCATACAGGTAGTCCTCGCTAAATGACCATAATTGAGACCAGAATTTTGGTTGCTGAGTGAAGCAGTCATTAAGCGAATCTGACACGATTTTACGACCTTTTTCGTGGTGGCAGTTAAGCAAATCACTGCAGGCGTTAAGTGAACCACATGGTCGTTAAGTGAATCATGTTCCCCATTGATTTTGCTTGCCAGAAGCCAGCTGGGAAGGTCGAAAATGGTGATCACCTGACCACGTGACACTGTGATGGTGATACATGACACTTGGCCAAGCGCCCAAATTGTGATTATGTGACCGGGGGTGGGGGAACACTGCGACAGTTGTAAGTGTGAGGACCGGTCATAAGTCGGTTTTTTCAGCACTGTTGTAAGTCTGAACCATCACTAAACGAATGGTTGTTAAGTGAGGACTACCTGTAAATTTTAATGATATATTTTTATAATATTGTATAAAACAGAAATGCAGGCCAGGAGCTAAACCTAGCCTGCAGGTTCTGAGGTTAGATGACAACCTCTTTCAAACGACCACCTCTCACCAAAGCATTACCAGATTTTTGTTCATCTTTCTTTTGAAACTGAAGTTCCAGAAAGGGGGTCAGAACTCTGAAGAGCTGTGGTTTTAAGTCCTTGGAGGATCTTGAAGTAATGTTGTTCTTCCCTTGTCTCTAAAGGCAAAGCTGAAGTAATGTTGTTCTTTGCCTTTGTCCCTAAAGGCAAAGCTGAATATCCAGTAACTCTGGCTTCCAAGTGTATTTGAAGCAGTGGGTCTAAGACAACTGTATGATTTCTCAGTGGCTTGGGGGGGGGACTCCTAAGTGGGGTCACATAGTAGATCCTGTTCTCCACTCAACATTTTTTGCATAAATGTTGTGACAGGCTGGTTCTGCATGGTTGGTTGGCATGTAGAACGTGTTCTGCAAGGTGTTAATAGCTTACTCTTTCTTTTCTCCCTCCAAGATATTAAAAGCAAAGTGGAATAATTAGACTTATAATGTATGCCTTCAGTTTTAGTTCATTGGAGAAATTCTGGCGACGTTAATAGAAAAATCAGTACGTGGAATGAGAGCTCTGTTCCCCAAAGCTATTTTAGTATGAGTTCTTTTAGTCTGTTGTTTAGCAAGTTGAAGAAATGTGAGGAAAATATCAGTTATCTTAATTGAGACAAAAATGCATGTATGTGTTTGCAGTGTGTCTACACAAATCACAGGCTTTCATCTCTGTTGGTTGTGTGACTGTTAATTTTGCCACACTGTGAAATGTGACTAATTTCTCCTGCCACTTAACACTTCCATCTTGTTAGGATGCTAGAAAGTCCTGTAATTCTTAATCTAATTCTAAAGTACAGTATCTAATAACAACAGCATGGTTCAAAATTAAACTAACATGACACTGAGTTATTTGCTGTGATAACAACTTATGAATATTTTTTTAAAAATCTGGAAGTACGTACAGTGGGGAACAGCCATTTTATCAGTAGCCTGGGAACTGTTACTGCTCTAGGTTGCTTAATATCTCATCTTGGGATGCCAACTGAAGCAGCTAAAGTAATTCAAAACTGATAGGGGATTTAATGCTCAGTCAGGTATATGAACAAGGGTCCTACACTGTCCCCCCCCACAACCCCCCTTCCCCAAAAGTTGCAATCCTGACTTCAAATTCTAACAAAAGCAACAAAACCAAGAATCTCCATTGGAATGCAACAACAAGGTCTTGCTTCCTGCATTAATTCTGGTATGATTTTAGTCCCAGTCAACATAGCCAAAGACAAGGAATTGTGGAAGTGTCACTGGCTGGTCCTTTTTGGTGGAAGAAAATAAGAGAGTGACCGGGCTGCTAATGTGCATGGCAGCAGAGCAAGTAGGCCAAAGGCAAGATACTGAATTAATATTTGATTAGAAATAAATAAATAAAATAGCCAACCAGATGCTTCCAAGGAGACTAATAGGAAGATATGAAGAGCCTTACTATTATAGCATGAGTGTAGAAACAGGTGCACCATTGTACAGTTTTCTTAGGCATTTGAAAATGAAAAAAGATGCAATTGAAAATATTAAATATTCAGTTCTGAAACATTTGTGAATTTTAAGTGTTTTAAATCTAAAAATAGATAGCATCTAGGTATCTCTCTCAACTTCTTTTTCTAACCTTAACCGTAAATATCACAGGGAGTTTTTAAGTGAGCTGCCATTGAAATTTAGGTAGCAAAACCAGATTGCCACTATTAGTGGCAAAGAAGAGGTGGCGCCAAATATTTGAGAGAGCTAGTCAAGATGTTGAAAAGTCAGGAATTGAAAATGCAAGGCAAATATACACTGACTACATTCTTATCAAAATTGCCGTGACTACTCTTAAAAAAACAACAGTATAAAACACATTTCTAGTTATATTACAAACCCCTGCTACTGAATTTTGTTCAGAATATCTCTCCCCAAAATATATTTTATTTGTCGTACTTTTTTTCCAAACAACAAAAAAGGCTTACAAAAAGTAGAATTAAAAAAAAAACACCAATGACAATAATCAATATAAAAAAGCTAAATGTGTACAGGACTTTCTTAACCCAACTGAACTTAGCTCATTGCCTCAATAATATAAATGTAATAATCTGTAACTCAGCTCCCAGGCAGAAGCATTTTAAGGCACTTGCTTCTTTGGGATGGAGTGAAGCACTAGGACGTTTGAGCACCTTTGAGCACTAACTTTGCCCATCTGTTATCTTCTCCTTTGCGTAAAATGCAAGTCATGTATAGTTAATAGTAGTTGATTCCTCATAAGAAGTAAAGGCTGTGGAGAGGGAGTGGATTTTGCTTAAGGTCCTGCAGACTGGATAAGAGCCCAAGTAAGTTACGTTTAGCCTGCAGATCTGAGCTTCCCATAACTTGTAAATTAGTATGTAATGTTGTAAAAAGGTAAAGGTTCCCCCCGCACATCTGTGCAGTCGTGTCCGACTCTAGGGGCCGGTGCTCATCTCCGTTTGTTAGCCGAAGAGCCAGCGTTGCCCGAAGACGCTTCCGCAGTCATGTGGCTGGCATGACGTGCACGGAACGCTGTTACCTACCCACCGAAGTGGTACCTATTCATCTACTTGCATTTGCATGCTTTCGAATTGCTAGGTTGGCAAGAGCTGGGGCTAGTGCGGGAGCTCACTCCGTCATGCGTGGCTAGGGATTCAAACCTCCGAACTTGCGATCTTCCGATCGACAAGCCTGGCATCTTACCCGCTGAGCCACCACTCCCCCTATGTAATGTTGTACCATGTGGTAGATTCATGAAATTTATATGGACATTCTATTTAGTTTTTTTTTAAGCTGGATTGTAAAAGATAGAGGCCTTTCCAAGGCAGCATATATAAGAGAATCCTGGGCATGTCAGAAGTAAGCACTGTTCAGTTTAGTTGCACTTACTCTCAAGTAAGTGAACACAGGATTGCAATCTCAAAAATGTAAATATTAATGAGAGACCCATGGCCTTTGTTGGTATCTGAAACATAAGGAAAAAAAGTGGAAAATAAAATTCTCATACTTGCTAATACACATTTATTTAGATAGAAGTGCCCTTGTCATAATATTAAAGAGGAATAGCACACATAGATAATAATTAAAATTTATCACATTGGACAGAAGTTATTCTGTAACGGTTCAGTTTTGATGTGAGCAGTTTCCTTCATAATCAGTGGCAGATTCAGCTTTCTGAGTCAAGCCTTGGTTCCCCTTCCCAGAAGTGGCCGTGGCTTGAATAAAAAGGTGTGGACCCAAATCAGCTCTGCCAAGATTTGTAAATGACTCAGTCCAAATTTACATTTGTTTCATAACAGTTAATCAGCATTATGTCTGTTTCACTATCACTGTTGTTCATTATTATCATCATTGTTGTTATCATTATTTCCCCACAAAATTAATTCAGTTATGTCTCAGAAAAGCTCTCTTTGTGTCAGCCTGACAGCTATAGCTCTGTTTTTTTTTCAGCTGCAGTGTGCTATGTCTGGCAGCCATAGAGACTGCAGCCTCCAAGATACAGAGTGTCACTGGAGGACATTCATCTATCTTTTGCAGATGGTAAGGCACAGGAAGAAGAAAGCAATGCATCACTTTTGATTGCGTGTTGCAAACATCTTTCCTGGCAAATGGAGGACTAAAACGGGGTATATGAAGTTCGGAGGCTTGCAAAGTCTGTAGCTGCATTGGGAAGACATACATTATTCTGGCAGTTTGTTGTTAGAACTAAGATATAGTTCTAGCTGGGTAAAGATTTTGGAAACTAGTGGAGTCTAATGGACATGTGGACTGATTTTTGACAGGAAATCTGCATGAGTTTGCAAAATGGCTCAGTGGCTGCATAAAGACAGATCCTTCTTGAGAAGGTCTAGCTGTGTGGTCACTAAGAGTTGACACTGACTTGATGGCAAGGAATCAAATCAATCTGCCCTGATGTTATGGGCTACATATAACTTTTCATTCAGGACTGTCAAGATTGCCAAATGTAATAATCATATAGTGCATTCTAAGTACAATTTTTATTTTCCAAGGGAGACAGTATTTCATAGGAGTTATTTTTTTTCCTCAACTTTTCCAATGTTTCCACTGTAAAAAAATGAATTAAAAAAAGTTATCAGCAAAAGGTGGTGGGAATTCCAACCCTTCACAATTCTAGTCATGCATAAGAAAATTTACAGACTTCCTTATTTTACTGTTTAGTGACTCTGAACTGTGGAGCAACCAGTTATAGCACATATTTATAAAATGATATTGCACAAAAATTATTAAATTGTTATATTGGAATGTTACTATTATTTCAAGTATTATACATAAAAAGGTGCTACGTTAATGTGAGAACAAATCAATTATTTTATCAGTGACTGTGTAAAACAGGGCTTTCCAAAGTTTTCCCGCGGCGACACACCAACCGCCGCCGTTGCGGCAGCGCGCAAAAACCCGGAAGCGCTGCTGCTGCTTTCGGGTTTTTGTGCGCCGCCGTTGGTGTGTCACCGCGGGAAAACCCAGAAGCGCTGATGATGATCAGCGCTTCCGGGTTGTGTGGCGACACACCAGACTGTGTGTGGCGACACACTTTTGTGTCGTGACACACAGTTTGGAAAGCTCTGGTGTAAAATCTCAGAGAGTGAAAGGAAAGGATAGGATATCCTCTTGCATAGTGTTGTAGTAATTCATAAATGGGAAAAATGGAAAGAAAAAAATCCAATAGTTCTAGTTTTATATTTCTATCTCATTAAAATTAGTTGGGAAAGAAGTTTTTAAAATATATCATGATCCTGTGCTTTATATTGGAAAATAAGGATTCTTGATCTTCAGAATTTTTTCCAAAGTCTGATAGAACAGTTGCTTTTTTTTCTTTCCTGATCATATTTAGATGAGAAATGTGTCTTGTATTAGCAATTAAGAATATGTTACTTTGGTATTTATTTATTGCATACTTTCAGTAACATTCATACTGTCTCAGCTATGAGATTATTAATTGATACGCAGTTCAAAAGATGCATCAAGGAAATGTGCAAGTTATTCCGTCCTTCCAAGTAGCCTCTTAGCTGTTGAATTTCTGTTTACTTACATGTACTTACTATGTTGTTTATTTTTAATTATTCTAGTCAGTATTCCTAATACTGTCATTGGCTAATAAGCTAAAAAGGCATCTTTCTGAATCATAACATAAAATAAAAATGAAATACAGTACTTTCAGAAGAATTTTAGCTTAAGAGATCTCCAAAACCTTATCGTAAACCACCCAGAGACCTTTTATTGTAAACCTAAAAGCTTCATTGTAAACCGCCCAGAGTCCCTCTTTTGGGGGAGATGGGCGGTGATAAAATTTGATAAATAAATAAATAAATCCTTAATGAAACCTCGATCTCTTTTTCTTCCGAGATTTAAAGATCTTGCCAAATTCTCCACTTACATAAAACACTAACAATAGAATGCATTCTCTTCTCCTGGTAACCACAGAGACTAGAACCTTGTGAATTCAAACTTTGTTCTTCTCCTTTATTTGTTCTACTGTAAGATACTAGGAATAATTTTATCAGATGTTACTTATTGTGCTTTCAGTGTGCTGAACATACAACTGATTGTGAGTGACACATTTCCATCCTACTAAATGAAAAGTGTTGGCAGCTATTCCTGGTTTTGATTGCTCTCAGGGCATTCTTACAAAGAAATATCTTGCTGCAATAGAAAGATTGGGTTAGATGGCTGCAAATTACATGGATGCTGCACATTTGAAAGCTTTATGGGTATGGTAGCCTATAAATAAAAATTTCTTCCTTTATTATGGCAACATGTAGCCATGTTAATGTAAGTACAGGGAGTCCTTGCTTAACTACCACAATTGGGACCAGAATTTCAGTTGCTAAGCAAAGTGGTTATTAAGCAAATCCAACCCGATTTTACGACCTTTCTGTGACGGTCGTTAAGTGGATCACCGTGAGTGTTAAGCGAACCACGTGGTCATTAAGCAAATCATGCAGTTCTCCATTGATTTTGCTTGTCAGAAGCTGGCCGGGAAGGTCATAAATGGCGATCACGTGACCACGGGATGCTGTGACAGTCAATTGTGAATCGGTTGTCAAGCGCCCAAATCATGATCATGTGACTGCGGGGACGCTGCAATGGTCATAAGTGTGAGGACCGGTCGTAAGTTGGTTTTTCGGAACCATCATGAAACAAATGGTTATTAAGCGAGGACCACCTGTATTGTGCTGCTACACGGAAAGATTTTTTGAAGGGGGATTGTAATTATAGAAGAAACTATGTTTTACAGTTTCCCATTGAATCTTATGGATTTGGCTTATGGATATATGTATGTATGTATGTATGTATGTATGTCTTGATTGTATTTACATTCTTCAGAGTTCTTTAGTTACTCTCCTTGGAGTTATTCTTAATTTTTCATCTATGATTTATTTATTTATTTATTTAAATAAAATTATATCCCACCTTTCTAGTGTATATGCATCTCTGAGGCAGTTTGAAACAGATATAAATATATATATGTTAAAAAGAACCAATGGAATTTGGTCATCTGGTAGAAGGGGGAACTATAGTAGATAGCATACTCAGGTAAAATGTGCATGGCCTGTGGAACAAATGCCTTCCTAAATAGGAAAGTCTTAAACCAGTTGGTAAGAGGCTACCAGAGAGGGTGTCTAAGTGGCCTTCTAAGGCCTGGAATTCCACAGTTCAGGTGTGATTGTTGAGTTCTTTTCCTTTGTTTCCAGGAGTTAGGCTCCTCCCACTGTCGGGACATTGCAAAGGGTCTCTCCATCAGATCTCAGTGGGTGGGCAAGCAGGCAAGTATGGGAGGTGACAATCGTAAAGAAGTTTGAACATCAGCCTTTGTTCCTAGTTCTAAAAACACATTGTTTTCATTCCATAGGAACCATTAGGAACAAAATTGGGTAAATTAACACGACACAACTCAAATTAATTTAAGGAAGTGTGTCACATTTTTCTGTATCTGTTCTCTTTGGAGAACATCTGTTGTTTAACTTGCTTAAAAAATACCCAAGCCTTTACTTAACAGTTAAAGAAGTTAAACTCTGTTGAATTGTAATACCTGGGATGGTAGAGACCATGGGGTAGGAGTGTTTAGATGAGATGGTAAGGAAGAACTTCACCTGTTTGCATATATGACTTGCGGGCACCTGCCGCAGGAGTTAGATAAGCCCTCCATTGCCATTTTGAGATAATTACCACTAGCCTCTGAAAGTTGTAGCTCCAATCTCAGAAGCAAGGAATAACTATGGAAAGAAATAACAGCCCATTTCTAAGATTAGTTTTCCAAGGATGGAAAAAAATAGTATAAGAAAATGATGAACCCTGTGCCCTCTTTAAATCCAAGTATACAAGTTCAAGAACAGATCAGAATAAATGACTTACCCATTAGGAAAGCCTAACTCAAAACCAGAACAACTAAAAAATATCTGGATAAATTAAATTTATTTTAGTATAAACCACATAATCCAGAATCAAACAATGGACATTAAGTAAATTTGAAATATTGCCAAACCACAAAAGAAGGAAAATAATTCCAAGAATTTTTGATGAAAGAAGATACAGAAGCATAAGACGAGTGAAATATTTGGAAACATGACTTTGAAATTAAGCGGAACAATGAAAAATAATGATTGCATTATGGGACCCTCTTTAATAGAATTACGTACTAAAGAAAATATATTACAAATTATAATTCGTATTAATAAATTAAATTTCCTAGTGTGCTTGAGGGATGTTCCTAGAGATGCTGAATATTCACCACAGATATATAAAAGTAAGATTAAACTTTATGAACTATTTTTAATGACTCAGTTTGCATGTCTGGAATTGGTAGCCTTCCAGATTTTGCTGAGGAGTTTAGCAACATCTGGAGGACATTATATTCCTTACCTCTGTCTATATAACAAAAAAAGTAATACATACATATAGGTAGTACTTGCTTAACGACCATTCGGTTCGGACTTACGACAGTGCTGAAAAAACCGACTTACAGTCAGTCCTTGCACTTACGACTGTCACAGCGTCTCCACAGTCACATGATTGCAATTTGGCCACTTGGCAACCGGTTCACATTTACAACCGTTACAGTGTCCCGTGGTCATGTGATCCCATTTTTGATCTCAGCCAGCTTCTGGCAAGCAAAATCAATGGGGAACCACGTGATTCGCTTAACAACCACGTGGTTTGCTTAACGACCATGTGATTCGTTAAGCAATCACAGTGATTTGCTTAATGACCACTGTCAAATTGGGTCAGATTTGCTTAATGACCACATTGCTTAGCAACTGAAATTCCGATCCCAATTGTGGTAGTTAAGTGAGGACTACCTTTAATTAGCAACTAATCTGTACCTCCCCTACCTTGTTTTGATAAAGGATTGTTATGAAAAAAGTATTATTGGCTTTTATGCAGGTCTTATCAAAGAAAGAAATACCAAGCTTGAAGAGGTGTGATGGATTGTAATATTGTACTCTCCAGTGTGAAATAAAGTATTACAAGAGAAGTTAAACCACCAGAATGGTGATGGGGAAAATTGGCTTGAACAGTTATATAGTACTCAGTATATAAAGAAGAATAAAGCACAGTATTGCCGCCATCAACCTATCTTTAGGGAAAAGGTGTTTAGGTTTACTGTTTTTTTTTTACCTTAATCAAGACTGAACGAGTAAATCCAACCATATAAAGTGCATCGTGTAATATAACTGACTGCTGTTGTGTCAGATGTTAATACTATGTTTTTGAGTTTGTTAAATAAAACATTAAAAGTGATAGAAATGAATAATGATGGCATAGCATGTACATGCAATTGCCACATAATATGCCAAATTTTCTTCTCTTGAAACAACCCCCCGTGGAAACATTTCTGATCACCTTTGGGGATTCCCAGTGTAATTTCTGAAGTAGGTTGAAAAGAACTTAACCACTAGAATTGGCTGATAGAAACATGGTGTTATTAGCTGTTTGTTTTCTGCTACCAGTGAACACGCTGAAACATTAGACTAATTTTTTTTTGTCTTTAACTGCATTCTGGCTATGACCTTGGCTGATCCCAAATATGCAACTTTGTACAGTCGCTGAACAAGTGGTCGCTGAACGAGGACTCCCTGTATATGACTGGACTATTCAAGGCTATTCTACTGTTTCAGGAAAGAGAGAGAAGACACCCACCCCCAGGAATGGGTTTCTTTAAAAGACAGACAATACTTAGCCTCCCAACTACTGCCCTGTTTTTTGTAAGACTGATATAATCATGATGGAACAGATCTACAACCATTGGGAGGATATTTTTTTTAACGTTTAAAAACTCAGCAATCAAAGACCACTTAGAAATATTACAAACTCCTGTCCTTGCTCCTCTGTTTTTGTTTCCAGGCAAACCCATTGTCGTTCAGCCATACCTGTACTAAAATCCTGAATTTCTGAGTTTTGCTTTAAAATTGTGCAGCAATTACTCTGCAGTAGGTCAGTTAAAAAAAATCACTGTGCGAGATGAAAGAGGAGATTCTGGTTCCAGACTGTAATGACTTCTTTGACCAGATAAAAACTTCCACCAGGCTCTTCCAGGTCAAGCTAGTTTCTTATCAGACAAATGGGTTTAGCTGACCTCAAATCCTGGCTTCTAGACAGTAACACCTGGGAATCTGGGAATTATGGTTTATTTGGACAGGACAGTCCCACCCTTCCTCCTTGTGCCAAATGCCAATAAGTGAATGACTACAAAGGAAAGAAGCAACAGTGGCTGAAAACAATGTTGATGGCACGTAGAACCTATTATTCTCAGCCCATGCGTTGAAGGCAAAGTGTCTTGGGGAAAAGAATTAAGGGTTTTAAACACGTCCCAGTTATTGTGGCTGTTGAGGAAGCACTACAGCCAAGCTGCTTGTTTCAAAGCAACAGAGTTATTTCTCTCATTCACAAATCAAAATATAAAAATAGTTATTTTCATGAAATATTCATGTACTGAATTGGTACAGTAGGCAATAGTCAAGATCCCCCCCTTTATAAAATAGGAAAGGAACTAAGTAAGGTCATTGTTTTGAAAGCATTGGACATAATCTATAGATTCAAAAAGTCAGGGACCATGGTCATAAAATATTCAATAATATTCAACATTAAATGTTGGCTGATTTTATTAAACTGCATTGTGCTGCAAAAACTCACCTGGAAAGACAGGTGTTGAAGTGAAACAAAATCTCTTGGTGTCAACTGAATGAAACTGAATAAAACTTAACTTGTACAGAATAAAAACCTACTCTGAATGTTTGTACATATGTTGAAGTAAAAGACTCGCCACCAATAATAAATATGGCAGTTCATTACAGTTACAGCAACAGATAATAATTACTACAGAATTGTTATAAATAGAGCCCTTCTGGATTAGGTCCAGCGCAATATAGATCAAGATCCTGTTTCCCAGTAAGTTGATTAAACACCTCTGGAAAATAGAGAATTAGGTCAGTAACAATGTCTTGCTCTTGTTTTTCATTATCTGGTTTTGGAGCTATGCTGTTTCTGTCCCTGGAAGTCCTAAGTGGCCATTATGACTAGTTGCGTTGATACTCTCTTCCTTGAATTGCATCTAATTCTCCTTTAAAGTGTCAAATACTGTGATTGTCATCTGATTTTGTGGAAACCATTTCAGTAGTTTTAGTACATAGTGTGTGAATAAATATTCTTTCTCATCTAACTCAAGTTGTCGGTCATTCACCTTCGGTGGAAAGATTTGTGTTTTATGCTTTGTCTGGGTTGAGAATAAAAGGCTTTCTTCATATCATCCAATGTAACCAACTTCATACCCTCATCCGTCTTCGTCCTAAATCCAAAGCTTGTAACCTTTCTTTATATGAATAGTGCTCTAACTCATGGGTTCTTTAGTCACCCTATTTCATATGCTTGCCATCTGTGTAATGTACCTTTTGAGATGTAGTTATGGGAACAATATACCAATTTAATTTATTTGTAATGAATTAATTGGGAAGGGGGTATCTTATTCATGAATGTCTGTTAAGAAAGTACAGTGTCATGGTGATCTTTGGCAATGATGATGCATGGTGATGACATTTGGTTAATTACATGCAGTTGGTAGTACTGAAGCATAGTAAATTGAGATTCTATGATACAGTGTTCAGAGGTGAAATCCAAAAGTGAAAGTGGAACAGATACCATTGACAGAAGAGAGTTCTGCATTTGTTTAACCCTCCAAAATTTGTTATGGAGGTTTGGGGTTCCTTTGCCATATAGATTTGGGGAGAGAAATGGAGGGGGAAATGTGCTTATTCCAGTGTACAGTCAGAAGCTTGCTTATGCAGTACTGG
This sequence comes from Charina bottae, assembly GCA_023362775.1. Taxonomy (NCBI): domain Eukaryota; kingdom Metazoa; phylum Chordata; class Lepidosauria; order Squamata; family Charinaidae; genus Charina; species Charina bottae. The sequence goes on along the minus strand of JALMGJ010000044.1, from coordinate 3,606,478 downwards.
ATTTAATTCAATGTTTTAACTGTATCATATATTTGTTAAAAGACATGACTGCCTGTATCATTTTTGGTCCATTTCCTAAAAATTCTATGGATGGATTTTCCTATTTTCATAGCTGCCAAATTCTTCATTGAGCTTTTTGCTATTATGAAGAATCTCTTTCCTGATTGGTCCTGTTCAGGTTCCATCAATGTCTATGTGAAATTAGAATATTTTGCTCAAATAAGTATATGCTTGCTTGTGTTGAACTGTATTTGCCTATTCATCCAGTTTGGAAGGAATTCTTTGGAGATCAGTTCAATTCAATCATTTATTATGCTCTGTGATTAGCATAATTGTTTGGAGCTCATCACAATCTGTTTGGCTTTTCACCACTCTGAACAATTTGGTATAATTCACAAACTTGGCCATCTTGCTGCTAACTTAAAATAGACTGTATATTTTGGAAAAAAAACTTCTTAGATGGCTGTTCTATTAAATAAAATAGCATGGTAGACAGCCTCAGAAATGGAAAACATATATCATTTAGAAATAAAATAGAAAAATATTTTTTACTTAAAATGTGTGGTGGAGGAAGATCAAGTTACAAATTTATACTGAAACAACCAAAATGATGCTTGGGCTCCAAATTATAGAATGTCATTTGGATCATCTGTTCCTTGTTGACACTCTAGAATTCTGTTTCTTGTCATCATTCATCTTGGATCTCAAAAGTTTATTTTGGAAAAGTCAGGGTATTGTATTTTTGTAGACATCAAAAGTGTTATATAGTTATTTGCCTAAGATAAAGATGTCTTCAGATCAAACTCACCTTTTGCATCTACTGTATGCAGTTGTTTTGCAGCCTCGGCACAACTTTTAACTTGTCATTTACTGATTCAACCACCTTCCTTCCTGCTTCTAATGTACATAAAATAATTTTACACTGTCTTCATGTTTTTAATGATGCATAAGGAATAAAAACTTCTTTGTGGTCAGTAGGGAATCATATGCATAGCTCCTGAGACTTTGCAGACAACATTCTCAAATTTGCAAAAGTTAGCCTTTCTATCTTTGGTCTGCAGAGCCAAGGTGGATTTCCTCCCTTTGCAAAAACCCTTTGTCTTCCTTAATTCTGCCTGTTCATCATGTGCCCACTTGATAGTGTTTTTTTCCTGGCCTGTGTTACAAGATCTCATTGGGATTGTAGGGAATTAGACTGGGGAGAGACTCGATTTCCATAGTAAGTGCTCTATGGATGATACGTTTGAAAATTCCCAAAACAAATATAGTAGTACACATCAAACCTCAAAGTATATAAAGGGAATAAAGCAGTTGCCTGCATTGTTATGCTAACATCTAAGTGCGAGAAGCTTTTCTCACCGTTTGCCAATAGAATTATACTTATTAATAATAAATCTGTAGAGCGGCTTAGGCAAGGCCACAAAGGAAGCATGACACAATCTGTAATCTGTCCCAATGGAAATTGCATGGAACTTTCTCAATCATTGTTGAGACAAGATAAATTTACTGAACTTCTCAATTTCTTTACTTTGATTGGTTCAGATCTTCATCAGGAACTTCCTGAGGCTTGCTCATTGGTTCTCATGAACTTGATCAGAGTTTTGTTTTTAATATCTTCCATGGAGGATTCTTTCAAATATAGTCATACTTTCATCTCTTTATAGAATGCTGCATGTCAGCAAGAGAATGTTGGCTTTATTTGAATTTGATGGATTTCCCTATGTGACAACACTGGACCTATGCATATTCTTAGCTGTTGTGAAATTCCTTTTGCAGGGGAGCCTATATTGAAAATATTGAGCGGTGAAACTATTGGTACAGACAAATGTTGTGACTCATGGTGGACTGGATTAATTTTGTGTGAACATCACTCTAATTTGCTTTGAATTTGGGCAGAACAGTATGTGTAAAAATGTCTAGTTACATTTTCTTTTTAATGGCCTTTTAAACTTGATATTTGGCTGTCTTGGAGATATTTCATGTAGATATCACCCTCAAACTTTTTGAAGCCAAGACATTATCCTAGCTCTTATATGGAGCACAATTAAACCCAAGTATTAATCATCAGAACTTGGAAACAATACAGTCAAAATTCCTAAGAAAGCTATTTCAAGAGGTGAAATGCATGCCCAATGTTGCCCTGCAGGTATAGGCAGGACTTACAAAAGTCAAAACAAGGGCACGACTGTGTGTGTTCAAGTACTAACTAAAGGTTCATTTCCATCCTCAAGGTCTGACATACTGTAGCTAATATTAATAAGTATAATTCCTCCTGGAAACTCCAAATTGAGAAAAAAATTATATTGACTGGGTTTTTCAAGGTAGATGCTCATGCCCTTGGGTCAAGATCAGGCTTAAGCAAAGGATCCTTGATATAGAATTACAGTACAACCAGAATATAAACTCTCACCTAAGGTACGTACAATTGGTCCATAGGAATGCATACTTCAAAGCAGGATAGTATTAGATCAACTCACAAGCAATAAATGTTGGTGAGTGTTTACATTATTGCAGTTCAATATTACACCATCAACAGAGCTGGTTGGAAAATTTAGTGAAATTCCATATGTGGCAAGGCTCATCCCATGTAAAGATGGTAATATTGAAACATGAACTCATATTCTGTTGCATTGTAACTTCTATCAAGACGTATGTAAAGAGTTACTAATCCCCCTTCTAACCCCATTTCTGGGATGTTCAATTTTTACTGGCAGATAAGGACCCCCAGGTAACTCTTGCCTTTGTGAGGTTTGTTTTTGCAGCTTGTAAAACTTGAACACCGATGATAGCAAAATAGTGCAAGCATGATTGTGTATTTTTAAATCTTGTATGCCTTATTTTGTATGTTCTATTTTGTACTTGTATTCTGTAGGTTTTATTTGTTGTTGTTGTTCAGTCGTTTAGTCGTGTCCGACTCTTTGTGACCTCATGGACCATAGCACGCCAGGCCTTCCTGTCCTCCACTGTCTCTCGGAGTTTACTCAAATTCATGTTCATTACATCAGTGATGCTATCTAATCATCTCATTTTCTGCCATCCCCTTCTCCTTTTGCCTTCAGTCTTTCCCAGCATCAGGGTCTTTTCCAGTGAGTCCTCTCTTCGCATTAGGTGGCCAAAGTATTTGCGCTTCAGCTTCAGTATCTGTTTTATTTAGTAAGGTTTTATTTAGTAAGTCTTATTTCATCTGGGTTGCTGGAGTGTAATAAAGAATGTGATTTGATAATGTAGAAATCAAGGATCTATTTAATTGATATGGCATATAAATAATCAAAGAAGCATCTCGTTGATTAGATGAGCATGGAAAATGTGTCTTAAAACAACTATTATAGCAAAATAATTGCCTTTTCTATATTAGATGGAAAGCTTGTTCTTTTTCAAAGGGCAGGTTAATAAGAGCTCGGTGTTCTTGCCTTGTATAGCAGAAGTAATGCATAAACAAAACAATGTACTATGTACAGTTCTAGGAGAGATATCAAGATAACTTACTAGTGTAAACAAGGAAAGTTTATCAAGTTCTGTTCCTCTGGCGGCTCCACAGAAACCGTGGATCGCATTATGTGTTTCTTCTAGTGGAAGGAAAGGTTGCTGGTTGAATGAATTCCCTTTCTTAGCCTGCAGTCTCCCAAATCTCTCCTCGATAGTTAGGGAGCCTCTGAAACAAATTTGAGGGTATATAGAGTATGTGTGAAGAGGAACAGCTTAGTTGCCTTGAGTACACTCATGTGATATTGGAGAAAGCCCTTCATGTTATTGGGGTTGGTGAACTAATGATTTCTTCATATGATTGCATTAAAAACAAGTACGTTACCTGAGTAAAAATGATGAATTAAAAACACACCTATATTCTTCACTTAGGAAAACATCAAATTCCTTAGTCTAATTGGGCAGGGCAAAAAGACAAAAATAAACGTGTTTTTTGTGGTTTAAGGACTAGTGGAAAACCTATATACCACAAAAGCTGCTGAAATAATGGGTTCTTTTAGTATTCACTATATCGTCAGAATCTGAATAGCAAATATGTAAAATACTCCTGCATACTGGATGTATGTCCTGATGCCTAACAAAGCAACTGCATTTATTCTGAGACCAAAAATAACCTTAATGATATGATCAGTATTTATTTCCATTTTTCAGTGTGCATTGATGGTGCTTAGTCTTCCTTACAGCTTTTGAGAGTGGAGAACTAATTTGGTTTAAATCAGCCAGCAAAATCTCTATATTATTTAATCACAATAAGAATAACAGTAAAATCATGAGTATAAAGCAAAGTGGTGGTGCTTTCTTAAGGATGAAACAGTACCCTTGACCCAGGCTATTTAATCTGTGTCATATGCATTGTAGGTAAAATCTGTATTGTTCTTAGTTAAAGAGTAACTAAGCCTGAGAGTTCAGTTTTGGAGTAAACTGAAAGCAGACAAGATGGTTCTCACAAGGAAAAAAACTGTCTTAGTTTCCTAGGAACTTAATTCATACAGTCGTTATGCAAAGGCCATGAGAGAAATAATACTTGGGGAATATTTAAATAATATCCTGAATTCAGGGCCATTTCTAACCTTTCCTACTGTTGGAAGGAAATCTTACCAGGGTCCATTCCAAGCCGGGAATGAATATACTCAGGCAGTTGCTTGAACAGAGGTGATTTTATTTTCCAAGAGCATGTTCAGAGTATGCTGTTTGGAGGTGGCCACCCTTGTATTTCCCCCACAAGCCCTTTATATAGGAAAGCTTGGCTGTTGTTATGCAAAGGTGTTCCCGCTCTCTAAGAACTTCTTAGAAAAATGCAGTTTACTGGATTTCAGCGAGGAGGCGCTCTGTGGTCAGGCCCCCTGCAGTTTGTGTTTCCTGTTCTGATAGTCCAGGTTCCCTGCGGGGCTGTGGCCTTGTCTACTAGCCTGAACTGTTCACCTTGGAAGGGATCTTTTGTTGGCTTCCAGTGGGGAATATGGCTGACTGAACAGCTGTGTCTGCAAGCTCCGTGGGCAGATCTGACAATGCGGCTTTTTTGGGGGGTGCAGGCAGGCTTTTCCTGCAGCCCCAGAGCGTTTTCATGGTCAGAAAATGCTTGGAATCATCCCATTTGTACTCCAAAACGCCGTCTTGCAGCCAGAGAATTGCAAACAGCATTCGCAACGATCCGGTAAGAGGCGACGATCTAGTAAGAGACGACGGGAGACGGGGATGCCATCATTTTCACGCCGCGCTGTAGCCTTAAAGGGACATTAGGTCGAGCCACCCCATTTCTAAATCACTCAATTTATATATTTTTTAACTTTTGTACCTAAGAGAGGCTTTCTACAGTAAGAAGAAACGGACTCTCTTGGTGCTTGTTATTTCTGGATTAAATTTTTAGAATCTTTTAAAGTTTTGGCTTGTTTTCCCGTTTAAAGACTAAGGAGTATTGAGAATAAATAATTGCCTTCCTGCTATTATTTTTGTACCAAATTTGAAGGATTTAATATTTTTCTACATGCTGAAATTGCTGTTTTGAATTTCTAGCTCTCTGTTCACTTTCTCTGAGAGCTGCTTGTTAGTGCTCTTTCTCTTGCCTCACTCGGAAGTTTTTTATTAACTCATTAACTCCTATCTGCGCAAGTTAAGTATCTAGGGGGCGCCATAATCTACTGCCTGAAGCATGGAAGATTTCAAGGAGACACTCTCAGAGTTCCTTGGTGAGCTTTGCTCTGACTTCAGACAGACCTATAGACAGTTTTTTGATGATGCCTGTCAAGCTATTTTGCAGAATACTCGGGACATTGGGTAATATATTATTTCTAAAGTGTGTCATCTGGCTGAAGATGTTATGGAAGATGAAGATTTTGACAAGGATGGAGATCTTTCCACTGACAGCGAGTCTGAAGTAATGCTGGACGACGATTACATTTTGGTGCTGAGGGGGTTAAAGCGACAGTCTGAGCTGAAGATAACAAGGAGAGTTGTTTTTCTGAGGGAATGTTATGGCTTTCTGAGGGAAAGTTTTGGGAGAGAAGAGAACCTGCTTTGTGGGAGTTTTTTAAGGGGCCAGTTGGGCTGTTTGATTTTTGTAAGAAAAATGTATTGTAAGAAAAATGTATTGTGAAAATGTATTATATAGGGAGATATGTAAAAAAAATTAAGAATGTTTAATTGGATTGACAATGAGGCTTTTATGATTTCATTTCTCTTTAATGATTTGGATTAAGATTTATTTGATTCTTTTTAAGGTTTGTTGGATTTTTAAGATTTATAAGGTATCTATAAGGTATAAAAATAATAATTGCTTGGTTTTCAGGTTTAATAGGGTTAAGACTGCTGTAGTATTATTAATTATAAAAGTAGACAATTTATATGTTTTTATAATTGGATTTTTATGATAGTAGATAAAATTTATGAATTTAATTGAATTGAAAATGAGGCTATTATATTTCATTTTTCTTTAATGATTTGGATTAAGATTTACTGGATTTTTTTAAAGGTTTGATTTGATTTGTAAGATTTATAAGGTATCTATAAGGTATAATAATAACTGGCTTTTTAAGTTTAATAGGGTTAAGATTGTTGTAGTATTAATGGTAAAACTAGACAATTTATATGTTTTTATAATTTGATTTTTATTACAGTGGACAGAAGTATATAGAATAGTGGTAGGAAGGAAATAAATGTATAGTCAAAGTAAATAAATGTTTTTTTGGGGGAGGGAAATTGATTCAGAGATTGATTTATATTTATATTTATATTTATATTTATATTTATATTTATATTTATGATAATGAAGGTGGGATAGAATAGAATAGAATAGAATAGAATAGAATAGAATAGAATATATATATATATATATATATATATATATATATATATATATGGAAATATGCTGTATATTCTTGTTGTGGAAAGTTGGAAGTCATTTCTTTATGTAATCTTCAAAATGTTTTTTTCTTGTGTTCCACACCTTTTTAGGTTTTTTTCTTTCTGTAGTTTTTTCTTCTTTTTTGTAGTTTTTATCTTTGTTTCAAACAATAAAATCCTTATTAAAAAAAAAAGGAAGGGATCTTTTGTTATGATTACGGAGATCTGTTTGGCTGTTCACCTGAATGGGCTCTGCTAAATTCTGTGAATGAGCGACCTTTTGTCTTACAAGGTCTCTGATTAAGTCTAAGGGAATCCTTTGTCTAAGCAGTTGGGCTTCCTTTTACATTTTAATCTCTGGCATCCCTTTTTGCATTGAACCCATTCAATCAAATCTTTATTACGGTCATAGACCAGCATAAGGAGGATAAGGTACAGTCAATTAAAACATACAAATGAATTTAAAATATAGAACTAAAACACAGGTCTAGAGGTCTGTAGCTTGAATCATGTCAACTGGATTTCTATTTTCTTAATGGAAACGTTTCGCTCCTTATCCAAGGGGCTTCTTCAGTCTGAGCAAAGTTGGTAAGGGAATCCTAAATATGTTCCTAGGTAGCTGTGTGACCTTACACCTGGGGCTAGGTCATGGTTATATTGAGATGTAATTTTTAAGTCCTTTTATCATCTAATGGAGGGTCGTTAAAAACACCATGCTGCTGTTGAGCTTCTGAAATGGTCTTAATCTTCCTAGGCACAGAAGACAACACGGGGAGGAAGATGGGGGAGAGTTTGTGCCTGAGGCCCCCACCTCTATTCAAGGAAGGATTTTCCAAGTTGGCATAAATGGATTCCTTGACCCCTCTCTCAAACCACCTATCTTCTCTGTCTAAAATGTGAACATTAATGTCCTCAAATGAATGTCCTTTTTCTTTTAGATGAAGATAAACTGCTGACTCTGGTCCTGTGGTGTTATTTCTCCTGTGTTGTGCCATCCTCCTGTACATAGGTTGTTTGGTTTCTCCAATGTAGAGTTCAGAGCACTCCTCACTGCACTGGATTGCATAAACTACATTGCTTTTCTTATGTTTTGGAGTTTGATCTTTGGGGTGTACAAGCCTCTGTCTCAGTGTGTTGGTGGGTTTGAAATATACAGGTATGTGGTGTTTGCCAAATATCCGTTTTATCTTTTCAGACACGCCAGCCATGTAGGGAATGACCAGGTTCTTTCGTTTACTCTGAGTCTCAGCCCTATCTGTCGCTGTTTTAGGTCTGGTAGATTTAGATTTGGTGAAGGCCCAATTTGGATATCCACAGGCCTTCAGGGCTGTTCTCAGGTGCTGATTTTCATTCTTTTTGGAATCCATGGAGGTGGGGATGGTTTCTGCTCTGTGTGACAATGTCCTGATGACTCCTAGTTTGTGCTGCAGTGGATGGTGGGAGTCAAACATCAGATATTGATCTGTGTGTGTGGGTTTCCTGTAGATCCCTATTTCTAGCTTGCCACCGGTCCCAATGAGGACTTCACAGTCTAGGAATGCCAGTCTGTTGTCCTTGGTGTCTTCTCTGGTGAAGCTAATGTTGGCATCTATAGTGTTTATATGGTCCGTGAAGGCCTGTACTTCCTGGGCCTTGATTTTGACCCAGGTGTCATCCACATACCTAAACCAGTGGGTGGGCACCGTTCCCTGGAATGTGTTGAGTGCTTTCTTCTCCACTTCTTCCATGTATAAATTGGCCACAATGGGTGACACAGGAGAACCCATGGCACAGCCGTGTTTTTGTCTGTAAAAGTCACCTCTGTATGTGAAATAAGTGGTGTTAAGACACAGGTCCAGAAGATGGCAGATCTGGTTTGGGTTGAGATGGCTTCTCCTTTCCAACTTACCAACTTTGCTCAGACTGAAGAAGCCCCTTGGATAAGGAGCGAAACGTTTCCATTAAGAAAATAGAAATCCAGTTGACATGATTCAAGCTACAGACAATTCCACCTGGATGACTGAGAACCTTCATAGACACAGGTCTAGAGGGGAAGAAAAGGGGGTGAAAGAGAAAGGAGGGGTAATTATAGAGGGGCATAGGATTAGTGTAACTGGAAATGCATTACTCTAGTAAATTAAAATTGAAGGTTAATTTGTGGTACCCGTCGTCATCCGGCGAATTTTAATCGCTGCCGCACAGAATCTGGCAACATTGTATGTTGTGGTAGAGTTGATATCTGACAACAGCATGGAGGTATAAAATTGTCCTGAGCGCCCCGGATATTTGTACAGCAATGGTGTAATGAGACTAGTTCGAATGTCTCTATAAAACAGGCACTGAAGAAGCACATGCTCTGTTGTTTCTATGTGGCCAGAGTCACAGGGGCACTGTCTCTCCTGATAAAAGATCTTTCGATATCGGCCTTCTAGGACAGCAGATGGGAGGGCATGACGTGCCAATGTAAAAGCTCTCCGATGGTTGGGTACCTCTAGTTTAGATAGGTATAACATGGGGGAGGCACAGTACCTACTGGATTCATTGACAATAAAGGTTGGGGAGCTAGCTAGATCCAATTGGCGTTCTGTGTCTATTACACGCTGTTTGATGAGTACTTTGGCCTGATCGTAACCCATGCTGAACCCATTCTATTTTGTAACTTTTAACCTTTTACCTTGCTCAAGGGGAAGGCAATATTGAGGGAAGCAGTGTTTCAAAAATGGCAGTCTGAGAGAGAAGGGGGTGGTTTGCCTCGAAGCCTTCCAACTCTACCTTTTGAATTCAAAATTCAATTAATCTTTTGGTTTTGTATGAGGAACCAACATTCAGGAGTTAGCAAGTGCAGTCCTGTGACTTTTTCGTTTCAGTTGTGATCTGAGAACATTATGAAGGGTTTTACTTTGAATGATAAAATTGCCATTTAATTGAATTATTGAAAAGAGAAATTAAATACCTTTTTCCCTCCTCTTACCTGTTTTGTAGAAAAGAAAAAACTGAAGCAAAGAAGATGATTAATCTGGGAATGGAGTTACAATGGTAAATGCCCTCCTATTTTGTATAATTTGTTCTGTTTAGAATAATGTTTATCTTCTTAACTATGCTTATTGGAATAATCTTCTTATGCATCTGTGTTAATAAAGGATACAAAAGAAGCTGGGTGGCCAGAGGATTTCAAGAGCAGTGCATCAAGGAAAAAAGGAACATGTTCTAAAAACATTCTAATTAATCAGTTGTTTGTGTCACATGTCCTCTCTAAGTTTTGCTTTTCACCTTTATATTTACTGCTTGTTCATTTAAACATTTATATAAACTAGTTAAACTTTCAGGTAGGGTTAGATTTTTTCAGGTGTGGTTATTGAGATAGTATCCATCCATTTATTTATCCAGTTACTGGGATTCCTGCATAGATAAGCATAGTTCTTGGTGACTCCCACTGACATTTTTAAGTATAGAGAAAAAGAAGGGCACCATAAAGCTTTCTTGCTGATAGAGAGCAATTTAATTACATTTGTCTCTCTCAATATAATATAATTTTGAAGTCAGGAGGAGCAAACTCTGCTGGCAGGGGATGTGTGTTGCTGCTGAATATGTTTATCTTAAAAGAAACTCTTATTTCTTATGTGAGGGAGGGAAGGCAATACCAGTTTCTTAAAAGAAAACACCTATGTTAGTGTATTCATCTGTATTCAAATATTATTTAAAGTTTTTAAATGTGTTGCCAGATTAATTGGGGAACCCTTAATCTGGCAAAATATTTTCAGTTAAAAATATATGTACATATTGGTATCAGCTTTGAAAATACACAAAGTGGTGTATGATCCTGAAATAACATGTTTTTAATGGAAAGCAAGAAGCAGCAATGAATCAGCATGAATGGTATGACAAATTCAGTACGTCTAAAAATAAACGAAGATATGAAGTCCTGCCCTGCAAGCCAATTATAAGCAAATGTTCTCTCTCTGCTCTCCCATTAATAACCATGATACAGCACAATAGATGACACGGAGTGCTTCCTATTTGAACTAGTCAGGAGGACACTAGCTTGAAAGTTGTTAGCACAGAAGCTAAGTAGATAGAGGAGACTGAACCTGTGTACAGATAGTCCTTGCTTAATGACGGTAATTGGAACCAGAATTTCATCACTAAGCAATGCGGTTGTAAAGCGTGATGTCACATGACTGCATCGCTCAGCGATGGCAATCCCGGCACTCTGCGTTGCTGTCATTAAGCGAGGATTGCGGGTTGTTAACAAGGACCTCCTCGCAACTTGCTGCCAGCTTCCAACAAGCAAAGTCAATGGGGAAGCTGGCAGGAAGTCGCAAGTCCCAGGCAGCTCACAAGCAGGCCAGTGGGCAGGTAAGTGGCTGCTGCTGGGTGAGTGAGAGCACGTGGTTGGCCAGTGCAAGCATGGTGGGGGTGGCTGTTGCCGACTGACCGAGCGTGTGCAGTGGCCAGCGCAAGTGCAGTGGGGCCAGGGGTGGCTGCTACTGGGTGGGGGAGGGTGTGAGCGACTTACTGGAGTGACTTGCAACCTTCCCTACTAGCTTCCCCATTGACTTTGCTTGGAAGCCAGCATGGAAGGTTGCAAATGGCGATTACGTGACCGTGAGATGCTGCAACTGTCATAAGTGAGAGCCAGTTGCCAAGTGCCCAGATCGCAATGACATGACTGCGGGGGTGCTGGGACGGCTGGAACTTTGAGGACCAATAATAAGTACCACTCGTTCAGCGCCATCGTAACTTCAAACAGTAGCTGAATGAGTGGTTGTTAACTGAGTAGTACAGGTAGTCCTTGCTTAATGACCACAATTGGGACCAGCAACTCGATCGCTAAGCGACGTGGTCATTAAATGAGACATCACATGACTGTGATGGACTTATGACCTCACTTCCCATTTGGTCATTAAGCGAATCACCTGCGGTTGTTAAGCAAGAGACATCACATGCTTGCAACTTACGATTTTACTGCCGGCTTCTCCATTGACTCTGTTGGAAGCTGGCTGTGAAGTGTGCAAATGGCCATCACATGACTGCAGGACCCTGCTATGGTTGTAAATGCCTGCCAGTTGTGAAGCACCCGAATCTTGATCACATGACCGTGGGGATGCTGCGATGGTTGTAAGTGCGAGGACTGGTCGTAAAGTTACTTTTTCAGCACCATCGTAACTTAGGAGGTTAAAGTTTATGGCTAAATAGGGCAGTCATTAAGCGAGGGCTATCTGTAAAGTTGAAAGGGTATGACTTCACTGAGTTAGCCTTGACTCCTAGTGATTGCATGGACACACAGACTGGATATTACAGAGTCAAAAAGCCCATCTATCAAAAAGGGCTCTCTGGACAAACATAACTTTTGTTTTTGTTTTTTACTTTCATTAATGATTTAACAGTGCTTCAACCAGACTCCAGAAAATAAGTTGCATAAAAAGGGACAAAAAGGAGCAAAATAGGGACACCATTTGGGAGCATATATAAATCTATCTAGAATCTGAAACAGTTTTAAAGTTGTAAATATTTATCTTCAGTATTTCTGCCCCGAAAGACATTTATATAGACAAAGGTCATGTATTAAGAACAACTACTTTGTTGATATAGCTAAAAATGAATAAAATAATTCTTAGCGAAAGGAGCTGTCAGGATTTTGCTGTTGTGTTAATTTTTCAGTCACATTATTCCCACAATTTAAAAAACCATTAATCTCCAGCAAAGGAGATAGTTACTTTGTCGTGGTTCTGGAGCTTGAGCACCTCAGTGACACCATGAGCTAAACTGTGAAGGGACACCCAAGACGGGAAGGTCATGGCAGAGAGGTCAGACTAAATACGATCCCTGGGGAAGGTAACAGAAACCCACCCCAGTATTCTTGCCGTGAAAACTAAATGGATCAGTACAACCAGAGATATGTCGGTATACCATCGGAAGATGGGACTCCCAGGTCGGAAGATGGTCAAAATGCTACTGGGGAGGAACAGAGGATAAGTTCAACTAGCCCCAGATGTGATGACGCAGCTAGCTCAAAGCCGAAAGGACGGCTAGCGGCCGACAGTGCTGGTGGTGAACGGCGAATCCGATGTTCTAAAGATCAACACACCATAGGAACCTGGAATGTATTGGTGAGATGGCAAGATTAAATATAGACATTTTGGGTGTCAGTGAACTGAAATGGACTGGAATGGGCCACTTCACATCAGATGACCACCAGATCTACTACTGTGGACAAGAGGACCACAGAAGAAATGGAGTAGCCTTCATAATTAATAATAAAGTGGCTAAAGCAGTGTTTGAATACAATCCAAAAAACGATAGAATGATCTCAATTCGAATTCAGGGTAAGCCATTTAACATCACAGTGATCCAAATATACGCCCCAACCACAGATGCTGAAGAAGCAGAAGTAAATCAGTTCTATGAGGATCTGCAGCACCTACTGGATAATACACCAAAAAGAGATGTTATTTTCATTACAGGAGACTGGAATGCTAAGGTGGGTAGTCAAACGACACCTGGAATTACAGGCAAGCATGGTCTAGGAGATCAAAATGAAGCGGGACGTAGGCTGATAGAATTTTGCCAAGACAACTCACTGTGCATAACAAACACTCTCTTCCAGCAACCTAAAAGACGACTTTATACATGGACTTCACCAGATGGTCGACACCGAAATCAGATTGACTACATCCTTTGCAGCCAAAGGTGGCGGACATCTGTACAGTCAGTAAAAACAAGACCTGGAGCTGACTGTAGTTCAGATCACAAAATTCTTATTGCACAATTTAGAATCAGACTAAAGAGAATAGGGAAGACCCACAGATCAGTTAGATATGAGCTCACTAATATTCCTAAGAAATATGCAGTGGAGGTGAAGAATAGATTTAATGGACTAGATTTAGTAGATAGGGTCCCGGAAGAACTATGGACAGAAGTTCGCAACATTGTTCAAGAGGCGGCAACAAAAAACGTCCCAAAGAAAAAGAAAACCAAGAAGGCAAGATGGCTGTCTGCTGAGACACTGGAAGTAGCCCAAGAAAGAAGGAAAGCAAAAGGCAACAGTGATAGGTGGAGATATGCCCAATTAAATGCAGAATTCCAGAGGTTAGCCAGAAGAGATAAGGAATTATTTTTAAACAAGCAATGTGCGGAAGTGGAAGAAGACAATAGAATAGGAAGGACAAGAGCCCTCTTCCAGAAAATTAGAAACATTGGAGGCAAATTCCAGGCAAAAATGGGTATGATCGAAAACAAAGATGGCAAGGACCTAACAGAAGCAGAAGAGATCAAGAAAAGGTGGCAAGAATATATGGAAGAGCTGTATAGGAAGGATGATAATATCAGGGATAGCTTTGACGGTGTGGTCAGTGAGTGAGAGCCAGACATCCTGAAGAGTGAGGTTGAATGGGCCTTAAGAAGCATTGCTAATAACAAGGCAGCAGGAGACGACGGTATCGCAGTTGAACTGTTTAAAATCTTGCAAGATGATGCTGTCAAGGTGATGCATGCCATATGCCAGGAAATTTGGAAAACACAAGAATGGCCATCAGATTGGAAAAAATCAACTTAAATCCCCATACCAAAAAAGGGAAGCACTAAAGAATGTTCAAACTATCAAACAGTGGCACTTATTTCACATGCCAGTAAGGTAATGCTCAAGATCTTGCAAGGTAGACTCCAGCAATTCATGGAGCGAGAATTGCCAGAAGTACAAGCTGGGTTTAGAAAAGGCAGAGGAACTAGAGACCAAATTGCCAATATCTGCTGGATAATGGAGAAAGCCAGGGAGTTTCAGAAAAACATCTATTCCTGTTTTATTGACTATTCTAAAGCCTTTGACTGTGTGGATCATAACAAATTGTGGCAAGTTCTTGGTGGTATGGGGATACCAAATCATCTTGTCTGCCTCCTGAGGAATCTGTATAACGACCAAGTAGCAACGGTAAGAACAGAGCACGGAACAACGGACTGGTTTAAGATTGGGAAAGGAGTACGGCAGGGGTGTATACTCTCACCCTACCTATTCAACCTGTATGCAGAACACATCATGCGACGTGCTGGGCTTGAGGAATCCAAGGCTGGAGTTAAAATCACTGGAAGAAACATTAACAATCTCAGATATGCAGATGATACCACTTTGATGGCTGAAAGCGAGGAGGAGCTGAGGAGCCTTATGACAAAGGTGAAAGAAGAAAGTGCAAAAGCTGGGTTGCAGTTAAACCTCAAAAAAACCAAGATTATGGCAACCAGCTTGATTGATAACTGGCAAATAGATGGAGAAAAAGTGGAGGCAGTGACAGACTTTGTATTTCTAGGTGCAAAGATTACTGCAGACGCTGACTGCAGCCAGGAAATCAGAAGACATCTACTTCTTGGGAGTAGAGCAATGACAAATCTCGATAAAATAGTTAAGAGCAGAGACATCACACTGAGAACAAAGGTCCGCATAGTTAAAGCAATGGTATTCCCTGTAGTAACCTATGGCTGTGAGAGCTGGACCATAAGGAAGGCTGAGCGAAGGAAGATAGATGCTTTTGAACTGTGGTGTTGGAGGAAAATTCTGAGAGTGCCTTGGACTGCAAGAAGATCAAACCAGTCCATACTCCAGGAAATAAAGCCAGACTGCTCACTTGAGGGAATGATATTAAAGGCAAAACTGAAGTACTTTGGCCACATAATGAGAAGACAGGATACCCTGGAGAAGAAGCTGATGCTAGGGAAAGTGGAAGGCAAAAGGAAGAGGGGCCGATCAAGGTCAAGATGGATGGATGGTATTCTGGAGGTGACGGACTCAACCGTGGGGGAGCTGGGGATGGTGATGGCCGACAGGAAGCTCTGGCGTGGGCTGGTCCATGAAGTCACGAAGAGTCGGAAGCGACTGAACGAATAAACAACAAAAATCCCAGGAGAAGGGTTTTATAGTTTTTCACTAGAAAATCTGGCTAAGTCCCCCGCCTGCTAAGAATTAATGTCTTATGTTCCAATGTTTTAGAAGACTAGGGATAATTGGAATATTTCCCCAAGATTTGTTGAGTAATTTTTTCCATTTCTTAAACACTTGCCACAAAAATGACTAAGTAAGTGAGCATTGCCACCAGTTATGATAACATGTACTAATTTTATTACAATTTCTCCAATACAAAGATTGTGATTAATATAATGTTATTTTAAAGGAATGAATTATTTTATAGTTCTCGATGATTCACCAAGATATATTTAAAGGCATTTTAGACGACAAAGAGTTCTCAGCTGACTCACTGAATTCAGATCCCAGATCCTTCCTCACATGACTTTTTAAAAACTTTGAAGAGAGTCTATTGTGTTTGGTATAAAACTTCTCTATAATATTTCAGGGATTTCTTTGATTTTAAAAAAAGTGAACATGGAACACAGGTCAACACTGTTAAATATTCTGGATTGGAAAGTTTTTATAAGTTTAAGAAGAAATTATTAAACTTCTCTTATTGAAAAACCAGGTTGGAATATGTGACCAATTCTTCATCAAGACATATTTAACAAAAATCCTAATCCACAAATTCTCAATTTATAGATCATGTGTTCCCTCTCACTCGCCTCTGTTACTACAAGCACACATTTAAAACGAAACAAAATTGTTCAGGTTTGCATAGTCAGAGTAGGAACGCTATCAAAACTCAGTTGTGTTTTGTTTGTGCTCTGGTCATCCAAGCCCAGTTTTGATCACACTTATGCTTTGCCAGCACATTAAGCTTTTTTTGTGCAGGCAAAACAAGCAGCAACACTGGAACAGGTTCTGTGAGGTGATTTAATAAGTCTCACCCTCTGTCAAAACCCTCTGCCAATCACAACAGATTTAACCAACTATTTATTATCGAGTTTTATTGGAGGGGAGTCACACAGATTTATCCTTTTGGAGTAGAGATATATATCAAGGTGTTTAAAAGTTGGGTGATCAAGGAATGGATGAAAAAGAGAAGGATAATTTTTCTCCAGCTAAATCTCCATTGGATTTAAGCTCTTTGGTGAATGGAAGTTCTTCCTTTCTTAGTAGAACAAGTATAGACCCAGCCTTGTGTGTTCTACTCCTATTTTGATGAAATATATTCTTACTAGTTTAAGCAAAAGCAAGTATCCAATTTCCAGTGTCCAACACTGTTGGACTTTAATTCCAAATTGCATCAATGACATAAGGAAACATTATGCTATTCTAAACTCTAAAATCACATTTATATACGCAAGACATTGATAAGGAAGAAGAACTTTATGTTCTTTAAAAATATGTCTTTTGTGTATTCTGATGTAATATTTATGTAATATTTGTTAAGAGTTGTCTTAGAGCTCAATTTGACTTTGAATGACTTGACTCATGCATGTGGTTTTCTCGGCAGTATCATGGAAGTTCTTAATAACATAACATAACAACACACACACACACATTCAATTTCCCAATGTAGCCTACAGCAGGGGTCCCCAGCCTGTGGGCCGCGGCCTGTTAGGAAGTGGGCCGTGGGGCTCCCGCCTGCAAACCCTGCCCCCGGTGTGCACGATTGGCTTCCACCTGAAAACCCCACCCCCGGTGTGTGCGATTGGCTCCCGCCTGCAAACCCCGCCCCTGGTGTGCGCGATTGGCTCCCGCCTGCAAACCCCGCCCCCTGGTGCGCGCAATTGGCTCCCGCCTGCAAACCCCCCCCCCCGGTCAATATCCTGGTTAATGCAGAAACCTGGGATCTCTTTCTCAACAGCCTACATTTTTGAAGGGTGTTTTATCTCTTCTTTTTTTGGGCACTCCATCAGTTTTATTGCCTATTCCCATATTCATGGTCATAGAATCCCTACTGTGGATTTAAAAGTCTAAAGGTAAAGGTTCCCCCCGCACATTTGTGCAGTCGTGTCCGACTCTAGGGGCTGGTGCTCATCTCCGTTTGTTAGCCGAAGAGCCAGCGCTGTCCGAAGACGCTTCCACGGTCATGTGGCCGGCACGACGCACGTGGAACGCTGTTACCTACCCACTGAAGTCTAGTTAGGCATAATAACAATTATTAATAATTAGAATATTATTACCTGCTATTATAGATAGGGAGATCTACATACTATATTACAATAGGTCTTAGTTCAGGAATAACATAGAATGTTTAACTCTTATACTCCATAATGGTGGTGGTGGTGGTGGTGGCAGAGCAGGTGCGCATGTGTTTGTATTTTTTGCATGCACACACACACTATTTAAAGCAAGTTTATGTTTATACTACATAGCAGAATAGTTGCACAGAGAACTTTAAAGTATGAAGGCAGTGTTGTAAATGCAAGTTAAGCAAGGTCATTAATAAGAAGTGGCCAATTCATCAAGTTTTATTTCAACACTTATGCTGCATGATGGTGTTTTAGTCTTGAATGATGATTTAATAATTCCAGCGATGGAAAGGAAGACTGAATAACTAAAACTGACTGGAGTAAAGGCTGTGATATAGACCATGTTCTCCATGCCTTTTCCACAAGAAAAGATTAACAATGAAATTAATGGTTTCTAAAGTTTGGGGAAATAATTACTTCTTTTGTAAAATCACAACATGTAAAGCAGTCTACATTTTAGTTTATTTTAGTTTTCTGCTGATGGCACTTAATTACTTCCAAGCTTTGGAATAAAAAGTTGTTTCAGGAAAACCGTGTTAAACAAAATAAGCATTATATCTGGGGGGAAAAAATGCCCTTGATCTTGTTAATACTGGCATGTCAGTGAATCACTTTTGATTGGCAGCAAATTCATATTTGACCGCCCAGAGTCCCCTCCGGAATGGGGGGAGATGGGCGGTGATATAAGTTAGAAATATAAATAAATAAATAAATATTTACTGACAATACTGTAATCCAGAGTAATAAAATATATGGGACTCCAGTATATACACCAAGTCCTTTCCACTTCTCAGCTGCTAGTGGATAAGTCCACCTTGTGGCCTGGATTGTGGGCCTTCATTAGCTGACACCCTTTGTCACTGACTTCATCCTTAAGATAATTTCCAGGATATTGAAGAACTGATCACTGACCTTGATTACCAGAAGTAAGCATTAGCAGTGGAATTATGAAAACTCATTATAGCTTTCTAGAGTCATGAGAATAGGCAGTGTGCAATTGGAGATAATAAATTGTTGAGGAGGAGCTAATGACAGCTGCTGACTGGGACGTTCCGTTCCTCTCCTGCTCTGTGTCTTGGTTTCTTTTCCTCTTTTTTTTAACCCCAGGCTTTTAAGCTAGAGGTTCTGTTCCGAAAGAATACCTGAAAGGGGGTTGGAATCACCTAAGCTGCTAATTTTGATTTTAACATTAAGCACAGAGTAGAAGTAGTTCTCTAAGCTGAATGCCCCATAATATTACACCGGATTCTCCCCTCCCTTTGTCACTGACCAAAGACAATAAATAAATAAATAAATAAATAAATAAATAAATAAATAAATAAATAAATAAAGGAAATTCATCATAACGGAGGGTGATTGCAACCCATGGACCAACTCTCTTGATTATTTCAGGAACAGTTCAGTGAACAAACTAGTGAGAACAGTAAAACCTAAAGCAACTTCAAACCCAGAGGAAATGTCCTACTTCTGGAGTCTGTGGTCATGCCTATGTCCGAAGTAATGCAGATGGTGATTGAGAAATACTGTACATGTTTCAGCCATATTCTCTTGCCTGTGGAACTGACTTTCTACAGAGGCTTATTTCACATGAATCTCATACCATTTTGGCACTAGGGAAATATCTTTTTATTTGCCTTGATATTTTAGTGTCCGTGTGCATTAAATTAAATTTATTTGGCTCTAGATAATTTGTAGAACAAACAGAAAGACAAATCCAGTGTTACAGTGTGTCAGTAAATATTCTCTAATTGGCTTCTTTAAGAACCAGTTTGGCACTGATTCAGTGCCAATCCAGAAGGCACTGGATTAGAAGCTGGGAGACCACACGTTTGAATCCTGCCTTGGGCATGAAAGCTGGCTGGGTGACTTTGGGCCAGTCGTTCTCTTTCAGCCCTAGGAAGAAGGTAATGGTAAGGTACTTCTGAAAAACATTGAAAAGAGGATTACATGGACTCATTCCTATAGTAGAAGTACTTTAGTATTGTCACTGACCAGCTCAAAAAACAGAAGGAAAAAAACAAATTGTGAAACAGTTGGTGTAATTAGTGGGTTTTACTGTGTAAAAGCCACAGTAAAAACCCAATAATTATAAGATTGGAGTGGTCAGAGTATGGTGTATTTTACAAAAAGTAAAACAAAACTTAGCCATGTTAAGAGAAATAGAATCACAGTAATTGGATAATAACAACTGTAAATAAAATGGATCCAGATGACCAAGAAATCTGACTAGATGGGGCATTATTAGCTGCAGCCAGGTATCTGTATAACGAGAACAATATAACGTGGGTTAATGCTTCAGGAACTGCTTTACCATGGGGGCAAGTGGACTTGTTCCTGTGGCCACCAGGAGTCGGGATTGACTTGAAGGACCATAGCAACAACAACAATTGGCTCATGGAGCAAAAATACAGTATTAAAATACAGGGTGAAAACAGTAAAACAACATATTTTGCCTGTTGTGGTACCAATGCTTATTGCTTAAACAGTGAAGAAAATAATCTTCAATTTTAACTGCTTTATTGTTTAGGTTCATTTTAAATATGTATTTTAAGAATATATAAACTGTGCCTTTATTTTTTTGAAAAAAAATCTGGATATCTGCTGTATAATACACATTATATCACATTGTTAAGTGACATCACAATAAAACAGTAATTACTCAACTAACCTGACAGTACAGTACTTGAAAATGGGCAAATGAAAGTCTTTATCCTTGGGGCTGCAATGAATACAATTCAGATATCAGTTGTCCCTCCATCCTGAGAAACATGGCAAAATTGAGGCAAATCAAGAGAGGAAGAGATGTGCACACAAATATTTTTCCTGCATAGTGTAATAGAAAAGGATGTCCTCTGACCATTTTGATTCACAGGCAGGTTGGTAGCAAAAATTAGAAGCAGACTGGTAGCACTGGTAGCAGAGCGCAGGGCGGCCAAAAGGGCAGAGGTGCGGGGGAGATAGGTGGGTGGGAGAGTTGAAGCGCACCCTGCAGTTGTAAATGCGGGTGGGCTGCCAAGCACCTGAATTTTGATCACTGCAGGGGTGCTGCAACAGCTGTAACTTCTAGGACTGGGCGTAAGTACCATTTGTTCAGCGCTGTCATAACTGAATGGTCACCGAATGAATGGTTGTCAAGCAGGAGTGACGATATTTGCCGCATTAGAATTTAAAATTCAGAATTTAAAAAAAATATTTATGAATCCATTTAAAAATAATAATCATCTTCTTGGCGATCACTCGTAGCCAAGTAAGATTGTTTTCCAGGGGTAAAATCTTAACAGTGGATCCGTAAGTAGCTGTAAAGGCCAATTCTGGATCTGCACAACCTCCCACAATGAGAGCATAGGTTTCCAGGTGGAAGACAGTCACAATGAGGGTTTGCTTGACATGTCTTCCTCTTAGTTTCTCCCTTTCGCCCTGTACTCGTGCTTCTTCAAAGTCCGTAGCGCCTTTAATAAAGGCTGACCTCCAATTGAAATGCTCATGAGTTAGGGCTTCCCAGTTCTCAATGCTGATATTAAATTTTTTAAAATTAGCTTTGAGAGTATCTTTGAATCTCTCTTCACCAATATTCCGTTTTCCATTCTTAAGTTGGGAGTAAAGTAGCTGCTTTGGAAAATGATGATGGTCAGGCATTCGAACAACATAGCCGGTCCAGCGAAGTTGATGTTGGATGATCATTGTTTCAACACTGGTGGTCTTCGCTTCTTCCAATACACTAACATTAGTCTGCCTATCTTCCCAAGTAAGTTGCAGAATTTTTTGGAGGCAGCGTTGATGGAATCTTTCAAGAAGTTGGAGGTGGCATTTGTACAGGGTCCATGTTTCACAGGTGTACAATAGGGTCGGTAGTACAATGGCTTTGTAAACAAGCATTTTGGTCTCCCTGCGAATGTCCTGATCCTCAAACACTACGCTTCATTCGGGAGAAAGCTACACTCGCAGAGCACAGACGATGCTGAATTTCAGTGTTGATGTCGGCTTTTGTAGATAGATGGCTGCCAAGATAAGAAAAGTGGTCAACGTTTTCTAGTAACACACCTTTAAGCTGGATTGATGGCGCTGCAGAGGGATTGGTTCGAACTTGCTGGTAAAGCACTTTGGTTTTTTTTAATGTTAAGCGAGAGGCCAAGCTTTTCATATGCTTCTGCAAAGATGTTTAGGATAGATTGAAGATCTTCCTCTGAGTGTGCACAGACTACGTTATCATCAGCATATTGAAGTTCTATAACAGAAGTTGTAATTACCTTATTTTTTGCTTTCAGCCTACTAAGATTAAAAAGCTTTCCATCTGTTCGATATATAATTTCTACACCAGTAGGAAGTTTCCCTTCAACAAGGTGTAGAATCATAGCGATGAAGATAGTGAATAAGGTTGGAGCAATAACACATCCCTGTTTAACGCCGGATCCCACTTTAAATGGATCGCTTTGAGAGCCATTATTATTCAGGATTGTTGCCATCATGTCGTCAATGAGTAGCCACAAGATGTTCACAAATTTATCAGGGCATCCGATTTTCATAAGGATGGTCCAGAGAGCAGTACGATTTACAGTATCAAAAGCTTTAGTCAGATCAATAAACGCCATGTACAAAGGGCGGTTTTGCTCCTTGCATTTTCCTTGGAGCTGTTGTGCAGTGAAGATCATATCCACTGTCCCCCTGGAAGGGCGGAAGCCATTTTGTGTTTCAGGGAGGATGTCTTCTGATATAGATAGGAGATGGTTTGCGAGGATCCTTGCGAGGATTTTGCCTGCTGTAGCTAGAAGGGAGATGCCTCGATAGTTTCCACAGTCTGTTCTATCACCCTTTTTAAAGAGAGAGATAATTATGGCTTCCCTAAAGTCTGCTGGAATCTCCTCCCTCATCCAGATTTTTTCGATGAGCTTATGAAGTTGTTGTGTAAGTTCAGGCCTGCCTTCTTTAAAAACTTCAGCAGGAATCCCATCAGGTCCACTAGCTTTGTTATTTTTCATTTGATTAGCTGCTTTACTGACTTCCTCCAAACTTGGGGTTACTGCAAGCTCATATCTTATTTGTTTTTGCTGGATTTGCAAGAAGACTTCATCAGCCACAGTAGAGTGACGATTAAGGAGATTGTAGTAATGCTCTTTCCAGCGCAGTGCAATAGACTCTTTGTCCTTTAGAAGTTTGACACCATCTATTGAGCGTAAGGGATTTGTACCATGGTTTGTTGGTCCATAGATGGCCTTTATGGCATTAAAACAGCCCCGTGCATCACGAGCATCTGCAAAATGTTGGGTTTCTTGGGCTTTTTTTATCCACCATATGTTCTTAAGTTCTCTAGTTCTTCTTTGGACTTCTGCCTTTGCACTGGTGTAGATTTTTTTTCTTAATGGCACAGTTAATATCTTTTTGCCATATCTGGAAGGCTTTCCTTTTCTTGTCAGTAATATGTTCAATCTCACTATTGTTCTTGTCAAACCAGTCCTGATGTCTCTTAGTTTGGTATCCAATAGTTTGTTCACAGGCTGAGATAATAGAAGTCTTCAATTTAATCCAGTGTTCCTCAACATTTTCAGGAAGTTCCATAGGCAGATGTTCCTTGAGAGTTGATTGAAAGCAAGCTCGTTTAATAGAATCTTGAAGGGCCAGTGTATTCATTTTACGCCTTGGTTTTCTTCCTTGGAGCCTACGATGAGGGACAATCTTTATGGCCATTGTGGATCGAATTAATTGATGGTCTGTCCAGCAGTCATCGGCGCTTGTCATGGCTCTGGTGAGAAGTACATCACGGCGATCTCTAGCATGGACAATTACATAATCTAAAAGATGCCAGTGCTTTGACCGTGGGTGCTTCCATGATGTTTTAAATTTATTTTTCTGGCGAAAGTGTGTTAGTAATGACAAGGTTATGCTCTGCACATTTAGTCAGAAGTAAGATTCCATTCATGTTGCTATTGTCAACTCCTTCTTTCCCAATGATCCCCGGCCACAAATCAAAGTCACGCCCAACTCTTGTATTGAAATCGCCAAGGAGGATAATTTTATCCTCCTTTGGTATCTCTGATAAGATGGTGTCCAACTGGGCATAAAATTTTTCCTTGATATCCTGATCTGCATCTAGTTGGTGTATAAGCACTTAGGATAGTTGCCTGTTGGTTTTTGGCGAGTTATATATATAAAAGGAGTATAACCTCCTTTTTCTTCCTTCAACTGTCCCTCTCTTGCTCTTCAAGTTTCTTGGAGTGCTGCTATATCAATATTAAAACGTCTCAGCTCCCTTGCAATAATGGCAGCCCTACGTTCAGGGTGTTCACTATCCATATTGTCTTGCAGTGTCCGTATATTCCATGTTCCAAAATTCATACGTCTTTTACGACCGCTATATGGTGACCCCACTGGACGCGGTAATCCAATCAGGGAGAAAATGAGGCAGACTATGTTTAGAGCACCTTTTCTAGCCCCCTCCCCATATGGGGTGAGCAGAGTGGATCCTAAATACGGCTGCTCAGTTGTGGATACAGCTGCTGAACTACTAAACTGCCTCAGACCTTGAGTCAGGACGACTGAATCCGCATCCACCGCCCATGTGCTGGTCCATGACTAGGGGTTTCCGGATTTCACAGTCCTGTCCCGTTGCCATTCGTCAATTGCCATGGGACTTTTAGTTGGTTTGGGTTTAGTGTAGTAGGAAGACTCCTGTGCGTGAAATTGTTTTGTGTGTGGTTGGAAGACGCCTGTGCGTGAATTTGTTTTATGTGTGGATATTGGTTCACAACCATCAGCACACAACCTTCACAGAAAAAGGCTCTAATCCAATGGCATGGATACAATGACGATTGGTGACCTTTTATCTGCTGCAGCCTTCGTCTACCTTCGCAGCCGTTGTAACAATACACCTTGTTATCTTCCGCCTGTTCTGCCGTTGAGGACTTTCTTGGATCGTTCTTTGTCTGGTTCCTGCCCCTGGAGCTTACCACCATGGGTGACCCTACCAGGAGTACATGACTCCCAATGGCTTCGCTCAAAGGGTTCATTGGGAACACAGAAGCCCACTCACCACAACAAGGTGACGATCCAGCGAGTGAGAAAAATAATAATAAACCCATTACATGTTAGCATACATAACATATTTTTATGAAATATAGCTATATATATAAAATACCTTTAATGTCTGGCTTAATTAGACAGCTGGATTCTCATATCTGCTTCTGCATTCAATCTGTTGCGATACGTTGTTTTGGTTGAAGTATATGAAGAAATTCTAGCCTCATACAGATATGTAGTCGCAAAAGAGAGGAGTATTTTGACAGCCTTATGTGCATAATTGTGGATATTCTTCTTTGATATTACACCAAAACCTGATAAGTGGTAGTTTCTTAAATGTTAATTGGAGTGTGGAATCTGAAATGTTCTCTGTCACATTAACATCCATTGGCCTATTTTGCACATTGAATGGATCTTTTATCCATGCATCATTTTGAACTTCTTGCATTGGTCATTTGGAAAATACTGGTTCACTGAGTTGCACAGATCTTGAAAATGTTGACACATTTTGTTGTATAATATCAAAAAATCACATGTTAATACCACCACCATTCTCATCAGAAAAGTCTTTTAAGTACTGGGAAGCTGTACTGTCAGTTGATTTCCTTGAATTGAAATCTTCATTCATTTTCAAGAAAATATCTGGCAAGTCTGAATAACCCTACAGGTAGTCCTCACTTAACGACCAGAATTTTGGTTGCTAAATGATGCAGCTGTTAAGCAAATCCAACCCGATTTTACGACCATTTTTGTAGCAGCTGTTGAGTGAATCACTGCGGTTGTTAAGCAAGCCACGTGGTCGTTAAGCGAATCAAGTGATTCCCCATTTATTTTATTTGCCAGAAGCCATCTGAAAAGGTCAAAAATGACAATCACTTGACCGTGGGACTCTGCAATGGTCGTAAATGCAAACCAGTTGCCAAGCACCCGAATTGTGATCACATGACCGCAGGGACGCTGCGATGGTTGTAAGTGTGAGGAACAGTCACAAGTCACGTTTTAGCGCTGTTGTAAGTCTGAACCATCACCAAACGAATGGCCGTTAAGCGAGGACTACCCGTAGTTTGTCAGTCATTCTTTCAGATAAAATTGGTGTTCCATGAAAAAGGCAGCTAGTTGAGCTCACATCTCAAACAATCACACAAGTCATTTTGCTCAAGACAACCATCATACTTTGGTAGGCAGTGTATTTCCTGTTTCGTCACAAAGAATATTAATCAGACATGTATGTATTCAAGGGTCAAGATTTAATCAAATTAATAATTTTTATTGCTTCAAGGACATTCTTAAGTGAAACTGGCATTTTTTTTTTTACTGTGACTAGTAAAGTTTGGTGCCACTGCCTTGATTCGTGCTAAGGTGTGAAAGAATGTGAGTAGAAAAGGCAAATAAGGCCTTAAGTATTATTATGAAAAGGGGGTGTGGTGGCTCAGCGGGTAAGACCCCAGGCTTGTCGATCGGAAGATCGCAGGTTCGGAGGTTCGAATCCCTAGCCCTGCGTGCGGAGTGAGCTCCCGCACTCGCCCCAGCTCTTGCCAACCTAGCAATTCGAAAGCATGCAAATGCAAGTAGATTAATAGGTACCACTTTGGTGGGTAGGTAACAGCGTTCTGCGCGTGTCATGCGGCCACATGACCGCGGAAGCGTCTTTGGACAGCGCTGGCTCTTCGGCTAACAAACGGAGATGAGCACCGGCCCCTAGAGTCGGACACGACTGCACAACTGTGCGGGGGGAACCTTTACCTATTATTATGAAAATAGTTTTCACCTCACAGACCCCCTGAAAGGGCCTTGGGGACCCCCACAGTTTCTCAGGTCACACTTTGAGAACCGTTGCTATAGGGTATTTGAATCTCAAACCATTTGCATCCTCAGAAGTTAAGTAACAGCAAGTTAATTTGGAGGTCTTAATGAATAAGACATCCATGTAGTCCAGAGCTTTCCAAACTGTGTGTCGCGACACAAAAGTGTGTCGCCACACACAGCGTGGTGTGTCACCACACCACCCGGAAGCGGCGGCGGGTGTGTGCATGGTGGCGGCGGCAGCGGCGCGGTATCAGTGTTTCCGCGTTTTAGTGGAGGCTGCCGCCGTCGCTGTGCATGCACGCGCCGCCGCACGCCCCCCTGGGCCGCCGCTGTGCGCGCGGGCGCCCCCCCGTGCCGCCGCTGGTGTGTCGCCAGCGGCGGCACTTTGGGAAGCCCTGATGTAGTCCCTTCAAAATTTGAGAGCAAAAATGGAAGAAGTTTGGGAACCAGACCGTCAAGGGAAAAGCTGAATTGTTGCACTGTTATAAGGGGAGAAGATGCATAATTTTGCTGGTGAATAGTAGCCAAGGGTAAGATATGTAATGTGTAAGACTTCAGATTTTTTAAACACACACACACACACACACACACACACACACACACACACTATATAATATTCTGTTCACTATGTAATACTTATGAAGCAGTATGCACCCGCTGTTTTTTCTTTGAAACAGCCATCTGTTTCTGTGCTTGGAAGCTCGTCAAATTATTTTAGCATAACTCTATAAGGCTGGTCTTGTTACATCCTGGGGCCTTGTAACTCAGTGGATCAAAGAATGTACTTGTTTGGCTTATAAACAAAGACATTGTAATCAAGAAAGGAATTATTTAACATCAATAGCAGATTTTCTTTTTTCTCCATGGTTTATTCAGTTGTGACTTTCTGCTTAAAGGAGGGTGTATCAATAAAGCATTTTATACCCTGATTTTGTTGTTGTTGTTTATTGCAGTTACAATTATGCAAATATGTTGTGACAATTTGTTCTTAGACACTACCTTTTAAGATAATGTAATGATGCTTGATCCTTATGTGCTTATTGACAGGGGTGTCAGAATGTTTATAGTAGTTGATATTTGATATACATGTAATTTTTAGATCCTCTGCCTCTATTTGTCATCAAACTATTTAGACAAATACAGGTGCAGAAATACCAGATTCCTAGTTCCATACCAGTGTTGTTTTGAGGGCAGAGACATTTGCAATGATCCCCAGAAGTAGAACTGGACCCATGCAGACTGTATACAATTTAAAGCTAAAATTCTAGTATTAAAGAACACAGCACTTAAAAATAAGTGATGGATTTGAGAATGTATTAGTAAGCAAGGAATTTCTGTACTTGCAGTTAAAAGACTTTTAGTCCTGATAGGAAGCATCTCGAAGGCATGACATCGTGAAATTGAGAGAATGGGCGATAACAGCTGTGACTTTATTTATTTATTTTCTATCCCGCCTTTATTGTTTTTTATAAATAACTCAAAGTGGCGAACATACCTAATACTCCTTCCTCCTATTTGCCCCACAACAACAACCCTGTGAGGTGAGTTGGGCTGAGAGAGAGTGACTGGCCCAAGGTCACCCAGCCGGCTTTCATGCCTAAGGCGGGACTAGAACTCTCAGTCTCCTGGTTCCTAGCCCGTTGCCTTAACCACTAGACCAAATTGGCTCTCTGTGACTGACTTTAAGGAGCAATGAAATAAGAAATGTTCTTGGCTTTAAAAAATTAAGTTTGTAAAGTGCTGAATCAAGCAGCAGTCCTTACTGTTTCTGGCTTCCCACAATATACTAAGCTTTAATTGAGTTATTCATTATTGGGTTAATATGCAAACCCACCCATTATGGCTTAACATTATATGCCAGCCAAGGCAGCTTGTTCAACAAACCAGGGCTAGAGTAGCCTGATTTAACACATGTGAATTGATTTCCTTCTCTTCCACGGCCCACCCCCATCCCATATATTCATACCAGACATGAACACAACTTAGCTATACAACTGGAGTTTACTGATCCATACAAGCTTCCCTTTGTTAAGGTGAAAACATATCAGTATAGATGGTTGGATTTAGGTAGATCTTTTCAAAGGTCGTGCCCATTTGTTGATTGTTGAGTGCCATCAGTTTGGTATCAAATCTTAGTGACCTCATGGATAGATTCTCTCCAGAATGGTTTGTTTTCTGGTTGGCCTTTTGAGTCTCTTGGTAGTGCATTCACTGCTGTCATAATTAAATCCATCCACAATGTTGCTGCCCATCCTCTCTCCTTTTTCCTTCAACTTTTCCAAGCATTATGAGCATCTCAAGGAACTGGGTCTTCACGTGTCCAAAACGTCGTAGTCAGCGCCTGGTCATTAGTGCTTTGAGTGAAAATGTGGGCTTGATTTGTTCTATGATCCATTATATTCTTAAAGGTTTTTTCCATACCAAAATTCAAATGCATTGATTTGAATCTTGTTTCTTCCAGGTCCAACTGTTGCATCCATAGTACCATAGGAAAAACCATTGCCTGAACAATTATAATCTTTGTTGGTGTAGACCAACATACCTATTAGGTCATTTCAAATTTACGTTAGACTATACTATTGTAATGATTTCCTATTTGCATACCTTATATTTCTTTTTAATAAGTTTTAAGAGGTAATTGTTTTTAGAAACTAAAATTTGTATTCATGATAATTAGTGGTCCTTACTGCTTATAGTATATAATGTTTGATTATTGTACTTATCTTTTTTATTTTTCTTGTATCATTACTAAGAAATTGATGGATTGCTATAAAAAGCTTTCCTTTTCTTTGCCATCAGAACCTGAAACACAGTTGACATAGATGTAAAGCTTTGCCAATAACATTTTAGTTGATAAAATAGCAAATAATATTTTTAGTTAAAACAGAAAATGATTCCATTTCCCACAGGCTCTCATTAGTGGGAGAATTGTTGACATGAATAGTTCTTTGAGAAACTGCAGTATGGTTTCATCTAAACGCAACTCTAGTTTCTCCCAAGTCCACTGACTCGAAAAATTACATGCCACTAAATAGGAATCTGCTTGACAGTATTAATATTTGCAACAGAGTTATTCTAGAAAGGAAATTTTAATTACATTTTTCTTCTGATTTGCATCAGATTCTTTTGTTTTTGCGGTTCTTATTAGGGGGTTTATATGAAGGTCCTCACTTTCTGTTTGCATGTTGAATGCCTCCTTTTCCTAACATCTGCCCTTTTATGTCTTTGCTATTCCACAGACTATAAAAGTATGTGATTCTTATCTGTTTATATATGACTTGCTTCACAGCAGTATAATTTTTTTAATAAATGCTTCTGTCTAGATAAGAAGGAAAAACACCAGCTATAAAAAATCCATATTAGGGCAATGCTTTATTAGGGCTAACTCAAAGTTCACAAAATATACAAGTTTTTCTTTATCAAAGGCTCTGTTGCTAGCTATCAATTTACAGTTGCCATTTATGCTCCAAACAAAGGTCAAATCAAATTTATATCCATTCTGCTAAAGCAATTGGATCAATATAAGGTGGGTGAGCTGGTTTTCGGTCACAGTAATATGTTTATCTAATACTGGATGGAAGCATTGCAAATGCAAATGCTAAACTGAAATCACATCCAATTAATGGTCGTCTTAATAGATTGGACTTAATGGATTTCTGGATGTATTTAAGCCAATGCTAGACAAGATACTTCCCCCCCCCCCCCGATAGGCAGAAAATCTACTCCAAGATGTATTATTCCATATTTTCTCATTATAGAATTATTGACACAAATATAAAGGAAAGTTAGACTTTAGATCATGCCCTTTTGTTCAGTTTTACAACATTGCGAATGTAGAAGTTCTATGTGAAGATCTCAATAAATTTCATGCTGCAGATAAAATAAATGAGAACATTATTAAATCAGGACTTCAAGGTTCTTATATTAAATCTTGCTTAAATGTTATTATTAATTATACAGTGGTTAATTGATTAGCTTTTACAGATGGTACATTCTAACTTTTACAGATGGTACATTCTAAGTAAAACCAAAGTCTTGGTCTTTGCATACCTACTTTAACTAAATATGCAACCTAGCATACTTAGTTAATCCCTGGCCAACAGACCAATAACATCCCTTTAAATACTTGGGTATTCATTTCCAGGAGCCATTATCCTGGATGGTACACCTTAATACAACCTTAATAACTGCCCAACACTTAATGGACATTAATGCTAAAGGTTCATCTCAGAGGGATTCAGTTAACTGTTCCTACATTCAAAATATTCCACGGCAAAGCATTTCATAGCTTTTGTATGGGTATGGAGTTACAATACTGTTACCTACCTGGAAATAATAATAATTTTTAAAGAAAATCCTCAGTCTTCTACAATTCACCCAGGCACACAATCTCTGCCAGAGCCACCTAACCATACTAACCTATTTTAAGACAATTGCTAGCCTCCCAGCTGACTGACTGATTTAGTCTTGGTATCAACTTTCCTGGGAAGGAAATCAGCAGGAAAATATGTCATCCCTTATTATATAAATTTAGAGCCAGTTTGGTGTACTGGTTAAGGCATCAGGCTAGAAACTGGGAGAGTGTGAGTTCTAGTCCCACCTTAGGCACAAAGCCAGCTGGGTGACCTTGGGCCAGTCACTCACTCTCAGCCCTAGGAAGGAGGCAATGGCAAACCACTTCTGAAATACCTTGCCAAGAAAACTGCAGGGACTTGTCCAGGCAATCTCCGAGAATCGGACATGATTGAACAGATTAAAACAAACACACACACACACACACACACACACACACACACACACACACAGAGAGAGAGAGAGAGAGAGAGAGAGAGAGAGAGAGAGAGAGAGAGAGTCCTTCCCCCTATGTAGAGGAAATTAAATCCTAGAATGGGGACTGCCTCTTAAAGCTATCCTCACTTTAAGAAAAAATAGATGTTATAGTATCTGTTCACACTCCAATCTCCAGTAAGGAAATTCCAATAAACTTACATTCCCAAACAATACCCTCACTTGAACTTTGAAGGCAGTTTCCAGATAGTGGCCATAGAACAGGATAACTGCCATTGTGTCAGAAACAGTGGGAAGACATCCAATGTTCTCTCCTACATGCTCCATTTATGCTGTGTTTAGGAATAAAACTCCAGCCCCATTTAACAGGCTCTCAAGTAGAATGTTTCAGAGTGTTTTGCTGACTGAATTGTTCAGATATCAAGTGGACATTTCTGTTTCATTGTCTATTAACATTGGAAGGAAATGGATACTTATCAGACCTTTTTGACTTCTGGCCAATTTTAGAATTAGCCTTGCCTAATTTCTAGTCACATCAGTGTTGTAACCCTGGATATATATCTGATGGTTTTATTACGTCTGCATTATAATGTGTTTACCACAATAAACTTTTACTTAAAGTTTATTTAAAATAGCAGACTGGAAAAGCTCTCTAGAAATATATGTTAATGTCACATAACAGCTCAGTTAACATTGTTGTGTTGCATTTAATTTATTCTTGTAGCAGTTAAAACAGACTTCTTTGGTACATGGAAAATTAAATTGATACCAGTTTTGTTTTAAATCAAATAATCCTTCATTTGTTATCAGCAAGGCTTACAAGTCACATTGTTTTTGTTAAAAGTACGTCCAATCCATTTTGCCATTAAAAACTAGGGGAATCATAACTTGAATTTTGTAAAAACCATTATGCTAACATTCCTAAGAGATGATAAAATATTATTTTAGGAAATCTTTGGGGTTAAGTTCAGTCTGTCCCTGAGGGTAAAATCTTCCATTCTTCCACATTTCTCATGTATATGTATTTTGGGAGGGAGGCAGTATCAATACCTCTCCCCTATATACTACAAAGAACATATACTTTATGCATGTATCTTGTCTCATACACACTGTCAGTACTTTAGTATAGAAGTTTCTTGTTATCAAATGAAGTAGCATAAACACAACATTAGCAGGACTGGTTCTTTTGATTGTCTGTGGAACATTATGTGAGTCTGTCTGTCTGTCTGTCTGTCTGTCTGTCTGTCTGTCTGTCTGTCTGTCTATCTATCTATCTATCTATCTATCTATCTATCGCTAAGTGGGTTTGATACCTGAAATTGGTATAATGAAAGTTATATGTAAATGTTCTGTTTTGTACATTGGTTGCTCTAGTAAGTTTTCTTAATTTGATGCCCTCGATGTCATGGGATGATGGTAGCTAAATGCCGGCATGTATGGAAGAATGTCAGAGGAAGTCTGTTGTAGGAGGATTCCCAAATACACCCTCTACTTCAGGGGCAAACTTTTTTTTTTAAACTGGGTGTTTTTAAAAAAATGTTGGTGTCAGAGGTTTGCCTTTTTGTAGGGAGCAGTTTTAAAGGTGCAAATAGTTTTGTTAAGTCTGGGTCTTACTGCACTATACATTAGAGAATTTAAGGATTTAAAATTTAATTGGGCAGGATTATGTGTTAGGCAGATGACCACGTTTGGAGCTGTGCATACTGAGTGGCTCCCTAGATGGGGATCCCCCAGCAGAACGTACTTGCTGGGGGGCAGGGAGAAGATCAACAGTTGATTACTGGATCACATCACATAATCTCCTAAATGCCCTACAGTGGATGGAGATAGATTCACAATTAGAAAGAAATCACCACCCCCTAATATTAACTATGACACCCCTCTGGGAATCAGTAAAAACAGAAACAGTCTACGCCCCAATGCTGGAAAATAACACAGAGGTACGAATTAGAGGGAATGAAAGTAGTGCAAAAGCAATCGCTAAATGGCTGGCAGCCCCAATTCATGCACACCTGCTAGACAACAAGTCCCGAAAACCATACTTAGACTTGTATGATCTGTTAATTTTTAATCTGAAATCTGCTTTTGTCAAAGAAACAAAACAACACTCTAGTACAGAGCTTTCCAAACTTTTCATGTTGGTGACACACTTTTTAGACATGCATCATTTCGCGACACACTCTTACAGCAGGGCACAAGGCAGGCACTAGGACCTGCATGGAATCCTGGCAGGGCAGGTTTGGAGGAGGCAGCAGCAGCCGCGACACACCCAGACACTGCAGCCGACACACTAACGTGTCCCGACACACCGTTTGGAAAGCTCTGCTCTAGTAACTGGGGTATGAAGCATAAAAAACTGGTTTGATCAGGATTGTGCACAGCTGAAAAGGTCATACCAAACAACGTATAGAAAGAGTAAATATTCTCCTGAGGACTGACTACTTTCCATATGGAATTTAAAGGCTCAATACAAGGCCCCCTGAAAAGAAAAGAAAAGAAAAAAGACTGGCAGTGAAGGAGACCTGGCAAAAATTAATTCAATCAATCAGGAAGAGGGACTCTTCCCTCTTCTGCCAAACTACCAGAGGGCTAGGAAAACCACTAGCTCACCCACCCACCGCCCAGCCAATCAAGTGCCAATTCAAGCCTGGGAGGAGTATTTTAGAGGGTTGTACATGGACCCTGCTAGTAACATAAATGAGAGTGAGATCGACCTGGACCAAGTTCAAAATTGGCCCCCTGTCTCTGTGCAAGAGGTAACCCTTAACTCATCCCTTAAGGTGAACAAGGCTCCAGGTGCTGATTGAAATAATTAAAAAAAATCCCACCTGGTGGGTGCCTCTGCTAGAGTCCCTGTTTACATTCATAGATAAGACTGGTTATCTAAGGGTCCCTCTGTGGCACAGTAAGTGTTCAGAAAGGAGTGGACAGGGATGTATCCATGCCCTCTCTTTTCAACCTGTACATCAGTTCAATGGTGGACCTTCTTCATAATCCAGATTTCTATGACCCTAAACTAGCAGGGCACAAAATCCCTATACTCCTCTACGCTGGTGATGACGCCATAATCTCACAAACCCCTATAGCAGAGCTTTCCAAACTTTTCATGTTGGTGACACACTTTTTAGACATGCATCATTTTGCGACACACTCTTAGAGCAGGGCACAAGGCAGGCACTAGGACCTGTGCGGAATCACAGCAGGTTTGGAGGCAGCAAGGCACAAGGCAGGCACTAGGACCTGCGCGCAATCACAGCAGGTTTGGAGGCAGCCAGGCACAAGGCAGGCACTAGGACCTGCGTGGAATCCTGGCAGGGCTCAGAGGCAGCAGCAGCTGTGACACACCCAGACACTGCAGTCGACACCGACACACAGTTTGGAAAGCTCTGCCCTTTAGGGCTGAAAAGAGCAATAGCAGCAATATTTTAGTACTGCAGATAAAATCACCTGATACTTAATTCTGAAAAATCTAACATTCTGGTCTTTGCTAAGAGAGCCACCCAACAATCCTGGAGAGTAAAAGGGCACAAATTAGAGTAGGTTCCTGCTTTTAAATACCTTGGGGTGGTTTTCCACTCCAAAGGCACCTGGAATGCACACCAGAATCACATAGTACAGCTAGCTCTAAGGTCCACAAGTGCTATTAAGTGCTTCTTATATACAAGTGGAGGCCAATTAATTCCTGCAAGCATTAAACCTTTTTGAGGCCAAACCACTGGCCCAAATCCTTTATGGTGCACAACTAGGAATTTATGCCAAAAAGTATTGCAAACAGTGCAAACAAAAATTTTGAGATCAATCCTCGCTGCACCCAATGGAACAGCAAACGCCCGGTTAAGGCTTGAGACAGGAATGCCTGCAATCCAGATAAGGGCCTGGAGGATAATGATAAATTACTGGCTGAAAATCCAATTCTCCCAGTCAGACTGATCCCTCTAGTTTTAATAGACAATTTTCCTTCTTCCTGGAAACAGGCCATAGAGAAGTCGGCGTTTTATGGGCTTTCTGTAATTCCTAATTTCTTTAGGATATGACCAAGCCAAACAGCTGTTCACCCAAAGAATATGGGATATGGAGTTAATAGGCTGCCCCAACATGGCAGTAATTGGATAAATAAGGGCACCTTGGGAACCAGCAAGATATCTACAAAATCTAACTTTCCCCAAGCTGAGGATAGCATTTTGAAAGCCAGGCATAACATCTTACCATCCATCCACACTGCTGCAAGGGAGATACTCCAAAGCCCCATTAACCGAGCATACCTGCCCATGTCCATGTGGCGACAAGGAGATCGAAACCAACATTACAACATTGGAAACTCTACAGGGATATCAGGTCTGCTTATATTCTGCCCCTAATGAAAATTTCCAGGAAGGCCAGACTACTTCTAGAAGATTTGAAACCCGTTATCACTTGTGCAGTAGCCAAATTCTGTGTTGTGATGAAAAGAAGGCATAACTGGTCACAGAAATAACCACAGAAATAACTACTTCTGTTTTATTCATCACTTTAGGTTTAATACACGATAGCTATCTCGTTTTAGGTGATATATATATTTCCTTCATAGATTGTAATATTTTAGATTTTCACTTGCACAGGTAATTAACACACTGTTATAGTAGTGTATGTTACATTTTTATTTGTTTTATCTTTGTTATGTTAGTATTTTATCTCATCTATTTGATTTTACTTTGGTGTATATTTTTTCAAGTTTTGCTGGTCATTGACAGAATAAACAGCATTTCATTTCATCCATTTTTTATTTACACTTTTACTACTGAAAAGGTGAAAATCAGTATTGTTGAAAGTTAGTATTTTGGGGAGTGACATAAATTGGCGTCGGGGGACCATATGTGAGTCAGGGAGTTGCCCACCCATGCTCTGTTGGCTAATTAGTGACATTTCATTGTAAAGATTTTCTACATGTATCTGTAGATTTTCTCTCTCTCTTGTTTATCTTTAACTGAAAGATACTCTTTTATCCTTAACTGAAAGATGTTCGTCGATACCTAGAGTACTTAACAAAATTATTGCTATATTGCATAGGCGATAATAAGAAACAAAGTAAAACA
The DNA here is from genome assembly GCA_023362775.1 of Charina bottae. Taxonomy (NCBI): domain Eukaryota; kingdom Metazoa; phylum Chordata; class Lepidosauria; order Squamata; family Charinaidae; genus Charina; species Charina bottae. The sequence continues at coordinate 3,569,906 of JALMGJ010000044.1, read as the reverse complement.
AGGCAGTTGTTAAATGATAATGATATAATTCGCTGCCTGGAAAACAGTGCTAATAGAGGGTTTAAATAAATTAAAACTGGCTATAAAGAGGAGATAGAGGGTGGAATAAATTTTCTCACCTGTGTTCTGTTCCTATGACTAAGATGGATATTGGATACGTAATTGCCCATATATAAACTTTGTCCTGTCTACACGTCATTTGCACACAGTCCACTTTGATTATGTAGATAACATTTCTCCAAGGAAAAGTCATGGCACTGAAGATATAAAAATACCATTCCTTTCTATTCAGTTCTGCAGTGATAGTTAATGTTTTCTTAGTGTTTATGTCTTTGAGTCAGTTTTTGACTCATGGCGACTGCCTGGACTAGTCCCTCCAGTTTTCTTGGCAAGGGTTTTTTCCCCTCAAAGTGCTTTGCCATTGCCTCCTTCCCAGGGATGAGAGAGAGTGATGGGCCCAAGGTCACCTAGTTGTTTTTTGTGCCTAAGGTGGGACTAAAACTCACGGTCTCTTGGTTTCTAGCCTGATGCCTTAACCACTACACCATACTGGCTCTCAGTTAATGCTTTATGGTGTCAATAATGCTAAGCAAGGAAACATTTCTTGTTTTTCAATCTCTGCTCAGGAACAATTAATAATTACTGTTTTATATTCAATTTATGTACTTTATGGTGCATTTTTATAACATGCCTAGTAACTCTCCAGTATTTCATTAAGGAGGGGCGAACATGGGATGTTTCTACTTCCCTTGCAACACAAAGGAGACTTTACCTATGCACATTGATTTGGAATTAAGCCTAGTGAACTTGGGAGGATGATTAAATGTATTTAAGACTGGCTTTTAAAGCTGCAGTTCTTTACAAGTTCAACTAGCGGTAAATCTTAGAAGATTTACGCCTTAGTAGACAAACAGGATTGTGAATGTCTGGTAATTTCCTCCCCTCTTTAGTACTCTGAATTAATAGCTACCAGTATCTGCTACTGTTTGGGTGATGTTTCTGGCCATATAGTGTAGAACTACCAGATCTGGATTGCACAGATCTGGGAAAATAAGCTACATTGTGTTCTGGCTTCAGTAGCATTTCAGATGCCATACCCAGATACCTACAGAGGAGTTTTTATGATGATGTAATTATTCCCAGTGAAGTCTCTCTAATTTTGCCCTTTAAAGTTGTTAATGCGGTTTTTCTGTCAACACGATAAACATCTGTGCATTTTCCCATTGTTAATTCTTTATAAATCTGCAACCTATATGATAACTTTTCAAATCCTGATGTTACAAGAGCTATATTACATCTAGGTATAATTGTGATTTCAACGCCCCAATAATCGCTTCTCCATGCAGTTCTTTTGAATTGCAGAATAAGCTTTATTAAGGATACATGTAAATCAAAGCATTCCTAAAAATCCGAATGACGTTTCCCGCCAAAAGCTTGAATTTTGCCTTTCCCTCCCCTGTACCAGCCTCCCTTCACCTGATGATGTCAATGTCCATCTCTTTCCCACTCCGTTTAAACCCCCTCCATTCCTGTTCAGGTGCAACAGGTCTACCCAGTCATTTTGTTGATAGCTAATATAACATCGTAAATATTGTTCTAGTATGGCATTCAAGGGGGTGTGGTGGCTCAGCGGGTAAGACGCCAGGCTTCTCGATTGGAAGATCGCAAGTTTGGAGGTTCGAATCCCTAGTCCCACGTGACGGAGTGAGGTCCCACACTAGCCCCAGCTCTTGCCAACCTAGCAATTTGAAAGCATGCAAATGCAAGTAGATGAATAGGTACCACTTCGGTGGGATGGTAACAGCGTTCCGCACGCGTCATGCGGCCACATGACCGTGGAAGTGTCTTCGGACAACGCTGGCTCTTCGGCTAACAAACGGAGATGAGCACCGCCCCCTAGAGTCGGACACAACTGCACAAATGTGCGGGGGAGGAACCTTTACCTTTATGGCATTCAAATGTTCAATATGGGGATTTCTCTCCTGTAGCCATTTTAAGCCTAGGACTATCAGCTGGTTTGCTATCGGGGCCATGATAAATCTCAAAGTCTCTTCGTGGGTCCCAATTCTCATTTTTACTGCTTCTGTGTAAAATTCCACTGGACTCCCTTTCATATCTGACCCATCAAGACAAAAAATGATGGGGACTTTGAGTTTATGTAATTTTAGTCTCAGTCCAGTCACTGTGGCAGGGTGGATCAAGCATCTCGAACACCCAGAGTCCAGCATTGCCAATAAACTGGCTTGCTCCCTCCCATCTAAAGTTTCAATTTTTACCTTCACTTGCATGGTTGGACAGTCTCCACTCACCAGTGGGTCGGTGCGCCCGTTGTTAAATGCCTGTCCTGTGGCGCATCTCAGGACAGGCAGTTGGAGTTTCCCCCCGGCAGGAATTTTTCAACTGTCAAGTCGTCCTCCTCTCCAAAAGTTTCTCACTTATTCCATTCTTCAATTGCCACTGCTGCTTCTTTACGTTTGGGGGTGACTTGCTTGCTTCCCTTGTCCTCCGGTTTCTTTCTTGGGGGATTAATGGCTTGAGGGTAGTTGCTGATACGATGGCCTTCTTTTCCACATTTAAAACATAATCCACTCTTAGCTCGCCATTCCTTTTCCTCTTCCCAAGATTTCCGCTTGGATTCTCGCTTGACTAACGGCACAGCGCTGGCCGGTTTCTTGCCCACAATTTGGAATTGTCTGTGGGTTCTGAGACGTAGTCTCGTGTTTTCCACTTTTCCAGCTAACTGAATCCATTAATCTAAGGCAGAGCTTTCCAAACTGTGTGTCGGGACACATTAGTGTGTCGGCTGCAGTGTCTGGGTGTGTCGCGGCTGCTGCTGCCTCCAAGCCCTGACAGGATTCCGCGCAGGTCCTAGTGCCTGCCTTGTGCCTTGCTGCCTCCAAACCTGCTGTGATTCCACGTAGGTCCTAGTGCCTGCCTTGTGCCTTGCTGCCTCCAAACCTGCTGTGATTCCGTGCAGGTCCTAGTGCCTGCCTTGTGCCCTGCTGTAAGAGTGTGTCGTGAAGTGATGCCCTGCTGTCAGAGAGTGTCGCGAAATGATTCATGTCTAAAAAGTGTGTCACCAACATGAAAAGTTTGGAAAGCTCTGATCTAAGGTGTCTGGATCCCCTCGCCCCAATGCCATTTCAATGATATCTGGTCTCAAACCTAATTGAAAATTTTCTATTTGGAAAGTCCCTGGCCAATCTGGCAGCCTGCTTACCAGTTTCCTGAACTTCATTCCATATTCAGCTATGGTGCGGTTGCCTTGTCTCAGGTTTTGCAGTTCAACTCTAGCAGTCATTTTTGACAGGGTGTCTTTGAACCGTTTTCGTAGAGCCATCATGAATGCATTAAAATTGTTTAATTCTTTAGTCCCTGCTTCATGCATGACCACCAACCAGTCTTCCGCCTCCCCCTCCAGGTAGCCAGAAACATATCTCACCTTGGCTTCTTCATTTGCAAAAGTGTTCTCGAACTCTTCCATGAAGCCACGAACGTGGGTCATGAAACAGGCTAGTTTCTTTGGATCCCCATCAAATTTCATGTTTAATTTGCTAGCTCCTGGGGGTTTATGGGGTGGGGGAATGGCTCCAGCGCTTACTAGTCTTGCTCCTAGTTAAGATCTGTCAATTTCTTCAGGCTCCGAAACCTCTTCTTTTTCATAGCTCTCATCGGTAGTTTCTCCCTCTGCCGATGGGATAGTTGGGCTAGCCGCTATCTGCGTAGGCTGTCCACCTTCCAGTTTCTGTAGTATCTTGTCCACTGCAACTTTGATTGAAGCCAGTTGTTGACTCACTGTATCTAGTTCGAAGTCCATTCGGGATGTCTTAGCCTCCAAAGAACTAATTCTCTGGGTTTGCGAGACTCACGTCTTTGTAGTACGCTTTCCCACTCCGCCTCTGATCCCCAGGGACCACTCCGCTCCGATCTTGGGAGTTGTAGCTTGGGGAATCTCGGCTGGCCCCAAAGTCTCTTTGATGTCTGGCTTCTGGGAACGTTTTTTCCGACCGCCCTTGGATTCAAATTTTACCACCTTCTCTGTCTTCAGGCTCACCACTGTCTCTTGGGAAGTGCTAGGTTGTTCCTCCCCAGCGTCCTGAAGTTCCACACTCGAATCTTCCATGGTCTGGCTTTCCAATATGCAGATAGTTAATCTGCTGCAGTATCGATTCTCGATCGTAGGACTGTCCGAGATTTCAGGACTGACCTCGTGTAGAATCGGCATACACTGGGATTTGGATCTTTCTGTGATGACCCTGTTTTCAATGCCCCAATAATCGCTTCTCCATGCAGTTCTTTTGAATTGCAGAATAAGCTTTATTAAGGATACATGTAAATCAAAGCATTCCTAAAGATCCAAATGACGTTTCCCGCCAAAAGCTTGAATTTTGCCTTTCCCTCCCCTGTGCCAGCCTCCTTTCACCCGGTGATGTCAATGTCCATCTCTTTCCCACTCCGAACCCCCTCCATTCCCGTGCAGGTGGACGACCTTGACGGATCTGCAAAACAGGCTCCAACGGTCTGGTGCGTCTCTTGGAATGTCCTCTGCCCTCCCTTCCAAAGTCTTTCCCAGGCTGACACGTATCTTCGAAAGTGAATGGCAGGATTCACACTGCAATCCTGACATGAATTCAGATTTTGGTTAGTGCCAAGTTACAAAAAATTACGCAATTAAAAAAATAACCTGTAAATTACAGTACTTAGCTTAAGTCCTGGCCATGATCCAGGACTTAAGCATGCTCAACTAGCAGATAACAATATTTCCGAGAGCTCAGTTTTCCTTGCTCCAGTGGTTCATAATAACCTGTTTTTAAGAGTCCAAAGAAATCCCACTTTGAGATACTGAATACTAAGTGCTAGCCTGAACAGGCTCTTTGTTGAGGTGTGGTATGTGTGCGGTGTGTTTCATTGTGGCTCTCCTACTCATACCTTGTATTTATTCAGCTACACTGCAGTGACGTTGTACCATGTATTATGGGTCATACTGCATATAAATTTGCTCACTTCTGATCTGCCTGTATGATCTTCACGATAGACACAGTTCACAGCGGTAGGGATTTGCTATAAAGATTAGGATAGCTAAAACCTTGATTATGAAATCTGTAGGAAACACATGGGGGACAGAGATATGCATAATCTGTCCTACTGGTTTGCAAGTAGGTTAAGAAATATTATTAAATGTTACTAAAGATCCACAGAAAGTTTTTTCTCCCAGTTCTATCTTTTGTTAATGATACAAGAGTTCAGGACCATTTCATTGTTTGTCATGTCTCTGTATATGTGTACCTTAGGATCAAGTCCGTATCACTTTGGCACCAACGTAAATTCCTTTGCTGAGTTTGTGACTTTGGATTTTGACCATCCAACATGATTCCAGGTATTATATGGATAACAGCCAGTGTTGAAGAGTAGGGAAATAGAATGCCTGGGTCTACCTCAATCATAAGCAAGTAGTTTACCAATCAGTTAAGCAATTAACTCCCGTTGGGGGAGATGGGCGGTGATAAATTTGAATTATAAATAAATTAACCATACTTCCTCAGCTGTGCTTCATCTGGTACTTCTAAGATAAAGTAGGTATTTATAGTGAATGTTTATAGCAAATGATTTAAATGTAATTGCATTGACTTAAATGCAAAAGGTAGAAAATGTGATGAATTTTAAAGAAGTTGCAAGTTATTTTGACTTGTCATATTTTTCAGAATTACCTTTTTGCTTTATGTTTTTAATTGAAGTAGTGATTCATTATTAGTACTGTAAACTCCTTAGAAATTACCCAGAATTGCAAAGTCTTACTGTTGCAGTAGATTTTAAGAAAAAGTAGCAGCCCTATAATAAAAATCAAATAAACATTGGCTGTTGTGGGTCTTCCGGGCTGTGTGGCCGTGTTCTGTCCGGAAGACCCACAACAGCCATCGAACTCCGGCCGTGAAAGCCTTGGACAATACATCAAATAAACATTGTGTGAAGTATATTTTATGCATCTTTAAATATCACACAAATTTGTTATCAGTGGTGTCCAAACCTCTCTAAAGTTGTCGCTGAGATAAAGTTTATTTCTAAATTACTTCAATTTAACAGAAACAAAGATTTTACTGGTGTTGCATCCCAAAGCACCAACGTGCACACAAAAATAGGGTACCCTAAACCCTATAGATTAATTTAAATTTCCCACGGAAATTTACCAGAAAGCTTCAAAAGAGAAAATAAAGAAGAAAGGGAAACAAATGTGAAACACTGGATTCAGAGTAAATAATAAAAGTTGTCCAATATATAGTAGAACCCGAACAGGGCTTTGTTATTTTGTGGTCATTTTTCAATAATAATAAATCATTGTTACAGGTTTCCCAATGAAAGGTTATTTTACTTTTTCCATTCATTTCAATAGTTTGTCTAAGATGGGACTTCTTAGGTATATTGGACTACAATCTCTGTTATTCCCATCTATGGGAGTATTTTGCAGTGTTCTCAGTGGTATGTGCGTGTTTCTTAGGTGTTGACATTTTAATCTGTTTAAGTTTTTCTTCATGTTCACACGCTTGATTTGAATTTGGTGGGCCTAGCTCTATTTCTGGGCAAGGATATGTATTTGAGTACTGTCTTCACTTTGTCTAGCTGACTTCTTTCCAATACCATTTTTGGAAATGGTTTTGTGTGAACTGAATAGGAAATAGAGGTGGTTGTTAGCAACATAAGGTAATTTATTGTTCACATAACATCTAGTCTATCCTGCTATTCACTTTTCACTGTGTTGGCATTATCTTAAACATAGTGACACATAATAGTCAACACCCACTTGGTTGTCTGATTTCTACTACAGTTAAAAGGAACTTTTGGCAGAGGATCTGAGCAAACTTTATACCTCTTCTGACAACTTTGTCTAGATCTCTTTGAACACCCAATTTCATGCATTGAGACCTCGAGTCTGGAAAAACAGAACAGAAATGATTCTGGAAAATGATCATGTACTTCTTTCTGAAAAGTAGGGCACATTAACAGTTCACAAGAAAATAAAACTTTTTAATAAATCAAACTTCCACGGTTCACTGTAAGCCTACACTTCTGCTACTTTTCTTGATGTAATGCTCTGTAGTCTTCTCAGAATTAACATGATACCATCATTTTGTTGGCTAAATCTAGGGTAGTTTGAATGTTTATAAAGCCTAGGGGAAATTAATTTGAATTTTATTTGAGCTAATTAATGGATGGCAGCATCATTTAGGCATGTCAGTTTCTTTTCACATTAAATTACTATAGACTGATCATTTCTAAATACTCTACTTCGTTGCTTTGGAGTTTTGTAAATTGTTATTTCTTTGCTTGGACTTGGAAAATAAGTAGGGTCAAGCCATAATTAGTACTTGGATTGGAGATATCACAGCTGTTTTGACATAGGATACAGCATCCATCATATTTTGAGGGCCAAAGCCTCATATATAAACACACTGTCTTTTTAGCCACGTCCCATCCCACAGTTTTATGTGCTTCTACCTAGTCTCAAGGAATTCAAGATACGTGTCAGGGAGATAACAAGACAGCGGTGGGGGGAGCTCCCTCAAGGAAGGGAAGCGCGTGCGCAGTTCTGAAACTTTGGCCTTGTCTCCCAAACACCTCCGGAAAGCCCCGCCCTAAGCCTGGACTTATGTCTCTGGGATTCTTCAAGCCATTTTAGTTTAACAGGATTCTGTAAGTAGGAGGGTAATAAACACTAGAGACTCGATTCCAAGCCTCGGCGTGTTATTTCTACACCTACACCAGGACATCGTAGGCTCCAAGGAAGAAAACCAAGGCGTAAAATGAATACACTGGCCCTTCAAGATTCTATTAAACGAGCTTGGTTTCAATCAAATCTCAAGGAACATCTACCTATGGAACTTCCTGAAAATGTTGAGGAACACTGGATTAAATTGAAGACTTCTATTATTTCAGCCTGTGAACAAACTATTGGATACCAAACTAAGAGACATCAGGACTGGTTTGATGAGAATGATAGTGAGACTGAACATATTATTGACAAGAAAAGGAAAGCCTTCCGGATATGGCAAAAATATATTAACGGTGCCGTTAAGAAAAAAATCTATGCCAGTGCAAAGGCAGAAGTCCAAAGAAGAACTAGAGAACTTAAGAACATATGGTGGATAAAAAAAGCCCAAGAAACCCAACATTTTGCAAACATTTTAACAAAGCTAGTGGACCTGATGGGATTCCTGCTGAAGTCTTTAAAGAAGGCGGGCCTGAACTTACACAACAACTTCATAAGCTCATCGAAAAAATCTGGATGAGGGAGGAGATTCCAGCAGACTTTAGGGATGCCATAATTTTCACTCTCTTTAAAAAGGGTGATAGAACAGACTGTGGAAACTATCGAGGCATCTCCCTTCTAGCCACAGCAGGCAAAATCCTGGCAAAGATCATCGCAAACCGTCTCCTATCTGTATCAGAAGACATCCTCCCTGAAACACAAAATGGCTTCCGCCCTTCCAGGGGAACAGTGGATATGATCTTCACTGCACGACAGCTCCAAGGAAAATGCAAGGAGCAAAACCGCCCTTTGTACATGGCGTTTATTGATCTGACTAAAGCTTTTGATACTGTAAATCGTACTGCTCTCTGGACCATCCTTCTGAAAATCGGATGCCCTGATAAATTTGTGAACATCTTGTGGCTACTCATTGACAACATGATGGCAACAATCCTGAATAATAATGGCTCTCAAAGCGATCCATTTAAAGTGGGATCCGGCGTTAAACAGGGATGTGTTATTGCTCCAACCTTATTCGCTATCTTCATCGCTATGATTCTACACCTTGTTGAAGAGAAACTTCCTACTGGTGTAGAAATTATATATCGAACAGATGGAAAACTTTTTAATCTTAGTAGGCTGAAAGCAAAAAATAAGGTAATTACAACTTCTGTTATAGAACTTCAATATGCTGATGATAACGTAGTCTGTGCACACTCCGAGGAAGATCTTCAAACTATCCTAAACATCTTTGCAGAAGCATATGAAAAGCTCGGCCTCTCGATTAACATTAAAAAAACCAAAGTGCTTTACCAGCAAGTTTGAACCAATCCCTCCGCAGCGCCATCAATCCAGCTTAAAGGTGTGTCACTAGAAAATGTCGACCACTTTTCTTATCTCGGCAGCCATCTATCTACAAAAGCCGACATCGACGCTGAAATTCAGCATCGCCTGAGCTCTGCGAGTGTAGCTTTCTCCCGAATGAAGCGTAGAGTGTTGGAGGATCGGGACATTCGCAGGGAGACCAAAATGCTTGTTTACAAAGCCATTGTACTACCAACCCTTCTGTATGCCTGTGAAACATGGACCCTCTACAAACGCCACCTCCAACTTCTTGAAAGATTCCATCAACGCTGCCTCCGAAAAATTTTGCAACTTACTTGGGAAGATAGGCGGACTAATGTTAGCGTATTAGAAGAAGCGAAAACCACCAGCATTGAAACAATGATCATCCAACATCAACTTCGCTGGACCGGCCATGTTGTTCGAATGCCTGACCATCGTCTTCCAAAGCAGCTACTTTACTCCCAACTTAAGAATGGAAAACGGAATATTGGTGGACAGCAAAAGAGATTCAAAGATACTCTCAAAGCTAATTTAAAAAAATGTAATATCAGCATTGAGAACTGGGAAGCCCTAACTCATGAACGTTTCAATTGGAGGTCAGCCTTTATTAAAGGCGCTATGGACTTTGAAGAAGCACGAGTACAGGGCGAAAGGGAGAAAAGAGCTAAAAGGAAGGCACGTCAGGCAAACCCTCATCATGACCGTCTCCCACCCAGAAACCTATGCCCTCATTGTGGGAGGTTGTGCGGATCCAGAATTGGCCTTTATAGCCACTTACGGATCCACTGTTAAAATTTTACCTTTGGAAGACAATCTTACTCGGCTACGAGTGATCACCAATGACACCAGGACAATACGTTTACCTAGATACTTTTAATCCTATCTACTCTCTTGGTCACTTGTTTTCCTGCAGAATGATAGAGATAATTTTCATAATGATGTTGCATACCCTGAGGATGACAGTATTAATTTTGGCAACCATGTGGGGTTGCCTTGTCTGGAACAGGTCAAGACTTAACAGGGTCAATAGCAACTGTATTAGTCTCAAAATATTTCAAACCAAACAAATGTGCTTAGGGAAGATGATCAAATTTTTAAAACAATTATAATCTTTTTTTTTTTAACAAAACAATCTTTAGTCTTTAAGAAAAAAAATCTTAATCTTATATTTTATGGCTGTTATATTTTATATTTATCAATAGTCACTGGTTTACCAATGAATTCACTACTATAATATGAACAATACAAGATATTATTATAAGATATCACAAGATCTCTGCCATAATAACACATATTGAACAATTTGTTTTAGTTTCAGCAACTGAGTGAAACAAAAAGGGCAAAACCAAAAAATTCAACAGTGAAGATGAGTCAATTGTACAAAAATGAGAGAAAAAAATGTTATAACAGACCTCTTCAGTGTATGTGATCTTGGAGAAGTTACATATTCTTGGCTCTTACTAGTTACAGCTTTTATGGAATATTTTATGCTTTTTATGGTTTTAAGGATATATGTAAACTGCCAGGAGTCCATCTGGAGTCAGTGATATATAAATAAATACTGTAATAAATAAATATCCTGTTTCCTATGTGCAAGCTGGGAATAATAGCAGCCTTGTTTCTTTAAATTTAGATTTGAAGATTCTAAATGCTCCTTAGTTCTTAGGTGAGAAATGGTATGGGGTTTCTGCTACACTGGAAGGGTTGTTTTTATCTCATTTTCTTTTAATAGGAATTTGATTTTGTAGAGATCCTATTCCAATGGTTTGGATTTATGTATGTATTTATAAGACTCATATGGCTGCCTATATTATACAGTAATCCTAGGCGGCTCACTACAAAATAATAAAGCAAACCAAGTAAAAACATTTCATAATCTTCCTACCACAGCCCCAAAATAACCCATACTTCATATGCTGATCCCCATCCTAGCCCAGTGCTTAGAGCAGTGTTTCTCAGCCTTGGCAACTTTAAGATGTGTGGACTTCAACTCCCTAAATTCCCAAGCCAGCAGTAGAAGGGCAGATTCCTTTGCTCTCTTTGTTCATACTCATGGGTATGTTAATGAAATGATTACTCCCCATCCACTGAGAATAAAAAGAGTGCGATCTTTGCATAGTTTCAATTTTCACATTTGGTTGATGCTTTAAATAGATTCATGAAAAGGTCTGCGGCAGGCCAATTCTTTCCACGCTTGTTCGGTTTTAATCTTCCCCAATGCATTTTTGGAACATCTTCATAACTTTTAAGTTATGCTTCTGTTCATTATGGAAAACAGGTTTGGGCTAGAGTGTTTTGTCAGTTAATTTTCAAGGACTTTGCTACTTGTTGGAGGGTGAGTACAGATAGGAACAAAGCCAGACACACACACAGGCAACTAACAAGTGAATACAGTGCTGTTTATTTCTATTCAAGTTAGTGCAAAATATATTTACAATAATTCTAGTGATAAGGGTTTGTGCATATATGTATCTGTAGAATCCAAACAGATTTATTTATTTATTTATTTATTTATTTATTTATTTATTTATTTATTTATAGAATAAATAAATATGTATGATATGTAAGTATGGACACTAGCAAAATCTAACTATACTGTAAGTACACTAGCAGAATTTTAACTAAATGAATGCAACCTCTACTCCTTTACTTTATAAGCTGAAACGTTCAGCTGCTAGTTTCTTCCCTCTTCCCAGAAGTACTTATCTACAGGCTTAGGGGAGGCTTCTGTTCCTATCTGCAAAGTTTACCATAGCAAAGTTTACTATTCTTTCTTCTTCTGAACTCACACTTGCCCAGTTCTCCAGCACCTGAACCACCTGGCATTTGCTCTGCCACTATCTATAGTCCAAGGCAGTGTTTCTCAGCTGTGACAACTTTAAGATGTGTGGGCTTCAACTCCCAGAATGAAGCCCACACATCTTAAAGTTGTCACAGCTGAGAAACACTGGTCCAAGGGCTCCATTTTCCTTTCTTCCATCTCTATGTAGATTCCTCCTCTGACTTCAGCTGCCTTGGGCACCTTCCTCGTTTCTTCTCCTTGGCTGTGGATGGTCTGGTTCCTGGCTCCCCCAGTTCTTGCCTCAGTTCCACATCTCGTGGGGTTGCCTTTCATTCCAGCAGCATCTCTTGCCAAACCTAGAAGACCCCCACTCCCCTCCCCATTTGAAAACCTATGTGCCAGCCTGCAGGTTATTCTAAGAGTTTAAGCTTTTTTCCTCCTTTCCTCTGTAACTGCCTACCTGCCTAAGTTGTGCACCTGACAGATCAAAGAGGGGAAAAAAAACTTGAGAGTCACATGTAATTTTATGATTTGATTTGATTTGATTTGATTTGATTTGATTTGATTTGATTTGATTTGATTTGATTTGATTTGATTTGATTTGTCACTGCCCATCTCCTCCTACCAGAGGGACTCTGGTAATATTTTTTTACCTTCAGGGCAGTTCATCCCTCTACACTACTTTATTTCTTCTGGCTGTGTTTGGTCTTTCTGCCTGCACTGTGGCTTCTCTCACAGTTTGGGGTCTGGATTGATGTCTTTTCATTTTCACTGACCAGATTCTGGTCACTGCTACCTATAAGGAAGTGAATGACATTGAGTTATTGGGCATTTCTAGTAGTGATTTGTTACTCAGTCAAGCTGTTTGTCAATGTATGTAATTGGTGGTGATTTGTAACATAATTTTTGAATTTTGTGCATGATTGTGAAGCATTTAATACCCATAAGATGTTGAAATTTGCATACAGTGTTACATTGTGTTGTGTTTCCTTGTATACACAAGTGTTTCTGGGAAAGTGAAAGAAGGAATGATGTTTATGGCACAATGAAGCCCCACATTCTTCTCTGTGATAGGAATCTGAGAAGAGAATATCCTTCATGTGATATAAACATAGAAAGAAAGGAAGTCGCTTTTAATTAACACAAGAATTGCATCGGATGAAATTTCCCCTTAAAGCTCGTACTGCATTATAAGTCTTTGAAGTAGCATGTGATTTGTGATGGCATTGTTGCAATAGACCAGTGTTTCTCAACCTTGGCAACTTTAAGATGTGTGGACTTCAACTCCCAGAATTCTGCAATAGACTAACAAAGTTATCCCCCTGGAAATCAACATAAAATTGTTTCTAAATCAGCTGTGCATTATATTGGTTGTGTTCCAACCTCAGGTCTGTGCTAGGCCATGTTAATACAATTGCAGGGCTGTGTGTGTGTGTGTTCTTATATCTTTTAAGTTTTGTTTACTAGATCTGATAAGTAGATTGTTGCTAAGGAAGCTTATACCACCCAAATAATCTGCACGTTCTCATTGTTTTTTCGCTGATAGTTATGGCAGTTCTGTACGAATGAATCATTATTTCTGTGTGCTAAATCTTACATTCATATTCATAAACTGAACTGGTTTGTTACTCATTCAGTGTTGTGTCTAGGTTTTTGACGGTATGGGTGGGGGGGGGGGGAAGAGCAGTGCACTGGTGTTCTAATATAGGAGACTTTGGTAGGAAAACAAAAAACCAGATTTGGCCCAAACAGTGGTTGGAATTGGCAATTGTGCAACGCTTTTACAAGGCTGTACTTATCTACTGACCAGTTCTTCCACTTCAATCTCTCCTTTGTGGACTGAATGTTCAGGCCTGCTTTGAAAAGTCCAGGGATTCACTTGCTGGAGTGCTGGTGACTTTTGCATTCTTTCAGTCCTCACAATTCACATTTTAATGTGGGTATTTTCCTAGATGAGGATGGTGAGGAAGGGGTGGTGGAGGAGTATTTTTAAGTATCTTCCTCCTAACCAACACCACTCCCCCTTCCCATATGATGGCTGAGTGCTGAAAGAGGTGGAAAATAAAAGAGAACAGTGGTGTGAGAAATGTATTCTTTGTTATACCAAAAGTCCCAACACATTTTTGAAGAAATACTTCTTTGTTGGGGGATTGAAAAACAAAAACAAATGAAATGTAGAGGAGCGTAGAGATCACCCCAAAGACGGAATGCAAGAGCGGCTACATAAACATCAACTTAGCTCTGAAAGAAAGGAGAGGGTGAGAAGGAAACGCAAGATTGCCCCGCCTTAATTCTCTTTGGTATCAGCAGAGAGAGAATCTCCATCAAACTTTCAAGAGTCCGTTATTATACCTCACAACAATAAATAGAGTTCCAGTAGTTCTTGTAGAGTCTGTTTCCTGACCTGGCCTACCTCAAAGTACTGACCTGAAATGACATGTTTACAATTTATGAAACCAGCTCCAAATATATGTAATTATATCTCTTCATATTAAATGCAGATAAGCGTGCTTGTGCATGTGTGTTTTCCTGAATATTTTACTCTTATGTTTTACGTATTTGAAAGAATGCATTGTTTCTCAAACCAATGTTTTCCTCCTTATTTTCCACCTCTTTGGCTGGTGTGCTTCCACTTGCTGCTCAATATTCAAACCACCTTTCATCTGGTACGTCCATATTTTTAAACATAGTTTCCTGTTCACATTTTTTCATAGTTTTCTTGTGGTATATGGCTTGCTGTGATTATGGAAATGTAGGATATGCCCCATTTAAAACAAGGTAGGGGAAGCACGCAGAGCACAACTTCAGAGATTCCTTCCAACCCTTTTACCAGCAGTTTCTAGAGATGGCATCTATATGTTCCTTTATGGAATGAAGTAATAATCTGGGGTGGGGGGAATTGTGTGCACGTATGTGTGCACTTTCTTCTCGGGGGATAATCAGGATGTGTGCAGACATGTTGCTTACCTATGTCCGTGAAGGTCTAATCAGAGTGGGTATAAATAGGTTGCCTCTTTTGGGGTGGGTGTTTCTGCTGAGTTTTCCTGTTGCGTTCTGCTGTCTGTTCCTGTTTGTGTGCATGTGTGCACTGGTAAATCCAGGAAGGACTCCATGTGCTCTGCTCTGGGTCACATGAGTGGGTGGGTTTAGAACTGACCAGCCCCTACTTAACTGCCCTTCCCATAGGGATCAATTGGAGGATTTTTTTCTGGAATATTTTTCTCCGCATTCCCCATTTTCAAATTCAGTATTTCTTTTGCCGGTTTATTCCCCCCCCCCCCCCTATATTTGGGTCTATTCTATTCTCGGAGAGTTATCCTGCTGGTGGATAGACTGATGGACAGAGTCTTGAACTCCTTTAAATGAATTCTTTCCAACACTCTGAGTGTTTGAACTTAGGGCAGTAGCAGTCTGAATCAGCCTTCCCCAATCAGGTGCCCTTCAGGGGTGTTTGACTACAGGTCTCATCTTCCTTAGCCATTCAACTGTAGCTGGCTGGGAGTGATGGGAATTACCGTGTGCTTAGGTGGGGAGGTCTGGTTTAAATTATCAGAGCATCTGTGTTATTGATGTTGATGGCAACCATTCTGCAGTGCTTCCAGTAACGATGAATCATCCAACACAAATAAAGTATCACAGGAAGCAACAAGGGAAGCTTGACCTCCTGGGGTAGCTCTGGTGATAAAATAAAACCAGTTATCTCAGATATGTTGGGTGTGTAAAGCCTCGCTGAATGCTTAGTGGGTTTCTTTTTTCTTTTTAATGTATTTTGTCTTCCTGTGGGAAATGTCCCACCCACTCAGGACTGTTAACTGTATGGTTAAATTGCAAAAACAGCAGTTAGATGGGGGAGCATGAAAGATTTGCTCTTTTGGGTGGCTTCCCATATTTGTGTAGTTGCCTCCCCCAGAATGTACACTCAGGTTCTGCTTGTAATCTTTTGAATGAACAATTAACATTAGTAAACAATAGAAGGCCGTTTTATTAAGAGTAGCTTTAGTCACCTTTCATAGCAGGATTTTTCCTTTTGTTTGACTGGTTAAGGTTTTTCCCTGTATATTTTAGTGTTCAGTGTTTAAATATATGCTTCTATTA
The DNA here is from genome assembly GCA_023362775.1 of Charina bottae. NCBI lineage: Eukaryota > Metazoa > Chordata > Lepidosauria > Squamata > Charinaidae > Charina > Charina bottae. The sequence goes on along the minus strand of JALMGJ010000044.1, from coordinate 3,553,941 downwards.
TTTTAAATCATCATCATCATCATTATCATTATCATGGTTGGGTGCACAGTCAGCTAGATATTTAGACTGGATTTGGCATTTTTACCCATCTATCGAGTCCTTCCCAAGGACCTGGGATAGGCAGATGTTGTTGTTTGATGGTGTTAAAGGTATCCTTGCAGGATGTAAGCTGTTCCAAGTAAAGCTGCCTTTTGTAATTGACTGATGTGGTTTTGTGTTGTTGTTGTTTTATGTTTATACACCTCTTTTCTGCTTTTTTAAGTACTTATGGCAGTTTAGTTAAGGAAAAAAAAATAGAAAATGGCCCAGAAATCAGGGAAATAAAATATTTAAAACCAGTAGTTGCCAAACTGGGTAGAGTACATAGTGATGGAGACATGTAACCCACAAAATTAAGTCTAAATATATCTGTGTGGCCTATTTGATTTATAGCAAAACTGAAAGTAGCCGTTCTCTTACCAATCCCGATTTCTTCAAATGGGCATTTTCATTTTTCCTTGTTTAGTTTTTCCAGCTTTGAAAAAAACAATCACAAAAAGAGTATTCTGTTCTTTAAAGCTCTATCTGTTTCCTCTATCTGTTCTTTCTGGGTGAAAAGAAGAATATCAGTGTGAGCTAATATTCCTCAGCAGCCAGACCAACCAAATGACTTTTGTTTACTCAGGAATTAACTGCACATTGTCTCTTAGATTAAAAGTCATGTGATAAATCAAGCAAACCCCATCTGTGCCCCAGGAGTAATTGCTATACAAAGAACTTAATTGTCTTTTTCACAAGTGTAATCACTACTAGCACTTTTCCCCAAGGTTATATGCAGGCTGCTTTAGCGTATTTGAGAAGACAGCTTTTAGACTGTCTAACATGAATTTGAGTAAACTCCGAGAGACAGTGGAGGACAGGAAGACCTGGCGTGCTATGGTCCATGAGGTCACCAAGAGTCGGACACGACTAAACGACTGAACAACAGCAAAAATCCTTCTAGTTATAAACATAAGAAAGAAGTACATTTTCTCCCCTATGGACTGTATTTCTTGATTACCACTGTGGACCAATGATTTTCTCTTTCTAGAACAGGACCAATGATAGGAGCTCATTGGGGACTATATAATAATTCAGGTCTTCATACTTGCAACACAGAAAGCTATGTATGGAGAAAATACTGACTTTTAAAGCTGCTTTTAATTTCAGCCCCCCCCCCTTTTTTTTTTTTAAGAAATTTCCTTCAAGATTTAATCTGTGCCAGGAAGAAAGAAGTCAGTGGTCTTTGTATTGTAGTAGCTTGTGTATTGAGAGAGACAACTCTGTGCATTGCTGTTCTCCTGTTTCAGGTACATTAAAGCAAACAGTTCATCCCACAGAATTTAGCTCAGGCTACAGCAGAACTTTCCAAACTTTTCATGTTGGTGACACACTTTTTAGACATGCATCATTTCGCGACACACTCTTACAGCAGGGCATCATTTCGCGACACACTCTTACAGCAGGGCACAAGGCAGGCACTAGGACCTGCGTGGAATCACAGCAGGTTTGGAGGCAGCAAGGCACAAGGCAGGCACTAGGACCTGCGCGGAATCCTGGCAGGGCTCGGAGGCAGCAGCAGCCGCGACACACCCAGACACTGCAGCCGACACACTAATGTGTCCCGACACACAGTTTGGAAAGCTCTGGGCTACAGTGTAGTAAAAACCATCTCCTTGTCTTCCTCAGCCTTTTCCTGGCCCTCATATCAGTTCCACTGAAGGTAGATGCATTGTTTTCCTTTCCTTTACAAGAAAACACTTATGGTGTAAGATAGAGATTTTAAACTGGAAGTTTCTAATCTTATGTTTCTGTAATCTTTTTAACTCTGTGAAGTGGATTCAATTTTAACATGAAGTCTTTTTTAATTCCGGGTAAAACATTATGGTTGATTCACAGAGATCTGCCGTGCTGAATCTAAACTAATGTGTGAGGGTCAGGAGCAGCCTATCTCTCTCTTTCCCCCATCCAGTTGGGGGATGCATGTGATGTCATCAGTAGGGTAGAGGCATTAGTGATGAAGTGTTATGTTGAGCTTGTTTTGTTTTAGTGGTTTTAAAGGCTGGAAATGAGTGGAGTTCTTTGGAAGTCAAACTACTTTAGTTTTCACACTTAAAATACCCCACCATGAGTCAAATTGTGCTGCTGAAAATTGGTCATGTCGCCACTAAGTTTTGGTGGAGTGATCTTGAGATGCTGGGCGGTAGCAGATCAGGCTGCTGGGTATGCATGCCTGATCTAATCCCTGGAGGGCTTATAGCTGAGGATGTGAATTGAGTTTGCCATGGAAGGATTCTGTGGTTATTTGAAAGTGATTATGCTTATTTCTATAAGCATGTCTCCAAGGTCAGGCCCTCGAAATTATAGCAAATGTAGACTCGCAAGTTCGGAGGTTCGAATCCCTAGCCCCGCGTGACGGAGTGAGCTCCCACACTCGCCCCAGCTCTTGGCAACCTAGCAATTTGAAAGCATGCAAATGCAAGTAGATGAATAGGTACCACTTCGGTGGGTAGGTAACAGCGTTCCGCGAGTGTCATGCCGGCCACATGACCACGGAAACATCTTCGGGCAACGCTGGCTCTTCGGCTAACAAACGGAGATGAGCACTGGCCCCTAGAGTCGGACACAACTGCAGAAATGTGCGGAGGGAACCTTTACCTTTACCTAGACTCCTGCACCATCTTCTTTTTTGTTGTTCAGTCGTTTAGTCGTGTCTGACTCTTCGTGACCTCATGGACCATAGCACGCCAAGCATTCCTGTCCTCCACTGTCTCCCGGAGTTTACTCAAATTCATGTTCATTACATCGGTGATGTTATCTAACCATCTCATCCTCTGCCGTCCCCTTCTCCTTTTGCCTTCAGTCTTTCCCAGCATCAGGGTCTTTTCCAGTGAGTCCTCTCTTCGCATTAGGTGGCCAAAGTATTTGAGCTTCAGCTTCAGTATCTATCCTTCCAATGAGCAGTCAGGGTTGATTTCCTTTAGGATTGACTGATTTGACCTCCTTGCAGTCCAACGGACTCTTAGGAGTCTTCTCCAGCACCACAGTTCGAAAGCATCAATTCTTCAGCGCTCAGCCTTCCTTATGGTCCAACTCTCACAGCCATACTTTACTACTGGGAAAATCATTGCTTTAATTATACGGACCTTTGTCGGCAAGGTGATGTCTCTGCTTTTTAATATGCTGTCTAGGTTTGCCATAGCTTTCCTCCCAAGGAGCAAGCGTCTTTTAATTTCCTGGCTGCAGTCACCATCTGCGGTGATCTTGGAGCCCAAGAAAATAAAATGTGTCACTGCTTCCATTTCTTCCCCTTCTATTTGCCAGGAAGTGATGGGACCAGATGCCATGATCTGAGTTTTTTTAATGTTGAGTTTCAAGCCAGCTTTTGCACTCTCCTCTTTCACCCTCATCAAGAGGCTCTTTAGTTCCTCTTCACTTTCTGCCATTAGGGTGGTATCGTCTGCATATCTGAGGTTGTTGATATTTCTCCCGGCAATCTTAACTCCGGCTTGTGATTCATCCAGCCCGGCATTTCTCATGATGTATTCTGCATATAAGTTAAATAAGCAGGATGATAATATACAGCCTTGTCGTACTCCTTTCCCAATTTTGAACCAGTCGGCTGTTCCATGTCCGGTTCTAACTGTTGCTTCTTGACCCGCATACAGGTTTCTCAGGAGACAGGTAAGGTGGTCTGGTACTCCCATCTCTTTAAGAATTTGCCAGAGTTTGTTGTGATCCACACAATCAAAGGCTTTAGCGTAGTCAATGAAGCAGAAGTAGATGTTTTTCTGGAACTCTCTTGCTTTTCCCATGATCCAGCGAATGTTGGCAATCTGATCTCTAGTTCCTCTGCCTCTTCGAAACCCAGCTTGCACTTCTGGTAGTTCTCGGTTCACATACTGCTGAAGCCTAGCTTGTAGGATTTTGAGCATAACCTTGCTAGCATGTGAAATGAGCGCAATTGTACGGTAGTTTGAACATTCTTTGGCATTGCCCTTCTTTGGAATTGGAACGTAAACTGACCTTTTCCAATCCTGTGGCCACTGTTGAGTTTTCCAAATTTGTTGGCATATTGAGTGCAGCACTTGAACAGCATCATCTTTTAGGATTTTAAATAGCTCAGTTGGGATACTGTCTTCTCCGCTAGCTTTGTTGTTAGTAATGCTTCCTAAGGCCCACTTGACTTCACTCCCTAGGATGTCCGGCTCAAGGTCAGTGACCATCTTCTAGTCTGCTTTAACTTCATATATACATTGACAGAATCTGAGCTGTCTGTAACCAGCAAAAAGATCTGTGAGGTACCTTAAAAAGAGGTTGGTTCAGTGTGCAGCAGTTTTGAAAAAGACAAATTTCACTCTAGGTATCATTAAGACAGATTTAAAAACTGCCAGGATTGTAATCTCCCATACAAATCGGTAACAGGTCTGCATTGGAGATACTGTGTACAGTTCTGGTCACCAGATTTGATAAAGTGGGGCTGAAAAAGTGCAGAAAAGAGCAACCAAAATTATCAGAAGGCTTGAATGCTTGCCCTGCAAGACACGGCTAACTCATTTGGCATCCTTTACCTTGGAAGAAAGACAACGTAGTGGGGACAAGTTTGAGGTGTATAAAATCATGCATGGCGTGGGGATTATGGATTGGGATAAATTTTTCTTCCACTAGCACCACCAGATTGGAAGGAGACTTAGAACAGATAAAAATTGTATCAGTGCATAAGTATGAGGGATTCATTACTACAAGACATGGTGGCCACTAACTTGAATGCCTTTAAAGGGGATTAGATAAATTTTTGGAGGACAGGTCTATTGAGGGCTTGAAGACTTTTTAAGACTCAATCTTACATCTGGGTTGGGAGTAGCTTGCCTCCAAACGCAAATTGCAGGGGAAGAAAAGCAGGAGAAAGGTTTGTCCCCGCCTCCCTCTTGTGAGCATCCCAATGGCATCTGGCTTGCTACTATGAGAAACCAAATGCTGGACTAAGGTGGGCTTTGGCATGATCCATCAGAGCTATTCTTATTAAGGTAGTTCTCATTTAGTTGCCACAATTTGGACCGGTAACTCAGTCATTAAATGAAGCAGTTGCTAAGTGAAACCACAACTGTGCTTATGATCTTACTTCAGCTTTCCTTTGCTGTACAGACCTGCGAAGGTCATAAATGCAAGGATTGGTCATAAGGTTACTTTTTCATCACCGTCGTAACTTTGAATGGTTGCTAAACGAGGAAGTTGCTAAACAAGGACTACCTGTATTATTTTGTTTTTATACTATTGTATCGAACCCTGACTCCTTTTTGTGATTTATAAGTCATGCTTAGTTGTGGCCTGTCTTAACTATCTGCTGTAATATGCTGCTAGTAACAATTATTTGATCATTTTCACTACGTTCTTCCTTAAAATGTATTTTGTTTTATGGCTGTTGTGGGTCTTCCGGGCTGTGTGGCCGTGTTCTGGAAGTTGTGGTTCCTAACATTTCACCATCATCTGTGGCCAGCATCTTCAGAGGGCAGGAGCACAGATAGAAGCGAAATCTCTGTATTTTGTTTTAGTTTGTTTTCTGAATCTCCTTAATTAGATAAATGGGGGTTATGCTGTCTGATTTTTATTTTCATTTTAATGTTTCATTGAAAATGATGCAGTGTCAATAAAAGTTGAAACAAGAAGTTGAATGAGTAACAATCTCAGTTTCTTACAACTCTGTTCTTATAAAATATATATTTGATATTATTGTGCTCATTTCTATCCAGTGTCTGGATGTTTTACTTTTATTCCCTTCCCCCCAGATTTTTTTAACATTGCTATAGCTGGAATCCTAGTTCAGTCTTTTAACAGAATGTCCATTATTGCTTCATAGTAAATTTCACATTTGGATGGGGGGATGGAAAGCATTCATCTGATTACTTACTGCTTGGTCTGATTCTGATTTTGTCATTCTTGGATTATTACACAAACTATTGAAGAGAAATCTTTGCTAAATTATTTGAAAAATATTTTTCTCTGCCAGCTAATGTCACCTTTCATATTCCTTCATTATTTTTACTCACTTTTCCAGGGATGTCAACTTTTTAGATAATATTTTGGCAACATAATAGTACTTTAGGAAGAAAAGTGATTTTTGTATTTTCATTGTAGTATGTCATTTTAACAGGGATGGTAAACACATGAATTTAATCATATTCAAGAGAAATCTGATTTTCAGTATTCCTTCAAATAATGACCTGACTAAAAAGTTGAATGTGCATCAACCAGGGCATCCTCTTCCCTTGCCCCAAGCAACAACGTAATCACTTTGCTTCAGAATTTTTTTTAATGTTCCCTATAATTTCTGGAATTGCTTTTCTTGAAATTAGGATTTCAAGGAAATCCAAAGCCATTCATTTCCTTAGGAAATGAAGACATTTTTGGAGTGTCACTCATGTATGCAAATTTCATTGTATGGATGTCGATATAACAAACAAGGACTGGATTGAAGGAAGTGATATGTGCATCCAAATCTCATTTTTCAAACCCTGGAAGGCTCTTTGGAACATCATACATTAACTTCATTTTCTCAGAAATTGTCCTTCCAATCATGAAGGACTTCTTATCATTTCTTTTTCTTTTGCTTCACTTTTAAAACAGTAAATGCTTAATATGTTTAGCTGGAAATCTGTCTCAGTAGAACTCACCTTTAAGTTAATACGCTTTATAGCATTCAAAGCAGGGTTTCTCAACCTTGACAACTTTAAGATGTGTGGACTTCAACTCCCAGAATTCCCCAGTCAGCAAGGCTGTCTGGGGAATTCTGGGAGTTGAAGTCCACACATCTTAAAGTTGCCAAGGTTGAGAAACCCTGATTCAAAGGTATCATTCCCTTATTCTCTGTATCATTTATAGTTCAGAGGAGGAAGTGGAGGTGGAAGCAACAAAAAGCCTTCTTCACTAACTCTGACTTTGAGCTCCTTACTTACATTTTCCTGAAAGAAATTCAAGTAGTAAACTTATGTACACAAAATCATGGTAGACATATTGCCATGTGCTCTTTCTAGAATGTCTATTTATTCATAGTGAATTCAGTGACAGGATTAATTTTGATGACTATCGTTTCCATTTCAAGTCAGAGATGACTACATGGTGCAACGTGGCACGTGCTAGCACATTCTGGGATGTTTCTTGCTCTTCTTGCAACTGCAGCAGCTATAAGGAAGGGCTGCCACAGGACAGCAGATTCAGCTGTTTAAAGTCCTTCCTCCTTTCTACAACTACTGACTGGAGTACTGTAGGAGGCTACTGAAGTCAAGAAAGAGGAGAAGGGGGCATAAATAGTTGTTATTCTGCTGTGCAACTCTCTATCTGGATTAGTGTTCTTGAGTAATATCTAGGTATTCACAGAATACCTGCAGGTTTTCTCTTTGCTTTGCATAGATCAATCTTTTGTGAATTATTGTAGTAATTTAAGAAAATTGGGCATGGCTGGATGATGTTTCACAAACATTCACACCTACAAGATGACTTATTGCGTGATGAACTAACAAGTGCTATGAAATTTCCATTTGTGAGTGAATTCATTCTATGCAGAAATTAGAAGACTTTGCATGTACTGTATAATTATTGTAGGGAATTAAATCTTTAAATTCCTCTGTGCATTAAATGTTTAGTGCCCTATTTTATATTTAGAATAGAAGTATACATTAGATATTATTTGAATAAAACCTGAGCAAGAAACTGTATCAGGCTTGATTGTTGGGACAGTCAAATTACTACTGTGGACATAATTCAAAAAGATTAAAACAGAAAAATATACTTCTATTTTGGAAGATCAAAAAGTAAGATTTTAAGTTATGCTACCTTTATTGCCTTTGATGAACATTGCACCCCAATATTTGACTTTTTTCCTGGACCAAGAGGCTTGTTGGGCTGAATATAATAAAAAATTACTATATATTAGCTTGGTTTATGAACAACAGCAGGGAAAATGGCCAAATGATATGCTAATATTTTAGTTATTTGCATTTATAGTCCTGATTGGAATTGTCACTGATTATAAATTTTACAGGTTTATATTATCTGATGAGGAGGGCTATAACAGAAATATAAAGAATTAGTTATGTATTAAATAATACAGTGTGCATGTTCTGTACCACGCATTGTGCTGTACAAGGTTAGGATAATCTTTAGAAAATAACAATCTGTATTGGCTTTAGGAATGTAAAACTGAACCCCAGAGTGTCAGGCAGTACCCTCCATCATGTTAAATAGAGAGGGCAGCCATCGAAGATTAAGGGACACAGCAGCGGCAGTGTTCCCTGGGCATTTCTGCTGAGCCACCCCACCCCAGTAGCCCCCCCCCCTTCTCGTAAGTTCATGCACTGCTGTCTCCCTTGTATTTCGCAAATGGCACCATTTGGAAAGACTGCAACTAAGTGAACCAACAGGGAGGTAGCTACTCCAGACAGCATACTCCAGCCAGGGTTAGAGCTTAGGCAGAGCAGGGAATTGCCCTGTGCTATCTCATCTCACCCACCCATTTAGGTGGAATGAAGGATGCTGCTCTATCATCAGGATTAAAGTAAAATCTGATTGCTTTGGCACATAAGATAAAAATGAGGGTGTTATCTTGTCCATCAGATCAGGTAGTAAAATGCCTGGACTAGCTGTGATTCAGAAGGCTTGGAAACACGCCATTCATTCGCACTGATTGATTAATGGTATGGACATTAAAAAAAAAAAGGGAGAAGCAAAATGCAGTTGGTTACATTCTAATACAAATTGTCTAAATAGAGGATGTTTGGGTAGAAAGTAATTTATCTCCTAATAGTGTCTTTCTTTTCGTTCTCTAAATTATCAGGAAAAAGGGAACTGCAGATGCAGAATGAAGATGCCACGTTTTCAGATTTGTACCAAGAAATTTGAGGCTGTTTTGCATCAGCCTGCAGAACTGGTTTCTGCTGTGGCTTAAACAGGATGAGCAGACCAAAGAGGGACTTTCTGTTCTGCAAAAATAGTGACAGCGGCAATTGTCCTCCTTAAAGTAATTTATAAGACTACATGCAAGCAATCTGAAGAAATGAAAGAAGTCGGGCTCTGGTCACGCAAGGAGGTGGCAGACTGGTTGTTGGAGAATGCTGTGCCAGAATACTGTGAACCGCTGAAACATTTATCTGGGCGTGATTTGATCAATCTAACCAAGGCAGATTTTGAGAAGCCCCCTTTGTCGCGAGTGACTTCTGACAGTGGACAGCAGCTCTTGGACATGATAGAGACTCTGAAAATAGAACACCACATAGAGGCACACAAAAATGGGCATGCCAATGGCCACCTGAGCATCAGTACGGAGGCCCCGACCAGCGAAAATGGTTTCAGCAAAACCCCCAAACCGAATGGGATGCCGAATGGCTACAGGAAAGAAATGATAAAAATCCCCATGCCGGAGCTGGAACACTCTCAGTATCCCGTGGAATGGGGGAAGACATTTCTGGCTTTCCTTTATGCACTCTGCTGCTTCATCATTACCACAGTGACAATCTCACTTGTCCATGAACGAGTACCTCCCAAGGAGGAGGAGCCACCCCTTCCAGATGCTTTTTTTGATTACTTTAGCCGGGTTCAATGGGCCTTTTCTATCTGTGAAATAAATGGCTTGATCCTTGTAGGACTCTGGTTAGTTCAGTGGCTGCTCTTAAAATACAAGTAAGTAGACAGGTTGCGGTTGCTCCTGGTTTTATTTTTATAGATACTTTGTTTTAAATTGTCATTTTCTGTGTCAGTGACTCTACTTAATAGTAAGTGTGGGTCATAAAAGTATTAAAGTACACACAAAGGGACTTGTGAGTAACAAAAACTACAGCAATAATTGAATAATATATGCTTACAAATAATTATTTAAAAGATGTCACCCACTAATCCAGCACTGCTCATCTGCAGTGAGCAGAGCCATTCCATCTTCATCTCTAGTGATGCTCATGGTTCTTCATGTTTGCTTTGTTGATGGCCAAGGCAGAATTCATGGTTCCTCAACTTGCCTATTGGAAGGTTGCTATACCATGTGCTTCCCAAGAATGTCCTGGAAGTTCTGTAAATCTTGGCAGTCCCTAAGATGAGAGAGGAAGGGCATCAGTGATGCTTTCAAGTGTGTGAAGAAGAAAGTAAAATGGAGATCCAATTAGACTCTCCTGCATGGAGAACTGTTTTGTCTGGAGAAGGATTATGACTCTTGAATACCTCCTGCAACTCAAGAGGCTTGAGGAAACTTTGTAGTGCGGTATTTCTGGGATGGGGGGTGGGATGCATGGATTGTAGGAGAGGAAAGATTATCATTATGCAAACCCAAAAATACTTCTTCGCCTCATCATTTTGATTTGGATTTTGCCCCCTCAAAGAAACAAAGTATAGTCCGTCCGTACAGCCTCCATAATGTTGCATTGGGGTTTTTTTCGTCATTGAAAGCTTTCTCAGGACAGTTGTAATTTTACCAATCGAAGAGTTGTAATTTTTCCTGAGATAACTGGAAGATTTCATGTATGTGTATAAATGTCTCCTGTTTTGGAGATGGCAGGTGATTTTACATCAGATAAAAGGCTATAACGTTGGGCAAAATAGTTCTCAAAACTGGCTTATATCCACATGAAGACTTTTATAATCTGGTTCTGTTTATATTTGGCATCTAAAGCAAGTATATTGAAATTTGGAGTTCACTCATAAATAAAGTAAAATCAATGGAGTTGAAGATTTAATTAAACGACAGAAAATGAAGCTAGCAAGCATATCTGTGGAAGAATGACTGAAAGCAGCATAAAGTTGTTAATCCCATTAATTTCAATTTCTTTAGGTTCACCTTATGCTGAAAAATATTTCTCCTTGTTTTAAAAGTGAGATTTTGACAAAATGATTGAGAATTGGATTGCTCCCTTTGCTCTGACATAATGTTGTGTAATAAAAATTACATTATGTGATCTGTGAAGCCAAATATTTGTTATGCAATCTCCAACTTGCAGAATAATTTGAAGTGCTTCGTTTTGAAATATGGCAATATGGAGAGCATCCATTAATATTTCATAATGGTCTGGATTCAAAAAACCTGTATTATTAGTATTATACACTAAATGGAGGATTGAATAACAGCTTCCCTACCTATTAAAGCCAAGCACGTTAGAGTCTTGCACAAAAAGGTGCAAAATGACATTAGTGGTGAATTGTATACTGGCACTTCAATGGAAAACATCTAAACAGCTTTCCCAAACTAGATCTTTGGAATCTGTTTACCATGATGTTGTACCTGGTATTTATTGTATACATATGTGAATATGAATATATATAGCTATGTTCAATTGGCTGTTTTTGTATGTTGTCATACTACATAGACTTACTAACTAGAATCCCATCGATTTCAGTGACTGTGCCATGGGTATGCTAAACCTGGAAACTATCTCTTATTGATAACAATATGTTGCTATCAACAGTAAAGGTAAAGTCTCTTTGAGCTGAGTTCAGCTCTCCCCATTTTTATTTTTTGGTAACAGTATGAAAGTGGTTTCTCATTGCCTCCTTATTAGATTTTTTTTTTAATTTTCCAGTTTCAGCCCTGGTACTTTTGGATGGCCACCCATCCAAGCACTAGCCAGGTTCTCAGCCTAATTAGGCTTCTACAGAACATCCAAGGTCAGCTAGGTGCTGCTACCTAGCTGGGCTTGTATTCCACACCTTCTCTTAAACTGGAATGTTGTATTAATAAAAATTCAGAATATCTTATATGAAATAGTTACTGAGGTAAAATGGAAGAATCTGAGGAAATATCTTTGATGTCTTGTAATAGTTAAGAATGTTTGAACTTTTAAGCTAGTCCCAAGGAATTAGAAAGAGGCCTTAGAACTAAATATTAATTACATATTTATACGGCAATAGAGCCTCCCAACATAAAAATATTTATTTAGTTATTAAGCAAATAATTTTTATGTCAGTTCAAAAAAATGGTGAAAGGTCTCTAAATGGGGACTAAAGGTAAAATAACTAACCTAATGGTTAGGAAGAGGAACCAGATTTTCCTTAATATAATTCGTCTTGCTCAGTTTTTTTCAGCCTCTTTTTCTCCTAAAAATAGATGCACTACCATTAACTTGCATGGAAAAAACTAGGAACTTAAAAGCCCATAAAAACTTAAAAGCCCATGAATGGGGGATAAATGCATTTATTTTATTGGAGAAGACCGTGAATATGCATACAGCCACTTGACCATGAACATGCATACAACCCCTCTGCAGCATCTTATCCCAGATTGCAGCCCGTACTGCGTTCAATAGCTTGCATCTCTTTGGGAAACTGCCCGTAGTTCTGTGTTTGGTCACGTAGAAAAGAAAGCCGAGAACCAGATTTAATGTAGAAACAATTTCAAGAATCTTCTTATCCTTTCCCCAGAATTGCTGCTAACATGACAATCTTCTTGGATCTATTCTAGTTCTGTGAAGTGGTAATAGTTCATTTCATTTTATTTTAGTTGTTTTATTACCTAAATGGAATAGATAGCGTCTTGTTATTGAATGCATAGAGAAGACCTGGAGCAACTCTCTTTTTATTCTGAAATATTTCAAGCTCAGAAGCACTTCAAATGATACACAATTCCCTCTACCTTTTCCCCCCCTTCCAGGTCTATTATTGGCAGAAGATTTCTTTGTATAGTTGGCACACTGTACATATACCGGTGTATTACAATGTATGTAACTACACTCCCAGTACCTGGCATGCATTTCAACTGTTCTCCAAAGGTAACCTTTTTCTTTGCTATCATTATCTAACATCATTTTTTTTTTCATTTTCTCAGACATCCTGCAGTATTTGGAATAGTTGGCTCAGAGTGACTAACTAATTTCTTACCAAGGGGAATTGGCCATAACTTTTTCACAGCTAATCAGTATTTATTGCTCAACTTTTCTTTCTATTGCTCAACTGGATGAACATGTTCTGTCAGGATTTAGTTCAATATTTCCCTCATCCTGTCATGGCTTTTAGTTCAAAAGCAATGATCTGGTTATCTCACCAAAATCAGTCCTATGTCTCATCCAGCCTCAGAGGCAAGAAAGGCTGTCAAAATTGATCTCGTTCCTTAGGAAGCCTAGAGCGGTGTGGCATGTGAATTTCCAAGGTATTGATAAACTCTCCAATTACCGTATCTGAACATAGTCTGATAGAAATAACTGGAACCAATTTAGGGTAGCATCCTTAATATTTGTTCCACAATTTTTCATCCAGAGAATTGCTTGACAGTTAGGAGAAGCACAACATGGTTGGACACCTTCTTTGGATACATAGATGCAGATCTAACCAGGGCCACTTAATAATTGTGTTTTCTGTCTAGGCCAAAATTTTAATTAGACAAAGTAGAAGAAGAATGCCCTCACTCTCATAGGACCATTACTATCAACAGCCTTTTTGGAACAATACCAAGAGTTAGAGCAATGGCTATGTAAACCACCAGCAAGACAACTGGCCTGAACCTGTGGCTTAGTTTACTTATAATAACTTAGTTCATTCCTCTGTTCGGACTGTTCAGATGTCTGTCATTCTGGCCACTTAACAGCTAACATCCACACCTGTTGCCAAATGCTTCCCAGTCCTCACCATTCCAGGGACCTCCCATTTTCTGCAGGAACTGCAAGATGCTCAACATCCCCTCAAGGAATTACAGTATAATGCCAAAACCACCTACAGTATGTTGCCTGTCTTAGCCAGGAAGGTCTCTCTCCCCCCCCCCCCCAAATTCATTGTTGGAAACCATATCTGACTTTCCAACAGATTTCTCCCTTCCACTCAGCCATCTAAGAAGCTGCATGCCAAATTTATTGAAGCCCTACCAGTAGTTGGACAGATCAATCCCACTGCCCTTTCTACATCTTCCACTGAAAAGGTACTAGTTTTCCACAATTCCCTCCTGTCCTCTGCCCTCTTGCCTCTTCTGAACCTCTGCCCACCCACCCCATATCAGTTTGGGGGGAAGAAGAATTTATGCATAAGGGGCAGACTGGAGTAAATAATTCATTGGAACAGATGCTCAGATTTGGAGACATTATGGAAAGCAGCAAAAGTTGTCCATGCCCCCACCTCCTTCATTTGCAAAGCTGTTACAGGCTCATACCATCTAACTCGCCTCACATTTCAGCTCTGGCACCTGCTGAGAGTTCTGACTCTCAGGCAGAGGGGCCCTGGTTTGGGGAGTTGAAGGGAGGTGGTTGTGCAACTGAGAAAAAGACAGAGATGGCCATGCCCAAAGCAAGAAGAAAGTTCACGAGTGGGAAGAGCTGTGGACAAAGGAGTCCCCTTCTGTCCTGCTGTTTGGTGGCAACAGTGGGGAGAGAAACTCCAGAAAGAGGGGAATTTCTCCAATTTCAGCTGAACCCTCAGAATCTCATGGCAGCAGGAGGAGGGGTGGAGAAATTTGAGGGGAAGGACTTTATAAGGACTTGTTGACAGATAGAAATAGAAATAGAAAGAGGAGCATAGTGCCTTTCAGTTTCCTTTGACCGGAGGGGGACATGCTCCTAGCACCTCCAGGCCAAAGAAAGATGGGAAGAAGAAAAAAAGCAAGGTGATGTGAGGATTGAAATTAGCAAGGAAGCAAAAAAAAGCAAGGACAGACAAGATGGTTATGAAAATACTGTTCACGTATCCTCCAATTTCCAGTCTGAGAAAAGAGCAAAAATCTATTACCATAAAAGGACAGGAGAAATGGATGTAGAATTTAAAACACACACACATACACATACACATACACACACACACACACACACACACACACACACACACACACGGTTGGATTTCTGGAGAAGTTGAACTTCTCTTTAGATGTGACTTCTCCCTTTCAGCAAAGCTTTTATCTAGACATTTTATTTTATTTTATTTATTTTATTTTATTTTATTTTATTTTATTTTATTTTATTTTATTTTATTTTATTTTTTTATTTTATTTTATTTTATTTTATTATTTTATTATTTTATTTTATTTTATTTATTTTATTTTATTTTATTTATTTTATTTTATTTTATTTTATTTATTATTTTATTTTATTTATTATTTTATTTTACTTTACTTTACTTTACTTTACTTTACTTTACTTTACTTTATTATTTTATTATTTTATTATTTTATTATTTTATTATTTTATTTTATTTTGAAGATTTATATGTCCACTTATCTGGGCGGCTCACAACAACATACCATAGAAGCAGAATAAATATAACCAACAAAACCCCATAACAACAGAACCTCTATCCCAACCACACTGCCACAACATCTCACTAATTCTACATTTACATTTGCATTTGCTGGGCTTACTTCCATCCTAACCCAATGCCAGAATGAAGAGCTAGGTCTTCATAGACATCCAGAAGGCTAATTGGGTGGGGGCCCTCTGAATCTCACAGGAGAGGCTGTTCCAGAGAGTCCAGGCAGCCGTGGAAAAGGTGCGTCTCCGAAGTCCCATCAGATGGCAACATTTAAGGGAAGAGGCCTGGAATGTGCCCACCCTATCTAACCTGATAGGATGGGCAGATACACTCAAGGAGAAGAAGTCCCACAAATAACCTGGCCCTGTGCCAATTATTTATTTATATTTATTTATTTAATTTTTATCCCACCTTTATTATTTTTATAAATAACTCAAGGCGGCGAACAACCCTAATACTCCTTCCTCCTCTTTTCCCCACAACAACAACCCTGTGAGGTGAGTTGGGCTGAGAGAGAGAGTGACTGGCCCAAGGTCACCCAGCCGGCTTTCATGCCCAAGGCGGGACTAGAACTCACAGACTCCTGGTTTCTAGCCCGTTGCCTTAACCAGTAGACCAAACGGGCTCTCATTTAGGGCTTTGAAGGTGACAACTAGCACCTTGAGTTGCACCCAGAAAGCAACTGGAAGCCAGTGCAGTTCACAAACCAGCAGTGTCCCATGGGCAAAATATGAAGCACTTCCAGTAGAACTGTATGTGCCGCTGCATGCTGGGTCAGTTGCAACTTCTGGGTGGTCTTCAACAGCAGCCTCATGCAAAGCACATTACAGTCACTAAGATGACTAAGGTTTGAGTGATGATGAGCAAGGCCTCCCAGTCCAGGACAGGGCACAATTGACGAACAAGCCAAACCTGTGCAATGGCAACCATAGTCACTGCTGGACTTGAGCAGGAGCTGTGAGCCCAGGAGGATCCCCAAATTGTACACAACTCTGTCTGGGAGAATGCTACCCCATCAAGAGTCAAGGATGACGACTTCAGGCACATAGCACTTGTTAGTTCATCATGCAATAAGTCATCTTGTAGGTGGGAATGTTTGTGAAACATCATCCAGCCATGCCCAATTTTCTTAAATTGCTACAATAATTCACAAAAGATTGATCTATGCAAAGCAAAGAGAAAACCTGCAGGTATTCTGTGAATACCTAGATATTACTCAAGAACACTAATCCAGATAGAGAGTTGCACAGCAGAATAACAACTATTTATGCCCCCTTCTCCTCTTTCTTGAACTTCAGCCCTCTACAGTACTCCAGTCAGTAGTTGTAGAAAGGAGGAAGGACTTTAAACAGCTGAATCTGCTGTCCTGTGGCAGCCCTTCCTTATAGCTGCTGCAGTTGCAAGAAGAGCAAGAAACACCCCAGAATGTGCTAGCACATGCCACGTTGCACCATGTAGTCATCTCTGACTTGAAATGGAAACGATAGTCATCGAAACTAATCCTGTCACTGAATTCACTATGAAAAAAATAGATTTTAAAGAATATCACTTACGAATATTTAATGGACACTTAATCATTTTATTTCATCCGGTGGCTCTGTAACTGCTCGGAGATATTTTCAGAGATGGCCATAAAATAGAAGTGAGCTCCTGTTAATTATCAAGTAGGAGCTCCTACTAATTATCTAACTTTCTGGTTATAGAATAAGGTTTTTTGTTAATTTGACAACAGTAATGTAGTATTATTAGAAACCAGATGAATGCCAAATCTATTGTAGATTCTGTTCCTCATTATCCTTAGTCCACATTGATAATTAGCAGGTTTGAGTTGTCATTTAGGAGTTTTGGGAATTAAAGTTTATAGTCTTGTCAGCTCTCTTAAAAACACGATAATTGGATACTTACAATGCATTGCACTTTTCTTGCTAACTTCCCAGAAAATGCTGCAATATATTGGGAACTCTGTTGTTTTACAGCTGTTGTAAGCACATGTAAGCAACTTCCATTGCACAATTTCACACTGAGATACCAGCTAAATGAGACTCTTTAGATTTTTCAAAGAAACTGGATAAGTGAGCTAGTGAAGTTTTAACCTTGAAAATTTAGAAATAAATTTTACTATAAAATAAAATAGTATGACCCGTTTTGGTTTCAACCAGTATTCCTCTGCAGGATCACTGTATTCTCTGTTCTTAATTTAATATCATACAATGCCAATATATCGAAAAATTGCACAAAGAGATGAGGAATTGACCTACTAAACTTGGCTTGAACATTGTGAGATGGGATTCACCATGCTTGGGGGATCTGTTCTGTCTTTTAATTTAATTTCATGTTCTATGTGAACGCTATCCAAAAAGAGAGATACACATTTCAACCATTTTCCTTCTGCAAAGAAGATAGTACTTAGGTTAGTTCTTCCCACCTAAACAATGATTCAGAGTTCTTATGGTCATTTGACTGCAGAAAGAAAGAAAATGATCATGCCAAGCAAGTTGTTTCTCTGATATTTTAACTCATTTCCTTTTTGTTGAGCAATTAAAGTGATTTTAGGTTGCTAATTTCTGTCCTGATGAAACAATCACGACTAGGAAAAAACTGAGTAGTCTAAGGTAGAAGATGGTTATTAAAGAAAAGCTTTCTATGCAATTTCCATAGGGGTAGCTGTGTTATAATTCTGTAACTAGTGAAGAATTTTGTGGTCTGAGAAAAAGATTAATAAACACATTCTTATAAAAGCTTGTGACAATCTTACTCGGCTACGAGTGATCGCCAATGATGAAAAGCTTTTGTGTAGTGAACACACCTCTGTCAAGCTTATGCTGTAATCTATTTGTTAGCCTTTGTGCTGGAACAAAATTCTTTATTGCCATTTATTCCCTGTGCTGCTCTGATTCATTCAGTGGCCTGGAAGCCTAATTACTTGCAGTGCAATGTTTTAAAGTTAAGCCCATTTGAACTAACATGTTGATTTATCCCCTCCTCTTTCCTGAAGCTTTTTGGCGACTGGGAGTCGCACATGAGGAGGATCATGAAGCTGCTTGCTGGAGGTGGTCTCTCAATCACCGGATCACACGACATGTGTGGTGACTACCTATACAGTGGCCACACGGTGATGTTAACACTGACATACTTATTTATCAAAGAATGTAAGTTTGAAATACCTTAGTTATTCGATAGAACAATGTATATTACTTGGTTAAATGAGATCACCCTGCAAAATTGTTGCCCTTCATCAGAGCTTTATACTTTTATAATATGTTTGTTTAGAAGTACCTCTTAGGGTATAACTCTCCCAAAATTAAAGGAACTCAGAGAAGATTCATTAAGGATATCGACTTTTCAATGATCTAAAAATATAGAGTGTGTGGATTGATGCAACATTGTTTTGTAATTGCTCCATGTTATGGAGCAATTACAAAACAATGTTGCATCAATCCACACACTCTATATTTTTAGATCATTGAAAAGTCGATATCCTTAATGAATCTTCTCTGAGTTCCTTTAATTTTGGGAGAGTTATACCCTAAGAGGTACTTCTAAACAAACATATTATATTTGCTACAAGGCGCGATGGCTCAGTGGTTACGATGCCAGGCTTGTCGATCGGAAGGTCGGCGGTGGAGTGAGCTCACACACTCGCCCCAGCTCTTGCCAACCTAGCAATTCGAAAGCATGCAAATGCAAGTAGATGAATAGGTACCACTTTGGTGGGAAGGTAACAGCGTTCCGTGTGCGCCATGCCGGCCACATGACCGCGGAAGCGTCTTCGGACAGCGCTGGCTCTTCGGCTAAGAAACGGAGATGAGCACCGCCCCCTAGAGTCGGACACGACTATGCAGGGGAAAATCTTTACTTTATATTTGCTATGCTGTATCTATTCTATCAGTAATTATTAGATTGTTACCATAGCTAGTAACAGTTGCATGAATGGGACAAAGACCTTAATCATGCTTGTTTTCTAGGAGTGAGCTGTAGTATTTTTTTTAATTTACAGTAATTTAAAAACAATCCTGAATAAGTTTTTTTTCAAAGCTAAAAATACTGTGTTAGCCAACTTATAATTGAAGCAAACGAGATTAAAATAATTTTGAAGAAACTGGAGTAACACACCAACGTTTTTCATTTCTATTGTCATACAGGTAGTCCTCATTGAATGACCACTTGTTCAGCAACCGTTTGAAGTTACAACGGCATTGAACAAGGGGGAATTACAACTGTTCCTTGTACTTGCTGCGGTCGCAGCGTCCCCGAGGTCACATGGTCGTGATTTGGGTGCTTGGCAACTGGCTTGCAATTATGATGTCCTAGCAACCCGCGGTCAGGTGATCGTCATTTGCAGCCTTCCCTGCTGGCTTCTGACAAGCAAAGTCAATGGGGAAGCCAGCAGGAGGTCGCAAATGGTGATCACGTGACCGCAGGATGCTGCAACCATGTGGGATTTGCATAATGACGGCAACTGGGACTGCCAGAACTTCTGTCGTAAGTTGGCACGGTCAAGTGGCATTATGCTTTATGACCACATTGCTTAGCAACAGAATTGCCAGTCCAAGTTACCGTAGTTAAGCGAGGACTACCTCTAATGATAATCAATAATCATAAAGTGGCGCTTATAAACTAGTTGTCTTCTCATAAGACACTGAGTGGAATCCACTGGTCTCCCTTCACTGACAGGAGGCTTCCATCAACAGAATGTGGAGAGGAAAATTTATTTCTTGATGCTCCCCCCAAATCTTCTCCACAAGGTTTGAAAGGACCTTGTGGAGCATATTTTGAAGGATTTCAAGAGTAGGAGGAATCACCATTTGGTTTTGCTGACTGAAGCTTTCTGTTGACAGACATAAATTGGATTCCACCCAATCATTTTTGAGAATATGCACAGAGAAATTAATTCAATAGCAGAGTGTGCAGAAATGAGATTAATTCAACCACAAAAATAATCTGTGCTATAGACTGAACATTTATATTTAAATTACATAAATTAACAATCCAATTACTGCTGTATCTAGCTCACTTGTTAAAATGTCAGTCATGGTAGCACGCTATAGTTTATACCATGTTTGCATTTGAAATGGAATGTTTATAAATTATCTATTATTAGGCGTAATAAAATATTATTGTTAATAAATGAGTCATTAATATTGAGTGAGATAAATTTTCCATTCAACTTTGCATTTTTTTTACATCAAAACTGCCAATCACATTGAAGTAAGAATTTTATAGTACTGAAGGGGTATTAGTGATTAACTCTTCCCTTCACCCTTTGAAAGTCTATCTCATTCGGTTGCTTTTATCCCGGTACTGTCCCAAACTTTGCAAACTTCAATTTGAAACCCTATGGAGGATTTCAACTCTTAGAAAAGTTTTTTTAGAGAAATGTTATACTCCATTGTTTTTGCCCTTTGTTCAGTAATACAGCATGGTGGGGCCTTCGGGCAACAGCCCTTGATAGTGACAGCATAAATTGCCTGAGAGCAGGGGGGAGCACAAACATCTTGGTTACTCCTTTCTTTCCAAAACTATCTGATGGTCAGAAGTTAGCCAGCTAGACCAAAACATGTTCACTTATTTTTTAAAAATATATGATTTTCCCCTCTAGGATAATTTGCAAAATGGTGCTAATTTACAAGTTCTTGTAAGCTAAAGTGATATACTGTATGGATGTGAACAGAGGTATCTTATCTGCTGGCACCACCATCTTTCTCTATTGGAAATTTCTATGTTCTGAAGGTTGTATGCAATGGTAAAGAAATTCAGTTTACATGTAGGAGGCTATGTTGCATTGTTACTAATTTTAAGGTTTTTTTTTTAAATCTTACACCAGCCCTCCTCAACTTGGTTGGGGAGCTATGTGGGTTTGGAAATACAGAATTTGTAATCCAACACATAGTTAGGGCACCACTTGGATTGTAAAAAACCAAGATAACAATATAATGACATAAGAAATATATGTCTTCAGTTGAGATCTCATTTGAATTGTGACAATTTTCTCCAAAGCACCCCACATTTATCAAATTGGATTTAAGGATTATTTCAGGCTGTGGAAATCATGGAATCATAGGGTTGGAAGGCACCTTGGACAGGAAGCAAGCTGTTTCACTGCTTAATAGCTGTCACAGTCAGCAAATCCTTCCTTCATTTGATTTTGAATCTCCTCCTGCAAGGCTTCCACCTATCGGTTCTTATCCTACTCTCCAGAGCTACAAAGAATAAATTCACACCCTCTACCCTATGACAGCCCCTCAGATATTTGAAGGCTGCTGTCGTGTCTCCCCTTGCCTGTCTGCATTACATTATTCTACTTGAGGATGATCCTGTTTTCAAACTGACAACACTTTAATTTCTGTGCAAGAAACTGTTTCATATTTATATAATTAATGAATTAGGGCCTTGTGTTTTTCCTTATCTTCAGATTCACCTCGGCGATTCTGGTGGTATCATTGGATTTGCTGGGCTCTCAGCATAGTTGGGATGTTCTGTATTCTCTTAGCTCATGATCACTACACTGTGGATGTGGTGGTGGCTTACTACATCACTACAAGACTTTTCTGGTGGTATCATACCATGGCTAATCAACAAGTGAGTATCTTTTCTTTCTCCTGTAAAATTTATTATGTGGGTCTAGCTTGCTCACCTCCAGTCCATTATAATGATCATTTTAGCACAAACTTAAATTATTTTTTGCCTGCATCGCCTCTTCCTCATGTATAGTTTAATCTCTTACCTGAAGGATTGTCTTTATAGATTAAGATAACTTTAAGGGCTGGACAAGTGTTGGGCCAGTGGATGGGGCCATAATATGCACCCTTGGGGCCCAGCCCTCTTCCCAAATTAGTTGGGCAGTGATCAGCTGGGTGTTGGGTAACAGATCCCTGTTTTCCCATGCCTAAGTCTTGCTAAGATAGCTGGGAAGAAGGATAAGTTTAAAGACCTATCCCAGCCACCCTTAGCAAGCTGGGAAGCCACAAGTTTTAACCCATCACGCAGCTGATGACTGAGACAAGTACATTTCTGTAAGGATTGCGGAAGAAAGGGGAAAGATTGTTCCTAAAGTGGAAAAGTGCTATGCTGTTAAAATAAGCAACACGTACAGTGAACTATTACATAACTTGCAAGGGAGATGGGCAGGGAATAAATTGAAATAATAATAAACTTTGAATTTTATTTTATTTATTTATTTATTATTTCAATTTATTCCCCACCCATCTCCCTTGCAAGAGACTCTAATTTTATAATTAGACTCGGTTTTGCTAATAGGAAAAAAATCTTAGGTAAGTGTTATATGTGTTATATGACTAAGTCCATTATTATTTCCTTGATAATAGTATCTGTTTGGAGTAACAGATAAATTGACAAAATTACATAGTTCCCTTTGATGCCAGCATCATCACATCAAATTTAGTCACAACACTAAATGCCATGATAACATGATGCAGGTGGTAAAATATGTTCTGAAAACTGTACTTAGTGAATACTGTTTTTCTCCCTGTTGTATGTAAGATTATGTACTTCAATATAACTTGGAAGGTAATTGAAGCTTATTTAGAGCCTTTTTCTATATGACAGAAAGACTGAGAGGCAAGGGTGAACAAGACAGCTGTAAATCATCTTTCAGGGCTTCTGATGTGTTGTCTATAAGAAGAACTAGGACCTCTCTTCGGAGAGTAAGTCTATTAAATTGTAGTAGGAGCCCAGGAATGGCATTTTCCACTTTACGGAATAGTCTCCTATTGGGGTTAGCCTGAATCATATGGTTTTGGCACTATGTAAAAATGCAGTGATAGTTGTTTAACATCTGCAGTTACTCATGTCTTTTAACAGCTTAAGTTACTCTTACAGTATCTGATCAGATGGCCTATTCCAAATCAGTCTGAACCCCAAATGTTGGAATGTTTGAAAAAATCCCCTTGCACAGATGTTTCGGCATCTCTTCTGACTCTGCAGTTGAATCAGTAGGCCACAGTTTACTCTGCAGCTCTGTGGCGGGTTAGCGTGCCAAGCTCAACCCTACTTCTTACTCATTGTGCGGGCTAGTCTGAAACTAAGGTTACTTGCCTTCTGTTTGTTTACTTCTCTGTTGAAAACTTCAGGAATTGGCTCAATTGCACTTGCTATTGAGAGAGAGTGATTGGCTGAAGGCTACCCACTTGACTTAATGTCTAAGGCAAGACTATAATTCACAGTCTCATGTGGTTTCTTGCCTGGTACGTTTAACCACTATACCAAACTGGTTCTCTTATGCTGGTTAAGGGCACTGAAGTTCCAGAGATACAAAGATAGACATACACACATACATTACGTATATACAGATGTTCAGATGCTTGTACCTTTGTGTATTTATTAATCAAATTCATAAAACTGCCAAACTCATACAAGTTTTCCTTCCTTCCTTCTTTCCTTCATTAGTTTTACTGTCTTCCATTTTATTCTGTTTTTACAATAGAGTTCTTTGAATATTATCACTAAACTCCTGTCACCTGCTTCCTCTTGCACCCTGTATAAAAATCTTTTTTTTTTTTTTTTGGTCTGGCTGTAATTCATAAAGTTACAAAACACCATTATTTAAGGAGAGAGCTCCCAGCCACAATCTCTTTTCACCTCATCTAATAATCCTATTTTAAAAAAGCACAACGGTAGGTCTATACTGGAAGGGCCAGATTACAACAATGTGAATTGCATGAGAAAGGTTCACGTTGAAGAATAAATAAGAATAAATGCATTATTCAGAGTGCTGGTTTTTCTTTTCAGAGGCTTTATTTATGATTATTCTTTTTTTCAGGTGCTAAAAGAAGCTTCACAGACTAATCTTCTTGCACGGGTGTGGTGGTACAGACCCTTCCAGTACTTTGAGAAGAACGTCCAAGGCATTGTACCACGCTCCTATCATTGGCCTTTTTCCTGGCAGGCTTTGCATCTGGGTTGGCAAGCAAAATACAGCAAATTGGTGAATGACACATAACAGATACGAAAAGGAGATGGCAAGAGAACTGTCCAAAAGTGCTCAGAACTCCCCAAGATGAGATGCCATAGCAATTAAACTGGTCCCTTAATTCTACCTTTTAACCGTTACCTTGACTTAAATCTATTCTCTTACCTGGTAAGCACTGTGATACTTTTTTTTCTCCAAAGGATCTACGATGGACAACAATAAAGCAACGGTAACTTTTCATGCACTGTATACATTTCTTGTTAATAGATTATGGATTTGCATTGCTCATCACCATGTTTCTTTGTATATGATGCAGCAACATAAACAAAAAAAATGCTTTTATATCATAAGTTCTGGTCTTTCCAGTCTCGTCTGGGAATGAAGCATATTATTTTCTTGGGAAAACATACTTTTCATATCTCTTGCCCCAAAGATTGGGCTGTAAGCCATTTTCTAGCAAATGTCTATATGAAGGTTTCTAAATACCTGACTGGGATAATATACAGGAATCTTTCTATCTGTTTCACTGAAGCTACAAATGATAGACACAGAAAGGTTTGGTAACCATTGATTTTGTAAATCTGCAGTGACAGTGTCAAACGGTGCAAAAAATTATTCTGTTGTAAAGTGATTTTCTAAGTATTTCCTAACTTTATTTTTCAAAATGATACGCATTCAAATGAATTCTAAAAAGGTTTTTACATGATAGAGAAATGAGTTAAACTTTAAAAAAAATGCTTCTTGGGAGAAAGATTTGTCTGTTCTTAGTGCCTTTCTTGTCTTGATAGTATGGTCAGTAGGCAGTCTTTACAAGCTTTTGTTTAAAATAAAGTATTCCACAAAACCAAGATTATATGTATTGTACACATTATCAAATTTTGATTTTTATATCTAAATTAAACTGGAAATATGTTTGCTATATTCAGATGACTGAATGGGGGGGATCTAATATGATAATCATGCCTTCACACTTTGTGAGCAGGTTAGAATGAAATATACTATTTAAATTATTTTATTGTCTACTCCATACATGGATTTTAACTATAGCAAGAAAACAGCCATGACTTCCTTACTATAAGTTTATTTTTCAAAATATAAACAAATAAAAATAAATTCAAATTGTAAACAATGTCTGATCCCGAAATGAAAATATTGTTGAAAAACAATTGATTTCTTTAAAACAGGCTTGTGCAGAAACTGCATGGAACACTAAAATTTAAATCCTGCCATACATACTGTGTTTGGGAGAAGTATTCTATCCTATACTTGCCAATGTGCAGAACAAAATAGTTTTTAAGAATGAAGAAGCATATATATATATATCTATATATCTATAAATATATATATATATATATATTCATTCTGTATTTTACGTGAAGCAGAGTTATCTTCTGTAGGGTTTTTGTGTGTTCAAAAAGGTGAAATTTGTATTGTAAAACAATAATGGTGAAGGAAAATAAAAGGCTTTTAAACAAGCAGTCTCCTAATTTTGTTACATGCAAAAAAACAAACAAAAAATAAAAGCCCAGCAAAGCACATATCTCGTCTATATTAAAAAGAGTGCTTCTCTTACCTATCATTAGTGTGTGTGTGTGTGTATAAAATTAATGTCTACTTAACAATGGAAAAAATAGGAAAGGAAGCATAGAAGCTACTTTTGTGTGCTTGCGTGTGTGTGTGTGCACCTTCGGGTCAGTGGGGCAAGATTTCAGAAATGGTTTGCCATTGCCTGCTTCCTAGGGCTGAGAGAGTGACTGGCCCAAGGTCACCAGCTGGCTTTGTGCCCAAGGGGGGACTAGAACTCACTGTCTCCTGGTTTCTAGCCTGGTGCCTTAACCACTACACCTTAACCACTCTCATAGAAACTACTACATACTGTATTGTCAAATTTCTACGTGCATCAGCTAGCACATGAAGCAATAAAAAGCTTGTTCGAATATAGAGGGAGAAGTGAGCTCTTCATATCATGCTAAAACTGATGGAGAATGGTTTTCCTTCCAGCTTTTTAATATCAATCTTTTTGCAATCTATGAAACCCAGCAAGTCTTCCAGGACAAATAAACGCGTGAAATAACTTGCATCTGGAAGCCACTCGAGCACATATGAATTACACCTTACATCTCCAACCAAGTTGAATCCACCAGTTTCTTTTCTCAAAAGAGGTCTAGGTATCCAGTGCATGCAAAGTAATTTCCTAATTTTAATATTAAGCAGACTTTCTGTGCCTGAACTTTCCCCCTGTGATTCACTGTATTTGTTTTTACTTTAAAGTGTGGTTTTCAAAAGCTAATCTGGGAGTGAGTAAACTTTATTACAGCCATTGACCAATTTGGAAAAATAAAGAGACAAATTCTGAGACAGCAAGTAAAAATCATAGTAAAACTTAATTTTAATTATAAAACTGTTTGCATTTTATAAATCGCAAAACCTACCCCCATTCTGAGAAATAAAATCACAATCGGGCAGTAGCAACTGTAAATAAAATGAATCCAGGTGGCCTGAAAATCTGGCTAAATGGGGAGTTATTAGCTACATCCAGGCACCTTTATAATAAGGGCAAAGTAGCAAAATGTGAGTTAATGTGTCAGGGGCTTCTTCACCCCAGGGACAAAGTCTTTGTTCAATGGGATGGCCCATAATTTCCCTGCAGAAACAGCTGTTGGAAGGGCATTACAGCTTGCCAGAGTTAGGACTCCTCTGAATTTGGGCACGGTTATTTGGCTTAACTATCTAGTTTAAAATGCCATAATATTTATTCAGTTCTAGCTATGTAAAACTACTGTACAATGACTCTGCCTTCCCTTTGCATGTTGTCAATAAGTTAGGAGATTTAATGCTATAGTTAAAAGGTTATCCTGAGGCCTTCCCCCATTTCAAATCTAACCTTATTTTGCACCTCTCTTAAAGATACACCTAAAGGAAAGAGAAAGAAAATTAAAGTATGGAAGAAAGAAATACGCATGTGCAAACGTTATTAATCAATAAAATCCATCGAATTGCGTCTGAGCTCATTAAAGAAGAATCCCCACTGGTTACTTCTTGTGGTCCTGTTACGCCATGTTGTTTGTTGTGATTGATTATGTCCCATGAAGTTGATGTTGACTGTTGGGGACCACATAGATTTTCTCCGTGACAATCTGTCCCTAACCTGTCCTCCATTGTAACTGAGTCTATCCACCTTGCTGCTGGTCTTCCTTTTCTTCTCTTTCCTTCCACCTTTCCCAGCAATTAAAAAAGCATTAAAGCCTTCCCTAGAGAGCTGTGTCTGAAATAGGATAATTTGAATTTTTGCATAATTTATTTATTATTCAAATTTATTCCCCGCCCATCTCCCATGCAAGGGACTCTGGGCGGGTAATAATGTGTCTGAAGTAGGATAATTTGAGCCTGGTCATTTGTGCCTCAAGTGAGAACTCTGGATTGATTTATTTGATGGTCCATTTGTTTGTTTTCTTGGCTGTCCACGGTTTTCTCAGGAGTCATCTCCATCACCATAGCTCAAAAGTGTCAATACTCTTTCTATCCTGTTTCTTCGAAGTCCAACTTTTGCTTCCATAGAGTGTCACAAAGAATACCATTGCTTGCCATATTCTGATCTTTGTAGGTATAGACACATCACGGCATTTAAATATCTTTTCCAAGGCCTTCACGGCTGCTGTACCAAGTGCTAGTCTGTGGTATATTTCTTGACTGTTCCTTTACTGTTGATGGTTGATCCTAAAAGGCAGGTTCCTTTACTGTTGATGGTTGTACACCCAGCAAAAATCTTAGTTAGACAAAGATTTAGACAAAGTAGTAATCAAGCAGCAACTCAATCCTGTTTCTGTCCTGCTTTGTGGCCCAAAGTCTTAGAATCCAAAGTTGAAGATAAAATGGTTTCAAACTGGGTAAGTGAAGCTGAGAATACAGCTGTTTTAGATGAGAACAAATGGCACTTCTTAAACTGTTGTTGAAAGATTTTATAGACTAGGCTTATTTTTTAATGTTGAAAATAAGTAAACATAATTCTCACCCTATTGTCACTCCTGCATTCCATA
The DNA here is from genome assembly GCA_023362775.1 of Charina bottae. Lineage (NCBI taxonomy): Eukaryota > Metazoa > Chordata > Lepidosauria > Squamata > Charinaidae > Charina > Charina bottae. Next base: position 3,525,762 of record JALMGJ010000044.1, on the reverse strand, counting down.
GAAATCAAGTAATAAATAAGGTACTGGGCTCAGTTCAACAGCTTCTAAAATACGCTGTGGTTGCAACCTTATGAGTGTTGACATAACAATGTGCCCATTACAGCTTTTGGCAGAAAAAGTTCTGACTCAATGAAGGTCAAATATCAATTTGTGAACTCAATTTGTGCTCTAGGTATGTGCTTAGTTCGACTTACTTTAAGCTAATATTCAGGAAGGAAGTTCCAGGCATAAGGAGAATAAAGGAGAATCTTTAGAGCCAGACGCCTTTGAATGGCTGAGATTTTAGAGTTCAAAGAGGAAAGTTTGTTACAGAAATTATGGCAGAAAACTAAGGATGAACTTTAAAGCAGCAGTGGAGTTGGCATTTCAGGGATTCTCCAGATTCCATGTTACTTTTGGGTACCAAGATAGGACCAATAGTTTAGGATCCCTTTTACTAGTTTGCCAACATCACCTCTACATGAACATGTTGGATGTAGTCTCAACCATTGGTGGAGACTGAATCTTCTCTTTACACATATGAGCCTGTTAGATCACAAAGGTTAAATGGCAAGAGGCAGATGACAGAAACGGTCTTCACACCCTTTCCATGTGGTCTATTAATGAACACCCTTCTCATCTGGTCTAATAATTAAATGAGTGTGTTTAAAAGACAAAAGGGAACTTCTTCCCTTCTATGTATTGTCGAAGGCTTTCACGGCCGGAGTTCAGTGGTGGTTGTGGGTCTTCCGGGCTGTGTGGCCGTGTTCTGGAAGTTGTGGTTCCTAACGTTTCGCCAGTATCTGTGGCCAGCATCTTCAGAGGGCAGGAGCACAGACAGAAGCGAAATCTCTGTGCCCAGGTAGAGTGGCAATGTTTTGTTTGTTTTCTATTTATAGAGCTATTTATATTGAACGGTCGCTGAATGAGTAGTCATTAAATGAGGACCACCTGTATTTTGTTTAGCGTGCCTCTTCTCTTTTTTAAAATAACTTTATTAATTTTCAAAATAAAGTTAAAATACAAAATGTAGAATATAGAAAAGATAGAATACAGAACTAAAGAAAAAAGAAAAACTATAAAAGTGCAGAATTAGATAGAAGACAGAAAGTGACTTCCAACCTTCTCCAATACAGATATAAATGCATTTACAAATATAATCTCTTACCATTAGTTAAGCCTTAGAAACATTATTTCTATCAAATCAGACCATTTAATTATCAAAACCCCAAATCAAAACTTCACTTTTTTCTGACACAAGCAAATAGTCTAAAAGTGGTTGCCAAGTAGAGACAAATCCAGACATGGTATTTTATTTATTATTTATTTATTATTTCTAACTTATATATTTTCTCTTATCAATGCTGTTAACTTGGCCATTTGGGCCAGTTCCATCAGTTTAATCATCCATTCCTACACTGCAGAGCAGGGCTTTCCAAACTTTTGCCGTTGGCGACACACCAATGGCCGGCGCATGAAAACCTGGAAGCGCCGCCAGTGGCGGCACTTCTGGGTTAGCAGCGGCGTCCTGGAACCCGGAAGCGCTGATGGCCCGCCGCCACCGCTGCTGCTTCTCAGTTCCGGCAGGGAGGCAAAGATTGTGCGCGCACGCTGCCGGGCCACTTCCCTGCTGCACAGCTGATTGATGCGGGGTGTGTGTGTGGAAATTCTCTGCGCCGATTAGCTGTGTGGCGGGAAGCGGTCTGGCGGCATGCGCGCATGGGCGCGCGGTGAGACTTTTCGCCTCCCTGCCGGAACCGAGGACATTTTCGGGGTCCCCGGAGCCTGCCCTTTTGAAGGGGCAGCAGCAGCGGCGTCCTGAAACCCGGAAGTGCTGATGGGCCACTGCCGCTAATGCCACAGAGAATTTCCACCCCACTGTGGTGTCATGGACCATAGCATGCCAGGCCTTCCTGTCCTCCACTGTCTCCCGGAGTTTACTCAAATTCATGTTCGTTACATCGGTGATGCTATCTAACCATCTCATCCTCTGCTGTCCCCTTCTCCTTTTGCCTTCAGTCTTTCCCAGCATCAGGGTCTTTTCCAGTGAGTCCTCTCTTCGCATTAGGTGTCCAAAGTATTTGAGCTTCAGCTTCAGCATCTGTCCTTCCAATGAGCAGTCAGGGTCGATTTCCTTTAGGATTGACTGATTTGACCTCCTTGCAGTCCAAGGGACTCTCAAGAGTCTTCTCCAGCACCACAGTTCGAAAGCATCAATTCTTCAGCGCTCAGCCTTCCTTATGGTCCAACTCTCACAGCAATACATTACTACTGGGAAAACCATAACTTTAACTATACGGACCTTTGTCGGCAAGGTGATGTCTCTGCTTTTTAATATGCTGTCTAGGTTTGCCATAGCTTTCCTCCCAAGGAGCAAGCATCTTTTAATTTCCTGGCTGCAGTCACTGTCTGTGGTGATCTTGGAGCCCAAGAAAATAAGATCTGTCACTGCTTCCATTTCTTCCCCTTCTATTTGCCAGGAAGTGATGGGACCAGATGCCATGATCTGAGTTTTTTTAATGTTGAGTTTCAAGCCAGCTTTTGCACTCTCCTCTTTCACCCTCATCAAGAGGCTCTTTAGTTCCTCTTCACTTTCTGCCATTAGGGTATGGAAAATAATATTAGCAGGATCTCAGTAAAAAATAAGTGGAAAAAATGGAGAAAAGTGCCAAGTACCTTCCTGATCTGAAAATGACAGGTATTTCAATAAGCAAAAAGCTACATTGAGTCCAATTGGCCAGTAGATGTCGCTAGTCTTCCATGGAAAGTCAAAGTCATTCCTAAAAAAGCAGTAGACCAAGGCTATTCCAGATTATCAGCCTTTCAGTCTCCAACCCTTTTGAATCCACTATAAAATATATCCAAGTTTGATTCAGGCTACGATGACTATATATAGATATGTTCTTTCCTCCCCCCCCCCCAGCTCTTCCTGCATGTAGAGAAGCCCAGGAGAAGCAAGGGAGGGTAAAATTTACCAGCATTAGCTAACAATAGTCCAAAACTGTCTTTTCCAATCTGTTTGTGGCTGATCAATTCAGAGAAACAGAACTATTCTGTCCGTGGAAACAATAGAGCTATATCAAGAATTGGCACTTTTGATTTGTTACTCCCAGTTTTCTATAGGATACCGTTGCAACACGATCATTTTATGATGCATGTGTGGGAAATTAATGAATAGTCTTACCTGAATTTTAAAAAAGCTAAAGGAAGTCCTAATGCAGGATGTTCTGCTCACCCAAAGTGTTGAAATGCTACTTTTATCACACTCAGTGAGCATGGCCATATATGCAGGCCATTTAAGGTGGTCAAGAGGTATGTTGGGCATCATCCTATCCACCCCATTTCCAGGATTAACTAACCAAAAAGGCATTTGCCACTTCTAGGATTAACTCTCCAAATCACAGAAAGGCTCACTAGACAAGAAAAACAAAGTATGAGGCAAGCCATTTCTCCATGTCTTATCCATGAAATTTCCTGAAAATCACTGGCATATTGTAAGAACCCAAAGTTTGATGGATGTGATGGTCGTTGCTTTTTGCTCTAGTTGTCAGCAAATGCCGCTCTTTGAGTGAGATGGGCGGTGACTAAATTTGAAAAACAAACAAACAAATATAAGCAAGCAAGCCACCAGGAAATTAATCTGAGAATCTGCTAAAATGTCTTGTTGGCTTTGGGTGGGCTCTGTGAGTGTGTGTGTATGTGTGTGTGTGTGTGGGGTCTATAGTCATCTGTTGTTATCTGGTTTCTTCGATTTCTCAGAAAGAAATTAAGAGCACAAAAAATAACGGGAAAGTTAAATTCAATAATAACGATGATGATGATGATGATACAAAATTGCCATGGGATAATATGAAATAATGAACTGGAATACTGCAATATTCCTCAGCCTAATATCATTCAGATGTGTTGGATTACAACTCTGTTTTTGATCATGCAGATGTTGAATTTCTCAAAAAGTTATATTTTCTGCAAGTTCCATTTTTTAAACTTTGTTTCCTGTGAAATGCACAGGCTTTATAATTAGTGCTACATTCCGAGATCTACAACTTGGAATAACGAGATCAGGAAAAATAACAGTGAAGTCAAATTCTTTAAACTACCTATCCTGGACCTCGCTTCAGAAGAACACTTCCAGCTGATGCCACATCGCCATTTGTTTCCAAGACATATCCCTGGAGAAACTCTGGTGCCAACACAGCCTTAGGCACCACTTAATTTGCTGTAAAATGTAACCCAGAAGCATCAGTGTAATATTTATTTTTAGAGTTTCTGCTCCTTTTACCCAAATCCCTAAACTCTCTGCACAGATGTCAGAGCTCTATCAGTAAAATATCAATTAACCCCACAAGATGTGCAGTGTTGCTCTTACTGGTCATATCTGAATGTCCAAAACATCACATACATTATGCAATGATGCAATCCACTGTAAGTTTTTTCTGAAATCCACGATGTTCAATGGCACCTATAATTCTGTAGTAAATATATTTGCAACAACTAATACAACCTTCTACATACTAGGCTATTCTTCTTTATATTATTAGCATTCATCTTATTATTATTCTCCATATTGTGCTGGTTAGGTGAAATTGAGAGAGACTTACTAAGTTTCTAGCTTCAATTACATTTGAATTTGGGACTTTTTGACTCATACACAGTATTTTATACTGACTCTCACTAAAGGAAATGGAAGCCATAGCAATGGACTGTGAACAATACGGTTTTTTAAAAAGTTAAATGCATTACTATGGAAGATCAACAGTGTTAAATGAGACAGAATATAAGAACTGACAAAACAAATTATTAGCAAAGTCACACATCTTGAGCTTTCCCATTTATTTTCTAAGCTCTAAATGCACATACTTAGAAGATAACGTTAAAATAGTCTATTGGAAAAGCTTTTAGTGCAAGACTTATAAAACTAAAACGAGACTATGCACGAATATGGCTCCAGTTTAGTGTTGCTTTTAGACTGCACCCAGTCAGCTTTATACTAAAAGGGGAGAATGCAAATGTATAGCTTTTCTCCCATTTGAAAATATGGTAAACTGGCTGCTCATTCTGCTGCTGTTGTTGTTCAGTCGTTTCCGACTCTTCGTGACCTCATGGACCATAGCACGCCAGGCCTTCCTGTCCTCCACTGTCTCCCGGAGTTTACTCAAATTCATGTTCATTACATCGGTGATGCTATCTAACCATCTCATCCTCTGCCGTCCGCTTCTCCTTTTGCCTTCAGTCTTTCCCAACATCAGGGTCTTTTCCAGTGAGCCGTCTCTTCGCATTAGGTGGCCAAAGTATTTGAGCTTCAGCTTCAGTATCTGTCCTTCCAATGAGCAGTCAGGGTTGATTGACCTCCTTGCAGTCCAAGGGACTCTCAAGAGTCTTCTCCAGCACCACAGTTTGAAAGCATTAATTATTCGGTGCTCAGCCTTCCTTATGGTCCAACTCTCACAGCCATACATTACTACTGGGAAAACCATAGCTTTAATTATACGGACCTTTGTCGGCATTTCTCATGATGTACTCTGCATATAAGTTAAATAAGCAGGGTGATAATATACAGCCTTGTCGTACTCCTTTCCCAATTTTGAACCAATCGGTTGTTCCATGTCTAGTTCTAACTGTTGCTTCTTGACCCGCATACAGGTTTCTCAGGAGACAGGTAAGGTGGTCTGGTACTCCCATCTCTTTAAGAATTTGCCAGAGTTTGTTGTGATCCACACAATCAAAGGCTTTAGCATAGTCTATGAAGCAGATGTTTTTCTGGAACTCTCTTGCTTTTCCCATGATCCAGCAAATGTTGGCAATCTGATCTCTAGTTCCTCTGCCTCTTCGAAACCCAGCGTGCACTTCTGGTAGTTCTTGGTTCACATACTGCTGAAGCCTAGCTTGTAGGATTTTGAGCATAACCTTGCTAGCATGTGAAATGAGCGCAATTGTACGGTAGTTTGAACATTCTTTGGCATTGCCCTTCTTTGGAATTGGAAGGTAAACTGACCTTTTCCAATCCTGTGGCCACTGTTGAGTTTTCCAAATTTGTTGGCGTATTGAGTGCAGCACTTGAACAGCATCATCTTTTAGGATTTTAAATAGCTCAGCTGGGATACAGTCTTGTCCACTAGCTTTGTTGTTAGTAATGCTTCCTAAGGCCCATTTGACTTCACTCTCTAGGACAGAGCTTTCCAAAGTGCCGCTGCTGGCGACACACCAGCGGCGGCAGCAGTGCGGTGGCGGCGCGTGTGTGCATGGCGGCGGCACGGGGGGCGTGCAGCGGCGTGTGGGGGCGTGCGGCGCGTGCGTGCACGGCGGCGGCGCGTGCGTGCATGGTGGCGGCGGCAGCCTCCGCTAAAATGCGGAACCACTGATCCCGCGCCGCTGCTGCTGTTGCCGTGCACGCGCGCACCGCCGCTTCCGGGTGGTGTGGTGACACACCACGCTGTGTGTGGCGACACACTTTTGTGTCGCAACACACAGTTTGGAAAGCTCTGCTCTAGGATGTCCGGCTCAAGGTCAGTGACCATACCATTGTATTTATCGGGGATATTAAGATCTTTCTTGTATAGTTCTTCTGTGTATTCTTGCCACCTCTTCTTAATCTCTTCTGCTTCTGTTAGGTCCCTGCCTTTTTTGTCCTTTATCATGCCCATCTTTGCACAAAACGTTCCCTTGATATCTCCAATTTTCTTGAAGAGATCTCTAGTCTTCCCCATTCTATTGTTTCCCTCGATTTCTTTGCATTGTTCATTTAAGAAGGCCTTCTTATCTCTCCTTGCTATTCTCTGGAAATCTGCATTCAGTTGGTTATATCTTTCCCTTTCTCCCTTGCCTTTTGCTTTCCTTCTTTCCTCAGCTATTTGTAAAGCCTCATCAGACAGCCACTTTGCTTTCTTCCATTTCTTTTTCTTTGGGATGGGTTTATCTCTGATCCATGTAGGGGTATTCTGCTGAGTGGAGTCTTAAGACCTCTCCCAGCAAATCCCAAAGAGATTGCCAAGTGCCAGTTTGGCAGTACTGCTGCTATCTTGACTTTCTTGGCACAGCCATACATCTCCATTCCTGATGCTTTCACAGACATTTCTCCCCACACCTGAAGCTCTTCATGCAGTTGGAAGAGAAACAGGCAGGAAACACTTTAGCACCAGTCACCTTGTTGTAGGCATCTCCAGGAAATTTCATGCTAAATTGTATGGATTTATGGCCACCCCACATCAATTATTTCAAGTTAGGACCAAAATCTAGGGAGCTTCTCCTCTGAGAACAAGGTTGCCAGGGATGGAACTAGGGTCTGTGTCACCCGTGGCAAACATGGATTCCGCGCCCCCCCTGGGTTATTTTGTCATTTTGGCGCCCCCCCAGGCATCATTTTGGCACACACACCAGCGCGGTGCCTGGGGCACATGCCCCGCACCCAGTTGTGGCCCTGAAGGTTGCTACCTGAGTTAGAACAGCAAACCCAGTTTGGCTTTAAAACGGGTGGCTATACAAACATTTTAAATAAATAAATAAATAAATATCATTCTGCCCATTGGAAACAGTTGGTCCTTGTCTGTTTTTCACCCCAATTTTCTACTTTTTTAAAATCCCCAATCAGATTGGGGATTGTCCAATAGAAAATCAGTAGACACGGCCGAAGTCTGTCTATTTGATGGAGAACAACGTATCTATTATAAATAAAGATACCTCATTAGGGAGGCAGCAAAAACCTACTTTTCGTGATATATTCCCCCCCGCCCCCAGGGAGATAAAAGTACAGCTTGGATCTCTGTAGAATTTGGAATTAATGCAAGATGAAAAGCTATAAATATTCAGGTAGGTTAGAATAGTCTTTGTCCTATTTTCTTCAGTTAGGGAGTATTAGCAAAATTGCTGCATTATGTCACATGCATGTACAAAAGGTATTCAGCTTGGATTGCACTGATCACACTACAGATACCCTGTGGATGTCTCTGCACTTTATAAAGAACAGGGATAGTGGGAGTGACTTTGCTGCTTTGGTGATTCCCCGGTGCTCATCTAAGGCTGAAAACCCTGGGCTTTTGTTCCCATTGGGAACAACCTGTACAGGAACTCTGCTTTTCTGCAGAGTGACTATCTGTACATTCTCCCATCCACTGAGTGCCTGAATTGGCTCTCTCTGCTAGAGATTTCTCACACTGAATGTCTCCCTCAGAACCCTCCTTGCTTTCCTGTGCGTTTGGTCATCAGAACAGCTCAGGGTTTGAATTCTGTTCCAAGCAACTGGCAAAACATTATCTAGAGCAGTTTTCTCAACCTTAGCAACTTTAAGATGTGTGGACAGAATTCTGTGAGTTGAAATCCACACATCTTAAAGTTGCCAAGGTTGAGAAACATTGATCTAGAGTGAGATTTAGAGTCCCAATGTACGTATTTGCTCCTTCAATTCATGGAATCTTGTTGGCTGGGCAGCTGAAAACACCTTCTAGAGTTGAGGTTATTGGGGTGATATATAAAAAATTGATAGATCAATCAGACATTTCCTTTATTAACTATTTAATAAACCATAATATTTTGTTTCTACTGGAAACATGGACAATCAACAAGACAGATCTTGATGGATACCGTTCAAAACTGAGTACTATGCTTGGCAAGAAAGATGACAGAATAAGTGGTGGGCTGGATCTGTTTTTTCTGAGTAGAAATTATTAATGTATCCCTCACATGCTCACTGGGCTGTGGTGGGCCTAATTAAGTCCAAATGTTACACACACACAAACACACACACAAACATATTTCCCCACAGTGTTTATGGTTGCAGATTAAGCAAACGTGGCATGACCTGGAGAACTGTACTGATAATAGACTAGCCATCTGCTCAGCAGCAGACAATCTGAACAGGGCCGAATGATGAGGTTGCGTTTCTGCAACTTCCTAGCTGTTCCCTGTCTCCTAATGAGGAAACCTTTTTACCTGCACATTCCTCTACGCTGGAGCAGCCCAAGGTGACTCTCCTATGGGATTTACTTGTGGGTCAGGCTCTGATTATTTGCAGGTATTTGGCAATTCAGTAATTCACCCTAGTTGACTAGAAGTAGGCATAAGTCAAGACAAGAAAAATCTCTCTTAGCCTCTCCCAAGGAGCCCTTATGTGTCAAAACAGTGTTTCAGCTTGATATTTTTGTGGCAGCTGGAGCTCTGCAGGTTAAATGGAGTGAGTGGGTATCCAGAGATGTTATTATCTGTTCAATTTATCTGAACTCCTAACAGTTTTGGAATTATTTTTCAGTCTGAGCTAGGAAATTCAGTCATGGACCATTACAGTAAGATGATCCGGAGGTTATAGGAGTGCCTAATTAATAAAAATGAAAATACCAGACAGGTGCATCTGCATGGATTTAAATCAAAATGCTGCTACCACCAGAACTCTGTGGTTGCTTAAAATAAAAGCACTTATTTGCTCCTCCAAAGCTTTTAAGGCCAATCTGTTGCCATTGCTCCTGAACTCCTGAAAATGAAAAGAACATAAATCAATTCTGATGTTTAAAAAGAGAGATGAACACATCATCAATGAATTAGTTATGGCGAAGAACTCAGCCCTGTTCTGGCATATTTATTTATTTATTAAATTTATATTACCGCCCATCTCCCCCATCGGGGACCCTGGGCGGTCCACAATAAAACTAATATTATAAAACTAATAAAATTTAAAAATAAAAATAAATAAATAAAATATAATAATAAATAAATAAAATATAGTAAAACTAGTAAAAAAATATTACCTCTGGACTCCCAGGGTGGACCTCTCATAGCAAGTCTGCCTGCTGCAATACACAAGTCCCATTTCCAATCATTTCATACCCCCCCGGTTGTAAAGCCAAAGGTTCAGATACAATGCTATAGGATGCCCAGCCATGTATCTATAAGGATAACGCAAGCTTAGAAGCTGTTCAATCAAAAATCCTAAAAACAATAACATGCATCTCTCACTCAATGTCTAATGAAGGGCTTTCCAAACTGTGTGTCGCAACACAATACTGGGTCACCTGGGGCCCCCAAGCGTGTCGGGTGACAACCCTGGCACAGCTGATGGGGGCCGGGGTGGAAATTCTCCCCGCGCATCAGCTGAGCGGCGGAAAGCTCGGCAACGTGCGCGTGGCGAGGCTTTTTGCCTCCCTGCCGGAGCCGAGGGCATTTTCGGGGTCCCTGGAGCCTGCCCTTTTGAAGGGGCGGCTGCTGCCGCCGCAGCAACCCGAAAGCACCGCCGCTGGCACTTCCGGTTTTTGTGCCGCACTGGCCGCGGCACTTCCAGGTTTTTGAGGGCTGGCCGTTGGTGGGTCGCCAACAGAAAAGTTTGGAAAGCCCTGGTCTAATGCTTTAATATGGTTAGAATTAGGCTGTATCTGCACTGGGTCTCAATTAAGGCTCTGCCAAATTTAATTCTAGCTGAAGCAAGTCTTTGGGGAACATCCTTGGTCCATCTTACATCACTACACAGGTTCAGATCTACCCTAAGGAGACAAATTGATAATGATCTAGTACATACTGGATGTTCACCGATCAGGCTCCGTCGTCCTCCGCCGCCATTTAATGGGATTCCCGGGATCTTCTTTGCTCCGAGGCCGACCCCCGATCACAGGACGCCGGCAAATTCTCCCACTTTAACATGGTACCTATTTATCTACTCGCCTTAGCTTTCGAATTGCTGGGTTGGCAGAAGCTGGGGTGAATGACGAGAGCTCACCTCGCCACGCGGGGATTAGAACTGCCGACCATCAGATCTTTACAGGCAGTCTTCCGGCTCAGCGGTTTAACCCGCTGAGCTACCGCGCCCCTTTATTGCCTTATTTTATGCTGTCCACAGAAGACTGTTTACCCTGGCATTAATTGGGGCATTACCCACTAGGAGACAACCGGCAGATACACTAACCACCTGTATGAAAGCCACATTTGCCTGTGCTCAGATACAGAAGTTGAATCTGCACCACATGTGCTTTTAAAATGCCCATTATATACCCAACAGCATTCGAAGCTCCTTGTTCCAATTGTCAGTATTTTTAATTGCTCCTGCAATTATGAGGTTACTGTTCTTCTTTGATGTGACCATTGTGAGGAATCCAAAGAAGGTTGCCCAGTGCCTATCCATCACAATAGCTTTTTGAAACTGCCAGGTATCTCCTTCTCACTATGAGTTGTTTCAGGATTTTCATGTAATTTTATCCGTTAAAGATTAAATACTAGCTGTATTTCTTTTTTAGCACTGGTATTGGGCAATCAATCAATCAATCAGTCAATCAATCAATCAATCAATCCTAGATGAGCCCATGATGGCCACAAATATATTTAAGGGTTACTTACCTGAATGCCAGGCTGTTTCACTTGCTAAGATCCAAAACCTGTTAGTTGGCAAAGTCCCTGTAGATTCTTACCTTTCAGCCATGCTAATTAATGCAAAGATTGGCTTTGCTTTTCACTTCCATCAATAAAATGACTCTCATCCCAACAATTGTGGATTAGCAATTAGTTATCCCTGTTTTCCAAAGGCAGTAAGGTGGATTCTGCTAATTACTGCCTCATAAACCCCTTGAGTATAATAAGCAAATGAGATTTAGCATCTGTTTTGGAAACTCCAGGATTGGCTGGAGCAGAAGAGCTTTCTGGCTGAGATACAAGAAGTCTTCAGAGCTGGATGTTCTACCTTGGCCCACACAGCTTTATAACATATGGCTGAAAATTGTAGTAGTCCCTAACTAGCGCTATGGATAGTACTTATCCAACCCGTCTGAAACATGGCTTTGATTGAAGCTCCAGAGAAATCTTGCGTGAAATGCTCTAGGGTTCCTCATATAGGTAAACACCTGCTCCTGCCTATATATAAGATACACGCAAACATGTGCCAAGTAAGATGCAACCCAACGGGATGACTTACAAATAGTACCAATTCAGAAAAGAGTTAGGCAGGGCTGTTGATTAAGTTGATTTGTTTTTCAACTTTTATATGCAAGGTTGGGACCTTTACTGATCTCAAATAGCTGGAAAACGTTTATCAATCGTCCCTAAGGCAGATGAGGCTGTTGGCCTCAGGAGAAAAGTGAAGATCCCTTGCTCAGTACTGCAGTGATCATAAAAGTAAAGGTAAAGGTTCCCCCCGCACAGTTGTGCAGTCGTGTCCGACTCTAGGGGCCGGTGCTCATCTCCGTTTGTTAGGCGAAGAGCCAGCGTTGTCCAAAGAAGCTTCCGCAGTCATGTGGCCGGCATGATGCGCGGCAGTGATCATAACTGACTAATTATCAGAAGACAAAATTTTTAATGTTTGCCCAACATCCCAAGTAACTGGAACATCCAGGGCAATATCAGATAGCTAGAGATAGTGGAGTCCATGGTGCTTTCTGAGCCTTGTTGTTTTCTTGCAGACGTTTCATTGCCAGGCTAGGCAACATCTTCAGTGCAAAAAGGGAGTGAAACTTGCTCTCTGTTTATATACCTTGGCTTGTCCTGCCTGTGTTGGTGGGGGTGTTGTACTCTCCTTGGTAGTACCTTGATTGGGTTGTTGTGTGCTGCTTGGTTGATTGACTGAGTTAATAGTTCCTTGATTAGGGTCTATTGTGTTGTTTGATTGCTCCTCTGCTGCTAATCTTGCTGTTAATCTTTGCCTATCTGGTTGTTGATAGCTAGAGATAGTGTTCCATGCCTGAGATAAGTAGAAAATGCAGTGCAGATTGCTTAGAGTTGTTCAGCAGGTATTTCAAGGTTCTTTTGCTTTTGTGTGCTTGCTGCCATCAAACTACTTGTAATGGTATGTGGGAATGACCTTGGGAGACAGGAGGGAGAGCCACAGACTGGACAATTGGGGTGTAAACTGTATCTCAGCCCAGAGAAGGAGGGAGGGCGTGGGAAATATTTCAGAAGGGATCCTCCCTAGTTTTCCAGAGAGTAAAAGGAAAAAAGGGGAGAAAGACTTTCAGTCGTGCAAGTTTCTGTTAACCTAACCTTACACTAAAGATAGAGCTAGCACTATTGGTTGTGCTTCTTGTCTGGACTACCTCACAGGGCTAACACTACTTGGGACTAAGTGGTTGGCTCAACTTTTATATGGAGCTCACTTAGGTCCATTCCCCAACGGTTCCCCTTTAGAAAGAGTGCAATCCAAATTCCCAAGGACATGCTTCAGATCTCCAAGTGCCTTTCTGACATCACCTTGTGGTTGGAGGCTGGCTTATCCAAGGTGGAGACTTGACCAGTGATCTTTAATCTCTGATAAAAGGTTCATTTCTGTCCAATGGGGTTGTACTCCTCTAATAAAAATTGTTAAATTTCATTTGGCCTGGAAGAGGATCCTACTGGATAACTTGCTGATTTATACAGGTAGACCTCGCTTACTGACTGCCTTGTGTGTTCGCCATTACAGAAATCCAGCTATGCAACATCATTTATACCAGGGGTCCCCAACCTGTGAGCCGTGACCCACTAGTGGGCCGCGGCCTGTTAGGAAGTGGGCCGCACAGCAGGAGGTGAGTGGTGGTGTCAGGAACGAGCCTGTCCCTGCTGCCATGAGTTGGAGGAAGAGCAGCCGGTAGCAGGAAGAACCTGGGAAGGTGCAAAGACAGAGCCTGAGCCGGAGCAGCTGATTGGTGGGGACCCTGAAGGGGAAACACCTCCACCTATCAGTGCATGGCAAAGAAGGGCGGAGAGGCGGGCCGAGGAGCATGAGGCCCAATTGGCCCCCACTCGCAAACCGGTCTGTGTGATTGGCTCCCGCCTGCAAACCCAACCCCCCATCCGTGTGATTAGCTCCCACCTGCAAACTCTGCCTCCTGGTCCACGCGATTGGCTCCCACCTGCAAACCCCGCCCCCCTGTCCGCACGATTGGCTCCCACCTGCAAACCCCAACCCCCGTCCGTGGAAAAATTGTCTTCCATGGAACCAATCCCTGGTGCCAAAAAGGTTGTGGACCCCTGATTTATACCATGGGATCACAGGCAAAGCAAACTTTTAAATCTGTCACCTTTGTCGCTCTTGCATGCATACAAATGACTACCACTACCTTTGGGAAAAATTGGTAAATATTTTGGGCCCCAAAACACCCTGATCCACGAGAAGGCTTGCCTTCACCAAAGAATACCCAAGTTTGAGAAATCTGCTGAGACCTGTGAAAAGTGGCTGCATCTGAAAGTAGTTTGGAGATAGCAAAAATGAATTCTGCTTTTAGGAAAGAGAATTTAAGTCAGCCTTTTAGGGGATTTTTTTGGAATATGTTATGCTAGCTGTTGTTCTTGAAGGCTAAGCAGGAACAGACCTGGTTAGTACTTGGATGGAGAGCACCAGGAAATCCCAAACCACCCTTGGCCTGCATAAACATGTCCATACCATCACCAGGAGCTGAGCTCAGCTCCAAGGAGGCTTCCCCATGTATTAAAGCATCAGCTGCTACTTTATTATTAATTCTAAGATCTTGTACTCAAGTTTTTTTAATTGTTTCCCAGAAAGAGAATATAGTAATATAAAAAAATAAACTAACATTCTGGACTGTCTGGAACCTTGTATGGAAGATTACAGTCAGAAGATGAGGATACATCAGTGATATCTGGTTGCGCCTTTTTGAGGCAACCATAACTTATTGCTCATTCTTTGAGCCAAGAAAGGACCAGGATCAATATGGAACTTTTCCAATTAATGTATCTTGAGTAGCAGGCTAGCAGAGAACTCTTCTTTTATAGAGCTGCTGCCAGTGAGCATAGCCAGCGATGGACAAGATAAATCGATGGGCTGGTTCCACATAAAAAGCTCTTTATCCTATTAAGAGCAGAAACATAATCACAAAACCGGTGGTGCAAGCTTCTGTCTGCTGCCTCTCTATTGTTCATGACCACCCTTGTCCCCCTTTATCCCCTGTGTGTGCCTTTCAGATGGTCCTTAAATGACGATATTTTTAAAGCATGCTGAAATAAGACCCAAATGAAGTTTGCCACCAGGAGTGGCCACATCCAGAGATAGTTTTCAGTGGTATTCATGTGTGTTAGGTATTAAAGAAATCTGCCTATAGAGACAGGCCATACCATCAGCAGCCTTATTTATTTTTATTTTTATTTATTTAAAACATTTATATAGCCGCCCATCTTATATCAAACTCTGGGCGGCTCCCAACCAACAGTTAAAAACAATATCAATATACAATTAAAACATATAAAAGGTAAAGGTTCCCCCGCACAGTCGTGTCCGACTCTAGGGAGCGGTGCTCATCTCCGTTTCTTAGCCGAAGAGCCAGCGCTGTCCGAAGACGCTTCCGCGGTCATGTGGCCGGCATGACGCACGCGGAACGCTGTTACCTACCCACCAAAGTGGTACCTATTTATCTATATCTACCTATTACAACCACATACATTAAAACCTGGCACCAAGTAAACTTTCACATGCGTCCCAGCGCTTGGGGAAAAAGCCAGGTCTTAAGTGCTTTTCTGAAGGCTAGGAGGTTGGGGGCCTGCTGAAATTCAGCGGGAAGGGTGTTCCATAGAGCTGCCACGGAAAGAGCATGCTTCCTAGATCCCATAAGATGGCAATGTTTAAGGGGAGGGACTAGGAGGGCGCCCACCCTATCTGATCTGGTAGGACAGGTAGATATTCTTAGGGAGAGACAGTCCTGCAGATAACCTGGCCCTGTGCCATGTAGGGCTTTAAAGGAGATAACCAGCACCTTAAATTGCACTTGGAAGGGAACTGGGAGCCAGTGCAGCTCGTGCAACAGAGGTGTTTCATGGGTAAACCTAGGGGCATCCATCACTGTGCGTGCCGCTGCATTCTAGACCACTTGTAGCTTCTGGGTGGTCTTCAAGGGCAGCCCCATGTAGAGCAGGATGCAGTAATCCAAACGGGAAGGGACCGAGGCATGAATGACTGTGAGCCAGGCCTCCTGGTCTAGGAAGGGGTGCAATTGGCTCACCAGACGAATCTGTGCAAAGGCCCCCCTAGCCACAGCTGCTACCTGCTCCTCAATGAGCAGGGCTAGGAAGACCCACAAACTGCACACCAGCTCAGTCCACGGGAGTGCCACCCCATCCAGAGTCAGAGATGAAATATCACCTGGATCTGGGGGGGCAAAAACCCAGAGCCACTCCGTCTTGCCAGGTTGAGTTGAAGCCGGTTCCTCCCCATCCAGATCCTGACAACCTCCAGGGTCTTGGCCAGCGCCACCACAGCCTTGAGTGACGTATTTGGGACAGTGGTCTTAAGTGTTCTGGAGAGGCATATCCTAGCCTTAAAGGCATCATTGTTTGGTTCTGACAGCCAGTCTACAGATACTGCAACAGTGGTTTCCTGGATAGTCCTACTTTGGACCTCAAATGAAGAAATTCCTCTCTGAATGTACCCAGCAGGAAAAATGCACTTCCTGTTATGACAATGTAGTATATTAGGCTAAATTATTGCTCACCAGTGTGTATATTTTCCTTATGCAGAGAAGCTTTTTTGTTTTGGTTTTTGTAGGACCATTGAAAGGTGCAATGTCCACTTTTTCAATTTGAGAGGCACAACAGGGGTGTCCATAGGGGAGGTAAAAATAGTCAAGATGGTATCTACAACTATGCAATCAAAGTCTGTCCCTCTTTTTTACAAGTGTCACATGCATGATTCATGTACGAAGGGGCAGGGTTTTGATCACACACTTCTGACCATCATCTTGATGGTCTTGATGCAACATGAAGCGTAGTTTACAGAAGGCTGTGCAAGACTAAAAGGAGCACTTTCCATCTCATCAAAATAACGAGAAAGGATCAAATTCCACACCCAGCAACTTGCCTTTATTTAGAGGTGAGGTTTCCTTCATTTCATTCTCACCTGCCAGCAAAAATGTCATGATTTCCAGGGAAAATGTTGGCATCCAGGATGGAAGTAAGTGGGAATGATTCAGAAAGCAACCTTTTTCAGGCTGGAGTGCAACTGAGCTAAAGCACTCAGATATGGGTGAACGGCCTTACTGTTAGGAATAAGATTTTCTCCTGGGGCATGACCTTTTTCTCAGTGTAAAAAAGAGACTGTGTAAACTCTTGGGAAAGGCTTAACTTGAAAAGAAGTGCAGTCCTCTTGTACAAATCAGTATGCAGTAGCACTGAGCAATACGTGGCCGTTGTCTTGGGCAGTTCATCCTGAAGGATCTGCTTGCCTCCACTCTTGTTTCTGGACCTTCTCTAAAAAGGTAAAGGTTCCCCCCACACATTTGTGCAGTCATGTCCGACTCTAGGGGCCGGTGCTCATCTCCGTTTGTTAGCCAAAGAGCCAGCGTTGTCCGAAGACGCTTCCACAGTCATGTGGCCGGCATGACACGCGCAGAACACTGTTACCTTCCCACCGAAGTGGTACCTATTAATCTACTTGCATTTGTATGCTTTCGAATTGCTAGGTTGGCAAGAGCTGGGGCGAGTGCGGGAGCTCACTCCGTCATGCAGGGCTAGGGATTCGAATCTCCGAACTTGTGATCTTCTGATCGACAAGCCTGGCGTCTTACCCGCTGAGTCACCACACCACTCTGTACCTTCTCTAGACACATAGTTATGCTTATCACCTGCCAGTGATAGATGGTGGACAGATTTCTTTTCTTTTCCTTCCCACATCGGCCAGTTTTAACTGGTTCCTAATTATTTCTTTGTTTGTTTCATCTGTCTTCCAGTTGTTCTATTTCTCAGCCTAAATTAATGTTAGGATTATTACATAGCTATGCATAAACGTCACCAACATACAAGATAATGTGCAGCTGCTTCCACAGGATGAAGTAGAGTTAGATAAAAAAAAAAGTTGCTGTTCTATCAGCTCTGCTGTAAAATCCAACTTGACAGGCAACTTTCTGAACTATTTCTAGCTGAACTTTCTAAGAACTGGGTTGGGCCTGATTTTGCTTTTCCTTGTTTCCTGGCACTCTTTTTTTCCTCCTTTTTGTATCATGTCTCTTTAAGGACCCTGGGTAGGGACTGTTTTCTTGTTGATTGTTGGCAAGCCTTTCTGGGATCCTTATTTGATGAAAAATGTACGCTTCTACAATCCAAATATCAGTTTGAGTTTTAAACGAGACATTTGGGATTTGAGTGGTGAGATTGTGTATTTTGATACTTATTTTGTATATATCTGGTCCAGCTTTTGGAAGCTTCCTTAGCCTAGTGCTCTTCAGAGGCCTTGTCTTATTGTTCCCATCATCCAGCCCTCATTGTACAAGACTTGTAGACTAACGAAGCTGGACAGCACTAGCCTAGTACATTTGTGTTTATTTATTTTAACTATCTTAATAGGTTTAGTTAATTTTAAAACTATTGTCATCCTATTGTCTTAAGCTAGAAAAAGAAGGTTGGATGGATGAGTTAGAAAGAACCCTTAAACTTTGTGGAAAAGCTTATGAAACATCACAGTTAGGACTTGTTTGGTTGTTCATGAAAAGCAAACAAGAAAAGCAATATATTATGAGAGGCTTCCTGTACTCCAACTCCATAATGGGTCAGGGCTGGGCAGATTTCAAACACCACGATCTCATGCTTTGGAGAAACCTTGACTGTACAGAACAACTGGGACGGTCTGTACCTGTCTAGAAAGCAGAGGCTGTTAAGAGTGTTTTTATATTACAAAGTCTAGAGTGCATGTATCATGGTCCTTGGCATTTAAAACCGAACACAACATGAAGGAAATGTACAGGTCAAAAGAAAGCTAAATATTAGCTTTTTAAAATAATGTGATCCGTTTTGCTTTCATGCTAAACTAGGTCTTTGTTAGGTCTGTTTGGCAGAAAGATATAATATAGAGGAGGTATAGGCTGCTGCTTATCTGACACTGTCTCACGCTCTTCGTTAAAGGGGTATATTTTAGAGCCTTTCCACACTGCTGAGTTCAAAGTTATCCCCTATCTTTGAATTGGCAAAAAGTTATACCGGAATAAAATGGACTGTCCTCATTGCCAATCCTTCTTGTCCCTCTGGTCTCCCACACTGTTGAACAGTGCTTCCAGATTATGCGCATGTAGAGCATGTGCTCCGCAAACTCATTGGACAGATCCTCTGTCTTTGCTACACACCATCTTCAACATGATGTGATCAACTGGCAGGGAAAACACCCACCAACCATAACATTGCAGCAGGAATGAAGCAGGTCTGGCTGCAGGAGTCTGCCAACTCTAGGCTCTTTAACATGCCTCCCATCCATTTTGTCATAGCCCGAGATGAGCAAAGATGAAAAACAAAAGTATTTGGAGTCATGAAGAAGGCTGAGTCAGAAGCAGCATTTATTTAAGATTTGCCTCCCCTCCCCTCCCCTCCCCTCCCCTCCCCTCCCCTATATAGACAAGAAATGCCACGTTCCAAATTCTTACATGCACTGTTCAAAAGGCAGGGGAGGAAATGATCCCATCAATCTACCGTTACTCTATTCCAGCCTTGCACTGAAATAAAACACAGTACTACCAAGGGAGTAGTCTAGTGCTATTGTGCAATTTTGATAGACCACTGTACAGGCTTGCTATGTTCAGTTCTCTAGCGAGACCACAGTAGAATGCAGCAGACAAGGCTGACCAGGGATTGGAACAGGCAATATGTCCCTTTCTGATCCCAACCGCTACTGGTCACCCAACTTTGTTTCAGTGTAATATGCAGTGAAGCATAACAGATTTTACACACCTAGGGATTGTCCTTGGACAGTGTCAGGCTAAGTGGGGCAATACTTTTTTTACACCAGTACAAGCAAATATGTCCACTGTTTTGCTAATGTGCTGAGGTTGAGATGAAGGTGTCATGGAAATACAGCAGAAAAAATATGCTGCCATAGTTACTGTAAGTGTGGGCTAGTGTTCCCTTCCTTGTTTGCTTTTCACGGTGGCTCAGCGGGTAAGACGCCAGGCTTGTCGATTGGAAGATCACAAGTTTGGTGGTTCTAATCCCTAGCCCTGCGTGACGGAGTGAGCTCCCGCACTCGACCCAGCTCTTGCCAACCTAGCAATTCGAAAGCATGCAAATGCAAGTAGATGAATAGGTACCACTTTGGTGGGTAGGTAACAGCGTTCATGCCGGCCACATGACCGTGGAAGCATCTTCAGACAACACTGGCTGTTCGGCTAACAAACGGAGATGAGCACCGCCCCCTAGAGTCGGACATGACTGCACAAATGTGCGGGGGGATCCTTTACCTTTACTTAACCAACCAAACTGGTTACTTGTGCCATGGCCATGCCTTAAAGTGAAAGGTTTGGGATAATCAGGCTAAGGAAATATGAAAAAGCTAATTTGACAAGCAGCTCTTCCCTCAGATTTCATCAGGTTTCTGAAGGATATGTCTCTGACCACTCTGTCAACTTCAAGATAAAAACATATTTCCTATCAGTTTCTTGTCCTCACCTGGTTGAGCAATGTATCATACCAAACCCTTTTGTAGTTAAATGATCTCATGAAGCAGAACATCTGTAGGTCTGATATTTCATGGGAAGACTATCACTGTATGGAGTCCTTTGTGCAACTGGCTCTTCTCTTGAAACACCACATGAAAGCTTAATTGGACTAGAGATCTCCCGCATGTTTATGCACCATAAACATTATTAGCACTATAAATTAATATCGGAACCACCTTTTCATCCCTATGGACTGCAATGTTTAAATGCCACCACTATATGTGTTTTTCCATGAGGTTTCCAAGGTAGAGAGCTTTGTGATTGGCTCATGGTCCAATTATAGGTATACCAATCTATGAAATAAAAAATCTAGGATCTTGGTAGGGCTGAAGGTTGGAGACCAAGGAAAATATTTTATTCATGTGAACTAGGGGTGCAAAACTGCATTCACCCAGAATTGGAACCCTGCCAAGGGCCACTCAGACAGACCAGAAAGGGTCAGAGTCCCAGCCTCCAAAGCTTCTCCCTTCCTACTTACATCAGAAAGTGCTATGCATTTTTCCAGTGAGAACATGTTGCTATATCTGGACCATCTTTTGTCAACAGACTCTGTTCTAACCTAAATCAAATTAGCAAGAACAGCATCTATCAGATAAAGCATTTTCTGTACCAGATAAAGCATTTTCTATATAAGCACCCTTTGTCTGCGTATTAAGATTCTATTGGAAATTCAAATCTTTTTAAATGGCAGCTCTGCTCTAACAAATACAATGAGGTCTAAATTAAATACAGTATTAAGCCTTCTAAAAAGTATGTTTCCTTTCTCTTTTTTATGTTTATAAAGGAGACAGTTTACTAGCAAATGTGCTTTAAAAGCCAAAGTGGAATAGACTATTGTAGAGTAAATGAATTCAGCATAAAGCAGGCAGAATCTCTTTAGCAGTATATAATAATGGAGAGAGGACAGAGCATGGCACTTGGTTTGTGATCCTTGATCCAAGATGAGTACATTATTAATAAATAAAAGAGTTCCTATTTTCATCTGTGAAATGCTGGGTGGCATGGTTTCAAGTGTCAGGAAAGAAAACCTAGTTTATATGCAGATGAACAGTAGGACAAATGGTTTCCATGGAAGTAGAAGGAGATGCAAATTCAGTGCTAGATATGAAATATGGCTGAAGTTGGAGTGGTGAAGGATTTGATTCAGGTTGCATTTAAATAAACTAATGTAGTAATTTTAGAATAATATGCAGATCAGAACTTTATTCTGTAGTTTTTACCCTCTCCAAATCTTGCAGTATAGACCTGTTTAAAATGGCATTGAAATGTATAAATTAAGAACATCTGTGAACAAATATGCACAAATTAGGGAAAAGTGTATACAAAAAAGGATAGATTAGGTACGGTTGTGTCCAAAGTGCATGGGTCAAAGAAGAATATACTGTATATGAAACTAAGTGTGAATGTATGGGTAGGTTTAAAAAGATGCAGACTGGTGTGAAAATTGGTGAGAATGAAACTGACTTCATATACTTAAAACTGGCATGGACCAGAAATAGGTTGATTGATCCATCTCTAGGAAGAGCATCAAAGATGGTAATAATGAAATATCATTCTAGCCATACAGTAGAGAAGAGTTTAACACTTCTACATAATTTTTTTAATCATTTCTTAACATCCATTTGATTAACAAAAAAAAAGTCATAGACTGTAATTTGACAAGTTTTTTCTTAATTATTTACAGTTCAAGAGATGGCCGCTGAACTCTGTTTTCCAAACAACTGGTTATGTCAAATCAAAGTAATTATATATGATTCCACAGTGCTACAGTTCTATACAAAGACTGTAATACAAATATGAAAATATAAGTGCTTTTACATATACATTGCTTAATACTGTTTCTATGTTATTGGCACCAGCTTTATCTTACTGTATATAAATAGTGTGCATGGGGAAACCGGTGAGAATATAGTTAACAGAAGTAAGAAACAATTTTAATCCAATAGACATATTTTCTGTTAATACATTCGCTGTGCGACTATAGTAATCCTTGGAAGCTTTGACAAGTGTATAATTAATAAGAATGATTTAAAACAGTTTTGAGACTGCCCCACGTTACATGTTGTCCACATAGTGAAGTGTTACAATAGCAGTGGCAAATGTTCTCCATACCACTTCAAATACACCATACCACAAATATACATATGTGCATGCCATCTCCCAAACGTTGTGCTGATGTGAGGAGAAAATGACAGCCTACATGATGGCCTACCCATGGATGGCTTTTGCCATGGTCATAATGATTCCTACTAATGTAGGAATGGTTAAGATCTGAAATACAACCCTGGGACTCTTCCTCTTTGGGGGTAAAAGGTCTCTAAATGCAAGGACTGGTAAAAAAAACAACAACCTTTTATCTGAGACCTGGAAAAGTCACTGCCAATTGCAGAGGCAGCGTTGGCATAATTTGAGAGGTTGACATGCTAAGAAATGATCAGAGAAAGCAAGATTAAAGTAATATAAAATATACAGTTTAACCCATTGAGCACATTGGTGTCATTTTAAATGTTTTTCCTCTGTTGTCTTGTGCAAATTTAAAAGCACAGATATGTCCAAACAGGAACTAGGAACCAGGAAAGGAACGTACACTGAATTAAGTTCAATGAATTCAACTAAGCAGATCAAAGCACAGAGAGTGGACATATTTGTAAACAGTGAACAAGGAAGCAGGAAGCAGTAGTTTTTACAGCACTGGGATAACACTGATAATACAACTCATGGCAGTCATATATCTGAGATCGGTTTCTGCTTGCACCAAGAATAAGTAGTGAGAGAGGTATCTCTTCACGTGCAAAAACTCCACCATTGCTTGCATTGTGATTCTAAAGTATATTTTATACTCTACACTATGCAATGTTTCCTTAATTCATTATGGGTGAGTTTTATGGAAAAGCTTACCTCTAAATACAATATTGTTGGGTTATTTACTGTGTTTAGGGAATTGCTGAAGATACTTCACTTATCCGTTTTTCCTTTTGTTTATATTGAGCTCCTGTTTGCAATATATAAAAGTTTACCTGTGCATAGGTTAAAATAGTCAATTGCAGATGTAATGCAAAGCTGAGGAGGGATCCGCATAAACCAGCCTGGGAAATCTGGGTATTATAATCTCAAGACATCTGGAGAGTAGCAGATTGAAGATTATAGTAAGCCAAGTCCGGCGTCTTTCATGTATGCAGTATGTGATGAGAATGGGAGCTCACAGCTTTTACATGAGTAGAGCAAAGAAGCATGCTGGAGGAATGAAGCTTCCTTTTCCCACATCAGTCTAGTATGGTCCTAGGCATGCACAGCATGGATTGGAACACTGTGTGAACATGACTCAGTTATGTTCTATTGGGCATTGCTCCACTGATTCATTTGCTTATTTGTGAAGTTTACGCTAGAATATTTTCTATAATGGGCTTCATATCCCATTGGAAAGAAATTCAAATAAATCAACTCTTCCAAGACTTGATTTGCTCAGCATGAATATAGCACATTTAACAGATTTTCTGTATTTAGGAAACGGGGCATTCTTAAATTGTCCCATGTTGTGGATAAGACAATGTTTTTAAATTGTGAAACAATTTTGTTTTGTGGCTCTAACAGTTGCACACCATCAAAATACACTGCAGGCAGTCCTTCTTTCCTCTGGAGTGCAACAGAAGAACAAACTCATCCTAATTAAAATGTACTCCAACACAGTTAGATGGAGGAGCCCTGCCATCTCTTAAATAAGGTACTCCTAGAAATGTAGCAATAGGAAAGTTCATGCTTTTCAATTCCTGGCATCTCCAGGTAGTGAAGCCTTTGAGAACCACAGTTTATAAACATAGACAGTACTAAACCAAATGAACGAGCACAGCTTTCTGTGTTTCTAATGCCACTCATTCTTTACTAGTACATTTCTGGCTCAGAAACTGGATGCGTTTAAAAGCCAGTTAAATTCACAGTTCTCATCTTGCTCTACAGAAGGACAATAAAAGCTCTTTTAAAACTATTGGCCAGAGAGACAGTGTTTTACAATATAGAGGCAGCAAGCCCATGAAGATGATCACATCTCATTGAAGATGCTGCCTGGGGTATTTGGAAAGAGGCCCTGGATTCCCTAAGGGTCCACCAGTGGCTTCAAGAAGAAAAATAAATATGTTGCCACTGTGACAATGAAATATAAATCCATTGTTAGCCTTGTCAGTAGAGGGCAAATGATGAAATGCACATTATAATATTGCAATAAAAACCCCATCCCTTGTGTACTTGCATGAGATGTTGCAACACAATTA
Organism: Charina bottae; assembly: GCA_023362775.1. NCBI lineage: Eukaryota > Metazoa > Chordata > Lepidosauria > Squamata > Charinaidae > Charina > Charina bottae. Next base: position 3,501,158 of record JALMGJ010000044.1, on the reverse strand, counting down.
TGAAAAGAGTTGTGATGTCATGATACACATTTCATCATTTTGGCATCACCACATTTAGGAATGAACACCTATTATTGTTCATCACCCACATTAAATGAATATTCACAATAACTAGTTATCTGCTGAAGTCCATTTTGATTAACATTGTTATCCAATAGTGAATAGCCTAAAAGATACTGTAGTCAATAGTTATTAATTTTGGCACTTGAGAACATTGAAGGCTGAGATACAAGTTCAAGTTCACTAACCAGCTTGATAGCAGTTGTAACCCCATACATCTGGAAGGCACCAGGCTGAGAAAGACTGTTCAGACTCAATCATAAAGAAGAGTCATTTACAAGAACAGAAATTGAAATGAGCCAAGAACTTGGCAAGTGGAATCTGTGCCAGAGAAGCAATAAAGAGGACTGCTAGAGCTTTGATTAGAAAAATCACTTTGACATGGCAGAGCTGCTAAGAATTCCCTTCCCCATCAAGTTCCTATTTCTATTCTCATGATGATTCACACTAGGATCAGAAAGAAATAAACTTTTATAATTTGTGACTTTTTATGAATGTATTTTATGAACAAGGATAAAAGAGCCAAACTAGGTGTTAAATTTGGAAAAAAAGTGGGCTGTGTGTATGTATGATTCATGTTTTTGATATAACTCCTATGCTATATATCAAAAGTCAACCTTAACATATTGGCATTCTATCAGACTTGTTTAGATTTCCTCCGAGGAATACAGCAATTTTTATTTTTACCTTCCTTGAAATCCATATGCAGATGAACTAGATGAATGGGACTGAAAATAGGACCATTTTATATCAGATATACAGTCTGGTCTATGAAATATTTTCATCTAGTTTACTAAAATATTAAAAGTAAGCACATACTCCAAAATTCAACTAAAGGATAACTTGCAATTACAGCCTAAACTGCAATTTGATGTACATTCCCTTGTAGTAACTAGAACTAAAAACGCGGGGTTTGCTTCTGAATAAAGATGCACTGGATCAGGTTGTGTGACTTCCTTGGATATTTCAAACTATCATTCCAAAGCAATAATTTAGTCCAAAAAATAATTATGAGTTCTGAGAATTAATTTGTCTTCAAATACTGTCCTCATATTTTAAGCTCTGTTTTTTTCCTCCTAACACCATGGCAGAAACACTATTTTTAAGTAAAAAAACAGCAAGTCTCAAAACTCAAAAAGAAAGCTATACTTCGTAATGGAAGTGTTTTCTACTGTATCTTGGAAACTTTTCAGTTACAGTTCAGTCTTATATATGTCTGCTCAGAAGTAGGTCCTAATGAATTCGGCTGGGCTTATTTCTAGGTGAGAAATTATAGGACTGCAGTTTTAGTTTGCTAATCAATAGTGGTACCAACCCAACGCAAAGTTAAAGTAAAGGTAAAGGTTCCCCCCGCACATTTGTGCAGTCGTGTCCGACTCTAGGGGCCGGTGCTCATCTCCGTTTGTTAGCCAAAGAGCCAGCGTTGTCCGAAGACGCTTCCACGGTCATGTGGCCGGCATGATGCACGCAGAACACTGTTACCTACCCACCAAAGTGGTACCTATTCATCTACTTGCATTTGCATGCTTTCAAATTGCTAGGTTGGCAAGAGCTGGGGCTAGTGCGGGAGCTCACTCCGCACGCAGGGCTAGGGATTCGAACCTCCGAACTTGCGATCTTCCGATCGACAAGCCTGGTGTCTTACCCGCTGAGCCCCCACACCCTTCAATTAACACAAAGTTAATTGCACTTAAAAAGACTAATTTCAATGGGTTGAAGTGCACATCAATAAATATTGAGAGTAAGACTCTTTGAATTCAATAGGATGAGTATCTGCGCAGATATGTATAGGACTGTACTCTAGATTTTGTTATTGGCTGTGACCAGTGGAGATGGCTCCAACCGTAGTTTAATAAATAGAACCCAGAATAGCTGCCAAGAGTCAAACTTTAAGTGACCTTAAATGTGTTTTTGCATTTAACATACATCTTTAAAAAATGGAAATTATAGGCACAGGGAAAATTGCACCACGTGGAAAAGGGAATTGAATTCATTATTTCCAAGGGGTGCTCTTTCAGTAAAAAGAGCATCTTCAAAGACCTTCTTATTTTCATACTGTAAGTTCCTTAGCAGTATAAAACTTCATTTCCTACTTGTTATATTTGCAATTATGATGCCCCCATTCCAGGAGCTTTTTTCATTTTTTAATTGATACAAATGCCCAGAAGTAGTGCACATGCATGTGGACTATACTGAACAAGAAGAGGAAAATGGTGCTAGGAGGGGAGAATTGAAGGAAACAATTAAAAAAGTTGAGTGTCTGCAAATGTGTTTGTGTACCCCTACCCCCACCACTGAGGGCATCTTGCCTAAGATCACCTTAACACTGGCAGCAACACTGTAAATGCATTCACCATTTTCTACCATATGTTCCTAGGATTGTGACAATCACACTACTCAGATCTTGTAGCTGTACAAAACATTTTATGACGAGAGTTTCAGAAATGTAATAGCTTCATAACTTCAAAGGTCTTTACATGACTAATAGTACTATTGAAAGTAGTTCTGTTGAATATTGCCATCAAGGATCATTGAGTGTGTGTGTGTATCTGAAAATGTTTTCTTTCCTTTCTAGTTCAGTGTCTACCACTATTTACCATTATTTAAATTGCTAAGCTTAAAAGCAAAGAATTCTTGCCATATCAAATTATACCTTACCATTAATTGAGAATAATTAAGGGTGATTAATAATTAACCTGGAATAGCTCCTACTCCTGTCACAGCTTGATAATGAAAGAGATATTTAAATAAAGCTGGAGGTATGTATGTATATATATTATATATATATATATATGTTTAAAAGGCTCCATAACCATCACTACGAGTAGCTACTGCAAATGCTGGATAAGCTTCATAGGCTGTGTAGGTTGCCAAATCTTGTCCTAGAGTCACTGCTTGCTTAAGCTGAGTAGCTGCTACAGTGGTAGCTGTATTAGCAATGTATCCTGGAGAAAAATGCAAAAAGAAAACTTTTTTTTAACCAGACTTGCAGAGATTGACACAATCCTTTATGCATAATTGTAGTCTACAATGATTACAATACCAAAACATTGTTTTCTAAGCATGCTTTTAAAACTGGATGCAGGGATTTGGCCATTCTTGGCTAATCAGTAAGGAGATGAATCATTTGACTACAGAATGGGATGCAAAAATTCAGACAATCACTAGATGGCAGCAAAGATCTCTTTCCAGCCATCTAGTGGTCATCCGGATTTTTGCACCCTAGTTTGTCAGCCCCACATGTGAGTTGAAAGTGACGCTTCATCTACAGTGATACACATTGCTGTTATGCCTTTTCTTCAACAAGTCCCAGCACTTCTAGTCAGCAGTGCCAATATAATCCAATGCTATACAGTATGTGTACATGTAGTCCTTGCTTACTGACTGTCTGGTGTAGTGACTGTTTGAAGTTACAATGGTGAAAAAAACCCAACCTTGCGACCAATACTCATATTTATGACCACTGAAGTGTCCTGCGGTCATGTAGTTGCCAAGTGGCTTGCGACAAGTGGAGTTAATAGAGAAGGCAGAAGTAAAATCTTAGCAACTATGGTGCTTAGCGACTGAGTTGCCGGTCCCAACTGTTGTCACTAAGCAAGGACTACCTGTGTGTATGAATACATAGACTGATAACTCTATGGATATCCTTTGTGCTGTGTTCTATAGGCTGTCATATCATTGGAGAGTGAAGAAGATGTGAGAGAGGAAATGAGATACTAAGAAATCTGGCTGTGTCCTTGCTCTGTGCTATTTAATAGGAAGGCAAGCCTGGCCTTGATCTTTGACGAATCCAAACGCTGGAATTCCTTATCCAAAGAGACTCTACCTCCATAACACTTTCTCCAAGATGCAGAAGATCTTCTCATTTGACCCCTTTCCACCCCCCCTTCTAATCATAGCATAGCTGTCTGGGAAAGTGTGTGTATATGTGTATGTGTGCGCACGCAAGTGACAGCACATGCACTGTGATGTCACAACACAAACCCCATGATTTGTGTAGTTATATCTGACATCAGGACACAAGTACTAAGCCTGAGGTCATGATTTGTCATCCATTGTACCTAGTAGAAATTCAGAGAAGTTTACACAGTGTTCTTCATATAACTTTTGTTATCACTTAGCTTTGTTGTTTCCTTTAAATACCTATAGCTAGCTAGCCAGCGAGCTATACTTTAGTATCATACCAATCCTGTGTGTGCTACTCTGACGTAAACTCCAGTGAAGACAATTTGGATTCAGTCTCAGAATAGGATTATAGCCTCAATCTATCTATTTTCTATTTTTAAATCATTTTTACCACTTCTTATGTAGAAAAAGTGACAAAATCTCAAGACACTAGAATAAAGCACAATTCAGCTATTTATTATTTTTTAAATATATATTTAAAATAATGTCCTTCCCACATGGTGCCTTTCTCCTCCGCAAAGAACTTTATTTTGTCTTGCCTATTTAGATTCTCTCCTATTCAACTGCTGTTGGGGAGAGTTTAGAATGATGCATTTTATATCAGCTTTGATGAACCTAACAGACACCATTTTTATTGGACTATTAGATTCACCTGAATTGGGAAGGATAATACATTTCAGAGCTTTCCAAGTGAATGAACAATGACAGTGGAAGGTCATTGTAATTAAGCAATAAATGGTGCTGAGTTCAATAAAACATCAGTGTGTCTTACATAATGCGGAAGCTTGAACAAGCCTAGACAAATTGATTTTTCTTTGTGGCAGGAAACTGGATGGATTTTAAATTTTTTAAAAAGCCCTGATGCTTCTGAACGATTCCTTATTAATCAAAAGGACTGACTGGTATGTATACTGTATTTCCAGTAATGTAAAAGAAAGTAACTTAACATGAAAGATATAAATAAATTACAGAAAGTTTTGTTTCTCATTAAGTGTGTGTGTGTGTGTGTGTGTGTGTACTAAATAGTATAAAAAAGTATAAAGTAAATAACTATAGTTAATTATAATAATTGGCTCCATATATTACTTTGTATTCTTAATCATACACAAAGTAACTGCAGGTTAATTTAACCATACGGTAATTTTCTATGGATGCTTCTTCTGCATGAAATCATTCCAGTTTTTAGATACTAACATGAAGGACCAGACCAAAACATCAGGAGCATTTAGAACAGGGGATGGTTTAAAAAGTCACGACAACAGCCTTGACTGTGAAATGAAAGCTGTCATCTTGACTTTTTTACCTCCCCCCGCCATACCCCTGCTCAACATTATTCTGAGGATTAGTTCTATATTAGCATTAGAAATATCACTTTGTCTGGATTAATGTATGTGTGTATGTGTGTGGCTGTTGCAGGCTGCTAGGTGTTTCCATGCCTTGCATTTCCACCATAGGATTCCTTGATAGGTAGAACATTCCTGTAATGGCATGTGAGAATAACCTTGAGGAACAGGAAGAAGAGCAAGAACCAAGACAATGGTGGGATAAGAGAAATCTGAATCCAAAGCAGGAATGTAATTTGAGAAAGCATCTTAGACTTGACCGTCCCTAGTTCTCTTGAATGGAATGGTGGGTGGGGGGAAGCATATATAGACTTGCAAGGTTCTATTACTGTAACCTTATAATAAAAGTAGTATTAGTATTCTTAACTTTGGTTCCTTCGTCTGGACTACCCTGCAATTCCAAAACATACGTTCCAAACCAAAATTGCCATCTTCTCAGAAGAATGGCAAAAGCCACTGAGCAGAAAGAATGAAGGAGTATTGATCACTCCCAGTATATACTACCTGAGGTAACCACCTCGCTCTGCCTACCTAATAGTAGGGCTGGCCCTAGGGACACCTTCTGCTTCCTCCTATAGCACCCATGGAGACCTCCTCTGCATGGTTTCCTTATCTTGCAGAAGGTGATTATCAACTACTCAGTTCTTTTATCACTTCTATCTTTACAGATCTGTACTGTTATGACTCATTTTCCACAATATGTCATCATATCTTTAAAGTCATGAGTCCCTTCAACTGTTCCACCATCACTGCCTGCTTTGAACTTTCCAAACAGAATCTTTTAGTATGGATAAGGAGAAACCAGTTTCTCAAATAATATGAGAAAAATCAATGCATACATTGTTATTATCAGCCCAAATCCATCCACTGCAAGATGGAATTTATGGTCCATAATCTACCATGCTGGTCCAGTGCAGTACGGTAGACAGATGTTTTTTGACTTCCCAGTCTAGGGCTGAGACAGTGACTGGCCCAAATTCACCATCTGGCTTCCAGGCCTAGGGCAGGACTAAAACTTGAGCCTCTCTCCTCCTAGTCCACCACACTGGCTTTCCAGTAACATATGCATTGATAAAAATCGTAAATGACTCAAGGCTTTGTGTTTATCCATGTTCCTTTGTTATATTTCTCAGGTTTAATTGAAATCACTGAAGCAGGATAGGGAATTCACGCAGAAAAAAATAGTTCCCTAACCCAGAAACTGTTGTTTTGCATGTCAGCATTCATTCTTATTTGAGAAGTGTAATTGTGGCTTGCAAAATTGGAGAATGAGTCAATCTATTTACCAAAAAATTCACTCCCACACTTTGCTGGTGTTACTGCCACCGGCTGCAAAAAATTAAAGAAAAAAAAATGTGTGTCTGTCTGACAGCAAAAAGGCTATTTCCTGGAATAAACCAAAAGTGCTAGTTCAAACTCTGTGTATCAGAGAAGTTGTATACGTTTCCCTTATTAAGACTTATTTTGATTACATACACTAACTTCTATTTGTAGTTGAGCATGTAGCAGTATGGCTAAGTTGTTAATTGCCAAAAGAAACAGTGATTTTTAAAAACTGAATTATTGTAATGAGAAGCAGCGAAATACTTCCAAAGGTGCAAGAATTCAATGTGCCTGTGATTTTGCTACCTTTAAATATATAGTCATGACTGCAAACTTGTACCCATTCTTCTAAAGTAAATTCCCTAGAATTTTCTCATGAATACACAATTTATAGGATAACATTTAGCTATCCTGGGGGAAAAAATAATGTTTGGATTGTTACGTTTCACAAAAGGAAACTTTTGCACCCATTTTTCTCCCCATGCCCCATCATGCCATAATATTCAGGAGTCCCCAACGTTTCAGATGATTTTCTGCAGATACAGTGGGCTTTATTAGGAGGAGGGCTGGGAAACTCTTTTGCTAAACTTTCTTAGTTTAATTTAAGTTAGTCCAATGCAAAATACAACCATTACATACCAGGAAACGGTACATTAGTGGCAGAGGTTTCTGCTTCTTCACTGGGAATCCCCAAGGTCTGAAGAGTATATTCTGCTGCATATGTTTTGGCTTCATCTACGTATGCACTTAGCTTTGGTGGTGTGAAGGGGTGCCTGTAAATAAGTAGTAAATATTAATTCCTTTGATTTTCTCAAGGTTAGGGTTAGGGTTATGTTTATCAGGCATAGCTTTCTCCGCTCTTGGAGTCACATGCTGAAAGCCAAGATCTCATAGCAAGTCCTTCAAACTACAGGTTCCAGTGCAACATCCTGGTTGGAAAGTAAGGGAATGACAGATAGAATATAACCAGAAGGAAAGGGGATTCAGTAGCCTTATTTTTATTTATTTATCTGTTTAAACTGATTAGCCTTCCAACTCCAATGGACCTTTAGGAAGCCTTTTGTATTCAAGTGCCACAATTAAATATCCTACCCCAAAGGGCGTGCTAGTGACATCATTGGAGGAGATGAGACCCATGTAAGGTTTTTGGAAGTCATTTCTAGAGAAATGGGTGTGCTAAAGCTACCGGAGGCATAATACTATACATATATTAATTGAACTGAACTGAAGTTAACCTAACTGAAAAATTAAACCCCACCATTTTATAGTGGAATTTCAATGGTGCTATGTCAGCAGAAGGGATTTGGGGCTACAAAAATGAAGTTGCAAGCCACCTGAAGCTTGGGGTTGTCCACCACTGCTTTGCCCTGTTGACTGAGTTCTCCCATCTAGATTCATAGCTGCAAAACCAGCAGTGAGACGTTTCTACAAAATAAGTCAAAGCACAGTGCTTTTCAATAGAAGCAGCCATGAGATTCTTGGCGATGAAACCTGCAGGTAAATAATTCCATGTTACCTAGATTGGATCGAGTCAGCACTGTGCTTTGTCGTGAATGTTGCTGTAGAGGAGGGCACAACTTGAAAATTGCATATTGCAGCTTGGTTTTGCTTTTCAGGCCAAGTTAAAGCTGAGGAGGTACTGCACCTACTGTAAATGACCCCCTCTGAGTTCAGAAACTATGATTAAAACAAACGGAACTAGCTAAAACATTATCTAAGTAAGTTCACTGCTTAATTTAAACCTTTCTTGTGGTAATATAATCCTATGTTGATCGATCCTACCAGCAAAAATAAATGATACAGACTTGAGTTTTTAAATTATTTTATCATGACATGTAGATGTAATCTTGTATATTTTTATGTACACTTTTTGAATGTCACTAAGGAAAGGAAGATTTTTTCTAAAATGCATTGGACTTTAGTCAACATTGGCACTTCTGGTAAGTGTTTCTCTTTTCACTGTTTGCTGCTTTCGATGCCTTTCTGTTGTGGCTTTTAGTTAATCCTTAATTTAACCAGAGAAAAGAGTTAGTGGAAATGTGGTAGTATGCCAGTGCTTATTTTTCACCCTCCTTGGCTCCTGCATCTGCTTTTAGAATTCATTGTATGATATTTTAACCATAAAAGTAGCATTTAGTGGGATTAGAACTTGCACTGAACAGTAAAATTAGATATAAAATAAGATTAAGTGCCAGAATCCCAACAATGATGAGAAAACTTCCCCATTTAGCTAGAAGTCTTAAACTAAAACATCATTTCTACATAAACGACCATGGAGAACCCATATACCCCAGCTTGTTAGGTTAGAAGGCGCAGATACCAAACCATGCAGAATTAGTTTAGCATTGTAGAATTCTTAGCTCATTGAGAAGCCATTTGGCTGTGTATATTTTAGGTTTTATGGGGAACCTATGGACCCCCAGATACTGGTGAGTTGTAAGGCCCAGCATCCCTCATCATTGACCATGCTGGTTGGGCTATTAAAAGGTACCCACCTCTCTGGTTTATGGTTAAATGTCATTTTTATTTTTGTCCAGTTTTCCAAGACTGTATGTCTGTATATACATATACATACACCCACACAAACACAATTGTAGATACATGTACACACATAGATATATCTAAATTCAGTAGATTTAGACTTATTCTGAAACCTAAGCATCAAAGATCTTTACCTTTTAATGGAATTTCCATTTAGATGCTGCTGCTGCTGCTGCTGCTTTTCCCCATCCTTTTTCTTCTGATACAATTTCTAATTATTCATATATTGTAATTATTTACTTACAAAGCCCCTCATCCCTCGTTAAACCCAATGGCTATGATAGTTACTTACATTGTAGGATTTTGAGTGGCCAGGGCAGGAATAGTGATTTTATATAAGAACAGTTGTCTCTGGTCTTGTCCAATGGCAGAATAAAGTTGGTAAACAGGTTGTCCCCAGTTATTCTTCTGGCAGATCTCTTCTAATATCTATAATGACAAAATGAATCTAATGGTATTTACATACATATACTATATAATCATCACTTATGGAGTGACATTATGCAAATCACAGAAAAACAGTATGAAGTAGTGAGTAATAGACATTCCAGGGAGGAGATAAGGACAAAGAACAATCTACCTAAATCTACTTGACACCAATGCCATTCACTATATCCTTCCATACCTTTCTATTTGTGCAACCTGCCCTTCTTCCATCTCATCCATACCCTGATTCATACATTGCTTTTCACCTCTCATTAGTACCAACCCATTCACTCTCCTTTCATACATTTGTTTGGCAATTCAATCCTCAATCATTCTCTGACCCAAACTATATTCACCTACTTCTCTTGTATTGATCATTCTCTTCTGTATTCAGTGCACATTCATTCAGCTCCCATTCATTTGTGACCTCTTTTTGTTTGATCACATATGTCGATGAAGGTTCTCAGTCATCCAGGTGGAATTGTCTGTAGCTTGAATCATGTCAACTGGATTTCTATTTTCTCAGTGGAAACGTTTCGCTCCTTATCCAAGAAGCTTCTTCAGTCATCACATACATTTCTTAGGACCCCATGCCCATTGCATTCAACTTTTCTGTTTTTCCTGACATGTCCAAGGTTCACTTCCATATAACAAACGGGGAGAAGCATGCTCTTATTCACAGCCATTGTGAAGTCTCAGTATCAGAATCCCCAAACCAAGAAACCTTTCAGTCAGTTCATGCTAAAAAGATTCATTTATTAAGGACCAGAATACATGAGGCAAAGGCAAAGCTTGGAATGGCCAAACTGGCGTGCATAATTTGATATTAAGAACATCCCTCTGACATCGGTTACTATCTAATTGAAAACAAGCTAGTTCCCACTCCAGTTCAACCCCCTCCCGTCAGAACCCTTGTTAACAGTCCAGGTGTCTTATCAGAAAACGGCCAAGGCAGGAATGTCAAGGCAAGTGGCTTGTTTCAAGCAGCAAGGCTTTTGGCACAAAAGCAAACACGAGTCAAGTTCTACAATGCTTGACACGTGTACGTATGAAACTATGACAGGCGAACAGAGCTAAAGTGGAGGGAGACTGACAGCCACACATTTTCAGCAAACATTCCTTCCTTGTAGAAGACTACATACTATCTGCAACCTCTCTGTCAGCATTCTTTAAAATTTCTCCATCCATTTTCTCATCTTTAGTAAATATCAACTTTCTTTCTTTCTTTCTTTCTTTCTTTCTTTCTTTCTTTCTTTCTTTCTTTCTTTCTTTCTTTCTTTCTTTCTTTCTTTCTTTCTTTCTTTCTTTCTTTCTTTACAGTAGCCACCCATCTCACAGTAAAGTGACTCTAGGTGGCTTACAATAAAAACAATCAAAAGATTAAAACAAATGCAACTACAAGACATCACTTGCTTTAAAGACACTTGCTTTACTTTTAAGAGCTAGTGTGGTACAGTTAAGGTGCTGGACTAGGAGTGGGGAAAACCTGGTTCCAATCTTCCCTTAGGCATGGAAACCAGTGGGATGACCTTGGGCCATTCACTCCCTTTCAGTATTAAACTGGGACATCAAAAAGCATCCTGGAAAAAGGCAATACCGTAGCAAAACCACCATTGCAATCTTGCCAAGAAAACTGCATGGACTGTTCCATAAATTCACTTGGACTCCAGATTGACTCCAAGACATAAAAAAAAAAAACGAATCAAAAACCTTGCAATCATTCACTCCACTTTCTCCGCCAAACACCAATACCTTGGCCTTTGATAATGAATTTTCAGATCTGTACAAACTAACGTTCACTGCAAGTCATTTGGGTTCTCGGCTACTAACAGGGCATTGTCTGCACAGAAAAGAATGAGTTTTAACAGATGACTTCTTATAATCAGCCAGTATGTCCAGCACAATCTGACTGTGTACCAATTCATGAAGGGAGCTGGGCAGAAGTGTTACTCTTTAGGAGTGCTATTCCATGTCAAAACTGGGGGCAAGAAAATCAAATAGAACAAACCCCAAAATGCTCAATCTGCAAAGATTTATTACAGGAATGGGAAAGGCAGTAGCCAAGAGTTGAAACATTTCCTTTACACCTGTTTTACCCACCTGTGGAGCAAGTTTAATTCCCTGTGGCTTTAAACTGATGTGATTCATTGGCGTAAGCTCCATTCCGGGCAAAATGTCGTAGAGTTTGTCCTCCCCTCTTTTTTCTGCTTTAAGCTGGTAACCACGACCCAGGGCAGGATTACCCAAGTAGCCTCGACCGCCTAGTCCTCTAATGCCAGCAGCCCCTACAGGTACATTCATGTAAATTTCTAGGAATGTAAGAAGGCATTAAACTGAATCAAATCACAGGAAAATCTTCCTGATTCTTACAGTATTGGAAGGCTTGATTGCACACGCAGGCTTAATATGGAGTTTGGATATGAGAATTCCAGGTGGGTAACATTCTACTGGGCCTCATTGTGAGGCAAGGGGAGAAAGTCTAGTTCAGGAGCAAATATCTGTAACATTAGGTAGCAGGTCTGGGGAATTCTGGGAGTTGAAGTCCACACATCTTAAAGTTGACAAAGTTGAGAAACACTGATTTAGACTACAATCTGATGCATATTTCAAGAGAGCAAATTTTACTGCAGCAAGACTTCTTTATGCACAATTTTGGAAAACTCAGATTTTACCAATGATACAAGAATGGTTGTTAAAATTGATGGACATGGCAGAAAATGATAAACTCACTTGTTTATTAAAAGAAAGCTCAAGTTGTCGTTATCTCAAAGAGTGGAAACCACTGATGGACTATCTGCGAAATGCAGGAGGGGCGAAGCTTACATGGGGATTTGAAGATTTGGCTATAAATATAATAGGGTATATTAGACAAAGAATTATTCTTATCTATTGCATGAAAAACTAGCACTTAGGATGGATTTTCTTGTTCTCATGACCAGGGATAGATTGGAAGTTACCTATGTTTCATACTTTTCTTTTTTTTTTCTTTTTCTTTTTCTTTACCTTTCTATTTCTATTTCTATTTCTATTTCTATTTCTATTTCTATTTCTATTTCTATTTCTATTTCTATTTCTATTTCTATTTCTATTTCTAGTTCTAGTTCTAGTTCTAGTTCTAGTTCTAGTTCTAGTTCTAGTTCTAGTTCTAGTTCTAGTTCTAGTTCTAGTTCTAGTTCTAGTTCCTTTTAACTATGTATTGTAAAATTCTAATAAAAATTTATTTTAAAAAAAGAGAGAGCAAATTCCACCAAACACAGCAGGGTTTTAGTCACAAATAAACATACATTGGATTGGATTCTTAATCTACCATAACATTGAGAGTTTCAGCCCCTGACACAAACATTTCCTGAGCTATTTTAATAGAATGTACCTCACAGAGAAACATCAGTAGACAAAGCACAGCTCTCTTTATTGCTTTTGAAGTGAAGAGTGATAATTCACAGCAATATGCATAGCTACCAATAGGATTTTATTGTGAACTTGGTATCCCATGGGCTTCTAATTATTTTTAGTATTTGTAACTTCACCTCACAGATGTTGGGTTTCCCAGGTTTCTATTTAAACATGTTTCAGGCTAGAAAAGACACTGAATCTGGGAATTGCAATCCACTGCAAGGGACAATCACAATATTATTTTACAAATTGCACATCTTCTGCACTGAATTCTAGTTATGACATTATTACTGTAATATAACACAGGCCTTCCCACTTTCCATTTTATTAAGTGCCTGAAGGCTCAGTGGCTGAATTCCATGGACTAATTCTAAATTACTTTCCTATCTGCTCTCCTCTCTGCAGTTATTATCTGATCTTCAATTTTTTTTCTAGGAGCCACTTCTAAGAGGATTTTCATTTATACTGTAGGTAAAGCGCAGGGGCTCCAAAGCTACAATTGCTATAGAGACTGAAAAAAATTAGAGCTTTAAAGTGAAGCTTTTCGGTTTTAATGTATACTTTTGACATGATAATTTTACCAACCTCATCCCTATCACACATTGCAATTAGTTCGTTCCTGTTAGCATTTGGGGCTGATTCACACATCCATGTGTATCACTTGATATCTCCTTGCTGAATTTCTTAGTCCACCAAAATGGACGTGTCTGCTGAAAACTACTGAGTTTGAAAGGGCATAAAGTGATACGAAAATCTTGTTTGATACGTGATGCCACACATAAAGTTAATCATGTGATGCTGCACTTGTGAAACAAACTTTGAGCATGTGACTTTTTAGTTGTTGATACCTAGGCTGACCATACGTCCCATTTTGAATGGGACAGTCCCGTTTTTTTAGCATTTTTCAACTGTCCCGTTGTTTTAATAAAAATCTCAATTTTGTCCTGTTTTTTAAACCCGGCGGGAATGGCACGGAAGGAGGATCCAAGCCGTAGCTGCCGATTGGAGGCAGCCCGGAAGAGGAAGCCCTCCCACCTATCAGTGCATGGCAAAGGAGGGATCGGGGGGTGGGGTTTGCAGGCGGGAGCCAATCACGGGGACCTGTCTTTTTCATGAATATGGAATATTACATAAGACTCCATCCCGTTTTGCCATCCCAATGTCCCGTTTTTGTCTCAAGGTAATATGGTCAGCCTATTGATACCTGAACTTCCCTTAGGTTTCCATCAAAGGCAAGTCAGTAGAGCTCTAGTACATAACAGAGCAATCTGTTCCATTCCTTTATTTAAGCAGAGCTTCATGTTCTATCAAGTGATCAAACCCTAAATATAGTTGCTACTTGCTACTAGAGATGCAAAAGAATTCAGTTATGAATTCTTCTTGGACCAGGTTTTCATTCAACATTCCTGTAAGCAACATACGTTATACTCTGAATGTTGACTGAAATAAGCTTTTTAAATTAAATCTCAATCATACATTATAGCCTTTTCCAATTTGTGCCTTCCATATGTATTGAACTACAGCCCTTATAATATCCAATTGGCATTGCCATATTGACCGGAAATCCTGGGAGTTGTACTCTAACATAGTTTAAATATACCAGATCGGAGAAAGCTGATACATCACATCACCTACGATTCTTTTGGCCATCTATTTCATTCACATTCATGTCAATTAGTGGGGCTAATTTTATTTTGAAGAGCAATACAGAGTTCATTAAATATCTTTAATTAAAATTGGCGTGTATGTGTAAAAGAGAGAACAGGGGTGTTTATTAAGGTGAACCATCCCATATCAGAACATACCTTTGCCTTTGCTCCTGGCCTTCAGAAAGTCTTTAAAGACCTGGTTCTGCTGCCTTGCTTGGGACAAAGGAAGTAATAGTTCCTCCTGGGGGTGGTTAGCCCCGTAATACCCTCCTTTTTAAAGATCTTCCCATCCTCTGGATTCTTATCTATTTATTATTATATTGTATTTTTAAGTGTATAGGTTTTTAATATTAATTTTAATGTTGTAAACCGCCCAGAGTCTACTGTCGTGGAGATGGGCGGTGATAAATTCGAATAATAAACAAACAAACAAACAAATAAATAAATACCTGTCAAAAGAGAAAATTGAAGGACAGTTCAACCAAATAACAACATTGACACACTCTGCATTGCTCGATAGAATTACCTCTAATGGATGAAGGCCTAATAATGCCCCTGTTGGTGAGATGGCCTTTAGTAGCAGGAAAATGAAGGTTGGGAATAGCAGCATAGGCTTGTGGTGCATAGAAAACTGGAGCTCCTAGGTAAGCTGTGGCAGGATCGTAGACATGGCCAAATGTGTAGGTAAATTCTGGCAATGCTGCTCCTCGTCCTCCTGTACCTCTGGTGTATCTAACATAACTGTCTTTGTCAACTGGCTTTGCTAATGTGACTTCAATGGGAGAGCCATCCAGCAGCTTGAAGACAAAAGAGAAACACAAGGAGGAAGTATGAGATATAGAATGTGTAAAAATAAATAATTTATATAATACTAACCTATACTTGCATGCGCACGTGCAAACAAACACACACAAACACACACACGCACGTATATACATATACCAATGGGATCACAGGAGTTAAAGAAATGCCTCCTTTGGTGTGTAGCTAAGCTCCTCATAATTTGAGGTCATCTATGGAGACCCTTTTATATTTTCCATCTTGCTAATATACAGGAAACAGTTGGATATGCCTCCATGTAACAGCATATAGGGGCGTGGTGGCTCAGCGGGTAAGACGCCAGGCTTGTCGATTGGAAGATTGCAAGTTTGGAGGTTCGAATCCCTAACCCTGCATGACGGAGTGAGCTCCCGCACTCGTCCCAGCTCTTGCCAACCTAGCAATTCGAAAGCATGCAAATGCAAGTAGATGAATAGGTACCACTTCGGTGGGTAGGTAACAGCGTTCCGCGCGCGTCATGTGGCCACATGACCGTGGAAGGGTCTTTGGACAACGCTGGCTCTTCGGCTAACAAACGGAGATGAGCACCGGCCCCTAGAGTCGGACACGACTGCACAAATGTGCGGGGGGAACCTTTACCTTAACAGCATATATGTGCAGATGGAATTATAGTTTTTGGAAATCTCTCCTTGTATAGATAAATTTGGATTTACTGGCATACATTCCTGGTAGCCCTGTTATGAAGACTGTCTATATAAGTGGGGCAAGGCTTGCAGAGGTGTTTGAAGAACTGCAGGAGAGGTGCATCACAACACACACACACACACAAAATGCTCACCTGGTATTTCTGAAAACAAATTGCACATATTTGAAATGGACTGGTTTAGACTGGTATTTTGCTAGTTGAACATTTATAGGATTATAAATAATAAAGTTGCTTTTGGTTGACTCTAATGGTCTATCAGGCATCTCAAAATCCAAACAACAATGAACCACATATTTCATGGCAGAAAAATGGCTGGAGTGCAAAATAAAGTCATTCACATCAAACTCTCTGCCAAGCCTTTTACTGTGCACATTATTTGATGTGTACACATCCCCACCCTGCCCCACCAGCAGTATTACCAGTACTAGAACCAGCATTATGAATCATATTATGCGACATGCATGCAACTCTGTGTGTGCCTTCCAGCAACTGCAGAACAAATCCATCATTACCTTCCCATTTAAGACTTTCATGGCTTCCACAGCATCTCCTCGGTTATTAAAGTGCACAAATGCATAGTCTCTAATTTTCTTCACACGTTCCACTGAACCTGTAGAAGCGATTTGGAGAATAGATCTGTCATGCATATTGGTCTAGTAAAAAGCATGTGCTTACGCTCTGTCTTTGAATTTGGATCTTGCACTTTAATTTTAAATTATGATTTTTCTACTGCATATGATTAAATCCTGGCAATATAAACCAAGAACCAGAATGGCTCTGTTTGAATGTCTACTAGTTTAGAGGTTTTGTGCTTTTTCCCCCTTTTGGTATATTTAGCAGTTGCTGCATCCAGAAGGGAATCTCCTTCTATGTATCCTGTTCTGCCTAGCAAGAAGGATCATGGCTTCATATAGAATCCTGATACATATAAAGCAATTTCTGTACATGTCACCGATGGGCAACCTTTTTTCTTCTTGAAGTCACACTTCATCTTTAAGCATAGGAAAAACAGCCCATGAGGTTGTGACAGTAGGCTGAGCGCAAATTTTTGACCTCTTTTTTCATTTTTTTTTTCTTTTTAGCTTTGGGGTGTGTGTTAAAAATGAAAATGTTCAAAAGGGATCATTTTTCCCCTTAAACATCTCCCTCCAAATGCGTAAACAATGCCGTTTTAGGGGGACTGAGGATGTTAAATGGTATTTCTGATGCCTTAAACTTTTGCTAGTCTTAAAAGGCTTCCAGCATCTCCAAAACAAATTCCCTAGTCAAAAATGTTCAGCCTTGACCATTCTGAAGTTTGGATTCTGTGGGATGCTTATGGGGACATTGGAGGGGCGCATGTAGTCAGCAAGCTCTGGATGCCTACATTGGCTTCCGTGATTCTCAGTGATCCGAGACTTAAGGAAGGCCAGGGCTTAATGTTAAAAACATTTACATTCTATCTAACTGATAAATATTTTAATAGCATACCCACATTATAGGATAAAAAGAAAAGATACATGGCATGAGGACTCCAAGCTTTGTAGGAGTGTTCTGAGAAGTGGCCTCAACGAATGCCTAATGATGTCAACATCTTGATGCCAGCCCAGAATTAAACATTTGCTGGATTAGAGTTTACTATTAAACCCTGAAGCTTAAAGGAGGTTAGCAAGCCATACAAATAACAATTTCACACTGAATTATTGTACATATACAGTATCCCCAGGAAAACTGAAGATAAAACCAAAATCTTTTGAGAGTAGCTCAAGTGCATAGCTTTCTAAAACAGAGTATCAAAATTCTCTTGTAGTTCTGCTTCTCTGTTTAGGCTCTGGGACTGTGATGTTCCTGGAGGATCTGTAGTCTGGATTTGTTGCAGCAAACAGCTGTGCTCAGTTTTAATGACCCAGTATAACTATTGGCCGCTGATCAAGATTTTACTAAACGGTTTAATGACATGATCTTGGAGACTATAGTTTTTTAAAATGCCCGTTGAAGTACCGGTCTTGTCCCGCAGAAGAATTTAGCTTTCAATGCACCAATTTGGTTAATTTGATTTTTAGTAGGTCTATTTAATATATTTAAAAGGTTGGTTTAATGAGGCTTATAAAATTAGGAAAATAAGTTACCCCAAAACCCACAATAACGTACAAAAAGGCAGTAGGAAAATAATTTAGAAGCAAGTAGATCTTGGGTTACACCATTCCCTGGGCATTTACTCTCATCAGTGGCAGGGAGATGCTGCCCGTCCCGCTGCAGCCTGCAGATTGCTTGTGGGTGACGATAGGGAAGCAGGCCTTCTCCATGATGGCACCCGCTTGATGGAATGATCTGCCTTCAGTGGGCTATAATTCAACAATGGTGTATTCTATTAGTTTTTCCATATAGTACCTCTCCTAACATTTGCCTTTAAAATGGACTAATTTTAACTTGAAATCCTTTTACAGTGTTGTACATTATTTTTGCAGTTTTATAATGAGAAGTGGCATGTGAATATTTTAGCTGAATAAATAAATACACTAAAACAAAATCGGAAACTATGGGGATGACAATTTCTTTTCCCCAAGGATGCATTAAGGAACAATGCTAAAGCCTAATACAGCTCATTAATTATTAATGTACAATAATTCAGTATTAATTATTAATTATTAATAATTAATTAATACAGCTCATCAAGGGGGGCGTGGTGGCTCAGCAGGTAAGACGCCAGGCTTGTCGATCGGAGGATCGCAAGTTTGGAGGTTCGGATCCCTAGCCCCGCGTGACGGAATGAGCTCCCGCACTCGCCCCAGCTCTTGCCAACCTAGCAATTCGAAAGCATGCAAATGCAAGTAGATTAATAGGTACCACTTCGGTGGGTAGGTAACAGCGTTCTGCGCGCGTCATGCGGCCACGTGACCGTGGAAGCGTCTTCGGACAACGCTGGCTCTTCGGCTAACAAACGGAGATGAGCACCGGCCCCTAGAGTCGGACACAACTGCACAACTGTGTGTGTGGGAGGGAACCTTTACCTTTTAATACAGCTCATTACTATAAGGCAGCATTGTGGCTATCAGGATGTGCAATTGTTTTGTCTCATTCACATAATATTAGGGGCCCAGATATGGTTGTATCCCATTTGGAATTCTTCTCTCTCTGTTTTCCCATCACTTTTTTGGTCATTTTTCTTTGCAGAAAAAAAATCCATTAAATAGAGAAAGAAGGACTACTGTAGTTATATTTATTTATTTATTATTATTTGGATTTATCACCGCCCATCTCCACGATGGCAGACTCTGGGCGGTTATACATTACAGCTTTCTGATAGCACTAGGAACCATTCATTTGAGAGAAACTTGAGTAGCAGCAAAGCTTTATTGATTTCTTAGGTGGTTTAGAAATGTCAGAGCTTTCCTGGCATGTGATGGGCAGGAGAGGTAGAGCTGGATGCAATCCATATATTGATGGCAATGAAGTTTAAATCTCCATCTGAGATTGTTTCAGCAGTTCCTGTAGATGTTAAACAGCACGGTGCATAGATATATAGACCCTATATAACAATGGTCAAAGGGATGGGCAAAAATCACCCAACATAACTACCTTATAATTGCTGGCTTATTCTGTTACTTTTTCTCTTCACCTTTTGAGCAACAACCAATTTGCAGGCAATTTAAGCCTGCCAGCAAAAACTGGCATCTTTCTCGTATCTCCCTTTATTGCCTACTGTAATTTGAAAGACCTCTCGTGCCAGCTATTCATTAAGAAATGCTTGAAAAGTATTGGCATCGGACCTGAAACATTCCAAATACCCTTAACTGCTGAGAAGTTGTTGGTATTCTTCAAGTGTGTGAATACAAGGCAATTCCCTACTTGATGTTTTTGAATTCACAACATTATATGGCCCTGTTGACAGAACAGTTCCAACCTCTGCTTCAGAACTCTGAGAGTGAATGCAGGACCTCAGAATTAAGGTATATAGAGAGACGTTATTATGGGGGAGCAGCTTCTAACTTAAATGCAGACACGTTGGAAGATGCAAAAGATGCTAAAGGAAAGACACACTTTCAACGGGGCCTGAAGTGTGTGATCAGGGATCAGCGCTTGGTGACCTGATCAGGGATCAGGTCCCCTTGGTGAAGCAGTGTCACCTGCTGAGTCCCAGGAAGTGTGCCTTCTTTGTCATGGCACCTGCCCTCCAGAAATATGGAAGCCTGGCCCTGTAGGCCTTTGAGGAGGCCATGAAGGCCTGCATCTTCCCTCAGGCACTGATGCCAGGATGTTAGTTACGGAGGCTCTGGTGGAGGTGTATGCACATTGGATGTGATCTGAGACTTTTTTGGGGGGCGGGGGGAAGGCTTGACTTGTTTTTTTGAGAGGTTTTGTGGATTGGTAGTTTTTATTTTGTTTGCTACCCAGGGTTTCACTGGATATATCTGCGGCCATATAAATTTGATTAATAAATAAAGCACTTGCTGTTTGAAAGTGCCTTTGACCATCTCTGCATACAACCCCTCTAGCACAAGGAGATTTCCAAATTGCTTGCAGTTGCATGCCTCTGGCTATGCTAGAGTTCAATCAGTGAGGAGCTCAACTCATCTTGCTACTGGGACCTACCACTGCACCTTTTCAGGAAGTCCCCTGAACAAAATAATGCAAGAATATATTTTCAAAATAGTATTTCTGTTGCTGTTTGTGCTTTATGAACTGCTGCTCCCAACCCAATTGGGAGAGAATTGTGGCCAAGGTGTCAAGACACGAGGTGGCAGTTAAGCATGTACAGATGTGAGCATTCACTAACTTACAACCCTCCAGAAATAATAATAATAATAATAATAATAATAATAATAATAATAATAATAATTTGTATGCTGCCCAACTGTCAATGACTCTGGGCCATCTTGGGCCACAATTGTTAAGGATTTTGGGAATTTACAACAGGATGCTTATTGATTGATAGCTTGATTATCTACTGTTCTTCCAGGAAACTCAAAACAATGCACCGGGATTTTTATGCATACAACATGCCGGCGAGGTAGGTTAGACTGAGAGATCGTATGTGGTTGGCATCTCCCAGTGAATGGGAGAGTCACACTCATCATTTGCTTGGTGCTGTGGCTGGTTAATGAACTTCAGTTTTGCATAGCAAAATTATGGTTTTTGAGTCTTAAAGAACAGGTTTAAAAATTGGGTTTGATGTTCATGTGAGCAAACATTAGTGCTGTTTTAGATCAGATACAATTTTAATTCTGAGCCTGTCTCAATCCAGATGTGTCGGACTACCTATCAGCCACAGTCAGCATGGTCAACTGAAGGTGTAATTTATTTCAACAAATATTGTTCATGGAAAATAAAACAGCTCTTTGACTTGCTTTTAGTTTTTTGACATTCATACAAATTAAAAATATTTCAACTGGAATTACTGTCTTTGTAGATAAATGTACATTGTGGATTAGTTTATTAAACTTACTGGCTTACTAAAATATTGACCAAGCTTTTTTTTTTTTACCTGGCTTAATGTTGTTGAATTCTTTTTCAATTGTTTCTTCAGTAGTAGATAACATAAGATTTCGCACATAGAGGATTTTAACTGATGACATTGTATCTTCATCAACCTCAACTTCTGGTTCTGCCCAATCTACAGCAATTGGATGTCCCCATAGTTGTATCCGTCCTGCAAAGTAATTGGAATTAAAATAAATATAAAAAGTGAAGGCATCTTTATAGGAGGAGGTAAGAAGATTTTTTGTTGCAGAGATGTATTGGTAAATTGAATTTATGCTATTATAAAAGATGCTGTGGACTGCATAGGGCAAAGAAATTTTTCCCCACTATAAAAGTTTATAGTTTAACTATTAATCTGAGTCTTCCTGAAGTCTATAATATAGTTTGAAACAGTTTTGCTACTGTGATTCCTTCATCTTAGAAAAACTAGAGAATTGGATTTTTGTAAGTGTGTTGATATTACAATTAGCTTCAAATGTCATATTAAAGAAGCATGTGGTTTCTTTCAATCAGATTTTAGCATGCAGCTCTGTCCCCTGACTGAGACACCAATATTCAGTGGAAAAATGAGGGTGAATTTTGACAAGATGATTTCAGGCTGTTAGAAGGGCTAGGTGTTTTAAGGATCAGATAGGAACAGTTGGCCTCAAAGAGGCTCCAGCTCTGATTCTCTCCCCCCCCCCCCAGTGACAACAGCAACATAAACAGACTGAAAAATTAATCCCTTTTCCATCTGGTGGTTCCTGGATGTCCTCCTGGAGACCTTCAAAGTATCAGGAGACTGTTTTGAGCTCCTGGCCCTCTAATTGCCAGCCCCAGTTTACTATGTAGAGCAACATGTCTATGAAGGTTCTCAGTCATCCAGGTGGAATTGTCTGTAGCTTGAATCATGTCAACTGGATTTCTATTTTCTCAGTGGAAACGTTTCGCTCCTTATCCAAGGATAAGGAGCGAAACGTTTCCACTGAGAAAATAGAAATCCAGTTGGCATGATTCAAGCTATGTAGAGCAACGTTTCTCAACCTTGGCGACTTGAAGATGTGTGGACTTCAACTCCCAGAATTCAGCCTTGACCATTCTGAAGAATTCTGGGAGTTGAAGTCCACACATCTTCAAGTTGCAAGGCTGAGAAACACTGGTGTAGAGTAAACCCAACCTTTCTAGTTCCTTAACTGTTTTAACGATGTGTGTCCTGTCCTTCATGTCCATTCTAGTGAACATTCTCTGCTCTCATAAAAACCAGGCAGACTTTACATCTTTCCTTAGCTGCAGCCAAAGATGTAAAACAGCTAGCAAGCTGCCAAGCCATGCTGAACAGAGGGATGGAGGGACAGACGTTTTCCACTATACAAAGCAGGGGATATTTTTTTTCCGCCTCAGGTACCAAAATAATTTGGCCAGCCAGGAGAGTTGTGCAGGCTGAGAAGGGAGATAAGAGGTGGCGGGAGGGGGGGGGGTAACTCTTTGACCTCAGGCTCATGTTTCTTGCATGAAACTTGACAAAAGCACTAGGATTACATCAAGTGCTACTGCACTGAACTAGGGACCAATCCTTGGGTTTCTGCTTTTTTTGCAAGGTCAATAAGTAGCAATTTGCTGCTTTTCCTTGACACCCCCCCCCCCCAATTGCAGCTTGAGGTTGCTTTGGCCACATATTAGGGCATTTTTGTGCCCTACCTGGAAGCAGTTTTCGTCTTGCCATGGCTGCTGCTCGATGGCTTCCATATTCCACAAAAGCAAACCCACGGTTTTTTGCTTTATCAGCTGCGCTGGGGTACACAATGACATCAACCACACCATCTGTCACTTTCTGCATCTCGGCTAAAATTTCTTCCCTTTTCTTGGCTTTCGGAATGCCCCCTACAAATAAGCGGCAGTTGTCCACACTGGCACAAACCCCGAGTAACCGACCATCCCTGTGTGAAAAAAAGAATTCCATCGAGGGAGTGAAATAGACTCAACTCTTCGGAAAATCTTGTTTGAGAATACGATTTAGAGCCTACATTGTTCTGTCAAATGGTGTGAGCAACATGAATAACCAAATGATCAGTAAATTAGTAAATGTTTTGTTAGCAAAGCAATGCAGCTTTGTGGTAGAAAAAGCTATTTTAGCACTAGTCCAATGAAAACTTATTCACGCAAATAATCACTGGGTAAATGATAAGAGAAAGTTGTATACAGAAACTTATTTTACTCCCCCTTTGTTAAATTAAGAGTACTTCTAGATTGATGGCTCCTAATGCTGTCACAGAATATTACATAACTACAACATTCTCTCTTTAGATATATTTCTTGTGCAAATAAAAAACAAAGGTGGAAGAAATGGTAAGGAACATAAGAAGGTTGTAAATGCAAGATTTACAACCTTTAGGGTAGATTTTGCCCTTTCTAGAATTTTTAAAACTAGGTAGGGCAAGAGATTTGAGGTCAATCTCTACCCTTGACTTCTTAAAATCCCTTTCTCACCAATATTAGTGCTCCCCACCCACATGCGTATAGTTTTCTTGTATTTGAAATCTGTAGACCTTAGGATTTGATCTGGAGATTTTCACTTACTGATCCTTATTGTAAAATTGTTATATTGTATGTTTTTTTAGACATGAAGATATGGGGTGGCTTGGCTAATAAAGTCCTGCTTGAAGAAAAATATGGGTTCATTTCATCAGGCAGTTTTCTGACAGATGTTGCTTTATTTTATGTTGTTTTGTTTCCAGAGGGTGACTTCTATAGCATTCATTAGATTTTATTCTAAGAAGACAAAATACAAATCTACTAAATAAAAATAAGCGAACTCAGCTCACCGAATTTCATAATTGTTCAGTTGCCTGATTGCATTCTTTGCCTCTTGTTTGTTGCAGAACGTTACAAAAGCATATCCTCTATTATTTCCACTGAAATCCATCATCATCCGCATCTCATAGATTTTACCAATCTGGAAAAGTCAAGCACAAAGTTCCACAAGCTTTTTTAGAAAAGGAATTGTTATCTGCACCACAGAGATCTTTGGTCAATTCTATTGTCCTCACAGTTCTGACTGTATGCCTGTTTCATACAATTCAATACATGGGGGAAACTGTTCTATAGGAATGACAAAAGAGACAGATAGTAAATTTATCTAATAGGTTACAAGATTTGGCTTGTCAGATTTTTGCCTCAGCCAAAAGGATGGACCTGTCTGGATGTCTTCTGATCCTCAATATATGTATGCTAGCCTTCTACCCATTGCCACTAAGTGAGGGGGTTCTGTTGTCTGTGGTACGAGCCTTTGCTTATACTCTTGGTAATTACGCGTGACGGAGTGAGCTCCCGCACTAGCTCCAGCTCTTGCCAACCTAGCAATTCAAAAGCATGCAAATGCAAGTAGATGAATAGGTACCACTTCGGTGGGTAGGTAACAGCGTTTTGCATGCGTCATGCCGGCCACATGACCGTGGAAGCGTCTTCGGACAACGCTGTCTCTTCGGCTAACAAACGGAGATGAGCACCGGCCCCTAGAGTCGGACACGACTGCACAAAGGTGCGGGGGGAACCTTTACCTTTTTACCAGATCCAGGCTGCCTAAATATACACAACCACTAGATGGCACCAAGTAGATTGAAAACTCTAACACAGTGCTTTCCAAACTATTGGCAACACACCAACAGTAGCAGCGGCGGTGGCGCGGTGGCGCGCACAGCGGTGGAGGCACGCACGGCGGCAGTGCGGGGGGGTGCGCGTCATATTTTCCCTTAAAATGCGGAAGCGCTGATGGCGCGCTGCTACCGCCGCTGCCGTGCACACCACCGCCTCCATGCGCGCCCCCGCACCGCCACCGTGCACGCCCCCGCTGCCGCTTCCGGGTTGTGTCGCGACACACTAAACTGTGTGTTGCGACACACTATAGTGTCATGACACACAGTTTGGAAAGCTCTGCTCTAACACTTTGTTGTCATCTAATGGTCATGGAGATGATTGCAGCTCAGATCTGGTAGTGCTAAGTAACTCTTCTTGTCAGGGTTTATGAATGCTTCCAATCCTAAAGACAGCCAGAGTTTTGATAAGAGCAAAGCTCTAGTGACAGCAAAAAATAGAGTAATCCAGATCAACCATCTTCAGTGACCACTCTCCAGACACACTCCCCCTCCCATCAATTCCAGTTATAAACCTGAGGCAATTTATTTTGTTTTGTTGTGAACCTCCCAGGGTCCCTGATGGGGGAGATGGGCGGTAATATAAATTTAATAATAAATAAATAAATAATTAGCTAAATTATGGAAGTTGTTCCATGTGCTGGAGTGTGGAAGGTTGCTCCAGACATTAAAATGCAGTTAGACACATGGTCCCTGTGACAACATGATCCAAGTGCAGTGTTTCTGTTTAGTAGTCCTGTTGCTCTACTCCAATGTCCTTCCCCGTCCAGGTTTCATTTTTGTTCCCAAACAACATTAAGCTGGAATTCCATGTTTGCTGAGATGCTCAGCCCACCATAGTCTGCTTTTAGCTTAGCTCATTCTTCGGGGGGGGGGGGGCATAATTTTTTTCTTAAGGTCCCCCCCCCACCTTGTGAATCTGTTCCTGTGGGTTAGTGCTGCTATTTTGATTCCATTAAGTAGGGCAGTGGGATAATGTAACTAGCCATTTTGTTACATGATACTGATATAACGTGCAGATCTCATTCTCTGCTACTCTCACAGACTGCAGACTCAACCAACAGACATGCTGCTCAATAGAAAATATAATGCACAGTTATTGAGGGCTTGTCATCTTTGCCCCATGGACACATGATCACTTCAGATTTTTATCTTTTTCCCCCTTTGCTTTTGACCTCTGCCATCAGAGCTCGCTTTGTAGGTGTTGCTATCACAAATAATTGTACTGATGTGAATGGCAGCAGTGATGTGAATAAAAGCTGTAAGAATGTTCTTTCAGGACAGAGTTCTAAGTGTGCATGAATTGAGAGCCCATAGCATTGAAATCAGTTGCAGGAAATGGCAAGGGATGATCATATGTGAGACACTCATTCCAAGGAGTGATTGGAACTGGAATTGTAACAAATCTACTAATGGAGTAGTGGTAAGGTTTGTGAAGAAGACATTCTGAAAGCTCATGATTCCAAGGAGAATCTATAGTCCCATACTTTTTTCATTCATAAAAGAATTAATACTCAAATTCTAAAAAACAGATATGCCAAACAAGGAAATATGTGTAAACAAACAACTCACGAATTGCAAATTAAATATATAACGGCATACAGTAATTGCAAGTCCTATATATGCTGGGAATACATTCCACTGAACACAAGGGTGTTGCCTCATAGGTTCAACTTGTAAAATGCACTGAGCATTAGCAAAAGATCTTCAGTCTTTAGCTTTTAAGGGTGTTACCATTTAAACTGATTGGCTGAAGGAGAAACACCAAAGGGGAAAAAAAAAGGAATATCAGTGCCTTCTTGGAATTGAAGAACCTTCAATGGAGCAATGTATTGAGTATAAAAAACATTTTCTAGATATGTATATAAGAATTCCACATCAAATATCAGGGTAAGCATTTACCTTACCCTGAAGAGCAAGGCTTAAAGACACCCATTTGTCTGGGTCCAAGGAAACCTCTTTATATATCTTATTCATACTGTATGTACATTAAGGTAATATTTGAGAAATGTCACACAGGATAAGAGTACTGAAATAATTAATAAATTCAGGACATATATGACTATTATAATCACTTGGTGTATGAATAAACAAGTTCCTTGGATGCTAATGAAGGAAGGTAAACTTCCTCCATGGAGTTTAAGGTGATGTAAATGATGCATTCTCATATTAACATCACAGGAACTTTACAAATAATAGCAACCTTACTCAAGGAGGTACATGGCTTAGCAGGATTTCAAATCTCTCTCTTCCAGTCTTAGTCTCATGCTCACAATTACCAACACACCATACTGTCTGTGTTAGAAAGGATCCAGAAAATTATGGATTTTATTTTAGTTATTTCTGATATGTTTCCTTAGTTGGATCATTACATCTGCTCTGATGCACACCGTTTTAGTTTGTGCACTTATAAATTAACAGTTCCCAAATGAATGTGGGTTAGTCAATGTAATACTTTAACCTCTTTAAAGAGTTTCTAAAAGGCTTTGGAAGTATGTAATATCAGTAAGTTACATAATAATAGACATATTTGTCTAAGAACAGCACTAAATCCTGTGTCATCTTGAAGATCGTTGTGTCTCCTGAACAATACTTAGAAATGATAGAGCCAATCACAAAGGTATTTGAGTAGCCCTTGTAAAATCACTTTTATAGATTACACATGGAGTTCCGAAACAGGATGTTTAACTGGGAATTGCAAATTGGCTAACTCCAGTCAACATTTAAAAGTGGGCCATTTTCTTTGCAATTATTAAAACTAAATGAGATAGAGACAGAGATCTTCCAAAGAGCTCAGAGCAGGGCTTTAGCTTTGTAAGAACTGTGTGAAGAATGATTGCATTGAAAAATAGGATTTGCACATGGCAAGCTAGTGCTCTGTAAAGCCCATCAAGGCTTTGACTATGAGCTTTAAAAAATGTAACATTGGAGTCGCTGTGGTAGACTCTCTGTATAACATGCAATGCTGTTCTAGGAAAAAAAAATATCCAAAGAAAAGTGTTGCATACACACACACAGACACACAGACACACAGACACAAACACATTCATGGTCTCCAACTTCTCCAGGCACAGGCACTGCAGAAAATCATTCATTTAACTTTACTTGTTTTAGGTATATGTCCTGCCAATAACTTCATTCCTTGAAGCATACACAAGAGAAAATAAAACCTACTAAAATAAATTATTACTTTTTCACATAATGGTATAAGTTCATCTTCAAAGAGATCTCGGGGAAGTTTTCCAATGAAAATCTCACAGCCTCGTTCTGGTGGTGGTCCATCCCAATCTGGTGGTGGCCCTCCATACTTTCGTTGACCGTTTTCCTGAATGGAAGAGAATAAATGATATTTGGAATCTGTATTAATTTCAACATTGCTTGTATCCTTAGGCATATTACTGAATTGTCTTTGTCTAGTTACTGTATATCTTTTTCTGCACTTGAACTTTATCCTCCGTTTATTTGTTCCTGGCCCTTTCCATTAGATTTGTTTTAGAACCTCTGATTACCTCTCAAGTGATTGAGGAACTTACCTAGTCCTGAGAAGAGGGCACATAAAGATGTCTGGATTTGTTTAAGAATGAAGAAGAATTTAGTTCATTTTGTTTTTTATTGTCTTATAGTTTAAATTGCAAATATGTACTTTCTGAAACATTATGCTCAATTATATGCATATATATATATATATTCATTTGCATCTCATAATTTTATGTTGCAATGCATCACTAGAGGAAGCTGCACACAAAAGTATGAATATTATGTAAAAAGCATTGTCTAAGGAAATATATTAGCACACACATAGAAGTATGTACATTTAGGAGAAATGCGCATGAGAATGCATACAAATTTTTGTGTGGAGTTTAAAGTCATAAACCTGCATGGAAGGCAAGAGAATGAACAGGTGATTAGAAAAATGAGAATCTGAGAGCAATCATCAATGACACGGTTGTCCCTCTGCTAAATGCTTGATTCATATTGCTATGTTGAATGCAGGGCTGCAGTGTGAATTGGCAGTTCAACAGAAACACCCTCTCTCAGCCAGATCGTGAGAATGGAAACCCACTGGCACTCCTAAAAGTGACTGCATGACGGCAGAATGACCCATGTGGACACTTGTGAGTATGTAGCATTTGGTCCTCACTAAAAAACAAAAGATATTACTTAGGAGAGAACTTCTGGTGAAAGCCATTGAGAAGTGTAGTAGATATCAATCTCCTTATTTTACTTTCAAATTAGTAACCTAAAAGTCATATTTATGTGACAGGGAAATTCCTACCTGAATCAAACTATATCCCGTGCGCTGAATTAAAGTGCGTAGGGCAGCTTCTTTCTGCGTGCCGGTCAATCCATCCCCGGATTTTTTATTTGATTCCATTGTGTGTGATTATCACCAAAAAATCAGGTTAATTAGGAGTGCTCACTGCAATCAAATTTAAGATAAATTAAGTAAATTATAATATTTTTGTAAAGGAAATTTCCATCATAGCAATGAGGAAGGTCTTTATAGGAATCACTCAGAGTAATTAGAAAACAGAACGGGAAATCCAACACCTCCAGAAAGGAAAGATAATCACTCTGAGAACCTTCTTACTCCAGAAGATTTGTGATGACTTCAAGGCAAGAAAGTGTTCAGAAGATCCACTCCAAAATAATGTATAAAGTTTTTGTAAAGACAATGTTGGTTATAGCTTGTGGTATTTGAAACTCATATTTTTTAAATGATTTTCAAAGTTCTCTGAGTGAACCTTACCACTGTTTTGTGGACAATGTTTCTCACCCACTTCAGTATTATGTATCAGAATACTTAATCAGACATTTTCCGCTCTTCAAGGTAGTCCAGACAAGAAACACAAACCATGAGTACTAACACTACCTTTATTGTAAGTTTACAGTAAGAGAATCTTGCAAGTCCGAAAGCACTTCTCCTCTCCTTTACTTTCACTCTCCAGAAAATTAGGGAGGGTCCCTTCTGAGATGCTTCCCATGCCCCTTTTCCATCGGTGGGCTGAGATATCTTTTGCAAGACACTCTTTCCCGTCTTTCAAGGTTATTCTCACAGACCATTACAGACACCAAACCTCTTTGACTGTCCATTGCAGTCCTGAACATTGACAAGGTAGACAGTATGATTTTATTATTATCATTATCCACCCTGATGGCAGAATAAGAAGTTATGTTTATGAGATCTGGGCTGTCAAAATGTAGACACCAGGAGTTAAGCTTGATTTGAGAGACCTTTTCAAATATATAGGAACCTTATTTCAAGCCATTTCACTTACTGCATATGCAAACATGACATTCTTTTATATTTTAAACTATCTAACAATATATGAAATAGCTCTCCTTTCTTTTAATATTTAGATCAGAGCTTTCCAAACTGTGTGTCGCGACACAAAAGTGTGTCGCCACACACAGCGTGGTGTGTCGCCACACCACCCGGAAGCGGCAGCACGCATGTGCACGGCGGCAGCAGCAGCGGCGCGGGATCAGTGGTTCTGCGTTTTAGCGGAGGCTGCCGCCGCCGCGCACCCCCCCGCGCCACCGCCATGCACGCATGCGCCGCCGCACGCCCCCCTGCACCGCCGCATGCCCCCCGTGCTGCTGCCGTGCACGCGCGCGCCGCCGCCGCACTGTCGCCACCGCCGCTGGTGTGTCGCCAGCGGCGCCACTTTGGAAAGCCGTGATTTAGATAGTTGCTGGTGAAGGGATTTCTATTCTAACGCCCATGGAAGAATTGATTGGACAAAAAGCAAGTGTACCTTTTCCAAGGAAGTCCAGATAAGATTCAGACATCCAGTTCACATTGTCTTCAGAAATTCAGTGAATATATAAAATGGGAAGGGGATTGCACTCAATGTTGTCCTCACCCATTAGACAAATGTTTCTTAAGTATTCAGCAATTGTGATAAATATTTAGAAAATGATAGAGCCACCCAATTCAAACAAAGATTCCTTACCTCCGTTTTTGTCTTTAACATCACATGAGTTTACTTTTTTTAAAAAATAATATTATTTGCATCTGTGTAGGTCTTTCTATCCTTATTTTAAAAGCCTTTTAAAATTAAATTTTGCACCCAAAATTGTACAAGAACCTCTAGTACTAGAAGATGAAGTTAGATCAGCACTCTGATCACTACCAAGTTGGAAGGCTACATGAATTGACAGAAATATGGCAAGCAACAGAAAAAGTATAAGTAAAAATTCTAACCAAACTATGCCAGCAAATCTGGGGAATGAAACATTAGCCAATAGATTGGAAGAGTCTACTTACCAATACCAAAGGAAGGAGACTTAACAGAGTGTGCAAACTATTGTACAGTATCCTTAATTTCACGTGCTAGCAAAGAATAGTTAGGATTATCCAGCACAGGTTAGAGTCCTGCATGGAAAGGGAGATGCCATTTGGAAAAGCCAAGGAATACAATGCATTATTGTTTTTTCCTGTGACAATCTATAGAAGTGAAAGTTGGTCTTTGAAGAAACAGGATAAAAAGAATATTGAAACTTTTGAACTTTGGTGTTAGAGAATACTCCTGAGAACACCACGGATAGCCAAGAAAACAAACAAACAAACAGATCATTGAACAAATTAACCCAGAGTTGTCACTTGAGGCACAAATGACCAGGGTCAAATTATCATAGTTTGGACACACTATGTGAAGACCTAGCTCTCTGAAGAAAGCTCTAAGGCTGGGAATGGTGAAGGAAAGAGAAGAAAAGAACAAACAGCAGCAAGTTGGATGGACTTGATTACAGCAGCAATGTAATTGTTGGACCTGAAAGACCAGAATTGGGGCAGATCATCCTGAAGATATTTCTCTGTGGTTGCTAAGAGTTGACACTGACTTGATGGCACATCATCATCATCATTAAAATATTTATTTTGCACTTGAAATTTTTAATGTACTCCATGCCCTGTTATAGAAATACTTCTTAGCACATAGTTATTGGTCACAAATGTTCTTTAACAAACATCTTCAAGTAGTAAATATTTCATATCAGCCAAAGAGATGTTGTTCCTAGCCTCATATCAAGTGATTCTCTATATTCTCAAACTCACAAATATAGGAATGGCAGCAGGTGCTTGATAGCCGTGTTGAAAAATTCTGGATATTCAACATGTATGCTAAGCCAGAAAATTAGAAGGAATTTCTTGCTGAAGATGACTTTCAGTACCCTGTCCAAGGCTAAATCAACAAGCATACAGTATTGTATTATGAGTGGGAAGATCAAAGGATTCAGCTTGAGAGACACTAGTGAATGGATTCATAATCCATTCCTTAGTTACATCCTGTTCTGGAAACTATTCCTTAATGTCCTCCTGCAGCATGGAGGTGAATTTTGAATTTGAACTTTTCCTATAAAAGTTAATTGATATCTTCTAGTTAATAATGAAATAAATCATCGCAAATGGGGAAATAATCAAATTGCTGTTGGATAAACCACTTCCATTCTTATTCAGACTTCTGAAGAAAAATGCTGAAATCTTGTCCTGCATATTAAAAAATGTGCTAGTATAAACCCAAAGTTTAAATACTTCACAGTTCATTAAATGATCATTAATCAAATAAAGTGTCTCTTTGCCCAGGCCTTGGGTTTTCAGTGATAAACAAGACAGATTCCTTCAAGATTGCTTTTCATATCTGTTTTGCACAGAAGCTGATTCATGCTCTACACATCAGTCGCTTTGCCCAATTTTAATGCAAAAGATTTCCTAGCATGCACAGAGGGTAGTAACTGCAACTCTACAGAGTCTGATGTAGATTTTAGACAATGTTGCCCAGTGCCATTCAACAAGAGAATTTTGCCAATAGCTTGTGCTGTCTCTTCCCTGGCATTAACTTGGCAGTTGGCTTTTCAGATATGATGTGACTTCCCCCCCCCCCCCTTTTGCTATGAGGAGTACAACTCTGAATGAAGTTTTTATTCCTTCTCCAACCTTGGCCACAAAAGTCATTGCTTTCCAACTTTGCTCTTATTCTGAAAACAAAAAAAAAAGCCTCTTTTGATTTATTGATTAGTACACTGTTTGAAAATTCTGCAAAAGGGCTTCATGGAGTCTTTCTAAGCATAAAATGTGCAAAAGGCAAGCAGTGAGTGGATTTCCAGCCCGACGAACCCCCATTTTTAAATATTCACCATTGTATTTACTTTTGGAATTGTTTGTGCAAGAGCAGAGTTTGCTTCACATAGCACATGTGACTCACAGTTGGTAGCTGCGTTCAACACCCGTTCACCATTGCATTCTGCCTCATCTGAGCACAGCAGCTCTCTGGAATTCATTAAAGGAACCCAACCACTTTCAAGTTTTCATATGAGCCTGGAGAAAAGATGCCACTGATTTTTAAAGTTTCTAGTCTAGAGGGAAGCTAGGATGTCCATCGTTTTCCTCTAAATTGCCAGGTGGAGAAAAAGGGAGAAGTGAATTACTCTCTTGATACTATGTCGATGAAGGTTCTCAGTCATCCAGGTGGAACAGTCTGTGGCTTGAATCATGTCAACTGGATTTCTATTTTCTCAGTAGAAACGTTTCACTCCTTATCCAAGGAGCTTCTTCAGTCTGAGTAAAGTTAGTAAGGGAATCCTTAAATATGTTTCTAGGGTGGCTGTGTGACCTTGCACCTGGGGCTAGGTCATGGTTATTTTGAGATGTTTATTTCTAAGTCCCTTTATCATCTAAAGGAGGATCGTTAAGATTACCCTGCTGCTGTTGAGCTTGCGAAATGGTCTTAATCTTCCTAGGCACAGAAGACAAAGCAGGAAGGAAGATAGGGGAAAGGTTGTGCCTGAGGCCCCCACCTCTATTCAAGGAAGGATTTTCCAAGTTGGCATAAATGGATTCCTTGACCCCTCTCTCAAACCACCTATCTTCTCTGTCTAAAATGTGAACATTAATGTCCTCAAATGAGTGTCCTTTTTCCTTTAGATGAAGATAAACTGCTGACTCTGGTCCTGTGGTGTTACTTCTCCTGTGTTGGGCCATCCTCCTGTACAAAGGTTGTTTCGTTTCTCCAATGTAGAGTTCAGAGCACTCCTCACTGCACTGGATTGCATACACTACATTGCTTTCCTTGTGTTTTGGAGTTTGATCTTTGGGGTGTACAAGCCTCTGTCTCAGTGTCTTGGTGGGTTTGAAATATACAGGTATGTGGTGCTTGCCAAATATCCGTTTTATCTTTTCAGACATGCCAGCCATGTAGGGAATGACCAGGTTCTTTCGTTTACTCTGAGTCTCAGCCCTATCTGTCGCTGTTTTAGGTCTGGTAGACTTAGATTTAGTGAAGGCCCAATTTGGATATCCACAGGCCTTCAGAGCTGTTCTCAGGTGCTGTTCTTCATTCTTTTTGGAATCCATGGAGGTGGGGATGGTTTCTGCTCTGTGTGATAATGTCCTGATGACTCCTAGTTTGTGCTGCAGTGGATGGTGGGAGTCAAACATCAGGTATTGATCTGTGTGTGTGGGTTTCCTGTAGATCCCTATTTCTAGCTTGCCACCGGTCCCAATGAGGACTTCACAGTCTAGGAATGCCAGTCTGTTGTCCTTGGTGTCTTCTCTGGTGAACCTAATGTTGGCATCTATAGTGTTTAATTAATAATTCGGTAATAATTCGGTAATAATTCTGTAACATACAACATTGCCAAACACCTCTCTACCATACTAGCACCTCTAGTTGGACACTCTGAACACCACATCCAAAATTCGGAAGAATTTGTTTCCAAAGCAAAGATCCTGAAACTGGATACAGATGAAACTATGGTCTCCTTCGATGTGTCCTCCCTTTTCACCAGCATCCCCACCACTCATGCTCTATCCGCTGTCAGGAAGAGACTAGAAGAGGACAGCACCCTTGAAAGGAGAAACCATCTCAACCCAAACCAGATCTGCCATCTTCTGGACCTGTGTCTTAACACCACTTATTTCTCATACAGAGGTGACTTTTACAGACAAAAACACGGCTGTGCCATGGGTTCTCCTGTGTCACCCATTGTGGCCAATTTATACATGGAAGAAGTGGAGAAGAAAGCACTCAACACATTCCAGGGAACGGTGCCCACCCACTGGTTTAGGTATGTGGATGACACATGGGTCAAAATCAAGGCCCAGGAAGTACAGGCCTTCACGGACCATATAAACACTATAGATGCCAACATTAGGTTCACCAGAGAAGACACCAAGGACAACAGACTGGCATTCCTAGACTGTGAAGTCCTCATTGGGACCGGTGGCAAGCTAGAAATAGGGATCTACAGGAAACCCACACACACAGATCAATACCTGATGTTTGACTCCCACAATCCACTGCAGCACAAACTAGGAGTCATCAGGACATTATCACACAGAGCAGAAACCATCCCCACCTCCATGGATTCCAAAAAGAATGAAGAACAGCACCTGAGAACAGCTCTGAAGGCCTGTGGATATCCAAATTGGGCCTTCACTAAATCTAAGTCTACCAGACCTAAAACAGCGACAGATAGGGCTGAGACTCAGAGTAAACGAAAGAACCTGGTCATTCCCTACATGGCTGGCGTGTCTGAGAAGATAAAACGGATATTTGGCAAGCACCACATACCTGTATATTTCAAACCCACCAACACACTGAGACAGAGGCTTGTACACCCCAAAGATCAAACTCCAAAACACAAGGAAAGCAATGTAGTGTATGCAATCCAGTGCAGTGAGGAGTGCTCTGAACTCTACATTGGAGAAACGAAACAACCTTTGTACAGGAGGATGGCCCAACACAGGAGAAGTAACACCACAGGACCAGAGTCAGCAGTTTATCTTCATCTAAAGGAAAAAGGACACTCATTTGAGGACATTAATGTTCACATTTTAGACAGAGAAGATAGGTGGTTTGAGAGAGGGGTCAAGGAATCCATTTATGCCAACTTGGAAAATCCTTCCTTGAATAGAGGTGGGGGCCTCAGGCACAACCTTTCCCCTATCTTCCTTCCTGCTTTGTCTTCTGTGCCTAGGAAGATTAAGACCATTTCGCAAGCTCAACAGCAGCAGGGTAATCTTAACGATCCTCCTTTAGATGATAAAGGGACTTAGAAATAAACATCTCAAAATAACCATGACCTAGCCCCAGGTGCAAGGTCACACAGCCACCCTAGAAACATATTTAAGGATTCCCTTACTAACTTTACTCAGACTGAAGAAGCTCCTTGGATAAGGAGTGAAACGTTTCTACTGAGAAAATAGAAATCCAGTTGACATGATTCAAGCCACAGTCTCTTGATACTATCTCTCTGAAAATTCTCAGGTTCCTTAGCTGTGGCCATCTTCATCACCACTTTTATGCCGTATGCCATTTTCATAAACCACACATTCATTTTTAAAGAACACCTGAAAACTAGATTTATTATTCTTGCACAAATCCTTCTCCATCTATTAATTTGAAGTGGTAGGTGAGATGTTTACAAATTTTATCTACTTATGCTCCAAAGTTAGGGTGACCATACGTCCCGTTTTGAACGGGACAGTCCCGTTATTTAAGCATTTTTCAACCGTCCCGTCGTTTTGATCAAAATCTCAATTTTGTCCCTTTTTTAAACCCGGCGGGAAGGAGGACAGGAAGACAGGAAGGAGGACTGGAGCTGGACTTGCCATTGGAGGCAGGCCGGAAGAGGCCCTATCAGCGCGGCAACTGGAAGCCCAGTTGCCACGTGCGATCCCAGCAGCAGAAGCAGCACCACAGTCCAGGTTCCTGCCTCCTTACCTGATCCTGAGATTGTATGCCCAGCAGTGGTGAGGCCAGGGGAAGGTTGTGGAAAGAGGGTGTGTGTGTGTGTGTGTGCGTTCGTGCGCAGATTACTTGCTCAGTGTAATCGCGCGCGCGCACACACACACGCACCCAACCTCTTTCTCCAGCCTCCCTGCAACAGGTCCGGGTGCATTTGGTCATAGGGAGGCTGGAGAAAGAGCGTATGGGGTGTGTGTGTGTGTATGTGTGTGCATCTGATTGGGCTTGGCCGAGGGAGGAGAGTTGGCGGGCCGCTGAGCAGGAGAATCCGGCTGCGCTTGGCTGCTTCAGCCACACCACTCTGCCCCTTGCTGCCCGCTGAAGCTCCCCAGGGTGGCCGCTCCTGCTTCTCACATACACACACACACACACACACTCACAGGACAGACTGCCCTCGGCAGGAGCCAGCCGCACTGAGGGGCTTCAGCCACACCACTCCGCCCCTTGCTGCCCGCTGAAGCTCCCCAGGGTGGCTGCTCCTGCTTCTCACATACACACACACTCACACTCACAGGACAGACTGCCCTGGCAGGAGCCAGCTGCGCTGAGGGGCTTCAGCCACACCACTCCGCCCCTTGCTGCCCGCTGAAGCTCCCCAGGGTGGCCGCTCCTGCTTCTCACATAGACACACACACACACTCACAGGACAGACTGCCCTGGCAGGAGCTGACCGTGCTGGGGGGCTTCAGCGGGTGGCGAGGGGCGGAGTGGTGTGGCTGAAGCCCCTCAGCGCGGCTGGCTCCTGCCGAGGGCAGTCTGTCCTGTGAGTGTGTGAGTGTGTGTGTGTGCATCTGATCGGGGTTGGCCGAGGGAGGAGAGTTGTTGCCGCTACACATAACTATAACTACATTTATGTATACATATTTACATTTGATTTATAATATTCATTATCTAATATATTTCATATAACATATCTTTATTTTAAATTATTTTCCCTGTTTCCCTCTTCCCTTCTTCTTCCCCTAACCCTTTCTACTTTATTTATATATATCTATTTCTAACCTTATCACTATTTTCTTTTTCTTCTCTTATGTTATATTACTGATTTTTTAAGTATTTATTTCAAATTCAATTTCTGACTTATACATCTTTACCATACAATACTTACGTACATTTCATTAAAATACCTCCAGTTTTCTTAACAAAAATTGTGTAAATACTTGATTTACATTTTTCTTCTTTCTTCTATATATATTCAAAAAGAATATAATATTAAGTAGAGATTAATAAACTATAAAAATAAAAATACAAACATAGGGGGGGCGGGGGAAGAAAAGAGATATAAGAAGAAAAATGTGTGTATGTGCATCTGATCGGGCTTGGCCGAGGGAGGAGAGTTGTCGGGCCGCCGAGCAGGAGAAGCAGGAGCCGGCCACCCTGGGGAGCTTCAGCGGGCAGCAAGGGGTGGAGTGGTGTGGTTGAAGCAGCCGAGCGCAGCCGGCTCCTCCTGCTTCTCCTGCTCTGCGGCGGTGGCAACAGCAGTGATTCTCCTCCCTCCTTCGGCCAAGCCCGAGGGGGATGGGGCAGTGGTGGGCCTCCATCCCCTCCATCCCCGCCCCTTGTTCCCCGGCCGATGACGGTGCTGTGTGCGCAGTGTGTGTACTCCGGCCTCCCCCAAACACACCAGCTCTGACGCACCATTTACTGCTAGAAGAAAAAAAAACCCTTTAAAAATAAAGAAAAATTAAAATCCGAGCCAATCACACTGATGGGGGCGGGGTTTGCAGGCGGGAGCCAATTGTGTGGGGAGGGGGCGGGGTTTGCAGGTGGGAGCCAATTGCGTGGACTGGGGGGCGGGGTTTGGAGGCCGGCATGGTGGCATAAGACCCTGTCCCGTTTTGCCATCCCAAATGTCCCGTTTTTGTCTGAAGGAAATATGGTCAGCCTATCCAAAGTAGATTTCAGCAGCTCCTTTAAATAAGAATTTTTAATCAAAGAAAAAACAGAACAGAACCACTGTGCCTATTCATTTCATCATTGGCAGGATTAATAATTGTCTATCTGTACAAATTTCGTCCAGTTATCTGTCAAAAATAATAAAAAATAGCCATGTATCTACTTTCACTTATTCCAAATTGAGATACACATTCAGTAGAACACCCCCCTCCCCACAGTCAAGGTGAATTCAGCCAGTTTCCAAATTGCCGACTTGGATCCTGAACCAAACTATATAGTTGAGGCACATATTTGATAATTAGTAATCAATGAACTTTACTTTCTGCCCTACAGAGGTCTTTTTGACCAGTGAACCTGGCCAAGATTTGCCAGAATATTCCCCCCCCCCCCTCAAAACTAAACAAGGCAGGGCTGAGAGAACTGGCAGAAAATTAGCTAGAGTGCAGGTCTCTTCTTACTAGCAGAACCATTCTATGTATGATTCCACAGAAAGGAAATTCTCACTTCAGAATTGTTTTTCAGCTGAAGTCACCTGCTCCATTTTGGCATTATTACTAATAGCAGGGTTGGATTACAAATAGTGTAATTTAGCGACTGTTCACTGTTATGATGGTAATGAAAAGTAACTTTATGACCAATTCTCAAATTTATGACCTTTGAGGGTCTGTAAAGCAAAGGAAAGCTGAAGTGAGATGATAAGCATAGTCACAGTTTCATTTAGCACTTCACTTAGTGACCGTGTTGCTGGTTGCTAAACAAGGACTACCTGTACTCCAGAGCTCTAACTAGGTCATTTGATTGTTCATATATGCAAACCTTGTGTTATTTATTTATTTGTGGAGTCCTTGGTGCTCTCTGAGCCTTGTTGTTTTCTTGCAGACGTTTCATTGCCAGGCTAGGCAACATCTTCAGTGCGAAAAGGGAGTGGGACTTGCTCTCTGTTTATATACCACGGCTTGTCCTGCTTGTGTTGGTGGAGGTGTTGTTCTCTCCTTAGGAGTTCCTTGATTGGGCTGTTGTTTGCTGCTTGGTTGATTGAGTTAATAGTTCCTTATTTATTTATGTATCACATTTATATTACCGCCCATCTCCCTCACAAGGGGGGACCCTGGGCAGTTCACAATAAAACACTTAAAAATTCAACAAAAGTCATAAATATCAGTAATCAATAAAAATATAAATTACAGTCAAATCCAAGTAATGGCAGTTGCACTTCATCCCATGGGCAGGTAAGACTGGTCCAGGGCAGATCTAAGGAACCAGCCAACCCCAAGAATGGCTATTTCTCTCCCCACTCCAAGCATGTTATAGCCTTCAATGAAGCAGATGGGACCATCATAGGCAAAGCTATTGGTCCCCACTACCAGGTATAATTTTGAAGTCCTTTCTGGAAGTGTTTTGGAGAAATGAAGATCTTTTCAATTCTACAGATGGAAGGCTCACCTCTGTTGGTAGACATTTCTGTAAGGGCTTCTAAGGGTTGGAAGGAATAAAATGGCACTCCCATAAAACCTACAAATTTTTGGAGATGAGCTGATATGCTGTAGGATTATACCCTCACTGTAAGATTGCCCAAGACTGGGGGGGGGGGGGCAGGATGTATATTTGCTTCTAATATGGTTAAATTTGGGGAGCGATTTCAGTTTGTGACCCTGTTATAGAATGGGTATTATCTACTATCAGAATACTAAAAAGATCTCATTTCCTGATTCTATTACAGCATCAAACTATCAGTGCAGTTTCAAAAAGAAAATAATTATATTGGCCAGTTCAACCTGCCTCATATTTTCGTTCCTATTCAAAAGCAGTTTCAGAATGTGGGCTTTCAATATTACTTCTTTTGGTCTAGACTTTTAAATGTTCCTTTTAAATATAATTTTGATGTAGACATAATCATAGAAAAAAGTTTTTTTTAAAATAGTAGAATAAAAATTGCCTTAGTGTCTAGAAAGCCACTCAATTCCCTCTTCTAGAAATGAATGAGTTTTAAACAGCAGTGGAAGCCAGATAATACACATCAATGAGTCTGAATGACATTGCAAATATAGCTTCCTTCGGATCAGCAAGA
The DNA here is from genome assembly GCA_023362775.1 of Charina bottae. Lineage (NCBI taxonomy): Eukaryota > Metazoa > Chordata > Lepidosauria > Squamata > Charinaidae > Charina > Charina bottae. The sequence continues at coordinate 3,460,228 of JALMGJ010000044.1, read as the reverse complement.
GAAAGAAGCCCTACAGATTTTCTTAAACCATCTGAAGAATAATTTCCCTAAATTTGATAGCTGCAGCCTTTTTTTCTGAACCAAGGTTGAAGAAACTTTCCTCTCCTCAGGTTAAAAAAAAGTTTCTCTTCAAATAGAGCAGTGTTTCTCAACCCTGGCAACTTTAAGATATGTGGACTTCAACTCCCAGAATTCATGCTGGCTGGGGAATTCTGGGAGTTGAAGTCCACACATCTTCAAGTTGCCAAGGTTGAGAAACACTGAAATAGAGAGTAAGACTAATTTTTCATGTTGTATATTTCAGCACAGAACTCCAGTCCTGGTATGCTTCTTGAGCAGAAGGAAATTCTCTATGGAGCTCAGGTGTCTTCTCTCTTCCATATAAAGTCTAAAATGAACTTCAAGACTGGATAAAGACAGGACCTGAGGCCTTTTTCATCTATAACCATCACTCTATACAGTACAATGTCATCTACCAATATGAAACACTTTCCGAAATAAAATTTAAAAAATTCTGCCAGTGTTATAGTTCCTTCCAATTGGCAGTAGATGGATTTTCTTGACAATAACAGGGAGCTGTTCTTTAAGGACACTCTGTACATAATTTTGCATGTAACAGAGTTTTCTTCTTACTATTTTCTTTAAAAAAATTATTATGCTATGATATTATACAATAATAGGAAATATTTAAATATATATTTATAGAATAGAATAGAATAGAATAGAATAGAATAGAATAGAATAGAATAATAACTTTATTGTCATCCCACTATACACCAAGTGCACAATAGAATGAAATTTCATTGCAGTTGGCTCACAATTTCAATCAAACAGTAAAATACTAATAAAAAAAATCTTGTAAATAAATATATATTTAAATATTTCCTATTATTGTATAATATCACAGCATAATAATTTTTTAAAAGAAAATAGTAAGAAGAAAACTCTGTTACATTGTACGTATTTAAATATATATTTATTTATATATTTTTATATATTATTTATTGATGCTTTCGAACTGTGGTGCTGGAGAAGACTCTTAAGAGTCCCTTGGACTGCAAAGAGGTCAAATCAGTCAATCCTAAAGGAAATCAACCCTGACTGCTCATTGGAAGGACAGATACTGATGCTGAAGCTCAAATACTTTGGCCACCTAATGCGAAGAGAGGACTCACTGGAAAAGACCCTGATGCTGGGAAAGACTGAAGGCAAAAAGAGAAGGGGATGGCAGAGGATGAGATGGTTAGATAGCATCACCGATGTAATGAACATGAATTTGAATAAACTCCGGAAGACAGTGGAGGACAGGAAGGCCTGGCGTGGTATGGTCCATGAGGTCACGAAGAATCAGACACAACTAAACGACTGAACAACAAAAATAACATAGTGATCCTTGAAACTCTTACCTGTGAGCATGTAACTGGTCAACAATGCATTCTCATTTTGATGGCTACTTTCCATAACTTTGTTGAGAGTATTTACAATATTTCACTATCATATACCAAGTAGGTCTATCTTCCTTCCCCCACCCCATCCCACTGCCACCTTTGCTGACACGTTTGTCTTCCTCTTCATTGCAAAGAGTGAAATCATGGAATTTCTTAATCTGATGGAAAGTCAGGTTTCCACTGGATTACTTTCCCACCAGCTGTGCTTTGCCTTCTGAGAGCATTAGTAGCACTCTCACGAAGCTTAGTTACGGTTTCCATGAATAAGATAAGAAAAAAAAATGGTGTTTGTCTTTTGTGGATCAATAGAGCAACTCACTTGAAAATACTGAGTTGCCAGAGACACTTATAACAAAGCCATATTGAAATGGTAAACTCTGCGTTTGAAAAATAACGTGAAATTACTGAATGTATGGCAAAAATGCTACAGTTTACAGTTCCAGACACTTTGATTTTCGTGCTATGTTCGTTTGACTAAATGACTAAAATATCCTATTTTTAAAATGAAGTCAAAGTAACAGTCAGTGTACAAGTATAAAACATGACATGGTAAATGAGTTATAATTATGTATAGGTGAGTTGAGGCAAGAAGTAATCCATAGTACACAAAAGCAACATTAATACAAAATATACGAATTCCTTCAGCACATTCTCACAATATATATCAAACTTTCAGTATGTGCAACTATTATTATAATGGTTCTGCCTACACTGTGTAAATATTTTTATTGCCTTTTAAACCTCACTCTCAAACATAAACAGAATACACTATTGTCAAAAAAAGACTTCCTCTGCTGGAAAATACACTTATAATTCAGCTGGACAATAAAAGGCTTTGGCTGAACAGAGACATTGTCTTTATAATTTATGGTCCATTGCCATGATCTGCCTGCTATAATTCTCACAACAGAATATTTGGCATTCTCTAGTTTTATTTCTTCCCCATATTTTGAAAGAATATCAGTCTACATGGGGAGAGCACAGTGTGAGTAGACTATCCCATGTAGGGGGTTACTATGTGCAATGGAGACTTCTCTGTCTATCCTGCAATTGAGAATCCTGGAAAAGTAGCTTTTTTCCATAGGGTGGAAAAACTCCATGAATAGAGGAAGCCTCTGTGTGGACAGGGATGAGAACAAGGATAGGGGAGCAAACCTACAAAGCTTACCCTCTTCCACTTTCTCATGTACAGAATTTCATATTTTAAAAATGAATGAAGAGGACACCAGTACAGATACGTTTGCTGTTATTAAGCTACTTTATTAATTAATTTATTATTTAAATTTATCCCCGCCCATCTCCCCGAATAGGGGACTCTGGGCGGTTTACAACATAACAATAGTTAAAATCTATACATATAAAATTACAATAAGACAATACATAGATAAAAATAGGTAAAAATCCAAGAGAAGGTACTTTACATTAAATACTGACATGTAGATGATTTAATGTGGACTCTTTTGTCTGATTGTTGTTACTGTTCAATAACACTTAGCTAGGTATTTCATACTCTAAGAGCACCTCTGTAAATCCAAAAAAAAAAAAAAAACTGTACTGGCAGAATCATCTAAACCTAAACCTTAGATAATCAAACGAGCTGCTGCTTGAAAATAGGTAGGTATGAAAACGAATGGCTGTTTCGTAAAGGAAAAATTAAGACACGTATGATGATTAGCCACAGCAAGTTGTGCTTTAACAAATCTAAAATGAGATGCAGAATTGGAGGGACTAGAATACTTCTTTTTAAGGTCTTTTTTTTAAATAAATGAAAACAATATATTGTTGGTTGGTTGTTTCATTACTGTTCATGTAAACCTGTGATGAATGTCTCATTCCACTGATAAAGAGGAAGAAATAATCTAAACTAGTTAAATAGCAAAATGGTAGCTTTCTACTAACTGAATCCCATGACTCCTTCAGCAGCTGTCCACCTTGAAAATCAGGAAAAACAACATTGAGTTGCCTGTGATACTAACTTTACAGAACAACACATGGGGAATTTCCCATTTCAGTTCTGGCTGATAATAACCTTAGGAGGTGCACACTCCAAAGACTGGATTTTGACATTTGAAAACCTCTCTAGTCCAGAAAATGCTGAGATTAAGATCTTCTCTACAGACTCTAATAACAGACAATACAACCCATTAATCAACTAAAATGCTATACACTATTGTTAAAAATAAACACCCCACCCTATGGTGGAAAATGGCACACACCATACCTGAGCAATTTCAGAGACCACCACCTAGAAAGGTTCTCCTTGATTATGTCGAACTTGCAACGTGTCACTCTGGTTATTCTCTAATCATTATATCAAGCTCCAAAGGTTCAACAAACCCCCAGTTGGTTTACAGTTCTGTAGGTTAAACTTTAACTGGCCTATCTCTCTGCTCCGTGCAGCCCTTTGACCAGATAGGTGAACCAGATAGCTAGGTCACCGCAGCTCATTGTCTGCAAAAACTACATATGTTTACAAAATCCGCAAGACACAAGTCAATAGTGGGCCTGAATAAATGTCCATGAGGTGAGAAGGATATCATTTAAAAATTGGTCAGCTAGATTACCTGGGAAAATGTTCAGATACAGAACTTTACCCCAACCTAATTTTATCTTATCGGCCGAATAACTCCCTGCAAACTGTCTTCAGAGCTGAATCTTTTTAATGTCTACTTTGTAAACTCATTTTTGTCCTAGGTAACAATTTGGAGTAATGCACATATTGGCATTTGGCGAGGAGGCATTTGTCAATGTTGTTAGGTAAGGGCCTGAAATATAAACAGAAGTGCATAATTTTAAAGAAAAATGGATCCAGCCATAGCAACCTTTTTAGAGCAGTATAAAGTTTTTCACTGGAAATTCTGCAGTCTATTTGCAGGCAGGTAAAGTGGGACTCCAGTTTGACTAAATTCTACAGAAAAAACAGCAATTCTCCGATGACTGAGCTGATCATTGCCAGAGCCATGCAAAACCTTCAAAAGAAGCACTTCACACCACATGGGCTGTTTCACATATGTGTGCACCCATGTCCACAAAGCAGGCTACAGAAGTAACTACCCAACTCTGGAAAAAGATACAGCTGCTTTAATGAACAGCTTTCCAAGAGAGGTGCTTTGTACATGCTCCAAACATTATGAAGCACCTCTTTCAAAGGATTTGTAAAGCCGTGATCATTACTATTGGCAATATCACTTTCCCCCCCTCCTTTTTAAAAAGCTGTGTTATTTCTGTCCCATGACAAGTAGAGTATTTTTCATCTTCCACAATGTCCTGGGCTAGCACCATTTCTAGGCACTGCAGCAGAAAAAAATGGGTGCACAATATTCAGTGAAAATTCTGAAAAAAACATTTCCCCTAGAAAAGAAAAAAATACTTGTTAAATATCAGTATGGCAGTTTTAAATATTAGTATTTTAAATAAATGCAAAGCAAATCATAATCCTACCCAGAATTACTTTAACTTCATATAAATCTTTAGCAAGATGAAGAGTGTCATGTTTTGTGTAGGTCTATCAAATACACATCTGTTACCTTATGAAGCTATCTTAATATCTGCTGTTCACTGAAATAATTATAATTCAAACACAATACTAATGTATTTTATTTTTTTTAATTTTTATCCCGCCTTTATTATTTTTATAAATAACTCAAGGCGGCAAACATACCTAATACTCCTTCTTCCTCCTATTTTCCCCACAACAACAACCCTGTGAGGTGAGTTGGGCTGAGAGAGAGTGACTGGCCCAAGGTCACCCAGCTGGCTTTCATGTCTAAGGTGAGACTAGAACTCACAGTCTCCTGGTTTCTAGCCCAGCACCTTAACACTAGACCAAACTGGCTCTATGTATAACTCAATATAGTTATTTGAATGAATATTCACCAATGCATGTCTATGCTTTCGGTTACAGAAATGGAAAATACTATACGGAATTTATGTTTGCATATTTATGATTGAACACATGCATACTGATAACATGGCACTCAAAATGTAATCAAAGGAAGAATAAACATGCAAACAATCCATAACTTTCGGGAAAATGTGAGAGCATTTGGAAATAGGGGAATATGTGGGTGTTTATGCCAAATGGCTGCAGCAGGACTTGCCCATTTGCAAATGGTGGTGGGACTGAGGGATAATAATTAATTATAAAGTACTAATTGATTTGATTTCTTGCCATCCCCTCCAGCTTACCCTCCCAGAGGAATCTCTCTACTAGGAGTGTTGGGGGGGGGGTTCAAAAAAGGCAAGTTGGCAGCTGTGACTGTGTGATTGAAGTCCTGTTTTTACATGTACTGTCCAAGCGACCCACATAAAAATGGGTGGAGCTTCGATCCTTCAGTTGCAGCCACCATCTTGACTTTTTTGACCACTCCTACCTTGGTTGGCCCTGCTCCCTACTACCTCTGCTAACCTTTGCTCTTTTTTCTGAACATGTAGGCATATCTCGAAACAGCAGGAGTCATACTACCATTTTTAGTTTTCTAAAAAAGTTTGGGGATCAATTTGTGCCCAGAGGCATTCTGGGAAATAGAGGTAACACTGAAGGCTGCTTTATTGGTACATGCCAGCCTCCCCTTTTTTAATTGTAAGGCTTTAAAAAAATGTAAAAATTTAGATAGGAGAAAATGCCTGGTAATGCCACATTGGGAAATTTAGTAATCAGTGGTAGTATCTTGGAATAAAGTCTTAACCTCTAGTTTCTATTTCAGCTGTTTCAGAGAAATAGGCTATTTTTGTAGGGACATTAGATAATGGAAACTCCAAGAGAGCAGCATCTATTTCTGTTCTCATATAGGAATCTGATTTCTTTTGTTCATGTCTCATGTTATGCTTATGTTATGTAAGATTACCAGAGCAGTATGTTGTCATCAATAATTAAAATTATTCCATTTGAAATCAATATATTTAAGTCAAAGGTTGAAAGCCTTCAGTAGCTCTGGACATGAGCGTAATAATTGGCGTGATGAACTAGATGGACCATCACCCCCCTACCATCATTATGTTCCTGCAAAATCTCATGCAAGATTGCCAAAAATCTCACAAGATGCCAGCATTCTCATGTAACATTTGAAGATTTTAAATTTCATGAGATTTTAAATCTCACAAAATCTCTCCAACTCTACAGTTTTAAAAATTACTTAGGGTTGGGGCCACTGGTGTTGAGATCTGATGGGTGCTTGTTCCTATCCTGTGAGGTAGGTGTAACAAATACTTATTGGATTATGCATAACCCAAAGTTCTCTTATGGTTAGAGGTACATTTCATATGATAAATCACTAATGGCTTGATCAAAGAATAGTTACTGAATGTTGCAAATTGAAAGTCTAGCTATGGACTGGGTTCAACGTTTGACACATGGCTTTGACACCATAATGATTAATTTTTTTCTGCCCTACTTAGCTATTCCACCTTCTTATAATATATGATTATTAGTGATTTAAGGCAAATTAACTCAAAAGCAAACTTTATCTAGCAATGTATGATATACAGGCCATGGTTTTTGTTTTGGGGAGATCAATGTTTATTTTCTGATTCACATAGAGGAAAATACTGGTAGTCCTTGCTTAACTATGGTAATTGGGACTGGAATTTCCATCACTAAGTGGTGCAGTCATAAAGTGCAATGTCACATGACTGTGCCACTTAGTGATGGCAGTTTCGGCAGTCCCCGGCTACCATCATTAAGCGAATCACCGTGGGTCATTAAGCGAGGACCTCACTTGACCATGACTTCTGACTTCCTGCCAGCTTCCCCATTGACTTTGTTTGTGGGAAGCTGACAGGGAAGGTCACAAATCGTGATCATGTAACCATGGGGGTGCTACGACAGCCAGAACTTTGAGGACTGGTCAAAGTACCACTTGTTCAGTGCTGTTGTTAAGTTCGAACAGTTGTTGAATGAGTGGTTGTTAACCGAGGACCATCTGTATGTTAAAAGATATTAAAATGGAATAGGATTCACTTATTAAGTTGGACTGAAGCTGGGAAGCAGGACCAGGACAGAATAGAAAAAGAGAACATTGGTGGCAAAAGCATCAAGTTCAAGATCCAACTTGAAGGCACAATCATGAGGGCATTCCTTCTGTATCTGGGCTACTTGTCCAAGTATTTCATTTACAATGATCTGATTATTGGGTTAATGTTGGTAGAACTGTCACAAAACCGATTCTTCTTGTCAAAAAAAGGAAATAAATCAGCCCAGGCACTGCTGTCTGCGTTGCTCCTGTTTAAAGTTCCAGTCAGCTTCCAAGATAAATGTTCATCCTCCAGTAGCCATCTAGCATTCTGCGACTACCGACAATGACAAATCCTCATTAGGCTAATTTTGAGAGGAGCATTCGTAAAGTTTCTTTCAGTTTCCTGCAAGACTGCTTATTATTCCAGCTCCTTGGAGGGAAAAAAAAGCTATTTGTGTACAGGATGAAGCAGCCTTGTATCTTAATTTGCAGTTCTAAGTCATTTGGTTAAGATCCTGCTGGATTAATGCCATTTGTTTAGACTTATTGACATGCCATTAGTGATGCAGTGGGGTATGAAAACAGGGCAATCTTATAAAAATTGCCTTTGTCTTTCTCACTAAATTCAGTGAAGCAGGCTTCTGAACAAACACACAAAGCCAGATGTGCCTTGCACAGTAAGGAATGAACACATGATCGTTCCCCTCCCCCCCCAAGTATTATTACGTGCAAAGATTGCTAATTATTGCATGAATTGAAGAGAAAAAAATATGATGAAAGCAAAGTAAAATTGTTTACCTTTTCATCAGTTTTCAGTAGTATAGGTGAACACCTCAGAGCATCCTTTCTCAACCTTTTGGCCCTGGAGGAACCCTTGAAATATTTTTCAGGCCTCGGGGAGCCCCTGCACATTCAGGCTCAAATATAGGCCAGAAGCTACAAAATTATTATATTCGTTTCATGGGTAGGCCTGTATATATACATTAACAGTGTTCTTAAACTAAAAATATAGAATGAAACGTACCTCTTTAATGTGAAGTTGCCCGAATTTGAAATAATTTTTTAAATAGATCATGATCTCCCAGGGAACCCCTAGTGACCTCTCAGAGAACCCTAGGGTGCAATGGAACTCTGGTTGAGAAACCCTGCTTTAGAGATGGTTGTAACTACAGAATAGGTGGGTCACTTTGGCCAATCTGCACATACAGCTAAATATTTTTTTTATTCAGGGGTTTTAAAATACTTAAATTTGTCCAGTGGCAGATTTTTGCTTCAGAGAATGCTATTTGGAACACTTCAGCACAAAGCTGTGTCACTTCCTGAAGGTGGCAGAAGATTAGATTAATGCTCAGCCTTTGCAGATGGTGGTGGTAGGTTTGTTTAATTTGGTATGCCTATTGCAAGAATTCACAAGATGGCTCTCTTGGTGGGTTGTAGCTCGTCACAAAACACACATTCACAGACAGCTAAATTACATCTCCTGAGAAAGTTTAACATTAGTCTTACTTCCCTAAATATACTCCCCGCTTGTCATTTGTATGTTAGTAGCTGCATTAAGACGTTTCTCTTTTACATTTCATTTTATAAGGAAAATGAAGGAAAATAAGTAGTGACTATTTTTACAAGTGCTGCTTCCCTAACTATGATAAAGAATCTGAATGCTGGTAGTATTTTTTACGTAGATCATGTTATGTACTGTATTAATGAAGTTACAGACAGCGTATTTTAATAATTACATACTGCTTCTTTTCTAAGATAAGAAAATCAGTCATTATTTTTGTAAATTGTTTTAATACAGTCCTAGAATTTGAAAGTTTTCAGGTTTAGGGTATATTTATTTCTGAAGTACTACAATTATCTGTACTGTTAGGCTTTTTAATTTTTAAAGATTTTTTAAATATGTTGACTTCAGCTTTACATTTTTCTCAGTAGTGACTGAATAAGTATCTCATATTCAAATAATTAAGAACTGGTATTTGATTTAAGCTGCAATTTCTTGTGGACATTCCTGGAAAAGGAAAGTACAATTCTGAAACGTTGGATTTTGCAAAGTTTTATCTGTTAACATTTACCTCTTACTTTTAATAATCTGCTTATTGTTGTATGATTATAGGTTATACTGTATCTTTTTACTGTATCGAACCAACGGTAATTGTGCAGAACACCTGGAAGTCTTGCTTCTTTGATAAAAGGAAGCCATCCATAAGGTGATGTGATCCAAGTTCATTTGTGATCCAGATTAAACAGCTGGCTCAGAAGAATGACTGGTTCATTATTTTGCATTTAGCTTAATAATAAAAGAATTGCTTTGATGCAAGAGCAGTGATAATTATTTTTAGACATCTTCTCGAGTTGCTGCTTGTAGTGGCAACCTGCGGAAGACCTTTGTATCTCGAGGAGTTAGGTGGCATGTTTTGATTTTCCTTCCCCACATCTAGGAGATTAGAGTTTATTTTGAGTTATGCTGATGTTTAAATGGCTTGTTTTTATTTCTGTTTGGCATGGGAGGGGGGAGAGAAGAAGCATACGCCCACTCCTCCAACAGCCCTCCAGAATATATCTTTGTTGGAAGTGGGGGGAGAGAAAACCCCCAGCTTGTTAAGTTTAAGCATAAGTTCACTCCTCCAGCCGCCCCTCCAGCGGCTTGGAATGGGGGGGGGATGATCAGAAATTGTTTATGCTTGGGCACTGGCTTATCTGATGGCTTCCCAGGCTCTGGGAATGATGTCATGGACAGGTGCCAGGCCCCAGGAGGAATCCCAGTCAAGGTCAGGCTGGGCTTGGTCACGGGGTTTGGGAGCCAGGCTTTGATAAAAACCTTAGGATTGTCTTGGAGTTTGGGAGTCCACACAGGCCTGAGAGTTGGGTGCTGTGAAAATTGCCACCTTGGGGTATCGCCACTGTCCTTATTAGGGGGCTCCTGGCAGCCTATAGGAGATTAGGTATTACTTTGCTTGGTATGTATGATTTCTTTCTGTATGCTATGCTTGTTATGCTTTGTGTAATCTGTTTAAACTGTGTTTCTGTTTAAATTTGTTTGCTTAAGTTTATAATAAAGCTTTAAGTTTCTGTATCTACTGGTGTGCTTATTATCTCTGGATCTAAAAAGAACCAATTGCTTGAGCATCTGATCACTGCTTGGACACTTGGCAATACACTGGTGTAGCAATGATTTGATATAATAGACTGCAAGACATGGAGCAGTCCACCTCTTGTGTGGCCAGAGTGGTGCTATTTTAATACTCTCAACCTCAATATTTGCTTTCAATTTTTCCTTCAGACTCTGAAATACTATTGAACCTTCATAACATCAAAAATTTGTTCTGTCCTTTTAATCCAAATTCTAGAATTATTGGTATTTTGCCTGCACTGCCATGCTACAGCATAAGGATGTCTGGGAAATGCTGCTATTTTGAAATGTTGACTTGTAAAACAAACTACTTAAAAAGGAGCCAAATTTAGATCCTCAAAGTTTCCTTGTTTTTTTTAAAGTGTTACGTAGAAAAAACAAGTCACATCTGTATTTTTCCAATCCTTTCCCCAAAGTGTTATACAATAATGATAATTCTCTTTTCCCATAAAGTTTACCTGGAAAATAGTTTTTAGAAAGATTTAAGAAGCTGTCCTCTGACAGATTTTTAGCATGTGATATTCAGGAAAAATCACTGGGCAATGATTTTTGCACTGTTTTTTTCCTAATTAAATGTTTAGTTATATCCTCAGAAATGTATATTTATGTGTACATCCATGGATACTACTTGATTTCCTTTTTCTTTTATGTTGCTGTAGAATGTTCCAGAAGTATTCACAGGGTATGGTAAAAAAAAGTGAAGATGGCAGCCATGATGGGGCAATTGAAACTTTACCTGTTTTTTATGTGTGTTGCAACTGTGATAGACATAAAAACAGGTGGAGCTTTGATCACACCATCACAGCTGCCACTTTGACTTTTTTGAGCACACCTTGAAGACTTTACTAATGCTTTACTTTATAGAAAAATTAAGACAGTGATGGCAACTATAAAAATACTGAGTGGGCTGGATGAATCAAAATCATGTCAATTTCTGGCATTTCCTTAAGAGTCTGACAGCCAGCTTCTTGAATATTATTGACCTAAATTCTTGTGATTTAAAAATTGTGAGACCTTCAGGTCAAGTGTCAAAGGTACAATGACTACTGTGGTTGCAGCTTCTGGCTGAATGTCTTGCATTTTCAAAAAAATCTAGCCAGCAATAACTTTTTATGGTAGCTGGCAAAGATATAAAAAGGGCTTGCAGTTTAACAGACAGCTGGGTGATATGAAGCCCATTAGCTCTTTTTGCACCCATGGTTGCCACAATGTAGGGTGGGCAGCTGTACGGTGAAGCAGATGTGAGAGAGCTGGCTCTCTTTTGGCCGATTCATGCACTAGTCCCCCCATGCCTGTGAAGTACAGTATTTTTCAGGCTCCTTTTGAACACAGATTTAGTGCATGAAGAACTAAAATCATGTTGCAAAGAATTATGAAGAGCAGCTGACAGGCATGGTGAATATAAGAGCTGGCCATCAAGAGTCTCAGCCCTAACAGGAGGTTGAACAGTGAGGGGTTGCAGCACATGTGTGGGTGATGGAGGATTCAGTGACGTTGTCTATGGTGCCAAGATCTACTAAAGCTTCCAGTTGTATTTCAATGCCAGACTCAGTCTATAGAACTACAGGAATAATTATGTGTGGGTATGCATGCCTGGGGTTCACTTAATTTCTGATTGACCCAGCCACTGAGCCTTTGGGGGGTGGTAGTACCTTATTTCCTGACAAGCTATATCTGGAGTGTTTAGAGCTTCTGCTTGCAATTGTCCCATCTGCTATTAGGCATGCCATGAAATCTCCAAATCCAGGCTGTTTTGAATAAGAAGTGGGGGCTGTCCACTTTGCTGCTCCCTCAGTCATTAGGGTTAATTAGGGTTATTGTAGACAAGAATGAAGCCATACCCAGTAGTTGATTGCCCATTGCTGGTGAGAAAACGTAAATGACATTTACGTACCTGGGATTAAACTTGTGGCTTCTTCCTCCTGCCTTTCTGAATTAATAGATACTTTGTGCAGGAGCTGGTGGCTTTGAAACTGAGTGGCTTACACAATGGCCATCTCTGGCCTGGGAAGTCCCCACCTTAATCCTCACAGTGCTGTCACTGGCTGATGATTTTGCCACTGGCTGGTAATGTTGAAAAGGTGGTGGGAGGTCAGCCTTTCCTGCATGGGAAATGAGGATCTTCTCTTCCAGATGAATGCCAGAACTGAGATAATTGGGATTACCAATGGGACAGGCAAATCTACACCAGTTTAATTTGCTGATGGCGGAGAGACAGGAATAGAGCAGTTTAATTGAGCCATGGAGCAGAGCCCATATTTGATAACAGAACAGAGAGTAGAGATGCTTCTACCAACTTGGTGCCCTCCAAATGTATTGGGATATATAAATGTGCACCTGAAAGCAAGGGAAGAGGAAGAGGAAGAGGAAGAGGAGGAGGAGGAGGAGGAGGAGGAGGAGGAGGAGGAGGAGGAGGAGGAGGAAGAAGAAGAAGAAGAAGAAGAAGAAGAAGAAGAAGAAGAAGAAGAAGAAGAAGAAGAAGAAGAAGAAGAAGAAGAAGAAATAATTTTGTTATGGCCACCCTGTCCAGTAGATTCTGGTCAGCTTACAAAATTCAAATACACTGTTAAAACAATTAAAAATATGAAACAAAAGAGACAGACTGAACTACAAACAGCCATAACAATAAAAACACAACAAGGGCCCCACAAACACATTAACCTCAGGCCTGGAAACAGAGCCAGGTCTCAAGAGCTTTCCAGAGCCCCAGGAGAGTGAGTGGCTCTCTGATGCTTCCATGATTAAAAACTAAAAATTGCTCATATTTCAGAAAATGTTGTGCCCATTATTTCTGAAACCTTAATCATAGTTTTTGATCATGAGAGAGATTTAAACTATGAACTTTCTGATTTCCATAAGAATGACTGAACATACAATTCACTCTTAGACCATTTCCACACTGAGCTTTATCACCATTCCCACAGCAGAGCAGTACCCCTGGGCTCCTATACTGTGCTGTAATCCCACAACAACTGGTCCCCCAGTAAGACAGCTAAGCCAATTCTCTTCTAGCTCAGCTCTGTAAAAACTCAAATGGCAAAACCTGAAGTCCACAAAGCTAAAGGGATGGGTCATGGCTCAACCTTCCTCCCTTCATCTGTGAAGCTACTACAGTGCAACAGTGCCCTCATACCTGATTACAGGGGTTTTTCCAGCCACACCACTTGTTATTTTTCCTTGCTATGAACAAAGATGGCAAAACAAAGATGGAGGTAGAGGAATGGGGCACTAGCCCTGGCCCCATATCAGGAGGACAGGCTGGTTCATTCCAAGCATTCCTGCAACAGCTATGGTCAAGGTGATCACAAGCAAGGATTTGGGAATGTTTGGGAGGTGGTGATGTTGGTCCTGTATAAATGCCTTTCCATTGGCATGAATATTTAAATGTTTTTCCCTATGACTGGACTGTGTCTATTCTATATACAAAGGAATGGCATTTTAAAACTAGTCATCTATATTGTTCAACTTCTCTTAGCAGGTGGCAACATCTGATCCACTTTGTCTGGGCTCAGAAGCTGAACAGGATCAGGCCTGATTAATACTTGAATGGGGGAATCACTAGAGAATATCAGGGCTGTAGGCTGGACTGGGAAACTGGAAAATATACTGAAAGAAATCAGTGTCAAACCACTTCCATAAATTTGCCAAGAAACTGCATGATTGCATCCCTTTATAGTTGCCGGGAGTCAATCTCCAGGGCACCTTCGCTCTTATACAAATACTGACCTTGGATTTTCTTCTTTTTGTGCACACAGTAAAGTCTCCATATTTGAGGTTGTTCAAGGAAGGAAGGAAGGAAGGAAGGAAGGAAGGAAGGAAGGAAGGAAGGAAGGAAGGAAGGAAGGAAGGAGGGAGGGAGGGAGGGAGGGAGGGAGGGAGGGAGGGAGGGAGGGGAGCTGAATCATCATGGAACTGAAGGCAAGAAGCTGAGCCAGCCAAGAGAGGAGAGCTACATATAAACAAATATTTTTTTCTTTATTTCTTCATTAGGAATAATTGTCAGAAAATGATAGAATTAGCATTGGAATTGGAAGATATTTAGTTCTAATGAGCCTGCTGAAATTAAGGTAAAGGTAAAGGTTCCCCCCGCACAGTTGTGCAGTCGTGTCCGACTCTAGGGGACGGTGCTCATCTCCGTTTGTTAGCTGAAGAGCCAGCATTGTCCAAAGACGCTTCCATGGTCATGTGGCCGCATGACGTGCGTGGAACGCTGTTACCTACCCACCGAAGTGGTACCTATTAATCTACTTGCATTTGCATGCTTTCGAATTGCTAGGTTGGCAAGAGCTGGGACTAGTGCAGGAGCTCACTCCGCACGCAGGGCTAGGGATTCGAACCTCCGAACTTGCAATCTTCTGATCGATAAGCCTGGCGTCTTACCCGCTGAGCCACCACGCCATTGGTTGCCAAATTAGCCATGACTAATTTCATGACTAACTTCAGGACAAGATTCATTGACTTAAATGAGTCTGCTGTAAGTTTAACTAAGTCTGGATCTAACCCATTATATAAAGCAAACTGTCATCCTCTTTCAGCTACTTTTGAAGCTTATATGTATTTATACTGTGGTTGTGCCTTATTACTCTGATCTACCCTCAAAGAGTATTTCTGAGTCATAGGTGGATTTTATTATTAGAAAACAAACAAACATTATAGTTATATTCTGATTTCAACCACCTCTGCTGTAACCACAGTTTGCTTAAAATGCATAACGTCTGCGAAGAGTCACTCAACTGTATTTTTCAGTTCTTTGACTTGAGGATACTTTCTTTTTCAGTAAGAGAAATGATAATGCCATTATAATAGGAGTGCAGAAAGGTTTTTATTAATGTGCTTTTAGTATTAATTTGTTATATTTGTATCCCACCTTTCCTCTAGGAGAAAGGCATTCTATCCCTGAAATCTCTAACTTCCCTCATCCTCCATATTATTTTGGCAGGATGCTATATATTCCTTTAAAAAAAAAAGTGACATACGTTGTGTGAACCGCCCAGAGTTCCCTGGTTGGAGGAGATGGGCGGTAATACAAATTTAAATAACAAATAAATATATGCAACAAGGAAAAACCATGAGGACTGAATGTGATCTGAAGGTTTGTTTAGATAATGTAGGATTTTAATTAGCGGTATGCTTAGGTGTACCTAGGTGTAACTAGGGGCGTGGTGGATCAGCGGGCAAGACGCCAGGCTTGTCGATCAGAAGATCGGAAGGTCGGAGGTTCGAATCCCTAGCCCCGCGTGACGGAGTGAGCTCCCGCACTCGACCCAGCTCTTGCCAACGTAGAAATTCGAAAGCATGCAAATGCAAGTAGATGAATAGGTACCACTTCGGTGGGCAGGTAACAGCGTTCTGTGTGCGTCATGCCGGCCATATGACCACGGAAGCCTCTTCAGACAACGCTGGCTCATCGGCTAACAAACGGAGATGAGCACCGGCCCCTAGAGTCGGACACGACTGCACAAATGTGTGGGGGGAACCTTTACCTTTTTTACCTTTAGGTGTACCTGGAGTATAAGTATATTCTACATTTTACACATATTTATATATACAGTATGTACATTTTTGTTGTTGTTTCTTATTTCCTTTCTCCACATAAACTTATCTTAATCTTAAGCAATAAAATATAACTCTTATTTTAAGCAGCGAAATAAATCTGCAGAACAATATTCTCGCAATATATCTATTTGTATCATAAGCCAAACTCTTTTCACTGTACATCAGCCAAGCGCTTGATGGAAGAAAATTGTATCCACTGTGTTATCTTTATATTTGTTTTTTTTAAAGTGCATACAATATGAAGGGTTCTAAGCAGAACAATTGCTTTAGTCACATACCACTTGTCAAAAAGATCTTAGAACATTAGATGTTTGTAAACTGAATATGAGCCAGTAGAATAATATTGTTGGGGAAAAAAAGGAGGGGGGCAAATGCAATTTTAGGCCGCAGCAACAAAAGTATGATTTTCAAATCATGAGAAGTAAACACCTCACTTTTTTTTGGTCAGCAGGTAAGACATCAGGCTTGTCGATTGGAAGATTGCAAGTTCGGAGGTTCGAATCCCTAGCCCCGTGTGGTGGAGTGAGCTCCCGCACTAGCCCCAGCTCTTGCCAACCTAGCAATTCGAAAGCATGCAAATGCAAGTGGATGAATAGGTACCACTTCGGTGGGATGGTAACAGCGTTCCGCATGTGTCATGCCGGCCACATGACCGTGGAAGCGTCTTCGGACAACGCTGGCTCTTCGGCTAACAAACGGAGATGAGCACTGGCCCCTAGAGTCGGACACAACTGCACAGATGTGTGGGGGGAACCTTTACCTTTTACCAGTTTTGGACACTATAGTTTAAGGAGGTTCAGAGAACGGCAATGAGGACAAACAAGTAACTGGAAAATAATCCTAGGAAGGTACTGTAGATTAAAGGAGCTGGATATATTATGGGGGAGATGGGCGGTGATAGAAATTTGAATAATAAATAAAATATATTTAGTCTTGAGAAAAGATGACTTTGTGGCCTGATGGCATTCTTCAAATATATGAAAGCATGTTATAGAGGAGAAGGACAAGACCTGTCCTCTGTCTCTCATTTCAGGGTGCAGAACATAGAATAGGAATTTAATTACAGGAATTTGCGGGAAAGCAAATTCCAACTTCCTAACGGAGTGGTTTGACAAGGAAATGGTGGAGCTTCCTTCAATGAATGTGCCCAAGTGTTAGAGAACCATTTGCTTGGGATATTTTAAACTGGGTTTCTGCAGTAAGCCGGGGATTGAACTTAATGTCTTCACTGGCCCTTCCAACTCTAGGAGACAAATTCTATGCTAATTTTTTATCCTATCTTTTCTCCAAAGAGCTTCAGGATACTCATATCTTGAAATTGGTTAGGTGGAGAGATAGTGAATGGTAATATTTATGGTGGAATGGGGATTGGAAGTAGATTCAAATTCTTAACGAGAAGGTGCAATATTACTTCATTGTGCCTAAATACAACAAATGAAGTATGTAGAGTAGCCAGATTTTATGAAGATGACAAATTGGAAAATCTAATAGGAAAGTTTTTACTAAACAAGTTCAAAGGCTGTTCAATTTAATAACCAGGACAGCAAGATGACAAAAATGTGGTCTTTCCCCAAATCATGTCAAAAACAGAGCAAAGGATGAGCTATACAATTCCTTTTTGAATCTGGCCCCTTTTCTTCATTCCTCCAAATCAGGCAGGACTTCCAGATGAAGAGGTCAAATCTCTCCACAACAGAGATGTATTATGTCTTTTGAGTGGCATGGATGTAGAACTGAACACACAAGGTTGTGCTTGTCAGCACATATGTAAGTACACACAGTTGTGCTTCTGCTTTTTGGAATATGGTTTCTCTTTGAGCTTAGTGTCTATGAAGGTTCTCAGTCATCCAGGTGGAATTGTCTGTAGCTTGAATCATGTCAACTGGATTTCTATTTTCTTAGTAGAAACGTTTCGCTCCTTATCCAAGGAGCTTCTTCAGTCTGAGCAAAGTTGGTAAGGGAATCTTTGAGCTTAGCTGCTTCTTTAACTTTCTGCTCTGTCTTTGGTCCAGGCTGGATCTGATAGGTATGAGGTCCCATCCCATCCTGTCTAACTGTGTATTTAGGATGGCAGCAGCTCCTTATTCTCAGTGATAGCTTTTACAAATGTCTTAAGCAAGGTTTAGCCTTTGTGGCTGCTTTAGACATGTTCCTTGAAATATTTTGCTTTTTCTACATCAGGACTTAACAATAGTGTACTTTCCAGGTGTTTTGACCTTCAACCCTCTCAGCTTTAATGTGATGATATGTAAACTTGGCCTTGGGAAGGAGGAAGAGTGCAATAAACCACTAAGGGAAGAGAAACTGCAACTCGTCCTGAGAAAATAGAAAGCATGAGAAAGATATTCAAAATAGCCCTGCCTTGATTTTCCTTGGCATAAGATGTAGTAGAGAGAAACTGTGGGAGGCTTTCAAGATTCTGTTATTATACCCAACAACAATAATAGGCATTCCTGAAATCCCTGCCTACTTAAAAGAGCAGCCTCTTGACCATGCCTACTTCAATGGGTTGACATTGAGTTACATGACCCAGGACAAGGGATTGAAGTCTCTATTCCATTTTTTACCTTCAGTCCAGTGCTTAGGCCACCTTAGCACACCACCTGCTAGAAATACTCTGTTTCCAAGGCTCCTATGATAGGGCCTTTGGTCTTAGATCTTGGGGGCTTGTATCACTCCCAGGATTTGAGAATGAGATTGTACCAAATATGCTATTTGGATTATTTTATTTTACTGAGTTTGTCGTATTAAACATATTGTTTTACGATGCTTTGCCACTTTTATGAGGATTGAAGAAGCATGAAACATTTGAAATATATAAATAAACTTGTATGTTTAATTATTTCACACCGGATGCAGCTATTAACCTTTTGTTCTTGATCAGTATGTATTGCAGCCTGGATGCCTAATTTGAAAGATTTACGTTACTTTCTGTTTTCACATGAAGCTGCTCATTTTCCAGAATTGCTTCATCTTCATTTGTAAATGCTGCCAGAGAAATACAATGCAGGCATTGAAAAGTTAAATTCTTGCAATTCTTTGCGCCTAATAATATCCTTTTCACATTCACCATGCACCAAGAAAAGGTGACCGAATACTTTTGTGACGATCATATAAGTACAGGATTTTTTCCCCTTACTGCCTGTTAGTTTTGCTTTCTTTGAACTAAGAGCTAGCCTGAAATACTATATATCTAAAACTCAGCAGCATTTTTTCTTTATTTGATTTTTGAACTCCAGCTGAGTTTTGGCAGATGAGTGCTCTCTGATTCTACTCTATAAAGTTTGAATTGGAAAGGTTCCACACAGATATCCTTACAAAGTTCTTCACATCACCCAGTTATAACAAGAGCTTCTATTCTAAATTTAGACAACAGATATTATCAAATAATACTGCTTTGGTATTATTTTAACATTCTCTCCTTATAAACAACCTATACCTCCAATGGTTCCTTCTTAAAAAAAAATGTTTTGCAGCAAAGCAATTTATTGAAAAACAACTTATAGGTGTGAGCAGTGTCTGTTCTTCAGTGCCAGCATGGCAGTTTGTACATTGATTCCAGGACTTGCAGAAACAATGAAATAATTGAATACTGTACTCGAAGTGTTATGTTCTTGTCTCGGTGCAAGAAGACATACTGAAGATGTTGAGGTGATGTTCTCATCAGCATGGGAATCATTAGCGGGCAGCAACTTTGGGCTATCGATTAGTTTGCAGTCTCTGGGCATGGCTGGATTGCAAGCTGAAGATCTTGATTAGAGTGTACTCTTGATACAACTTCCTTTTGTCCTATTTTCTGATCAAGGCCCTCAGATAGTACAGAATGAAGCAAGTTGTCATTATCTGAAACAGAACAAGATGGAGTCAATTTGGGCTGTTTTGGAATAGAAGGACATGTGGGCTTGCTGGGATGTAGGTTATTTTCCTTCTGTAACGGAGATGTTTGATTGCAAGGTTCAGAGAGTTTATAAAAATTTTCTGTGGAGTTGCTGTCAGATGAAAGGTCCAAAGATATCAAGTCAATTAGAGGTTTAGCTGCTGCTCGGGTTAGCAGCAGTGTTTGTTTTAATTCATCCAGTCGTCTCAGTATTTCTTCTTGTTCGCAGTTTGGTAAGGCTTCAAAAGAGTTAATTAGTCCTGTTTCTAGAGCTTCGTCAGTGCCAATTTTTTCTTGCATCATTTCAATATGATTATTTAGGCAGTGTCTTGTCAAGGACGCTAGAGGTGCTGGGTTGCTGTGGTTTTTATCATTTGGCACGCTGCCTATGGCATGAGGCAGGGGAGAGTCTGCTTGAGATGTTAAACCAAAAAATGCAGTCCTTTTTTCATCTCGGAAAACACACAGTGGGTATATTTGAAAAGTGGAAAGAAAATATTTCATTTTGAACAGCATACAGGAAATGGTGGAATGGTTAAAAGACAATAAAATTCGTTTATGACCTGTCATACTAGGAAGCCATTCAACAGCACTCAGGTCAATCATATGATGCTGGCATCGAAGAAATGAGCTAAGTGATAGAATAATAGCTCTTCTGGTAGACCAGCATCCAATGTTAAATCTATTGAGGTTAATCCTTAGAGCAACTTGGTTTGTTTGAAGTGTGTGGTTGTGCTTGTTTGGGCTTATCTCTTTGGTAGAAGGTAAGGCTGTAAGCTCTGCCTGTTTTTGGTTGACCTTGCTAATCTTAATTTGTTGTTCTGAACAATTTTGTTTCCTTTGGTTGTCCATAAAAACAGCGGTCCCCAACCTTTTTGCCACCAGGGACCGGTCGTGGAAATTTTTTTTCCACGGACTGGGGGGGCGGGGTTTGCAGGCAGGAGCCAATCATGCGCACCAGGGAGGGGGTTTGCAGGCAGAAGCCACTTGCGTGCACCGGGGGGTGGGGTTTGTAGGCGGCAGCCAATCACATGCACCTGGGGGGTGAGGTTTGCAGGCGGGAGCCAATCACACACACTGGGGGCGGGGTAATCTCATGCACCGGGGGGGCGGGGTTTGCAGACAGGAGCCCCGCAGCCCACTTCCTAACAGGCCGCAGCCGACTAGTGGGCCACAGCCCACAGGTTGGGGACCCCTGCATGAACAAATCAGAATTGGTGCCAATGTTTTGAGTTACTTTAAAAGCTGCTAGCTTATCTCCATAACTTTGAACAAAAGTTTCAAAGGCTGTTTTTAATGAGTCTACCTTTGTGTTTATGGAAGTTAACTTCAAAAATTCAAATATTCAAAAATTGAGATTACAGTTTGTGCAGTTAATATGCATTGTCTAGCAGCAAAGCCTGTTGTAAATTCCTTTGGTGATTGCTTGACTTGCTCTTCCCCCATCAGAGATGTATTAACAACGGGAGAAGGTAGGAAAGACAGGAGTTCAATCAGATGTTTTGATTCCCATGCAAAGTAGAGCACAGCTCTAATAATTGTTGTTTTTCAATTTCTGTTTCCAAATCCCAGTTCAGTATATCATAACTGTTGGAGGTAGGGATGGAATAGAGAGGATCTATTTTGTTGTTATTTTTACTCACAGTTTTCTTGTCCATCACACAGTCCTCAATTTTTGGCTGCTTTGTAGGTTTGGGTAGAGTCTGAGTGCCTAGGCTAGTCCTGTTGCGTTTCTTGTTCTTCCCCATTGCTTCAGTGTCGTCATGTTGTAACTGAAGCCTGTATGATGTTTTAGGAACTTGATGTTCAGTTTTAGAATATCTCTTGCAGAGAATGTGTTTATAAAATAAAGCTAGATAAAAATTAAGATGTGTAGCTAGGCTGTTTATAAAAATGAACAGAACATATAAAATATTGTAAAGAACTCAGCAGAGAAGCTGCTGCTCCATCGCCATCTTAGCTCCGCCCCCGAATACTGTACTCATTAAAGGGATATGCCCTATACCATTTTAAAAATTCACACACCAATTTTCCAATGAAAACTTTCTGAGAATGAGCAATGGCACCAGAATAGATCTGAAGTATATATTTCCTGGCTCAAGTCTGCAGAGGTTAACAGTCTGCGCAGAAGACTGTGTTGACCAGGCAGAAACTAGTCAAAAAAATATTAGCACAATTTCTCAAATTGGGAAGCTTCATTCACTCTGCCAACCACACAGGCTGATCCTGCAGTATTTTCTTCCAAATCTGAAGGCCAGAAGCTGGATGTTACAAACATGGAATGTGTCGGGCTTTCCTAATTTCTAACTGAAATAACATCAGTTATAAACGGAAAGACCATAGAAGTCCATCATTTTGATGAGCAGGTTTGGAACCAATGATGGAGGTGGGAGTGTTGTAAAGAAACAGATTTCAGCTAAACAGAAGAATAAGCTTCTGGTGAAACAAAAGGTAGCGTGTTCTCTTTCACTATAGAAGATTTAAGCTTAGGAAGAACAGCCATCAGGGATGAAGTAGCAGGACCATGTATTGCACATCTTGAATGTAAGTAGACTAGAGCAGGCTTTCCTAATGTGGCAGCTTCTAGTTGAGTTGGAACTAGAATGCTCATAGCTTTACAGTAGCTGCTGTCCCAACCCATGTGGAAGAAGACCATTTGGGAAAGGCTACACCAAAGAATCACCAAGGTCCTTTGCTAAGTTCCCCTATCTCCACAGCAATTATCTATATTTTTCTCCATGGTTTTTCTCCAAACTGACATGGTGATTGAAAAATAATCCAGAGAAATTAAAAAAAATTAAAAAGAAAGGAGAAAGGAGAAAGGAGAAAGGAGAAAGGAGAAAGAAAGAAGAAAGAAGAAAGAAGAAAGAAGAAAGAAGAAAGAAGAAAGAAGAAAGAAGAAAGAAGAAGAAAGAAGAAAGAAGAAAGAAGAAAGAAGAAAGAAGAAAGATATGTTGGCCTTTTCCCAATTACAGTACTATATTGTTGTTCATATTTTTTTTTAAATGAGTCAAGTCTTCCATGTAGTTTGGCCCAAAAGAAGATATTTTAAAACCAGGGAACTTGGTTTTAACAGGCACCAGTCAATATTTTGGTTTAAAATGGTATAAAAGTTTAGGAAAAATAAATGTTTAAATGCAGCATTGTCCATGAAAGTTCAGTTGGCCAAGGTTCCCACTTTTACACCCTGACATCCCAGATAACGTAGTCCTTAAGAATACCGAAACATTCACTTGTTTCCAAGCTTGCAAGCCACCTTTCCATTCCTATAAAGTGGACTGCAATTCGTAACATGCCAGCTATTGAATTCCATTGAAAGAGTTTGTGGTGCTGGTGTGGTGGGGTTTGGAGAAGCACCTTGGTTTAAAAATGACTAACTGTGTTCATAAGTAAGTCTTTCATGAACATTTCATGAAGCACAGTTCAACAACGCTTGCTAAAATTACTGTGAGACTTACACAGAGGCCCTTGTACCTGCAGGTGTCAGTTGGGGAGGAAAGGGAGAGAATTAGACCAGCTTTAATAAGTAGAGAATGACAGAAGTCATTTGGAATCTTCATGGTTGGTAGAAATCTTTATTCCTGCCAGTGAAAAGAATGTCCAATAAATACCATACACAGAACAATGGTTATTAAAATAAGTTTCATTCAGAGTTTTTTAAAATTTTATTTTATTCCAATACAAAAAGCTTGTTGCTAGGCACTCACTAAGCCTTTTGTGAGCCAAATAGTTTTCTGTTTTTTAAATCATTCTGAGGTAGGCAGGCTCATTATTAGAACCATATTGTCCAATTCCTTTCCCCACCTTTTTCTTCCTATATTGCTCTCAAAGTCAAGCAGCCTTATTGTCATTAAAGGCCATCTACCTTGCTTTCTGTACAAGCTGCTTTTTAGTCAGCCAAATCTTGGCACCCATCATTTGAGGGTGCTGTAAGATGAACGTCTGTATTTTTTGAGCGAACAATCAACTGTCTTCTGTAAAAAAAAAAACACACACACCAAAAATGGAATCAAAGGACCACTTCCATATTCTCTGGACTCAGCATGGCATCACTACCCAGAGAGTCAATGTTCTGTCTCTTGTAATCATTGCACCAGTTGCACCATTCGCATTAGCTACTTACTAGACAACCTGTGACCTGTTGGGTCACTGTTTCAGAAATAGTTCCTTACCGAAAGAGGGAAACAGAATGACCATGGGCAGATTGCTATTGGTTTGGTTTGAAAATTAAAGAAGAAAACATCAGTTTATTAAAGAAGAAAGATGCGTAGCAAGAGAAATATAGATGCTTTCTGTTTAACAAAGGGTGCTTTTGATGACAACATTTCTGGTTGATCTGCCAACCTTTTAGAATACTCTTAACGTTTTCACTTCTTTTTCCCTGGCTTAAAGCGACATACAGCTGACCATGCTGGAATACTGGTTTCTCCAGATAAATCAGCACATTCTCCATGGTTTGTCCTTGCGCTTTGTGTATAGCGAGAGCAAAGCATGACTCTATCGGGAACTGGGTCTGCTGAAGAGGAACGTCTTCACCTTCTGATAAATTGATCCTAATTCTTGGAATCATGACAATGCCATTTTTGAATGCAGCAATGCTTATGTTTGCTACCATGAGATTCTTGTGGAGTTCTTCCACGATCATCTGAGTTCCACTGCAAAGCAAATGGTTAAAATTTCCCCCAAGGCCTCATTCTTTCCGCACATATCACAAAGAGTCCAGTCTACGGTTTCAGAGTTCTCATCCCAGACAAAAAGCCTTGCATGTCGAAGCAAATTTGCAGTATTTGAGTTTTTATCGATGTTCCAAAGAGCATTTTCATTAATTTTGATGGGTATGTTGAATCTTGAATGCACTGTCCTATCACCAGGCGTCAATGTTGCTGCATGACAGTGAGGGCAGACTTTTGTCGTCACATCAACATCAGCAGAAATATTATGCCGTGCAAGTCATACATTTTCCCTTGCTCTTTCTCTGTTGAGGTCTTGTCGTCAAAGGCAGGTATTGTCCTGTCTTGCAGTAATTACTGTTTGCCACATATTCTCGAATTTATTTATTTATTTATACCCCGCCCATTTCCTCCCTAACGGAGGACTCTGAGCGGCTTACATACATTGTTATACATTTTCCATTATACAATTTTTACTTAATCCGCGTGCAAGGGGAGGGGGTAAGGGAACCGACTCTTCCTGGCTTTTCCGGACTACATGTCCCAAGATGCCTTGCGTCGGAGCTGGCTGCTGACGTCCTGCAGGTGCTGTTGCTTTCCGGGATCTGCCGCCATTCGAAAGATCTTCCATCCGATGGAAACCTGACCCCCGACAGGACAGGACGCCAGCATATTGATCTTTTCTTCCTCCATCTCTTCTTGTGTCCTCATTCTGTGGCTTTCGTTGTCATTCTGGAGACATGCAGTCCTTTCATCCTCCGTTTGTTCATATCTTTTACTATTTGTTCTTTGTCTCTGATCCTGGAGACATGCATTTCTCTGCTCCTTTGTCTCCTCCTCTCTTCTCTTTCTGTGCCTCTTGTTGTCGTTCTGGAGACATGCCTGCCTCTCCTCCTCTGACTCTCCTTCTCTCATGTTATTTGTCTTGACTGTTTGATCCTGGAGTCGTGCGGCCCTGGCCTCATCCGATTCTTGTTGTCTCCTCCTCCTTGCCACTTCCCAACGATGTTTGGTGTCATCTGTTGACCATGACGTCCCCCCTCTCTTTCCATGCAGCATAATTAGGCTGATGATATTTTTTTATTTTATTTTTACCACAATGCTGCACGGTGCCGTCATCACCTCAGAAGAATTCTTTTCTTTTCTTTTTTTCAATTTATTACGGTCGTAGACCAGTACAAGCAGAAGAGTTCACACTTCCTGCTGGCTTCCAGATTGACTTGTGGGAAGCTGGCAGGGAGCATTGGAAATGACGATCAGGTGACCATGGCTGATAGTGGTGCTGTGTGCAGCAGCACTGAAGCAGCCACAGCTTTTCCAAATTTCAATCCCATGGGAGTAATGGGACCTGGATTTTGGATGCATTCTTTAAGTTAGCCCATTTGAGGTATGTTGATTCAAAAACTGTTGTCCTATGATGCACTGTTTCACCCAATTGAAGGTTACAAACAGACAAACAGGAGAGTTTTAGTAGTGTATAGATTTATTAATCAAATTTGTATCCTGCCACAATCACAAGGACTCTCAGAGGCTCACAGAAAATAAGCATGCACGATCATAATATAAGAACCTAAGAACACAGTACACTTGAAAACTCCGGAAAAGCTCTGTCTTCAACAGGCAGATAATGTTGGAGACAAACAAATCTCCACTGTGAGGCTGTTCTAGAAGGCTGGGCCTAGAAAACAATGCTTCTGGGCTTCAGTCCCCCTGACCTCTCAGCAATGGGGGACAAGTTTCTCTCAGCACAAAGTGGTCTGGACAACTCTAGTAGGGAGGTGTGGTCCTGCAGGTAACCTACAACCAAGCCATAAAGGTATTAGGTATTTGGATACACAGCCTCGAACTCTCCCCATTTTGGGGGGTGGGGGGGGATGGGGTGGAGCTGGCAGCTGCAATGACCGTACAAAGGGGGTGGGGCTTCCATCATGCGGTTGTGGCCACCTGCAGATGCCCCTGTTCTGTTTTGTTTTAAACCACAGCAGATCTTGATTTCTTTTTACAGAGTCAATGGGATTGCAGTCAATTGTAAAATGAGACGCCATATCTGTCTATTTTTGTTCTTTTACACACCCAGCCTCCATATACATCAAATTACTAGGAATATTTCTTAATATCAGTGGAATAGCTTACATGATACACTCTGGGCAACACACCATTTACCCCACTTTGGCTTCCCAGATGTATATCGTGTCCTCATTTTTTTACTGTTTCCCTTCCAGTGATCCAGAGATCCTGGTCAAGACTGCTAATAACAAGTGGGGAAATATCAGTCTTGCCTAAGTGATTACAGCTTTGCTCCTCTTTAATTCTAAGAATGGGTGCCTGTGGGAGATGGTGATTGTGTGCAAGTGTATCTTTGTAAACAGTGTGGGTTTATTGTGGCCTCACCAATTGCTGACCTTCTTTCTACCAGCCCAGCCCCAGGAATCTACAGTGGCTCACCCTTGTCCAAACCCATTCAACGTTATTACTGTAAACTGTGGGGTGTTGCTGGCTTTTGGGGTTCCAGGCGCAGATTAATCCAAACAACGTGTTTTAAGGCTAACAATATCTTTATTGGTAGCATAAGGCAATATTGGATGTATAGTGCATTATTGCAAAAAGGAAAAAAACAAAGCATACGCAGAGTTCCATCAGCAGATGTGAGGAAAGAAAAATCATGGTCTATGCAAAGACCAGGCGTAGTTACAGTTCAGAAACAAAGTACATGGCAACATGTAGATAGCAGTCAAAAGGAAGCATAGAATGAGTGAGTGAGTACCCATAGTTCATAGCTGAATTATACACATGGTTCAGCATTCTGATTGGCTAATGTGGGCTAGGCCATTTTTCAGCTTAACAATGTAGTAACAGTTGTACCTACTATAAACCGCCATGAGATGGCGGTGTTGCGCATTGGCTTCCCTCCCGGGAACGGTTCTCATGGGACAAGGCTGTTATCACTATATTGTTTTGACTAGCGAAATCACACCTGGTGTTTACTGGTAGAATGTTATGGGAAACTGCTTACAGCGAGTTGGAATGGAAAAATCCCAATTTACAGGCTAGAAATTCACAGTGAAGGAATCCATTCGCTTGAATCCTACATAGAATAACTTTAACATAAACCACTTCTATTGTTTTAATTCTGTACAGCAATGTTGGATTTTGCATTATTATATCATTTGCAGAAGCTAAAAGCATAGAACTTTGCAGTGGTCCTCAAACATGTCAGAGAGGGTGTACTTTCCTAACTCATACTTTAGCTAGGAACTGTTCTGAAATTGGTTCAAATGTAGAAGTCAGTTCACCCACTTACCATACCCAGCTTAGACCTTGAGAGACGGGGTGAAGAGATGCTGCCTAGGGAATGGTCAGATAAGAGGGCATAGCCCGCAGCTGGATAGTGGGCGGAGCAAGAAGCACAGAAGGGACCCTCCCTAGTATCTCGGGCTGCAAAGGAGACAATGGGAGATTTGTACTTTCAGACTTGCAAGCTTCTGTTACTGTAGCTTTACAATAAAATAGAATTAGCTTATCTGGTCATGTTCCTGTCTGGTCTACCTGACACATCCTTTAGTTCTTGATTACCCACCCTCATTCCACAAATACCCACTGTACCTAATTGCTGAAAAATAAAAAATGAAAATGAAATGAAAAAAAATGAAGAGCCAGTTTTGCCTAGTGGTTAAGGCACCAGGCTAGAAACCAGGAGACTGAGAGTTCTAGTCCCGCCTTAGGCATGAAAGCCGGCTGGGTGACCTTGGGCCAGTAACTCTCTCTAAGCCCAATTCACCTCACAGGGTTGTTGTTGTGGGGAAAAGATCAGGAGGAAGGAGTATTAGGTATGTTCGCCACCTTGAGTTATTTATAAAAATAATAAAGGGATAGAAAATAAATAAATAAATTAATCCCAAGTACAATTAAAAGTACTGGTATTAACTTCTAAAGCTCCTCATGGCCTAGCACCCAGGCATCTCCAGGACCATCTTATCCAGTCCATTCATTCCAAATGGGGATGTTGAAAGTCCTTAATGTGAGTTTTCTTTGATGGCTCCCTCCCAGTGGAATAGCCTATTTAGGAAGGCGGTGAAGTTAGAGCTACTTCACAGAGATTTTAATCTTTTAGGCAACAAGAGCTGGAGAGCCAGTTTAGTCTAGTGGTTAAGGCACCAGGCTAGAAATCAGGAGACTGAGAGTTCTAGTCCCGCCTTAGGCAGGAAAGCCGGCTGGGTGACCTTGGGCCAGTCACTCTCTCTCAGCCCAACTTGCCTCACAGGGTTGTTGTTGTGGGGAAAATAGGAGGAAGGAGTAATAGGTATGTTCCCCGCCTTGAGTTATTTATAAAAATAATAAAGGCGGGATAGAAAATAAATAAACAAATAAACAAACAATCAAAGAGAATTTATGAACTGCCATTTGATTTCTAAGGAAGAAAGATATTTCACTTGGCCTTTTCGATACTGTCATTAGATTATTTTCAAATTTCAGCTAAAAATGCCTCATTGATAACCTCCAAAGTCATTTAGTGACTAATACTAGAAGAGGACAAGGTCCATGTTTTGTAATTCTGCATTTTGTATTACAAGAATCATTTGAGGTTTTGTTTGAGTTGGCAGAAGCCTTTTGAGAACCTGCCAGCTTAGGTCGTTGCTACTTTATGGATTTATACCTCAGTATTTGAATGTCTTTCCCTTGCTATCACATTTGACTTGCCTTTAGCTTTTCATGGAATTTGTGACTTAGCTTCCTAGTTCTCATCTCCAAACAAAATCAGGATTATGTGTCTGTAATGTGCATTTATTCACATTTACATCTTGCAAATTATCCAGAGGATAATTGGCTCTCTCATTTCTCCTGCTTTCTGTTTTGCAATGGTATGATTTATTTATTTATATTGATTGATTGACTGATTGATTGATGATATCTCTTTCCTTCTGATTTTCCCAGCTACACAAACTTTTGAAATGCAGATTGTAGCATATGCTTTTGCAGGAGAATCATAATCAATCCTGAAATCTTGGAAAATGTTGCTAGTCCATATAGCCTCTACGTCAGAGCTTTCCAAACTGTGTGTCGGGACACGTTAGTGTGTCGGCTGCAGTGTCTGGGTGTGTCCTGGCTGCTGCTGCCTGGATTCCACACAGGTCCTAGTGCCTGACTTGTGCCCTGCTGTAAGAATGTGTCGCAAAATGATGCCGTGCTGTAAGAGTGTCGCGAAATGATGCATGTCTAAATAGTGTGTCACCAACATGAAAAGTTTGGAAAGCTCTGCTCTACGTATTTGCACTCACTTAAATGTTTAATTTGGAGGCTGCATTGATTGATGTATGACTTGCACCTGCCTGTGTATTATGTTTTTTGGTTGTAAATGTTGGTTTTAATTGGGTTTTAATTTGGTATTATATTATATTATATTATATTATATTATATTATATTATATTATATTAATTATTGTTTTTTATTGATCTTTGTATTTTGTTTATTGGTTGTGTTTATTGGTTGTTTTTAATTAGGTGAGCTGCCCAGAGTCACAAATGTGAGATGGGAAGCTATACAAACTGAATAAATACATCAAAATATTTATTGTAACCCGCCCAGAGTCCCTTGTATGGGAGATGGGCGGGGAATAAATTTGAATAATAAATAAATAAAAATAAAATAAATAAAAGTCTGATTCAGAATGTGTTTCCTGTATTTCTATTTAGTGTCCATTGATGGTGCTGTATAAATTAAACACGATCAAAATAGATTGCCTTTCAAATAATACAATAGATAAGTGCTAACTAGGCATGCAAGCATCTCTGGAATCCCTGATGATAATTTTAAGAAAGCCCTTATGATACTTGCTGTCTTCCAGGACTTTGAGGCAGCTCTGCAGGGCAGCTGTACAAGCCCAGGAGAAGAAACAGCTACTTTGAGGTGCCGGCAGATGCTATGCTCATCTTCCCACCTCCCATGGAGCTCCTTCAAATCCAAAGTTCTGCAGAGGTTAATACCGTTATACAGATGGTAGTTTAGCCGAGATTATTTTGGGTATTTTGGATATCTGAAAATATTTTGGGTCATGGGAGATGATTTCAAGGAAACAGAATTCTCTGTGGAACAGTTATTTGATTCCAGCCACCACACCTTTCCCTGCCAGCAGTATTTTGAATATTCAGCTAAAGCTACAGAAAAGATTTCCTGGCATGGTACATAAATGGGTAACTGCAGCCACAGCATGAGTAATGTCTATGTGCTTCTGTCTTGTAAAGTGATCTCCACTTTTTCAGGGGGAATTTTGAATGGGAAATGAAGGCACTGGCTCTGCTGGCAAGTATTTGATTTCTCTTCTCTGCAGTCTCAGGTAGTGATGGACAAGTAGGTTAGTGTCCTGCTCCGACTAAGGCCAACACAGGAAGTGGAGATATAGCAATCTTTTATTGACAAAACACGCAATAAATCTCCACACAGATTAATCACTAGCACGTGGTTTGGTTGGAGCACGAGGTCTTGGGCCGATTCGCGATTCACGGAAGGCGTCTGCAAGCAGCGTGAATGGTTGTCTCCGGCAACCTGTTCCTGGAGCTCTTTATATCTCCGATTTTCCCACCGTTTCCTTGCAGGGACCAATCGTGCCTCCTTCTGTTCAGCCCGCCTTTCCCACCTTCTTTCGCACGCACTGATAGGTGGAGGAGAGGCCGGCCCCGGGTTGTCTCCAATCAACTGCTGAATTCCCCAATTTGAAATTCGCGCCTTCCACTACTGGCTTGTCCTCCTCCCCATCAGACCCAACCTCCATCCTGACAGTTAGCAGTCATCTCATATGCCCAGAGAAGATATCCTGGTTCTCTTGGCTGTGTAACTCTCAAAAGTTATCATAACAGCCTCAGACTTGTAACTTCTAAGCATAACCTGCGTACAGTTTCGTTGAAAAACACTGTGGCTATTTTTATGATCGGTAGGAGGAATAAAAGAAAAATGATAGAATTAGAATGATAGAATTAGAATGGAACAGACGTTGCTTCAGTTTGCCTTTTCATATGGACTTACAGTACCTAATTTGCACACATGCAACCAATATGGGAACTGAATTTAATCTCTGAGCATTTCCAAATTTTGCAAGCAGTTTTCTCATTTAAAAATGATTTGAAGTGTCTCTTCAGATAAGGGCAGACAAAAAGAACAACGGATTAGAAAAACTATCTAGAAAAGAATGTGGATATTAATTACAAATGTGCAAAAAAAGAATGTATGTAAGAAATATGCACCTTACAGTGCACATTGGAGGGTCGGACATGGAGTAAGTCATTCTTAATAGTACATCAAGAACCAGTATTGTACCCTGAACCTATTGTGAATTGCACAGGACCTGGGAAACAAGTGGTGTTCTCACCGTTTGCAAGTAAAACACTTGATGTGCAGTCCTGAAGATGGAGAAAGAGCTTTCAAGACTGGAGGAATATGAATAGAGAAGGGAGAAAAAGATGAGAGATGGTGTCTTAGGCATCCTTTGTGTACCTCCAGAGCTTGCTGTTTAAAAAGACCCAGTGGTAGATCAAAACTCAGGGACCCAAAAGCATATGACTGATCCTAGTCCGGTAACCTTATTGAAATAATGCAACATGGGAGCATATCTGCATTTGAATCAGTCCTTAGCACCACAGCAAAGTATCGTAGAGATTCAAGCTTCTGTTTGCCTATGTAAACACCCCTATTCTCAACACTTCCAATATACCAACTTAGAAAGAAATACAACTTTGTCTATCCTCAACTAAGTAAGTTTGCTATGCCCAGCGTTCCACATTTCTGTTCTGACTTTGAAATGTCACAAGATTTAAAGCAGGGGGGAAAGGATTAGAATTTGCTCTTGAAATACCTGGAATTGTTTATAGAATCTGAACAGGTCTGATTTTTTTTTTACCCACTGGTAATGGATTAACCAGCTAGAAGCTTGACAGTCTAGTTTTTTACATTTTCAAATGGGAAACAAATTAATGATGCTATGAACATGATATCATGATGTCACATTGTATTTACCTGAAAAGAAGACAAGGTTTTCTTTTTCTCCAAATAATTTATCTTTAAAATAGGATGGCTAACTTATATTACCTAAGAATATAGTAATGGCAGTAGATGAGTATTTTCTGTCTAATCTTTTTTGGGGGGAGAAGCACTATCTTAAATTAGAGAGCCAGTTTGGTGTAGAGGTTAAAGGCACTAAGCTAGAAACCAGGAGACCGTGAGTTCTAGTCCTGCCTGAGGCACAAAGCCAGCTGGGTGACCTTGGGCCAGTCACTCCCTCTCAGCCCTAGGAAGCAGGCAATGGCAAACCACTTGTTGCCAAGAAAATTGCAGGAACTAGTCAAGGAGTCAACACTGGCTTGAAGGCACAAAGCTATAATAATTTAGCATATTATTTTATTATTTATTTTATTTTATTTTATTTTATTTTATTATTTTATTATTTATTATTTGTATCACCGCCCATCTCCCCCGACTGGAAATATCTTTTTTGATAGCTCAAGGCATTTTAGTATTTTTCTGATTTGTTAGCTTGCACTCATAATTCTATCAAGACTGCTGAATTGTATGCCTGCATGAAAAAGTTTATCCTAGGAAGGCATTGCCATCATCTTCATCTCAATGCCACTTAAATACAGCCAAATTTAGTTCCAGCAATAAGGGGCGTGTGTGTATATGGATATCTCAATATCACAATCCACCCACACCTACAGTACAAGTTTCAGCAAATTCCACTCAAATAACCTTAAAATGTACGGAAGCTCCTTGGCTGTTTACCTAGGCACACTTCTAATACAATAAAATGTGTTTTGTTTCAGAGACAGAGAGAGACTAAGGCATATTAAGCTTAGGCGTTCATTTGCTTGGGATAAAACCTGTCATCACTTCTTCCTGAGTGACATTTTAAATCACGCAATTTATATGAGATTACACTTTTAATACATTGCAGAGATAGACAAATAGGAACAATAATGGCAAATATAAATAGCAGATGGTGTTGGGTTTTGTTTTGTTTTTAGAAGGCTGTATCAAGGACATGGAGATCCGGTTTGGTATAGTGATTAAAGACAGCAGGCTAGAACACAGGAGACCATGAGTTCTAGTTCTGCCTTAGGCACAAAGCCAGCTGGGTGACCTTGGGCCAGTCCCTCTCTCTCAGCCCTAGGAAGGAGGCAAGGGCAATCCGCTTCCGATAATGTTCTCAAGAAAACTGCAGGGTCTAGTCTAGGCAGTTGCCAGGAGGCAACACTGACTCAAAGACACACACACACACACACACACACACACACACACTTCTTAAATTACGTTTCTATTCCTTTGGGGCAAATATAGAACATGTCTACCAGCATACAATCAGCTTGGCTTTATCACAAATTCTCCCACCTGAAGTTAAGTAATCTTTGATGGCTACTGAAAGGGATTTCTATCCTATTATACTTGGCTCACCTTAGCATAGACATTTACTCTTCTGGATGTTTCCATTGGCTAAGATCAGAATAAACGAATAGAATCCCATACAGCCTCTAACTATGACATCAACCATTGGAATCACGAAGTCCTTTTCTGACTTTAGGATTACCTGGCTTGCTTATTTAATATTTATTTATTCTGCATTTACCTCCAGTTCTTATTATACGTATAGATCTTTTTTAACACATGCAAACACTTTGTTAAAATGGAGTAAGTAAGTAAGTAAGTAAGTAAGTAAGTAAGTAAGTAAGTATTTATGTAATGGAAGCCAGGAATGATACAGCAATGCCTATACTACTTCTAGACTTCATCGTCCATAATAAATGAAAAAAACCAAGTTAAATAGTAAGCTATCATGTTTAATGTCCTTGAAGAAAGCAAGCTCTATGCTGCAGTTAGCATGACCCACACACAAGATGCCAAATCTGAAACGAAAATTGTGAGGGTGCTGGTGTATTACTTAGACTGCAAACGTCATTCCCTAAAGAGCAATTCGAAATTGAAATATTGTGTCCTGTAGGTCCTAAAATAACATCTTGATGGTTGCTCCACCAAACTAAGTCAAGCATTCATTGACTTCAGTAGGGCAAGACAGAATTCAGGAGATGGCAAATGATGTTCTCAAATTTCTTGGATCTTTAGGGTGAGGCTGTAGTTCAGTAGTAAAGTACCTGCTCTGCATACAGTTAGGCCCACTTTCCGTTCCTAACGTTCCTACTTAGAACCGGAGAAACGTTTGTCTGAAACGTGGAAAAATTGCTTCCAGCCACTGTCACCAGTGCTGAATGAATGGGTCAGACTCAGTAAAATCTATGTTTTTAGAATGCTGTAAAATTGCCGACAAAGGTCCGTATAATTAAAGCTATGGTTTTCCCAGTAGTAATGTATGGCTGTGAGAGTTGGACCATAAGGAAGGCTGAGTGCCAAAGAATTGATGCTTTTGAATTGTGGTTCTGGAGAAGACTCTTGAGAGTCCCTTGGACTGCAAGGAGATCAAATCAGTCAATCCTAAAGGAAATCAACCCTGACTGCTCATTGGAAGGACAGATACTGAAGCTGAAGCTCAAATACTTTGGCCACCTAATGCGAAGAGACGGCTCACTGGAAAAGACCCTGATGCTGGGAAAGACTGAAGGCAAAAGGAGAAGGGGACGGCAGAGGATGAGATGGTTAGATAGCATCACCGATGTAATGAACATGAATTTGAGTAAACTCCGGGAGACAGTGGAGGACAGGAAGGCCTGGCGTGCTATGGTCCATGAGGTCACGAAGAGTCGGACATGACTAAACGACTGAACAACAACAACAACAAAAAAGAAACCATGTTTGCTGTGGGAAGCAACCATGATAATTGAAAAGTTATAAAGAACTAAGTGGGTAGGAGTTTTAGTCTGAGCTGCAAACATCTGGTCAACTGATAGGTGGTAGAAATAATACCTTCAAAACTCTAACTGCTTGCTCTCTAGGAATCATCTAGATTTGGGCTGACCAGATCTGGTAACCCCAATGTAGCCCATGTAAATATGAAACATTTTGCCTTTCCATTCTCTTTCTCCTTGCTTCCAGTTCATTCCATTGTAAATCATTACTTGCTCTGGAAATATCCGTTAAAAGAGTAGGTTGGCCTATAAAATAAGAGCACAGCCTAAGCGTGACTTTAAATTGCTGCAACGCCAAATAACTTTCGTCAAGGTTCATTTTAGTTTTCTATCCTGGGAAACAGGACAGGTTTCTACAGGACGACAACAAACAGCTTTTGTCCGCAAGAGGGTGCTGTTTTCCTTTTATTTGTTTTTGTTCAGGCAAAATTAACACAAAGGACAACATTTTTCTGCCTTTGGGGTCACGTTCTCGTCACCCCTCTCTTTGGGCAGGGCAGGGTGGGGTGGGGGAACCAGCCTGCAGCCCCAAATTAATTCATTATTTTATGTTCCACATTTCCTGGAGGATGTCCAAGAAATTTCAGAACTGAGTTTTAAATATTTTAATGGGAGGGTTTTAAACGCAGGGAAATTATTTTCTCTGGGTAGGTAAACTTTTCAAAAGGACTTAAAAATGCTTCCTACCCATCGCTTAAGAACAGATTCTGTTTTTCCCATGATATTTCTTTTTCTTTTAAAATAGCCATTCTTTAAATAGCACATTGAACTTTCTTTAAATAAGCTTCCTTGCCCCTTCTCCATTTGTTTTTGGCAAATGCTTAAGAGCTGCTGGTCTCAAATGACTTTCTTTGCTCCCTCCCTCCCCGAAGGGTGGGTCCAAACACATGCGCATGTTGCCAGACACACATTTGCTGGGAGAACACAAGTAAGAGGGCAGGAAAGGCACTTGCCGAACAAATCATGGGACGGTTAAGTATTGCTTAATCTCTCCATCACTTCTCAAGATCCCAACAGCAGTGTGGAGTAGTCTGGCTAGGGTAAAAAAAATTCTTGAAAACAGTCCAGAGATTCTTGCTGGGGAAAATTGGGAGGTAGGTATTGTTAGTAACATGCCATTCTACCTAAGAGTAACTTCTGTAATTTATTCCCATTATTGTATTTTGACATTTAGTTCTGTTGATGAACCAAGGCAGTGTTTCTCAACCTTGGCAAGTTTAAGATGGGTGGACTTCAACTCCTAGAATTCCCCACCCATCTTAAACTTGCCAAGGTTGAGAAACACTGGACAAAGGTTTCAAAAGACAGTTTTAAGCAAGCAGGTTAAAACTACAATGGAAGAATCCCAACCTTAGCATTGTACAAAAGCATTTTTGGTGAGCATAGTAGGCACACCCAGACACTGCAGCCGACACACTAACGTGTCCCGGCACACAGTTTGGAAAGCTCTGCTCTAGCTCAGCCCTAGCCAACAAGGCCAATGGCGGGAGCTACAGTACAACGTCTGCATGACCACAGTTTGACCAGCCATGTTGTAGGGCCCTAAGAACTGTTCCAAGTATAGTGCATGATTACAGAAGGACTTAATTCTGGAGTAGCCTTCAGTCTCCCTAACAGTTCCAAGCATTCACAAGGAATATTCACTGTGATAATATCTCTGAACTTTAGCCATATCAGTATACCAATCCACACCATTTAGCTCAAAGTAAAATTTGAAACTTTGGGGGCAGCAGCACTCTTCAGTTTTATAATCTTTATTTCAAATTAAAATCCTTTTTTTCCTTCTTCTTAGCCCTCCTTTTCTACAATGGGGTCCATATTTACTAATATTCTTTCACCTTTCCTCCAAGTAAGTAGAAGCAGCATTCATTCAGTCCTTTATTTTGATGGGGTGCAGGTGGCTAGGGTGAGAATTAGTGATGAACTGGAAGGACTTTTGAAGTTGTCTGTGGATTTGAACATGACTCTCCCCGGTTCTGGGGCGACTGCTTCAAACTGGCGCTTCCGGAGGATGCAATCTGCATCCTAAAGAGAAAAGGATAGTACTTAAGACTTTGCCTACTCATAAGCTTTTCTCCTGAGACTCTGAGCTGTTTCGACTTCATGGTTTCTATGCTCTTTAAAATGAAAATTGACACAGTCCCCAAAGCAACACACAATCCTGAAAAAAACATAACCCCTCATATATAATTAACCAAAGCTCCAAGAGTTACTTGATATAATGAAAATAGGAAATATGTATGGACAGAAAATGAGGTTTTCTCAGTAGTGGCTCCATAACTGTGGGACTTCCTTCCTATCGACTTAAGCTTGGCTCCTTCAGAACACCCTTTTAAGAAGGGCTTCATACATACTTTCACTGCTGCTTTTTCTAAAAGGTGTACCTGGCATATATGACTCACAATCCTATCCCTATACTTCACTCTTACTATGAACCTCATGAGAGTGTGTTGTGCTGGTGTCCATACACTAGCCCCAGCTCTTGCCAACCTAGCAATTCGAAAGCATGCAAATGCAAGTAGATGAATAGGTACCACTTCGGTGGGTAGGTAACAGCGTTCCGCTTGCGTCATGCCGGCCACATGACTGTGGAAGCGTCTTTGGACAACGCTGGATCTTCAGCTAACAAACGGAGATGAGCACCGGCCCCTAGAGTCGGACACGACTGCACAAATGTGCGGGGGGAACCTTTACCTTTTACCATACACCATTAATGTGCAGCACCCTAAGGGCCATGATTGGTGCTGGCTTTGGCTGCAATTCCACCTGTGTCGTGTGAAAAGCCTCTTCCAATTGGCATGCCCAAGGCTGTGGTTACTCCATACACTGCATTTTTTTTTCTTTCCCACTGAACCATTGATTATTTAACTTTCTTTAATATCTGGAAACTACAGGCCCTGCATTGTCTGCCCACATCATCTGGAGGTGGGATAAGAGAGAAGACGCTGCTTTCAGAATGGAGCATCTCAAGCCATCCTGAGGCTGCTGCAGCTGTAGGCAAAAAACGAAATACAGGCAGTGGCATGTGGGCACATCCTTTGGAGATGGTTAATGTACTGTCCTTGTGCTGGAACAAGGAACCTCTGTGGGTTTGCTCAATGTGAAATTGCCCCCGTCCCCTACTCCCCACCAGTTGACTGTAAATTCACTAGTGAAATATAGCTGTCTAGCTGCAGTATACTCTTAAATGACCTACTCCAAAATTCTATATTCCCGTCAGCAGCCCTTTGAGCACGTAGATCCAGTCCAGTCCAGACTGTGTTCAGTGCATCAGAGCCATGCATTTCATGCTCTGCCATGATACAGGGACACTTTTTTTTAGCTTTTCCGCTAGAGAGCCATTTGTGACTTGCTTTCCCAAATAATTATGATAAGTGAGCCAGAAGATCATTGTTTTTAATAGGATGTTAAATATAAGTAAGTGACAAACTGGCACCCTGCTCGTCCTCACTGGATTATGAAAAATAAACGCTGAATGTGAGTATAAGGGGATTTGCAGGAGCAGGGGGGTCAAAAATGTCAAGATGGCAGCTGCAACAGCGCAATCAAAGCCCCACCCCTTTTCACATTCATCACACCTAAAAAGGGGCAGGGCTTCAGTCATGTGGTCACAGCTGCCATCTTCTTTTTTTTTACCTCCCACAGATACCCTGGGTGAATAAAATGTAAGAAATAGTGACACAGTGACATGAAATAAGATTCAACCATCATGCTGGTTCTGATAGTTGCATAGAGTTACAAGATTCTCTTTGCTTAATCAACCTAATTGGTTTCCTTTGAAGCTGTGTTAATTGATTAATCAACTTAATTGCTTTGTGGAAGTTGCTTCAATTTTTCAGCTACTGATTTTCAGAATTCAAGATCAACGAATGCTTGTAGAGATTTTGCAGGGTTGTGTCCTGACTTGGCAAAACCCAAATCCAGAATGAAATGGAACAACTCAGGGTGGATTCTAATTGACCCGAGGTGAGATGGAAAGAGTGGCCTTGTGTGCCAGAATGGGTGAATTTTCTAAAAATTGCCTTCTGTAATTTGCTAGCAAGCTAACATATCTTGATTGTCGGGAAGGGTGGGGAAGTATTGGATTTGGTAACTGACAGATGTGCCCTCAAACCAGAGGTGACCTTGCAGACAGACTAACACCAGTTGCTCCAATCACAGCATGATGATGGGACCCTGAAATAGAATTCTTTAACTATCTGCTTATTTCTCTGGTTCTCATAATCTGTCTCTAAATGTTGGAAAGCAGTTTGCAGTTGTTTTATTTCTTTTCCTGGCATAATGACTATATTCTTATGGGAAAACGAATGTATGATTCTCTTACACTTCTCTTTAGCCCCTGCCGCTGACAGTCAGCTCCACCACATTCAGAAAAAAGCACTATTCCTTCCCACCATCCATTCTCTTTGCACTGAAAAATCCAAAACCCCTAAACTTTCTATCTGTAATTTGCCATAGATATTGCTCATTATAGGTGTCACGTTCACCAGAAATTTCATTACGTTCTGTCTCAAAACAAAACATACTTGAATACACTCACAAATTAAAATTGCATAATTTTAAAACCGCATACTGATTTCTATTATAAATAGGCATATTTATCCTTTAATATTGGTATACTTTTCTTGGAATTTTTGCCTTTTTCTGAAGGCATGGAAAAAACCTACAGCCACTTTAAAAAAAAACAGATTTTAAAGACATACAGCCGTTTCTATTAAATTTGGCTCAGCGCCTCCATATATATGGCTCTAGCATCTATACAAATTTCATCTTGATTTTTTTAAAGGTTAGAATGATTTAGTTACAGTATTTTTCCCTATGCTAGATACAGGGGCATCCACAGGGGAGGAAAAAGTCAAGATAGTGGCCATGACCACTATCATGATCAAGCTATTTTTCTTTCGTGTGTTACAAGTGTAATACATGTCAAAAAGGGGGTGGGAATTTGATCATGTGGTCATAGATGGCATCTTAACTTTTTTGACCCATCCATCCCCTTCACGGATGCCCCTGGCTAGATGTTGGAAGGATGGAAATCTGGGTTTCCTAAATATCATTTGAGAATCAGGAGTAAGTTAGGATGAGTTACCCCAAGGACTAACCCAAGGTGGACTGGTTTTGTTCCTAAACTGTGGAAGCTGTTGTACAATCTCCAATTATGTTTCTGATAAATCAATTTGATGCTAATTAGAGACATATTTCTTTTGAAAAAAATAAATGAGTTGCATTTATTATAAAATATGTAAATATGAAAGACAACACTGCATATCTGGTTGCTTTTTACATGTCGGGTAGCAGTGATATTAATAGGAACTTATTGATGTATTAATTTCATTTATATCCCACATTTCTGCTCAACACCTCAGTCAGCTTAATTTTAAATCAGCATAGGCAATTTGTGAATACATATGGATTTGTTTGTTTGTGGTTTTGGACATGGTGGTACAAAAAATGCACACTGGTGAGGAAATCCTACAGTTCTGAACTGGCATATCCTATAAACATTAGATATGTGCTTTATAGCTTCTATTAAGATTATGGGTACACATGCACTTATGTGTCTGGAGGTCACCAACATTAAGTGACTACCCCTATTTGATTTTTTTATTAGTAATTTTATTAAAAATTACAATTACAGAGAAAAAACTAATACAAACTTTTAAAAAAAGAAAAAATAGAAAATGCAGAAAAGAAAAAAAATAGAAAGAAAAATGTAAAGAAAGAAAAAATAAGAATATAGTAAAGAAAAAGTATGACTTTATGACTTCCCCCTTCATCACAAGTATAAACAATTTTAGTAACTTATCACCTTCTCTTAAAATACAACAAACGATCTCTTCATCCCATCTCTTATCTATAACAAAATCCTTAAAGCCTCGTCTTTCAGTTCTGATCAGCAAATGTCCATTAAGAGTTACCAGAGATAACAACATATCTACCTTGATCAAATAAACCAACTTTATATTTCTTCCTTTTACTTGATCTTGATCTTTACTCCCTTCAAATAATGTCCTAGAACTTGATTTCTTTTCATTTTTTCTTTGTCCCTTCTCACAAAATTCTTCAAAGCTTTAACAAGCCTCTTTTGTAAATCCAATATAGGAAAATTATCCAGGTCACTTTCTTGGTTTGTCATTTGTATATCCCTTTTAATTATTAAGACATCAGCTGGTTTCTTTTGTATGTCCAGTGTAGCATCTTTTTCTATATCATTCTTGTAGCGTGTCATTTTTAAATCCACTTTCAGATCAGTCTCAATCTTGTCAGGTAAAACTTGTTCCTCTCTCATAACATCTTTTAAACACAGTATATCTATAGATGCAGACACTCTTCAAATTAACTTCTGGGTCCATTGTTTAAAAATATCCTTCAATATATCCAATGTTAAAATATTTTGCTTCATTCTGTATTAGTAAATCAAATTTAAGTGTTCTTCTCCTTTAATTGTAATCTTTAGTTACTTCTGGTTCCTTCTAGTGTCCAACCTTCAAAGTCCCATGGGAACTTTTTCCCATGGGAAAAAAGCTTTTTCCCATGGGAAGGATTTTTATAATTCTCAAATCTTATTTCAAATCCATCTGGATCCTCAGTCTAAGTTTCCAAAATCAAAGTTCTAATCACCCTTTTGCTATTTATTCCAAAATAGTTTTTTTT
The DNA here is from genome assembly GCA_023362775.1 of Charina bottae. Taxonomy (NCBI): domain Eukaryota; kingdom Metazoa; phylum Chordata; class Lepidosauria; order Squamata; family Charinaidae; genus Charina; species Charina bottae. Next base: position 3,418,101 of record JALMGJ010000044.1, on the reverse strand, counting down.
TAAAATTCCTTAAACTTGTATTTAAAACTTCTTTCACTAAGGATTGAAGGAAACTCACCCAGTGCTGTAAAACGTGTGGATCCAAAGGTTCCTAATAGCTGAAAAGCAGTTAACAAGCAATTTCCGAAAGTGATTAGAAAAGGAAGGATGCAAACCCAGTGTCCCTTTAAAGGTGCTGACCATGGTTTTAGCAAGATGACTATTCCCTCATCTCCCAGAGCTCTAAACCCGCTGGGGACTGCTGTCTTGCAGTCTCCTCACGAGGAGCAGCTGTCTGGAGCACTTGTGGGCGATTTCAAGTCCTCTCCTTGTCCAGAGAGGAATTAGGAAGAGCTGGTCTACTCACCGGCTCTTCATTCTGCTGTGGCTGTTGGCTCTGCTTTTAGTGGAGCCATCTTCAGTTCACCATTTCTTCCTCAGAAGTCCCATGACTACCCCTATTTGTAAGGTGGTCATCAGAAACTATATCTATAAATCTATAGACTACCTATACCTAATCTACCATTCTAGATGTGTTGGACAACTCTAAGAGTTCTTAGCTAGAGTAGACAGTGTTGTTGTGTTCCAACACATCTGGGGGTACATAAGGTTGTGGAAAGATGACCTATAGACTGGAATAATTAAACATCTGAATCACCATACTTTTACATTCAAGTTTCTTAAACAAGCCACAGCAGCTTGGTACACGTGTAATGTTATACTCGAAAACACCACATCATGCTAAACCAAAATAAACTATATAGCTTAGCGCAATGTGTGAATGAAACCTGATTCACCTATATACGTTACTACAAAACTAACTGGATTAAAGAGGCCTGGATCAGTATTGATTTAAATTTGCTTCAACACCCTGTATGACATTTGGAAGATCCAGTTTATTCCTGTTAAAAAACCAGCTTAGAGGATCAGAGGAATAAATAAATAAAAAACCCCACCACATCTAAACACAGTTACTTTGAATGGGGCCTATAAAGTTGGTGGAACTTATTTCTAGGTTAAACATATTTATAAATCAGGCACATTGCCAGAACTATTGGATTTAAAAGGAGTGGGAAATCACTTCAGAATAGCATAAACATAGGTAGTTATTGTATGTTTCAGCTGTTTAATTATGGCTACCCTTTTATAAACAGTTGGAGATCATACTGTCTGCATATCCTTATATATCCAAAACTAGAGGAATCACAGACTTAAACCTTTTTTTTGAGGGAAAAAGAAAAGAAAAGATGCCTGATTGGAATATTCTGCAGGAAGCCAGGATTCTCTTGTGGCTATTGCCTAGTTAGAATTACTAATTTTGCAAACCTGTTTGGGAATTAGTCCCCTTCAACACACTGGAATTTTATTCTGAATAAATATATCTCAGATGGAGCATTAAGATCACTACAGGTCCATGCCACACATGCCTGTTTGTACCTACAGCACTGCTTATCTAGACCTGCTTGGGAAGCATACTATTAATTAATTACAGCAGAAACAGAATTCGCTTCACATAATGACTGTTATGAATTCTAATCCAAATACATCAAGACTCCCAATAGCACTTGTGCTATTAATCATTAAAAATAATGTCTTCCTCAAGTCCAACTTGACTCTTGAGAGGCACATGGTATCTCCTTGTCGGTGCCTGGGTAATAATATGGAAGTGGTTCTCCGTTGCCTTCATCCAGAGGATAGTTCAGCTTTACACAACCCGGTGCCCTCCAAAAGTCCTATGACTACAGCTCCCAGAATTCCCTGTCATTAAAGTGAGAGCTGTAGTCTGAACCTATCTGCAGGTAAACAGGTTGGGACAATCTGCATTAGTCAACAAAATTATTGGTAGTTTCTGATGGTGAGAAGGTTTAAGTCCTTTAAGACTATGGATTCAGAAAAGTAACCTTATTACATTGTGAGTGAAAGTTGCTATGTTTCCGGATGACACCAAGTTGTTATGAAACCAAATTCAGATTGTAAAGCAACATGGAAGGATCTTTTCAAACTTCATGAAACAGCAACAAAAAGTCAGAGCCAAATATAAGTGCATAGTGATGCATGAGGCACTGCAGCAAAGATAATCATAACTTAATTCTTATAGATCCAAATATGGCATTTATTTATTTAATTTAGATTTATAAGGCTGTCCAACTCAACACTGAGTCTGGGCAACATGCAGATTAAAACAGATACAATATTTCAAATCAAAAAGTAAACATAAGAGTAAACATAAAAGGGGGCAACAGACATACTCTAACCAAACCAGACACTGTATAGCAGAAGGGCACACCCCAACCTATCCCAGAGCTTTGGGGAAAAAAACAGATTTTCAGAGATAATTTAAGAGTGAGGGCCATCTGTATCTCTAGGGCATAGCTTTCCGAAGTGTGTGTCGTGACACACTACTGTGTCGCCTGCGGTGTCCTGGTGTGTCACGCGAAAACCCAGAAGAGCTGATGGGGGAACCGGAAGAAGCGGCACCCCTGTCAATCAGCGCTGCCACTGATTGGCAGGGGTGCCGCTTCTTCCGGTTCCCCCCATCAGTGCTTCCGGGTTTTTTTCCGCGACACACCAGGACACCGCAGGCCGCGCTGCCGCCATTGGTGTGTGTCGCCAACATGAAAAGTTTGGAAAGCTCTGCTCTAGGGAGATGCTATTCCAAAGGGCAGGGACAACAGCAGAGAAGTTATGCTTCCTGGGTCCCATCAGGTGACACTGCTTAATGGATGGGATACGAAACATGCCTAGTCTATCAGCTCTTAGAGGGCAGGTAGAAATGATGGGAGGAAGCCAGGCCCTATGCCAGGAAGGCTTTAAAGGTGATAATCAGCACCTTGAATTGTACTTGGAAACTCACTGGTAACCAGCGCAGCTCACATAGCAGATGTGTTACATGGGTATACCAAGGTGCACGTATAACTGCTTGCACTGCAGATCATACTGTGGACCAGAGCTTTCCAAACTGTGTGTCGCGACACAAAAGTGTGTCGCCACACACAGTCGGCTGTGTCGCCACACAACCCGGAAGTGGCAGCGGGGGTGTGCACGGCGGCGGCGGCACCGGCGCGCCATCGGTGCTTCCGCATTTTAACAGAGGCTGCTGCCGCTGCCGCTGCCATGCACGCCCCCGCCCGCACCGGGTTTTCCCGCGGCGACACATGAAAATCTGAAGGCGCCGCAGCTGCGGCGGTGCGCAAAGACTGAAAGCGGCAGCAGCGCTTCCGGCTTTTTGCGCGCTGCCGCGGCGGCGGGACTTCCGAGTTTTCCCGCGGCGACACACCAACGCCGGTTGGTGTGTCGCCACGGGAAAAACTTTGGAAAGCCCTGCTGTGGACCCTCAGTAACTTCCAAGTATCTTTAAAGGAAGTCCCATGTCAGTACATTGCAATAATCCACATGGGAGATGACCAAGACATGAGTGACCATGAGAAGGGACTCCCAGACCAGGAAAAGGCAGCTAGTGTACCAAATGAATCCATGTGAAGGCCTTCCTGGCTACAGCAGCCATCTGCTCTTTGAGCAGGAGCTGTGAGTCCAGGAGGACTCCCAAATTATGCAACAGTTCTGTATGGGGAAGGGCCACTCCATTCAAAATCAAAGGTGGGGAATATCTGGCATTGGTAGAACCATGAACATAGCCATATGGACTTGTCCTGTTCTTCCCCATCCATACCCAAACAGCCAGCAGGCACTGGGACAAAACCTTGATAACTTTACTATGTTGACCAGATCTTGAGATATACAACTTCATGTCGGCAGAGGACTTCACACAGAGACTTCATGTAGATGTTAATTAGGAGGGATGACAGGCTTCCTGAGGCTCCCTATAAACCAGAAGCTTTGGGCTAGACTACTCTCCACCTCTCAATACTGACTGGAACTGGCCACAGAAAAAGAAAGAGAACTGCTGCTACATCATGCCTCCTACTGCCAAGCCCAGTAGCCAGTCCAGAAGGATACCACAATCAATGATATGGAAAGCCAATGAGAGATCAAGGAGGGCTAGGATGGATGCACCACTACCATCCTAGTCCTGCCCAAAGTCATCGAGTGCAATCGATTCTGTCTCTGTCCCCAGCTTGAAACCCAACTGGGCCAATATAATTTACTTTCTCCAGGGTCCTCTGGAACTGTAGTTTGACCATCTTCTCAACAAACTTACCCAAGAAGAGAAGGTTGGAAATTGGCCAAATCTGTCCAGAATGTGGACAAAAAATGTCCAGAACTGTTGGGTCCAGCAACGGCTTCTTGCCTCCTTCAAGGTAGGCTGAACCACTCCTTCTCTCAAGGATAAATTTGCCACTGCATGAATGGACATGGATCTAATAAACAGGTGACCAGATGTCTGGTCATGAAGACTCAGTCCACTTCTTCAGAGGTTCCAGGATCAAACATTGAGCAGGTAGCAGGAGAAGAACATGCATTGGCCAACTTGATAGGACCTGCCTAGTTGGAATCCAATTCAGAGCCAGTCGAAGCAACTTTATCCACCAGATGCCTAGAGTATTCCCCCCAGTGTCTCTGTAGATATCCTTGGGACCCCTCCCTTCCCAGTAGGGAACATGTCCTTTAAAGCCCCTGGCCAACTACCTGCAGACATGACGTTTTGCTACTCTTATCACCAAACGTGATAATGTCTAATATGGAATGCCTAATATGGGCTCTCACACATGTAGGGGTTGGATTTGCTCTTTGTCTTTTTCCAATGGTGCTTAAGATCTCTCTTCTGTTATTTCATCTCTCAAAGCTCCTATAACCCCCATGGGATCATCAAACAGGGAGCATCTACACAGGAGCAATCCAATCCAAGGCCCTTGTCACACACTCTTTCCAGGCAGCAGCTAAGCCTCAATCAACCCGCCTACCAGATCTCCAGGAAAAAAATCCACATTCCCTCTGAAACCATCCGGGGCCATTAGTATCCCGGGATGGACCAACTGAATACTCCCTCCCTCCCTCCCTCCCTCCCTCCCTCCCTCCCTCCCTCCAGTACTAGCAAGCTGAAAAGCGGCCAAAAATTGCCCTAGACTAACCTGAAGTAGGTTGAGGTAAATAGGTCACTGAAAATGCCCACTGAGTGTGAGAGAAAAAAGGCCAACTTAGCATTAAAAGATATTGGGGAAAAACGTGAAAAAACCCTGCCACAGGCTTAGGATATGGTAAAAGTATCCCTTCATGCTCCCAGCAGGGGGCAGCATTCAGCTGGACCTTTCTGGGCAATGAAGCTATGGAGTTATTATTTATTTATTTATTTGATTGATTGATTGATTGATTTATATCACCGCCCATCTCCCCCAACTGGGGGACTCGAGTTAGTACCTAAGCTCAGATGATCAGGGCACAGGCTAGACTCAGAAGTGGAAAAACATCCCAGAATAAAATAATGGTAAACCACTTCCAAGAAATTGCCAAGAAAAAGGACCAAGAAATTGCCAAGAAAATTGCATAGTTGTCCATTAAGTCACCTGCAGTCAAGTTCAACTTGAAGGGGATTTTACTTTTCACCCCTTTGCTGCTGCCTTCCAGTGGAGGGGAGTTCCAGTGGAGAAGCGGCAGAGTCCTTTACTATAAAAGACCCCCTGTAGCCACTGAGAGCTTGGCAGGTGGCGCCGTCAGCAGTCTTCCTACCAGCACAGGGGGAAGGAAAGGGCTTCGGATCTACTGGATCAAAGTTACTCCAGATTCTCAAGATGGGACCGATTCGGTCCACCAGCCAGATAGGAGCCGGAATAATGGCCAACATCCCCCCGTTGCTTTCAGTGGAGGAGAAATTTTAAAATACAGTGATCTGCCAGACCCCAAAAGCTGGCAACCCACCCATCCTGGCTGGCACGAACCAACTAGGCTTGAAATATGGAAATAGATTTCTCAATCCCTTTTTCCCTGACCCTGCTTAGCATGGTTTAGATGTGTCTCTTGCAATGATAAATCATGGTTTATGATAACTTTGCAATGTAAGAACCAAACCAATGATGGCATATTCAATCAATCATAGTTAACTAAACGTGAATATTTCTCCGCTCTTATTGCATCCGCAGAATGCCGTCCAACGGCCCTGTTCAAGATTACTCAATCTCTCTTGGGTAGGGTGGTATCGACCACCCACCTGCAGGGCCGTGCAGAAGAATTTTCTGAGCATCTGCAGGATAAAATTGCTCGGATTCGGTCTAAGTTGGACTCCATGCGTGAAATGCAGTCTGGGGAGATGCCGGGAGAGTGGTCTTGCCCTATTATCTGGGAACGACTTGATCCTGTTGGACCTGAGGAAGTGGACAGGATCCTTCGAATTGTTAATCCCACCACATGTTATTTAGATCCCTGCCCTTCCTGGCTGGTGAAATCGGCCAGGGAGGTGACAGGTGGATGGGTCCAGGCTATGATTAATACATCCTTGTTGGAGGGAGTGGTTCCAACTGCCTTCAAGGAGGCGTTGGTACACCCCCTCCTCAAGAAGCTGTCCCTGGACCCTTCCATCCTGGACAACTTTCGTCCAGTCTCCCACCTTCCCTTTTTGGGAAAAGTGGTTGAGAAAGTGGTGGCGTCGCAACTTCAAAGGACCCTGGATGAAGCAGATTATCTTGACCCTTTCCAGTCAGGTTTCAGGCCGGGATATGGGACGGAGACTGCATTGGTCGCGCTTACGGATGATCTCTGGCGGGAGCGGGATGGAGGTAGTGCATCCATCCTGGCTCTCTTGGATCACTCAGCGGCTTTCGATACCATCGACCATGGTATCCTTTTGGGGTGGCTTAGGGAGTTGGGGGTGGGCGGCGTAGTTTTGTGCTGGTTCACCTCCTTCCTCCGGGGCCGCTCCCAGTCGGTGGTGATAGGGGAGGAGAGATCCAGCCCACGTCCGCTCTTGTGTGGGGTGCTGCAGGGTTCGGTTCTCTCTCCTCTCCTATTCAACATCTACATGAAACCGCTGGGCGAGGTCATCCGACACCATGGGATGAGGTATCATCAGTATGCGGATGATACTCAATTATATATCTCCATCCCTGGTGAAGTAAGTGATGCAGTGTCCACCCTCTCCCAGTGCCCGGGGGCTGTGAGGGCCTGGATGGGGAACAGGCTTCAGTTGAACCCTGGTAAGACCGAGTGGCTGTGGATTGATGGCTTAGCGTCTTCCGGGAAATTATCATCTTTGGTTCTTGATGGGGTAGCACTACCCCGTTCGGAACCGGTGCGTAATCTGGGGGTTCTTCTAGACTCACGACTCCTGCTCGAAGAGCAGGTGGCAGTCGTGGCTAGGAGGGCTTTTGCACAACTTCGGTTAGTGCGCCAGTTACGCCCATTCCTGGAGCGTGACGCCCTCCGTACAGTCACTCATGCTCTTGTCATCTCCCATGTAGATTATTGCAATGCGCTCTACATGGGGCTACCCTTGAAGACTATCCGGAAGCTTCAGCTGGTGTAGAATGCGGCCGCGCGGGCAGTTTTGGGTGCGCCAAGATCTGCACATGTAACACCGTTGCTCCGCGAGCTGTATTGGGTGCCGGTTTGCTTCCGGGTACAATTCAAGGTGTTGGTTATCACCTTTAAAGCCCTACATGGCATGGGACCAGAATACCTGAGGGACCGTCTTATCCCCATGTTATCGACCCGCCCCACCCGGTCATTCAGAGAGGGCCTGCTGCGAACCCCATCAATTAAAGAGTGTCATCTGATGGGGTCTAGGAGGCGGGCCTTCTCTGTGACAGCGCCCACACTATGGAACATCTTGACCCCAGAGTTGAGACAGATTTCCTCCCTCCCGACCTTTAGGAAAGAGCTGAAGACCTGGTTCTGCCGCCTGGCATGGGAAGGAGGAAGGGATAGTTCCTCATGGGGCTGGCTAATCCCCTAATTTTAATGTCCTTCTTTTAATGAATGCCTTCGTCCATCTGGATTTTATAATTACTTATTGTTTTGTACTATTGTGGTTTTTATATATTTTTAGATTCTATTTTAACTTATTTATTGTGAACCGCCCAGAGTTCCCCATGTGGGGAGATGGGCGGTCATATAAATTAAACAAATAAATAAATAACTAAAACACAGCTTTGTACCAGGTTCAAACTGAATGGACTTGTGGTTAAATTTAAATTTACTTATTTATTATCCTGCCTTTATTATAAATAACTCAAGGCGGGGAACATACATAATACTTTGTAATGACCAATAGCTTAGATAACTTTTGGGGGTGGAAGGAGTGAGGCCTAATTATGGCATACCCATTTCCATAACAGCTGGCCCTGTTCAAAGACGATATATCTTTGCTGCAGCTGCGAATAAAGAGGAAGAGAAAGAGCTGTTGCCTGTGTGTGTCAGCATCTTAGGGATGCTCTGAGGTTCTTTGCAAAGTCCCTCAACTTCCAGGGACAATACGCAGGTTGTAATATTCCCAACTCTACAGGGCCTTCAAAGGCTGCCGAAGAGAGCTCACACCAAGCGCTTAGATCCTTTAAGCCCATCAGTGCCCAAAGTCATCCTGAAAGCAAAGATTGATTTTTATTACAAAAAGACGATTAAGAAGAAGAAAAAAAAAAAAAATCCCTCAATAATTTATGAAGGGCATCTGACTTAAAAAAGAAAAACACGCCCAAATCTGAGGCTCCGGTTACAAGAAGCTGCGTGACCCTATAGACCACATGGTCATAATTGTTGCTATTTCGAGGATCACATCTTGAAAAGTGGCACCGGAAGGAAGGTGTGTGTGTGTGTGTGTTTCAGTCCCTTTCTTTTGCCCCTCTTCTTGTATGTCCCAGTTAACACGTAGGGGCGTGCGTGTCTGTGTGTGAAGGGGAGAGAGAGAGGGAGACTTTGTGCTGATGAGGAGCGCGGTGGGGCTGGAGTGGCTATTATTAAAATGCCTTTTTCCACCAACCTCTCCTCCCCCAGCGAATCCGGAAGGTAGGTATCAAGGGCAGCCAGCCAGAGCAGCAGAAGAGTTTTAATTGCTTTCTCAATGAAAGATAATCACCGGGTCCCAAGAGAGGCTTCCAGATTAGCACTCAACAACTCTCCCCTCGGTGATCTCAGCCCTCTCATCCTGTTGCCTCCATTTACAGCCCATTCAGCAGTAAGTGGATCGAAGAAAGCCGCTCACCACTACCCATTAGTGACAGCAGATCTCTCCCGCTGCCTCGGACTGACTTTCCCTTTCCTCTCTCTCTCTCTCTCCCTCTCTCCCTCCTTTCTCCCTTAGAGGCTCCATTCACTCTCCGCTCGCCTGGCTTTGCCGCTGCTTTACTAGCTCGGCTCCTCCGGGATCACAAAGTTGAAGCGCCGCGCCGGGCCGGGGAACCATGAGCGAGCTGGAAGGGGACTTCGCCAAGCTTTTGCTGTTGAAGGATGAGCGGATTAAAGAGCTGGAGAAGCGCCTGTCGGAGAAGGACGAGGAGATCCAGGAGCTGAAGAGGAAGCTGCACAAGTGTCAGTCCGTGCTGCCCGCGCCCACCACCCACATCGGACCCCGCACCACCCGGGCTCAAGGCATCTCCGCCGAGCCGCAGACCTATCGCTCTTTCCACGACCTCAGGCAGGCTTTTCGGAAGTTCACCAAATCCGAAAGGTAGGGGGGATGCGGGGCGGGGGCGGGGGGGGGGGGAGGGAGCGAGAGGCTTTGCGTGTGTTGAGATGTGTCACGTTTTTCACCCGGGTCTCCTGCAGCCCCCAAGTCTCCTCAGTGCCGGGTGGCTGCGGCGACTTGGGGGCGGAGTTCGGGTGGGCTCAGCCCCCCGGTCGCCCTCCGCTGGGTCTCCCGCTGGCAACCCTGCTTGCCAAGCCTCCAGGTGGGGAGGGGGAAACTTGTCCCAAGCCTGGCGGCGCTCCGGAGAGGCGACGCTTTCTGCCCTGCCCATCACGTGCCTCCTGAGAGTCGCGCCGAAGGGTCCGGCGAAGAAAGCGAAGCGGCAACAGCCCCGCTCCCCTCTCCTGCCTGCTCCGCGTGGCCCTAAAGTTCCTGGGAGCCCCGCCCGCATCCTCCCAGGCCCGCCTCGCTCCTCGCCGGCCCACGCCAAGCGGGTGCGGAGCCCCCTGCTCCCCATCCTTTGGCAGCCGGGGTGCCTTTCTATTTTTGTAGAGCCGGGCATGCTCAGTCGCAGCCGCCGAAGTCGCTCGCCCTTCCTCCCGTTGCCCTTCGAAAGTGCTGCTCCCACGGCGGGAGGGGCGGAGGCTGGGCGAGTGGGGAAGCTCGGAGGTTAAAGGAGGAGGGGAGACGCGCTGAGAAACTCAAAGCCCTCCCTCTTCTTCAGCAGTCTCCCCCCTCCAGCATCCCGCCTGGCTCATCCCCGCCCTGTCCAGCTGGCGGCGGCTCTGCTTTTTGCAAAGAAAAGAAAGAGGGGGGGGGGGGGAGTCCCGGACACTAGAGAAGAAGCCCCATCGATCGGCCTCCGCATTAAACCCCCTGTGGACATTAGCGAGAGGAAGTGCATTAGGAGCTTTTAAGTCCCTGGAAGCGCAGAGCAAGAAATGCGCGTTGCAGGATATTGAATATCCCATTAAGCTGCGCCTCTCTTCCCCTCCCCTCCCCTCCCCTCCCCTCCCGCTCTTCTCTTTTTGATGATCCCCGCCGAGTCCGAGCCGTCCTGCCTCGGTGGGAGCGACAGCGGCGCGCGCGCGCTGGGCGGCGGCGCCGGGTTGAGAAAGAAGAGGGATCAGGCGCGCGCGGGATGGAGCTGTTAGGACGGGCGCGCCTGGCTCGATTCGGGGCAGGGAAGGGGGAGATTTGGGGGAGCCGCGCCTGGCTTGGTTGTTTCGTCCCGATCTTGCAGCACTTAAAAGACTTTTTTGGGGTGGGGGGGCATTTACAACACTGCGGACCAATGGCCTCTTTTGCTGCGTCCCTTTAAACGCTTTTTGGCACCGGCGATTCCGGACCCACGTTTCCCTGTGTAGAGGTGACTGCCCTTGACAGATTATTTGTCTGAGGTTATCATGGCAATGGAGGCAAGAAGGTCAAGGAAGCCCCCCATCTCCCCACTCCGCAAGGCCTGATCCAGCGGGGAGCTGCTGGGGACTTTCAATTCCGTTGTATTTTATGCAAGGGATATCCCGAGAACCTTCATCTGTTCTGTAGGGACCTTATTCCATCCCCCCACCCCATGATTTATTTTATTTATTTATTTCAAGATCTATAAGGCTGCCCAACTTGGACAGTGTGACTCTTGGCAGCCTACAATGTAAACACACAACAATACAATGATGATTAGGATATGATCCTGCTTTATTTACTCTGTTTTATGCTTAATTATAAGCTCTTCAGTCGGGGAGCTCTTACTTGCAAAAGTGCCCTGAAGACCGATGAGGTATATACAGTAAATGACAGGTAATAAGAATGATCGCTAGTAGTGACACCATCCATTTTACTCTAATAATAATCACTGAGCGTGATGCCCTCTGCTTTGCCCTAACAGTGATCACTAACAGTGATACTCCCTGATTTCCTGAGTTATTTTAGTCATGAGTAAAACCATCATTTTGAAGAAAGAGTTTAAAGGGTGGACGTATGAGCAGATACATCTGAACTTACACTGTAGGCACCATTTTAGGTGAGTTGATTCCATTTGTGGGAAGGAACCATTACTTTCAGACAGAGGACTTTTAGGCCTTCGGATTAAAATAAATAATTCAGCTATTTTATCTTCTCAGTGGATTTGCTGTGATAGGGAAGAAGATGGAAGAAACAGCAGGCAAACACAGGAAGGGTAAACATGGAAAACAATATTTAAATATTGATTTGGAACCATCATAACCTTCTATGACGCATAGAAGCAATGTCGCCATAAATCCTCACCAGGAAATGCCCCACAACATCTCAACTGAGTTGGGGCCAGACACTTATTAAACAGAGGTATATTTTAAACTGCTCAATTATTTGGGGGCCCTTTCTAATAAACCGAAAGGGCTTAGTCAGATTGGGTTCTAGGTACTTAGCAACACCAGATCCTAAAAGAAACTGATCAGCAAACATGGAAGGATCACCGCAGGTCAACTATTTAAACCGCATCTTGGTCTGGGGAGAAAAGTAGGTGATGCTGGTTAAAGGAGGAACAGGGAAGGATTGTCACTGTTAAAGGAGGTCCATGGGCAGGAAAATGACCAGTGGTCTCTGTTAGACTGTTAGACACATCCCGTACAAAAAAGCCAGAAGGGTGTGATTAAAATCTGGCTTCCTTGCAGTGTCAACTGTGGCTTGAATATGTGCTTACGGGTTTGGCTTCATTTTTAGACTATTTCTGGTTAGGGTGTCCTCCTCTCAAAACTGCTGGAGTTTGGGAGCTGTAAAGCTGAGATTGGGGCAGGTTGTCAGCATCTTTAAGACATGCAACTCAGAGAAGCTCCCCCCGCCCATTTTCTCTCTCTCTTTTTAAAGGGATGCACTGGACTCTTTGCTACATTTCACCGTCTTTTTTAAAAAACTGTGCTAATGACTGAGGTTATTTTATGAATTTTGAAAGTCCTGCTTTCAAGGCCAGAGGTGCACTTGAAAGAGACTACTGTAGGCCTTGTGTTAAAATTAAACTGGGCTCGTAAATATAGGATTTTAAGTTAGGGTTCCATGAGCTTGATATTCCCACTGGAAAATGATTTTGAAAGAGGTTTTTGCAAGGCAGTGGATGCCATGCTTGGGCACTCCTTCCTGCTCTTTTCCAAGCTGGAGGGGAACAGAGAGTTAGTTTTATGTTTATCAGATGTCAAGAATTCTTTTTCTTCGTCTAACATTTATTGGAATTATTAAGCCCTGACTTCCTCTTTATTTGTGGTTTACACTAGGACAGAGGGCAAACTTTTTTTTCCTCAGCATTTGGACTCCTGCTTTCGAATCAAAGCCATGAAGTTTATTTTCAGCACACTGACTCACTGTAGCAGGGAGTTATGACAAGTATAATATATGGAGATCGTAATGGTTGGAATTGAGGGTGGGAGAGATGCACTAGCATGTTTAAAGGAACAGAATGTCTTTTAATAACAAGACCACAGGCAGCTTTGATTCTCTTTCTCTGACCTGTTTCTTTAGGTACACAAGTTTGGCTTTAAAATGTTTTAGTTATTTTTAACACTATGTTAGATATGGCATTCTATTTTCTCTCTGTAGAGGCAGCGCGCCCCATTTCTGATATTTAAAACGAGGGTGCAACTCTCAATTCATTTGAGAGATTCTATATGCACTTGCAGGACATTCCGTGGAACTTGCTTCTGAATGGATATGTATGGCATTGCATTGTAAAGTTCCAGTTTTAAATTTACAAAGTCTGAGAGTTCACCATTAACACAGCTAATGTACTTGGGAGTAATCCCCATTGTAAACAGGACACCTTACTAATGATTAAGCATGTTAAGGGTTACAGTGCAGATCTCATTAAACAATTGGATTTATTCCTGGAAAAAAACTTTGCCTTCCACTTCTACCACAAATGCGCAGAATAAAAGTAACTGCAACTGAACAAATGAAATACTCAAACACAACTTAGAGATCATGCGTATAGGCCTTTCCCCACTACTGTGTTAAAGTGCTACCTACCCATCGCTGAGTTGACACAAAACAGCACCAGCATAAAATGACCTGTCCCCATTGCCAAACCCCATTCTGCCTCTATTGTATCTGTTTTTGTGTCGCTGTCAAATAGTATGGAACTTGTAGGAAGGGTTTTCTTCTAAAGATTTGTGGCCATCCCTTTTAGTACATTATGAGCCAGCAGGGAAAACAGACATCTATTAGGGCACTACAGCACCAATGGAGCGGATCAGATTTAAGGAGTGTGTGCTGTTCTGCAACTTTAGGCTGCTTGATTTCCCCATGTAAAGTGGCTGGAAATGAACCCAGCTTTAAAAAAAATCCCCTAACCCCTTCTTCTGTTGGTCATGGTGGCAGCCAGAGTTTCTGTCAAGACCACCCATACTACAGCCCCTGATTAGTGGATGGCCCACCATGGTTAACCCTCCCACCCATACAGATCACCCTCCTTTCCATGGGCAGGTCTTTGAGGACACATGTAGAATGATCTCCCAGTAGAATCAGAGTTGGAAGAGACCTTCGAGGTCCAACCCACTGCTCAGTGCAGGAGTTGCTTGCTTGGGTTGAGCAACGGGGTCGGAGCAATGGTGTTGGACAGACAACACCACCCTTTCACTGTCCTTGCTGTTGCTGGGGGTAGGAGGAGAAAGCACAGTTTCCTTGCATCCCTTGCCTTCTCCCAGCCCCACTAAGAAGCTTCAACAAGCCCCAGACATGACTTGATCCTAGTCAGGAGTAATGGAAGGAGGGGTCACTGTTTTTCATCCCTCTTCTATACAATTGTCAAGAAGAGGTATGGGGCTTGCTTGGTTCCTCGCTGTACTCTGCCGAGTGCATCCACATACCTGAGATTCTTCCCTCCCCTGCCCTTTCTCCTACTTGCAGCATACCTTCCTCCCCTACTGGCCACCCCGCAGCCTCTTCTTCCTTGCTGCTGCTAATCCAGGCATCTGAATGATGTTGGTGTCCTCCAGGCTAAGAGCTGCTCCACCTGTCTCCCACCACGGGGCAGAAGGAATGTCTCCCACCAGGTGCAGGCAGCGGCTTTCCATCACCACCCACCCGCCGCACCATGGAGATGCCAAGGTGGTTGTGTGGAGGGAAGCTGGGTTGCTTTCAGACAATCCCCGAGTCAGTGGGCACGGCTGGTGGGCTCTCTCTGTAGTTGCCAAGAATGCAATGCCATGTCCAGTGAGGGAAGGAGTCTTTTTTCCTCTCAGCATTTGGTGACTTTCCACGATAGGAGGGGAAAACGATGATACGCAGCTTGCAAAAGGAATCGAAGCAGCGGTGAATGGAGATCTGATAAGCCTTACACAGATTTGTAAGGCTGAGTGGCAAAAGACAGATGGCTATCAGCTGCCATGGCTAAATAGTGCCTCTTGTCCAGAGGTAGTATATCTCTAATGATCAGCTTATCCCAAAATTCACCCCTTTCTCTCCCCACCCGTTCTGTCACCTTTGGTTTTGGGAAAAAGATGGAGCGGGGGGAGGGGGGGGAGAGTGGTTACATCATTCTTCCTACGGGACCAGTTGGAACAGGGAGAAAGGGAGGTCTTCCACTTCACTGTTCCACGGTGGACTGGTTCAAGAAAAAAGAAAGAAAATCCCCTGTTTCACTGGTCCAGCAGCCCAGGACAAAATGGTTGTGGAGGGCTGTGACCAGTGCGTAGAGGATGTTCCTGCCTCAGGCACAGGGGCCACTTGAAGTGGAAGCCTTTGCCTCTGGTGAAATGAAGCACAGCAGGTCAAACAGACAGCACTGGTGGGGCTTGCAGAAGCTGGAAAACGCTATTTTTTTTGCAGGAAAAGATGGGTGGAAGTTGTCTTCACTGGGGGCAGGTAGATGTGTTCCTGACCTTGAGAAATGGTTAGCGCCCTGCAGCTATACTGGGGCAATCTGGTCGTGCAGATCGGCACCCTCCCTGGCTTCTCAAGGCTGGATTATTGGACCCTCCTCCCACCTCCCATTTGTGAAACAGACGGGAAAACAGAAGGGTAGAAGTAGCCCCAGAGAAGGAGGATGCAGACCTTGCCATGACTGCGCAAGTGGTTAGGTCCTGTGTAGTGGGAGAACTTAAACAGACGAGCTGCTGGGGAGAGGGAGAGGAAGGGATTGAAACTGAATGACCATTGATGGCCCGTTGGCCCTGAAGGGCATAGATGAGTCCAGAAGCACATCCAGGCTGTTCTGTGGCCCTGCAGAAGAAGTCCACCTCATCATAGATGCCAGATCTTGCAGAGCAGACAAATCACTCATGTCAGACATGGCTGATTATTTTCAGCTATTGGCACTTGCCCGTTTGGAGACATTACAATTTACAGTTGGTTCATTATTCATGTCCATCATTTGATGTCGGGAATGCACCGTCAAATATCCAAAAGAGATAGAACTTTTATATGACCCAACGTTAGCTTAGGCAGAAGATTTAAAATTGCATTCAGAAGCCAATGCATTTTTAATCTACTGAATTTTCCCACATTTATTTATTTATTTGTGCTGATACTGCATCATTTGGTTTTGTTTTATCTGTTGCCAAAAAATAAAAAAATAAAATCCTTTTTTTGTGTGTGTATTCTTTTCATCACTGTCATTGTATTCTCTTTCTTACTGAGCAATTACATAAATAAAGTACATAACCCAATGCCTGGGCTGTGCTTCGGATTCGATCTTCAAAACATACTTTGGAGCGTGCAAGATTGTGAATGGTAGCATCTACTTATAATAAATTAAAGCAGATGCATCTTTTCCTGTCATCATTAACTTTGTCTCAGATTAAAATTAAAGAACCTACTTCATTTTTAAAAGAATGATACATGCTTGGGTTGCTACCAACCCTTCTGTACGCCTGTGAAACATGGACCCTCTACAAACGCCACCTCCAACTTCTTGAAAGATTCCATCAACGCTGCCTCCCAAAAATTCTGCAAATTACTTGGGAAGATAGGCGGACTAATGTTAGCATATTAGAAGAAGCGGAAACCACCAGCATTGAAACAATGATCATCCAACATCAACTTCGCTGGACCGGCCATGTTGTTCGAATGCCTGACCATCGTCTTCCAAAGCAGCTACTTTACTCCCAACTTAAGAATGGAAAACGGAATATTGGTGGACAGCAAAAGAGATTCAAGGATACTCTCAAAGCTAATTTAAAAAAATGTAATATCAGCATTGAGAACTGGGAAGCCCTAACTCATGAGCGTTTCAATTGGAGGTCATCCTTTATTAATGGCGCTATGGACTTTGAAGAAGCACGAGTACAGGGCGAAAAGGAGAAAAGAGCTAAAAGGAAGGCACGTCAGGCAAACCCTCATCATGACCGTCTCCCACCCGGAAACCTATGCCCTCATTGTGGGAGGTTGTGCGGATCCAGAATTGGCCTTTATAGCCACTTACGGATCCACCGTTAAAATTTTACCTTTGGAAGACAATCTTACTCGGCTACGAGTGATCGCCAATGATGCTTTAGAAGAGGTATCCCTTCCAATGCATCAGAGGACGCCTCTTTTAAGATAGCAATTGCTGTCTGCAGTTTTTATAAGCAAGTTGGCCTGGTATAGAAATTGTGTCCGATTCAAACTGGAAGAACTAGACTCAGATCTCTGGTTAGCCATGAGCTCACTGGGTCTGCCAATCTCAGCCCAAGTTTGTAGTGATGATAAAAGAACTGGGAAATCCTTAAACCTATTGGGGATGAAATTAAAAATTAAGTATATTTTAATATATTTTAAAATAATAGCACATTAAAAATGCAGGTTTTTTTTCTGAGATCCCCATTCTAATATTCATGGTAACTAGAGATAGGTTTGGAATGTGCTGCAAAAAAACCTCTGAAAGCTAATATGCATATTAAAGAAAGCCTATTTTAATTCTTATTTTCAGTTATCTTTTTAAATATTCTATATCAAAATTTTAAACTACTGATTGAATAAGATGCCACTATTGCTGTCCAACAAGAATTCTGTAAAAGAAAGTACATGTTCATATATTTAGCATGGGGTTCACCCCGTTGTTGAAAATAACACGCAAAATTATGTTAGAGATTTAGCCAAAGATGAGAAATATTTGCAGTTTTTACACTGATATTTCTGTTGCATACCCATGCATTCGTTCTTTTTATTATATTATACAGCTAGGCATTATCACATAACAGAGCACAACATTCCAAAGGTCAAAGATGGTATGTGAAAAATTACTTCCTTTCACTTGTGTGATAATGTTGGAAGTTTCTTGCTTCTGGTATCTGTGAAGCAATAAACAAATATAATTACTTTTAACAAGCTGTTCTTGGCTTAACATACTGTTACCATACTGTATATCCTGTATAGCTGTTTATGTTTTAAATTGGGAAAGGGCACTCTTGCTAATCTTTGTTTTGAAAAGATTTTGGAACTGATTTATGGGGGTTATGTTCCAACATGGAGCCAGTTTGTTGTAGTAGTTAAGGCACCAAGCTAGAAACCAGGAGACCGTGACTTCTAGTCCCGCCTTAGGCACAAAGTTAGCTGGGTGTCCTTGGGCCAGTCACTTTCTCTCAGCCCTAGGAAGCCCAACTCACATGCGGTGACTTGTCCAGGCAGTCTCCGAGAACTGAACGGATTAAAATGTATATATATATGCATATGCATATACATATATTCTCCAACGTATCTGGATCACATCATTTCAGATTCTGTACTACTTTTTATCATTTCCTTTTATATAATATCTGGCAACTTTTTTTTATTGTGCACCGCCCAGGGTCCCCGTTGGGGGAGATGGGCGGTAATATAAATCTAATAAAATAAAAATAAATAAATAAACTTAAACTTAAACTTACTGAGTCGGTTTGTTGGTTAGCTCTCTTACCTACCTCAGTCAATGATTGCAGATCCATTCCTGTAAGATCAATTTATGGAAACTTTTAGGAAAGTCACACATTTTTTGGCAATGGCCATCAGAAGTTGGTGGGAATGGCGTACAACTATCTCAGCTTATATTCTGGTTTGTCTGGACCATCATGTAGCGTAACTATTCCATCTCTGCCTTTTCTATTAATACTGTAAAAGTCCTGCTGCCACTGCACTCCCCACAGGTTGTTGGGTTTGTTATAAATGCTGCCCCTGAAGCTCGTTGGCTTGCCTGACTTTCTTCCTTCTTAATCATATAATAGTTTCTGCTGAGAGATATGTCTCTATGTCTCTGTCTCTGTCTCTCTCTTAGTCTATGGCCATTCAGCAAAAAATAGATATTATCAGATCTTTTGAAATTTGAAATACATTAAAAATAAATTAAAATTATATATATATATAATATATATATATATATATGAGAATATAAAGAAAGAAAATAAACGCCCATTGCCACTAAGAACTCTGTATCGCTAGCAGCATTCCAGATGCATTTTGGCCTTGATCTCATTTAAGCAGCACTCACTGTGGTGGACAGAAAAAGCAAGACTTATTCTGAGCTCAACTCCGAGTGACTATATGCAGAAGTCTATGCAGGTTTTCTTTTTTGTTTGGCAACAATATGGAAATGGTGTGTCATTGCCTTTTTCTGCAGTTTTTTTTCAACTTCCCAGTCTAGCTTACAGAACTAAGGTCTCTTGGTGGTCTCCCATCCAAGCAGGGATCAGTCTGACCTCTGTTTAGCTTTTCTTCAAGCTCAGCCAAGGTCATTTAAGTACTTCCAATCAGCTGGGCATTACCAAGGGTTATCATTTGAAAGAAAAGGAAGAAAAGGGAAGGAGTGTTCACAGAACATGCATACACATTTTTTAAAACGATTGGAATGTTTTGCATTCATGTGACATAGTGAAAAATAAATCTACAGTACATGGGCTGAGTTTGCACAACATGGCAGAATAAAGTGTGGTTGGCTAGCCTGTCATTCAGTGTGTTTTGTGACAGAGAGGACTAGTGTCATATTAGTGCCACTAGTGTCATATTAATCTCTCTCTCCTGTCTGTGGAATCACTTGAAATATTTCTGACTTCAGTAGAAATCCCCAATTGGTTTTTGATTTTCAAGTCTCCTGATATAATCCACCCCACTTCAAAAGAACAAGCAATTCTTGTTTTTATTGTACTATTTTATTGTTTTATTGTATTTTAATTAGTGTTTTATTCCTATTTTATGTAAACTGCCCAGAGTCGCTCTCCGAGTGAGATGGGCAGGGAATAAATTTGATATATAAATAAATAAAACAAATAAATTAAATTCTGTGAAAGTTGCTTCGTGGCTAATCTATATCTGAAACATGATGAAACTTTTACCATTGGCAGGATAAACAGACCATCCTGCGCATGTTTGTGCAGACATAAATTCCACTTTCTTTAATGGAAAATTATTCTCAGGTATGTCTGTTTAGATTTATAGCCTGATACTCTCAAATGAACCAAAATTCCATGAAATAAGTGACTTCACTTCTGAAAACCTTTAGTATCTCTAAGGCAGGGCTTTCCAAAGTTTTCCCGCGGCGGCACACCAACCGCCATTGGTGTGTCGCCGCGGGAAAACCCGGAAGTGCCGCTGGTGCGGCAGCGCGCAAAACCCCGGAAGCGCTGCTGCCGCTTTTGGATTTTGCACGCTGCCGTTGGTGTGTCGCCGCGGGAAAACCCGGAAGTGCCGCCGTTGCGGCAGCGCGCAGAAACCCGGAAGCGCTGCTGCCGCTTTCGGTTTTTGCGCGCCGCCGTTGGTGTGTCGCTGCGGGAAAACCCGGAAGCGCTAATGGCGCGCCATCAGTGCTTCCGGGTTTTGACGCGTCACATCTGGGCCCCGCAGGCGACACACTTTTGTGTCGCGACACACAGTTTGGAAAGCTCTGCTCTAAGGGCTATCTCTGAAAGGCCTTCTCATCATCTGGAGATGTTGTTTTTATGGTTGTTTGGAAAATATCAAGGAACAAATTGAAATCACCACTACTAGAGCCAGCTCTGTTATTGGGCAGAAACAAGGGGTTGTTCTGAGCAGCAGAATATGACAGATAGGATCAGGGCTTGCAATTCTCTTGCCATTCAGATAAAGATCTGTTGGCAGATAAAGTTCTGTGTTTCATTGGGGGTGGTGAGATCCCGGATAGCCTACAATCACAGATGAGGTAAAGGAGGTTGGCCAGAACTTACCTTGAACAAAGATTCAGCTGCCAATCTGGTCTATAGGAGCAAGAGATATACTGTATATTCCATCTTATCTTTCTTACAGGTAGTCCTCACTTAGTGACCACAATTGGGACTAGCAACTTGATCGCTAAGCGCTGCAGTCGCTAAGTGCAAAATCACGTGACCATGACAGGCTTATGACCTCACTTCCCCTTTGGTCATTAAGCAAAACATCACGTGATTGCCATGGGCTTATGACTTTACTTCCCTTTCGGTTGTTAAGCAAAGTGGTGTGGTCGCTAAGCGAAAAATCACGTGAGCATGACTTACAATTTTACTTCCGCCTTCTCTATTAAAACTGCTTGTTGCAAGCTACTTTCGAAGCACACAAATGATGATCATGTGGCTGTGGGACGCTGCGATGGTCATAAATGCAAGGATTGGTTGCAAAGTTGTTTTTTTCACAATTGTAACTTTGAATGGTCGTGCACAAGGCACTCGGCACTCGATAAGCGAGGACTACCTGTATTAAGGAAAATGTTTGGAGTTGGCTATCACAGGTGCAAGCTGTCAGAGCAGTGTATTCTTAATATTTATTTGTTGCTGCCTAAGCAGATGTGTTTCTTTAATAGTAGTTTGCTTTATAACTCCTTTTTTTGTGTGCGAGGAAGAAAACTATCTAAGGAAGATTTCACCACTCAACCGTGGCTGACTACAAAAATCTAAGCAGGTTCCGATCTTACTTCCAGATAACAGACTCCTATAAAATCTCAGGGCTGGAATGTTTTAAAAAGGTCGAAGAGCAAACCATGTTTCTACAGCCAAGGAAACTATATGAATGACTGTATGCTTGCTTGACATAATTTCCAGACCAATCTTTAATATAAAGTCCCCAGGATATTACATAAATAATGGTAAAACTATATACTAATTTCATATGTGAAGGAAAAGTTGTAAAGCTAATTGTGTCACTTGGTGGAGCAAACCATCCTTTTAAAGGAAGGGTGTTTTGTTTTGTATAAGGATATCTTTGTGTTGTTTTGTTTGGTGTAAAAATAAAGACACAACTAATTGAAATTCTCTCTAAGTATCCCTTTGACTTGAACACTAGTAGAATTCATCTCTTAATTTCTATTCTGCCAACAAGTCCTGGTAAGAAGGCTCTTGAGACAGCATTTATTCTTGGGACAGGAAAAAAAACCCTCCCCCCCATTATAGCCAAGCATAACTAGCTTATGAATGACTGCAAAGGACAGCAGGCTACTCATTTTCTAAATGATTAATGTTGCATTTTACTGTCATAAAGAAACATGGCTGTGACATTTTCTACCTTAGGTACCATCATAACACTTGGGTATTAATCTCTAGCTTGATTTGGTGAGTGGAGTGCAAAACATTGCAGGCAGCAAAATAGTTTGGCCTACCCTGAGAGTGGCCTTTCTTCCTTGGCATCTGCTAATCAAGTAATCAAGCAATCAAGCACGCCGCACCACCTTACAGCATCCTCCTCTTTGAAGGAACAATGTGAGTTTTCTGAACTAAAAGACTACAAGAAGCAAGATGATTTCACAACCAGCAGGTGACAGAACTATCACTAATCAAACCCACTTCTTATCCAACATGGTTATAAAACTGTAAATCAATCTTCAACTTTCCATCAGAGCTGTTCAGAGATAGGCTGTAATAGTGTTTAAGGCAGGCCAGTATACTGGTCTAGGTCCCAGCAAGAAATCCCTGTTCAGCATCCAGAGTCCAGGAGTGTGACAGCTACAATTGTTGGGTATCCAGGTCCAGGGAGCAAGGAATTGACACAGGCAGGCACAAGACAGAGGTCCTCAGGGCAAAACTGGGCAGTTCAGCTCAAGCTAAAGAATCTTAATTTGGTAGGATCCCATTCTGCAAAAATTCAACTCTCTTTAGGAACCTTCCTCTGTCTGCAGCCACTTGTTCACCTGGCTAACTTAAGGGTCTCTACCTTTGCATATTTGAAGGCTGGGAGGGAGGTGACCCTGCCTCCATTCCTAGGTCTGAAGTTTCTGTATTAGGGTATTCCTAGTGTTCCTCACTAGAGCCTCTAACTGGTCTTTCGCTGCTCGTACTGGGGCTTAGTTCTGTGGTCTCTGGGCTTCCAGGTTCTTCAATATGGTCTTCTGAGGAAGATGACGTATTTAGCTGGGTCCTGAAACTCTGAAACTTTGAAGCTGGCCCGGGATTCCTTATTCCGGAGATTAGAACATGTATTAGATTAATACCCCATCTTTTATCCAGTATCTTAAGGTGTTCACAGGGGCGTGGTGGCTCAGCGGGTAAGACGCCAGGCTTGTCAATCGGAAGATCGCAAGTTTGGAGGTTCGAATCCCTAGTCCCGCGTGACGGAGTGAGCCCCCGCACTAGCTCCAGCTCTTGTCAACCTAGCAATTCGAAAGCATGCAAATGCAAGTAGATGAATAGGTACCACTTCGGTGGGTAGGTAACAGCGTTCCGCGCGTGTCATGCGGCTACATGACCATGGAAGCGTCTTTGGACAACGCTGGCTCTTCGGCTAACAAACGGAGATGAGCACCGGCCCCTAGAGTCGGACACGACTGCACAAATGTGCGGGGGGAACCTTTACCTTTTTTAAGGTGTTCACATTATTTCCACAACAGCAACCTCTCCCTTGTCTTAGTCTATAAAAAGGCTCTAAGACAGGCTCTCCCTTGTCTTAGTCTATAAAAACCACTATATCATGCTACCTCAATATGCTGAATATGCTCTTGAAACCTTGAAGCTGATTATGGACTTCTTAAACTACAAGATCACAAGAAGCAAGAGTCTCTTGGAAACCATGAAGATGATCAGGGGATGCCTAATCCTTCAGAAGACATTCTGGAACCTTCTCTCAGTTTCCCAGGAATGACTTTTTGATTAATTTGTGATTCATGCATTCTGTATGACCAAACCACCATGAATATAGGGGTAGTCCTCGCTTACCAACCATTCATTTGGCGACCTTTCGAAGTTACGACAGCACTGAAAAATGAGACTTAAGACCGGTCCTCGAAGTTGTGGCTGGATTCGGGTACTTGGCAACTGGTGTATATTTACGATGGTCGCGGTGTCCCATGGTCATGGGATCCCCATTTGCGACCTTCACAGCTGGCTTCTGACAAGCAAAGTCAATGGGGAAGCCAGCAGGAAGTTGCAAGTTGCGGTCACGTGACATTGCGCTTAATGACCTGCAGTGATTTATTTAACATATGCAGCCAGAACTGATGAACTGTTGTAAGTTGGGCGTGGTCACATGTCATTTCATTATACAACTGCATCGCTTAGCAATGGAGTTGCTGGTCCCAATTGCGGTTGGTAAGTGAGGACTACTTCTTTCATACTAGCTTTTCACCTTTGTATCCATTCCACATTCATTTAGCACCCATTCATTCCTGACCCTATCTTTGCTGTTTTACAACATGCACTTCTTAAGTAACCCCTTCCCACTGTATTCAAGTTACTTTTATGTTTCTCCTGGCCTACTCAACTATCACTTCAGTATCATGTAAAGCCAGAAACATGCTCTTATACTGTACATAGCAATTTTTGCTTCATTTGACAAATATTCACTCCTTACAACATCATTTGTGTACCTATAAATCTATCCATTTCCCCATCTTTATTAAACATTCTATCAAGTTGTACAAAAGTATATATTCTAGTTTTTGCCATTTATGTACCGTTTACAATAATTCACTCCATTTTCCCTGTGAGATGCAGCTACCTTGGTCATTGTTACATTAATTTTCAGATCCATACTCCTTGTTGCATCATAATCTAACATTCACTGCAAATCATTTGATTTCTCAGCCAGCAACACAGCATGATCTGCATACATAATTCATGTCTCCAATCAACCTTTGTGTAAACACTCGTTTACATCTATCCATAAATACATTAAGCAAAGGGGACATCACACATCCTAGTCTTACCCCCTGCTCAATGTTGAACCATTCATTAAGCATTTTACTACTACCATTACTACTACTACTAATAATAATTTATTAAACTTGTATGCCAACCAACTCTCAAATACTCTGGGCGGCTCACAACAATCAAACAAAGAAATTACAATAAAACATAAATTTTAAAATAAATTTTATAAAATAAAATCATGCATGTTTTATTTCTACAACACATCACTCTTATTACAGTCAGGAACCATCAACTCCATTTTCATGTAAAACATTCCAGAACTTAAGTCTATTCACTTTATCATATGCTTTTTCCAAACCAACAAATGTACAGTATACTTTTCCAGCTTGCTTACATTGTAACCTCGCAGGCTACCTGTTTCAGTATTAGACTTTACCTGCTTTGCCATTGTAGTTTAAACCTTATTTTTGATAAGAACTAGAGCCTAGACCAGCCTTTCTCAACCTTTTGACCTTGGAGGAACCCTTGAAATATTTTTCAGGCCTCAGGGAACTCCTGCATATTCAGACTCAAATATAGGCCAGAAGTTACAAAATTATTATATTCGTTTCATGGGTAGGCCTGTATATATGCACTAACAGTATTCTTAAACACATCCTAAATAAAGGATGAAACTTACCTCTTTAATGTGAAGTTGTCCGAATTTGGCGGGGCATGGTGGCTCAGCGGGTAAGAAGCCAGGCTTGTCGATCGGAAGATTGCAAGTTCGGAGGTTCGAATCCCTAGCCCTGCATGTGGAGTGAGCTCCCTCACTAGCCCCAGCTCTTGCCAACCTAACAATTCGAAAGCATGCAAATGCAAGTAGATTAATAGGTACCACTTCGGTGGGAAGGTAACAGCGTTCTGCGCCCGTCATGCCAGCCACATGACTGCGGAAGTGTCTTCGGACAACGCTGGCTCTTTGGCTAAGAAACGGAGATGAGCACCGGCCCCTAGAGTCAGACACGACTGCACAAATGTGCAGGGGGAACCTTTACCTTTACTTTTGTTTGAATTTGAAATAATTTTTTAAATAAATCGTGATCTCCAGGGAACCCCTAGTGACCTCTTGCGGAACCCTGGCTGAGAAACCCTGGCCTAGACTAAATTTGTCTTTTCTTCCTTGCATTGGTTCAACTTACATATCCAAGCAGCCAGGATGGCTGGGTGTAGTTCTGCTCAGTCCAAAACCTTTATGCTTGCATTAATACCGCCCAGAGTCCCCTTGTGGGGGGAGATGGGCGGTGATATAAGTTAGAAATAATAAATAAATAAAATAAATAATTTCTCCCAAAGGTATTTAACACATTATTAATACAAATATTAGTAAAATAAGTTTAAAAATGGGCCAGTGAATATCTAAAATTGTCTGTGACTCAGGATTAATGGTTAAAATAGAGGAAAAATGAGCATCCGGAATGACAAAGTTCTACACTGTATTATAAGCCTAAACCAAGCACAGTTTTCCACTTACTTTTTCAACCTCAGGATCCCCAGAGAGAAGGAAGGTTGAACTGTAGATTGAGACCCTCACCCAGAGACTCCTATACCATTGATGACCTCAACTGTCCTTAGCACAATCTGAAAGTTTTCTAATAATGCAAAATTCAGCTAGCTGAAAAAGAGTGCAAGGGAAAATAAATATTATCATATCACACTTTCAGTATTTGTTTGCATTTGCCAAGAACTTGAGAAGAGGACTTTCTTCATTTTTTGCTCCTCAGTCAAAAATCTTTGGTCAAATGGCCTGTCTAATTATCCATTTCCCTAGGAAACCTTCATCAATAGGAAAATACACTGTTATTCAGGCATGTTTTTGGCCTGATTGATGTTCATTTATGGCTACTGTGAGTATTGCAATTGGTTCAACTGATCCAATATTTTGTCTGCTTCGTTTTTACACTCGATTTTATAGTTTTATATTTTATTTTAATTACTATTAGCCATCTTGAGCACTATTTGGCAGAAAGGCAAGATTAAAAAATTAATAATTATGGTTGGATAGATGAGTATGCAGCTGAGCTGCCATATTCTATTCTATAACTGTTGGTTATTGAAAAGGCTGCCAAAAGCTGTTGTACAATGCAATTTTCAAAAGCCTTCTGTATTGTTGTATTAAGATCAGATTGGCAAAGTAAAGCCTATTTTGCATAAATTACATAGCTGTGATTTCCCCCCCTTGAATACAGGTAGTCCTCGCTTAACAACTGCTCTGTTTAGTGACTGTTTGAAGTTATGATGGTGCTGAAAAAGTAACTTTACAACCAGTACTCACACTTATGACCATTGCAGCATCCCCGCAGTCATGTGATCGAAATTCAGGTGTTTCACAACTGGCGGGCGTTTACGACCATTGCAACATCTTGCGGTCACATTATTGAGATTCAGGTCACGCAGTCACATGATCGCTATCTGCGCACTTCACAGCTGGCTTCTGACAAGCAGAGTCAATGGAGAAGTCAGCAGTTAAAATCGCAAGTCACGGTCACGTGACATCTCGCTTAACGACTGTGGGCGATTTGGTTAAAGACCGTGGCCGAAATGAGGTCATAAGTCCAGCGTGGTCATGTAATGTTTCACTTAGCAATCATATCACTTAGTGAAGGAGTTGCTGGTCCCAGTTGTGGTTGTTAAGCAGAGATTACCTGGAGTTCTCCATGTTAAAGGTTTTGGTGTATCCCTTGCCTTATTTTGGTGGTAAGAGATAAATACCACAGGGCAGAAAAAAAGGTAATCCAAACAGCGCTGCCTTTTGATTCCTCCATAATATCTTTGGGACTATTTGTGACACTTCCTAAGATCCGTATCTGTTGAGGCTCTCTGCTCTCGAAGCTTTGTGGGAGAATTGCATTGGCAGGCACTTGCTACTACCTACTCACGCTCCCGTGTTTAAAACAGCACAAGGAACTTGGTTGGATCTTACAGTGATTCAGGTGTCTGCCACCCCACCCACCCACCCACACACACACACACAAATCTGGTGAGCTTGAGCTTTCAGATTGATGTTTATTTTTGAAGGAATTAGTGGGTGTAGCTCACTGAAGCTCCTGTTGCCTCATGTGATCTGACAAATGGAGGTCTGCATTCTAAGCAGGGATAGAGAGTTTCAGGAGCAGTGGCATCTGGATTAAATCCCTTTTAGAAAGACAGCTTTTCCCAAGAAAAAATGAACATGATATAAACCTGTATGGTACTGAACAATATAGATGTGTTAGTAGAAGCTATTTGAGACAGGAGAGAGACAGATGGAAGCCCTGGGGGTCCAAGAACATCTGTGTAGCTGAGCCTAGATGGAATGAGGGGGAAACGAAGGAATAACAGAGCAAAAAGAAAAGGGAAATGAAAGGCATTTGTCCTAGGAAGCAAATAATAAGGAAGCAAAGCAAAATAAGTGTTTATGTATATGCTTCTGCTGAGGTAGCCATCAGGATAAAGATTTTCTTGGCAGATCAGACTATTTATCTAGGCTAATAGTTTCTACTGTGTCAGGCAACAGCTTTCCTTAGTTGCAGACAGGGGTCTTTTCCATCAGCTGATAGTCTGATTCTTTTAACTGTAGATGCCAAGGGGTACATGTGCAAACAAACCTTTGTCTCCTATGCTATGGCTTTATGTTTGAAGACTAGATTGATATCTGGATGAATGAGTAAATACTTTGACTCAAGCAGGGGTAATGTCAGCCCTATGAGGCAGTTGTTGTTGTTTATTCGTTCAGTCATTTCCGACTCTTCGTGACTTCATGGACCAGTCCACGCCAGAGCTTTCTGTCGGCCGTCACCATTCCCAGCTCCCCAATGGTTGAGTCTGTCACCTCCAGAATACCATCCATCCATCTTGCCCTTGGTCGGCCCCTCTTCCTTTTGCCTTCCACTTTCCCTAGCATCAGCTTCTTCTCCAGGGTATCCTGTCTTCTCATTATGTGGCCAAAGTACTTCAGTTTTGCCTTTAATATCATTCCCTCAAGTGAGCAGTCTGGCTTTATTTCCTGGAGTATGGACTGGTTTGATCTTCTTGCAGTCCAAGGCACTCTCAGAATTTTCCTCCAACACCACAGTTCAAAAGCATCTATCTTCCTTCGCTCAGCCTTCCTTATGGTCCAGCTCTCGCAGCCATAGGTTACTACAGGGAATACCATTGCTTTAACTATGCGGACCTTTGTTCTCAGTGTGATGTCTCTGCTCTTAACTATTTTATCAAGATTTGCCATTGCTCTCCTCCCAAGAAGTAGACGTCTTCTGATTTCCTGGCTGCAGTCAGCGTCTGCAGTAATCTTTGTGCCTAGAAATACAAAGTCTGTCACTGCCTCCACTTTTTCTCCCTCTATTTGCCAGTCATCAATCAAGCTTGTTGCCATAATCTTGGTTTTTTTGAGGTTTAACTGCAACCCAGCTTTTGCACTTTCTTCTTTCACCTTCGTCATAAGGCTCCTCAACTCCTCCTCGCTTTCAGCCATCAAAGTGGTATCATCTGCATATCTGAGATTGTTAATGTTTCTTCCAGCGATTTTAACTCCAGCCTTGGATTCCTCAAGCCCAGCATGTCGCATGATGTGTTCTGCGTACAGGTTGAATAGGTAGGGTGAGAGTATACAACCCTGCCGTACTCCTTTCCCAATCTTAAACCAGTCCGTTGTTCCGTGCTCTGTTCTTACCGTTGCTACTTGGTCGTTATACAGATTCCTCAGGAGGCAGACAAGATGACTTGGTATCCCCATACCACCAAGAACTTGCCACAATTTGTTATGATCCACACAGTCAAAGGCTTTAGAATAGTAAATAAAACAGAAATAGATGTTTTTCTGAAATTCCCTGGCTTTCTCCATTATCCAGCGGATATTGGCAATTTGGTCTCTAGTTCCTCTGCCTTTTCTAAACCCAGCTTGTACATCTGGCAATTCTCGCTCCATGAATTGCTGGAGTCTACCTTGCAAGATCTTGAGCATTACCTTACTGGCATGTGAAATAAGTGCCACTGTTCGATAGTTTGAACATTCTTTAGTGCTTCCCTTTTTTGGTATGGGGATATAAGTTGATTTTTTCCAATCTGATGGCCATTCTTGTGTTTTCCAAATTTGCTGGCATATGGCATGCATCACCTTGACAGCATCATCTTGCAAGATTTTAAACAGTTCAGCTGGGATACCGTCGTCTCCTGCTGCCTTGTTATTAGCAATGCTTCTTAAGGCCCATTCAACCTCACTCTTCAGGATGTCTGGCTCTAACTCACTGACCACACCATCAAAGCTATCTCCAATATTATTATCCTTCCTATACAGATCTTCCGTATATTCTTGCCACCTTTTCTTGATCTCTTCTGCTTCTGTTAGGTCCTTACCATCTTTGTTTTTGATCATACCCATTTTTGCCTGGAATTTACCTCCGATGTTTCTAATTTTCTGGAAGAGGTCTCTTGTCCTTCCTATTCTATTGTCTTCTTCCACTTCCGCACATTGCTTGTTTAAAAATAATTCCTTATCTCTTCTGGCTAACCTCTGGAATTTTGCATTTAATTGGGCATATCTCCCCCTATCACTGTTGCCTTTTGCTTTCCTTCTTTCTTGGGCTACTTCCAGTGTTTCAGCAGACAGCCATCTTGCCTTCTTGGTTTTCTTTTTCTTTGGGACGTTTTTTGTTGCCGCCTCCTGAACAATGTTGCGAACTTCTGTCCATAGCTCTTCCGGGACCCTGTCTACTAAATCTAGTCCCTTAAATCTATTCTTCACCTCCACTGCATATTCCTTAGGAATATTAGTGAGCTCATATCTAACTGATCTGTGGGTCTTCCCTATTCTCTTTAATCTGATTCTAAATTTTGCAATAAGAAGTTCGTGATCTGAACTACAGTCAGGTCCAGGTCTTGTTTTTACCGACTGTATAGATGTCCGCCACCTTTGGCTGCAAAGGATGTAGTCAATCTGATTTCGGTGTCGACCAGCTGGTGAAGTCCATGTATAAAGTCATCTTTTAGGTTGTTGGAAGAGAGTGTTTGTTATGCACAGTGAGTTGTCTTGGCAAAATTCGATCAGCCTATGTCCTGCTTCATTTTGTTCTCCCAGACCATGCTTGCCTGTAATTCCAGGTGTCGTCTGACTACCCACCTTAGCATTCCAGTCTCCTGTAATGAAAATAACATCTCTTTTTGGTGTATTATCTAGTAGGTGCTGCAGATCCTCATAGAACTGATCTACTTCTGCTTCTTCAGCATCTGTGGTTGGGGCGTATATTTGGATCACTGTGATGTTAAATGGCTTACCCTGAATTCGAATTGAGATCATTCTATCGTTTTTTGGATTGTATCCAAGCACTGCTTTAGCCACTTTATTATTAATTATGAAGGCTACTCCATTTCTTCTGTGGTCCTCTTGTCCACAGTAGTAGATCTGGTGGTCATCTGATGTGAAGTGGCCCATCCCAGTCCATTTCAGTTCACTGACACCTAAAATGTCTATATTTAATCTTGACATCTCACCAATAACCACATCCAATTTGCCCTGGCTCATAGATCTTACATTCCAGGTTCCTATGGTGTGTTGATCTTTAGAACATCGGATTCGTCGTTCACCACCAGCACCGTCGGCCGCTAGCCGTCCTTTCGGCTTTGAGCTAGCTGCGTCATCACGTCTGGGGCTAGTTGAACGTATCCTCTGTTCCTCCCCAGTAGCATTTTGACCATCTTCCGACCTGGGAGTCCCATCTTCCGATGGTATACCAACATATATTTGGTTGTACTGATCCATTTAGTTTTCATGGCAAGAATACTGGGGTGGGTTGCCATTACCTTCCCCAGGGATCGTATTTATTATGAGGCAGACCAGACCAATAAACAGATTCCACGGAAAACTAAAAACAATTTTTATATAGATTGGCTATAGTAACATAATCTCGCAAGTCTGATGGTTCTTCCCCCCCCCCAACTGTGAATTAGGGGGGTGTCTTGAGATGTTTTCATAATTTTCCATCATAGTTTGAACTTAAGCAATGTTTCCCTTGTGGCTTTGGTAATGGATCTTCTCTCTCTCCATCAAGGTCACCCTCTTTACTCTCTACATCTGTCTACATGGTATGGTAAGAAAAACCAAGATGGCAGCCATGATGGTGAGATCGAAGCTCCGCCTGATTTTTATGTGTGTTCCTCATGTGATGGACATAAAAACAGGTGGGGTTTTGATCACACCATTGCATCTACTATCTTGACTTTTGTTACTATATCTTGCAGACAGCCCTGCTTGAATCAATGTGATATAATAATGTGTCAATCTAGAGAAGTGTTTCTCAACCCCAGCAATTTTAAGATGTGTGGACTTCAACTCCCAGAATGTGTGGACTTATAATAAATAACTGAAAACCTATTAAGGCCATGAGAAGCATGGTATTTTGTATTGTTTACGTTTTGTTCTGCTTGTATTCTAGGGTGAATCTTTAAATGAGAAAACAAATAGGCCAGAGGTCTAGCTTTGTTAGTACTGTATGTCTAAGGCTTAAATAAACTGTGGCTGTGTTTATTATAATTATTTATTATTATTTATTATTATTATTATTTATTATTTATTACAATTATGTTTATTACAATTATGTGTTTATTACAATTATGTTTGCTACAGCAGAAGGGAGGCTTCAAGTTTAAAAATTGAGTAGGACAGAATAAGATCCACAGAATGGAGCCGATGGCAATGGAGCCCACCCCTAGAAGACTTCACGCAGAGTTCTGGTTGGAAGGAAGTAATTGATTCTTTAAACAACAGATTGATTCTAGATCTAGCAGAGGAAAACTCTGAAATAGGAAAGCTTCACCAGCTCTTTCTGATGAGTGATGAATTGACACGAAGGTAGAGAAACTTCTGAAAAGCAAAACTACTGAGAGTTTATTGAGCTGGAGATTTTCTTCCACATCAGGAACTGTAAGCAAGAATGTTAATAACTATATGTTTATGTAATCAGATGTGTTAGAAACTATCATTTTATTCTGTATAAATCATTCGTGGTCTTCAGTGATGCTGTTACTCCTAGGATTATGTCATAAGAATCTAGTTATTATACTTCCATAAGGTGAGAGAGGGTTGTTTTGGCGGCGGCGGCGGGGGGGGGGGAATAGCAGTTCAAGATTTGGTAATTCAGGTAGTATTTTCTAATTGTAGGGTCTGAGAACTTTATTCAATGTGGGAGAGAGTAGCATAAGCCCAACCCTTTCTAGTTTATAAAGAGAATGCAAGCAGAACAGTTATGTTGTTTTTACCTCAGAGTAAAACTCCAAAAATATTATTTTACTGGTCATGGGAATACTATACATGAACTATTTGGTTGGTGGGTGGTTGTTGTTTTACGGCATTTAACATTCAAATTATTTCCCAGTCTCCAACCCTTAAGAAATATTTAATATATTTTGACAGGAAACTATTTAAATTGTGCTATCATCTGAAGCAGAATAAAAGACAAAACATCCCTTATGATTGTAATTAGTTTTTTAAGTGTTTTGAAAAAGCAGGGCCAAAATAGAACAATACTGCTGGTATATCTGTTACTGTTTAGTTTTTCCCTTTTGTCTGTTTTGATGTAGATTGAAAATATCCCTCTGCAAAGTACTGTTAAATTCTCTTTGTTGCATTATTAGTGGGAGAAAGAGAATTACAATTCCCCCAACTAGACGGAAGATAACTAATTATTGCTTTTGCATTATATATGGAGGCAATTTGGGGGGAGCCAAATGTATTTTCCAAGTTGCATTTAAAGTGAAGACTATAGTAGTCTTTACAATGTATCCTTATGTATAAACTTACACATCTTTATGGAATCTATCCAATTTCCTGGGTTCGCACAGTACACCGAGTCGTAAACTGACTATACTGTTTCGATTTTGCACTACACACTAAGCTAAAATATGGTTGGCTACTTTGGGGTTTCATCCAGGAGATGTTAATAAACTCCACTGAGGAGTAGGATACAATGGCAGGAAAATCTAATGGGGAAAAGAGCTCAAGATGGATGAAAGTTCCATAAAAAAGAGAAATTAAGAGCATAATTGCACACAGTTTCAACTAGGAAAACAGATAGAAAACCCCAGAATAAACCGATGTGGCTGCCCAAAAGCTAATGAAAATGTAAAAGTAAGGCAAGATAAATCTAGAAGGGGGAAATGTGATATGCAGGTAGCCCAGATTTGAAACCTTGATATCAGGAAGTCTTTTAAAGCAGGGATTGTCCTAGGTTTGAGAAGATGGCTTCCTTGAGATTCCTAAGTGGGATCTCTCCAGATTCTTTGCAATTTACTCTAAACAAAGCCTAACGTCAAGTCCCAAACTTGCAGGGGTCGAGGGGGATACACAGTAAGGGATTGTTTTATGGAGTCTAATAAGAAATCAAACCTCTAGTTAGGAACCCTCCTAAACAGCTTTACTACTTGTAATAAAGAAACAGCAAGCATCTAAATGGTCAACAATATCACACAGATACAATAATATATTTAAACACGGCTAAGCTACTTATACTGTATGAGATTAATTTATTTTGTTCTGCAGAGAGGTTTGCTGGGAGCCTAGGAATCCATTCTCACCCTTATACTATGTTCTAAAGCATTTCTTTCCCCAAACTGATATCTTTAGTACATGTTTAAACAAATTAACAATTAAGAAATTGGGCATGTAGGAAAAAAGGCAACACGGCTGATAATGGGATTGGGAAGTGAGCCTATAATGGCAGACCAAGGGAACTGAATGTGTTTAGCCTTGAGAAAAAGTGACTCAAGGATAGTACTTTTCAAGTATTATGTGTCACAGAGAAGGAACAATCCTGTTCCTCATCATCTCAGAGCGCAGCCCATAAAATAATGGCCTAAACTGCAAGGCCACAGATTCTGGCTGAAATATAAGAAAAAAGTCCCAACCGTTAGAGGAGTTCAACAGTGAAACCAATGACTCAGGGGAGTGATGAATTCCTCTTCATAGCATTTGTTCAACCAGAGGCTGGGCCTCATCTATAGGAGATGCTTTCATTTAGATTTCTGCACAGAACATGGGCTGATCTCATTGGCCTTAGAGCCCCCATCCAACTCAGTTAAACCTGCCACTATGATCCTCTTCAAGAAAGTGAATCTGCCTGATCTTCTCTGCACCTGTGGAATCTGCTTCATACTGGGCTGCCGTTAAAGACAATGCAAGATGTTCATCTAATGCAAGCTGCCAAAGCCTGTGTTGCTTAAACTGAACATACGTTTACACACACACACACACACACACACACACACACACACACACACACACACACACAAACACATCATTCAACCACTTTTCAGGAGCTATTTGGGCAGCTAGTCAGCTTCCAAGCCTTAGCTGCTAAGACTGACCAAACGTATAGGCTGCCTGCTTGACTATTAAGAACGTGATTTATTGCTCCGCTTCCAGTGTGGAATGTAAGAAAGAGGACATTCTCTGTTCCTGTCCTAAAGTTGGAGAATAGATAGACCCATTGGAGTACACCCTTGTTTGCATTCAAGAATCGATGTGCATTTGGATTTTGCCTGAAGTGACTTCTAATCAGTGTTACATTTGGTTTTAAAATGGTATTTAAACTGCCTCAAGTGCAGGAGAAGCAGAAGAAAAATATTTTCAATAAATAAATGCCATAACCACTGTTAATCTCTTGAAGCATATCCAATTTTTAGCATTGCAGGAAGAAAACAGAGCTGCACAGTAGTGATTTTTCTGATATAAGTTTATTATTTATTTATTTATTATTTCTAACTTATATCACATATACCATTTAGCATGTATGCATAAAGAACAGAGAGAAATATATTTATTAGAGTTGTGAAAAACCTGCCTGATCTACTTCTGAGTGTTGGATACAGTACCCCAAAAATAGCCTTGCTAGGTTGCTCTAAGGGTAGTTTATCCTGACTCTTTTCCAATTCCAGAGTGCAATTTGGTAATTTATTTATTTTATTTATTTTATCCTGCCTGTATTATTTTTATAAATAACTCAAGGTGGCAAACATACCTAGTACTCCTCCCTCCTCCTATTTTCTCCACAACAGCAACCCTTGAGGTGAGCTGGGCTGAGAGAGAGTGACTGGCCCAAGGTCACCCAGCCGGCTTCCATGCCTAAGGCGGGACTAGAACTCACAGTCTCCTGGTTTCTAGCCCATTGCCTTAACCACTAGACCAAACTGGCTATTTAGAGCCTGTAAGTCTTGAGGGAGTAGACAGGATTCTCAGGGCTGTAAGCCACCTGTATATTAAATTCATGTCCTTCCTGGTTGGTTAAATCCTCCTATAAGGTGATATGTTGTCCAAAGGGTGGTGAATTGTGTGAGAAGGTGGTCTTACTTGTTTTGATGGAGGTGATGGTGCATCTCCTCCTCAAGGAGCCATCATTAGGCTCAGCATCGTTGCATCATTTCTGACTGGTATCCAGCTTTCCCTTTTTTTTAGAAAGGTTGGTGGGGCTGTAGCTTCAGAGGGTCTAGGAGGAAGTAGATAATTTGGGGTTCAGACCCAGTTTAAAGATAGCAATGCCTGTGCTTGTGGATGACCTCTGGCAGAATCAGGATAAAGGTGATGTGATTCTCCTGGACCTCCTTGACCTCTTGCTGGTCTTTGATACCATCAATCATGGTATCCTTTTGGGAGTAGGGGGCACTGTATTGCAGTGGTTTGTATCCTTTCTTCATGGTCATTTCCAGTTAGTGTTCACAGGGGAAGAGACTAAGCCCAAGATCCTTGCTTGGCAAGGTTCCTCAGGGCTCAATTCTTTCCATGCTCCTATTTAGCAGCTATCTGAGGCTACTTAGCGACAGTTTCACCAACATGGGGTCAGGTATCATTCATGTGCAGATGATGCCCATTAGCTGATCAAGTGATGCCGTAGAGCAGGGGTGGGGAACATTTTTTCTGCCAAGGGCCATTTGGATATTTATAACCAGGGACCGGGGTGGGTGGGGGGCGGGGTTTCTGGGATTTCTGTAGACTGGGGGCCGGAGTTTGTGGGCGGGAGCCAATCATGTGGAAGGGGCGGGGTTTGCAGGCAGGAGCCCCACGGGCCTTAGGCGGGAGCCCCGCGGGCCTTATACAGCCCGTGGGCCTGACGTTGCCCACCCCTGCTGTAGAGGATCTGTTTCAATGCCTGGAGGCTGTTAGGGTCTGCATGCAGATGAACAATCTTAGGCTCAATGCTAGCAAGACTGAGGGGTTCTGGATTCATGGCATCTCTGTTTTGCTTTTGATAGGATGACACTTCCCAGATGGAACTGGTGGTAATTTGAGGGTCTTCTTAGATTCACAATTCCTTTGGGAAGACAAGGTGGCACCCATGGGCCAGAAGGCCTTTGCACAGATCCATCTTGTGTGTATGCCAATTATGCCCTTCCCTGGATTGGGAGGCCCTATTTATAGTCACTCATGCCTTAGTCATCTTAGTTATAGACTACTGCAATAAACTCTACATGGGACTGCCCTTGAAGACCACTTTGAAGCTACCACTGATCCAGAGTGTGGTGGCCTTCCAGTCAATTCTGGAAGCAATATAAGGTGCTGCTTTTACTATAGCTTTATGGTTCAGGGCCAGGGCCTTTCTCCAATTATGTCTGACCATCTTATTAGACCTCTTGTCCATGGCCACCCCTGCCCTTTGGAATAGCACCCCAAGTCTGCATAGCCATGACCCTGCTGTCATTTAGGAAAGCCATAAAATGTGGCTTTTTCAGCAGGCTCTGGGCAAGATGATGTCTGGCTCTGCATTGATACTGGGATATTAATTCATTGGTGCTATACTGTTTTTCTTCCCCAATATGGTAGTTTAACATGGTTTTGGTTGTTTTTATCTTTTAATGTCACCCTGAACTGCTTCAGAGATTTGAGGCAACTTATAAATTGAACAAATTAATAGATAATTAATCAATTAATTAATTAAAATTTGGGCAGCACTGAAGGAAGGTGGTTGTGCCTTTGTCAAAAGCCCTGTCTCTGGAATTTGAAGGGATAGGTGGAAATAAAACTATCCTCAAAATTATTCTTTTTCTGAATTGTCTTCTTGGAATGTTGACATTTGGAGCTATTGGGGGCAATCCACGCTACATTTACCCTCAAAGCAACAGATTTGATTTGATATGATATGAGTATTGACTCCTGGTGACTGCCTGGACCAGTCCCTGCAGTTTTCTTGGCAAGTTTTTTCAGAAGTGGTTTGCCATTGCCTGCTTCCTAGGGCTGAGAGAGAGTGACTGGCTCAAGGTCACCCAGCCGGCTTTTATGCCTAAGGCAGGACTAGAACTCACGGTCTCCCAGTTTCTAGCTTGGTGCCTTAACCATTACACCAAACTGATTTTCTGATGTGATATGAATGCCTTGGAAATGCCATTGGATGTCCCCAAAGCTCTGGAATGAGAATTGGAGATTTTTGAACCAAGATCAGGGGTATTGTAGGTGTGAGTACAAATCTGCCTTGAATTGCCCTAATTCTTTCCATATTCAGACTTTGCTCCAGGTTGCAGCAGAGCCTTAATGTTTATACTTAAATATTCAGTGTCAGCCAACTGAATTTTGCTTTGTGCTAATATAGCATAATGTTCTCAAAAGTAGAATGTGCCCCTAACTGTACGTGGGAAGTTGCAAATCCTTCCCTGAAGCCTAATGTGGAATTGTTCGTCATGATTGCCTGAAATATTTCACTACTTCCTGACTACGATCTTTCGCAACATTTATCTTCTTAATTGATCTCTTCCTTCTGTTGATGGTTTTTCTTCAACACTGAAGAAAAACATTGTTGTCATTTCTTTCTCTTCTCCCATGCCAAACTGTGTGTGGGTGTGGGTATGTATTCTAAAGCTCTAATGATAATTTCCCACAGGGTTATCATATACTTAGCCACAAGATGGCAGCGGGAGTTAAGTTTATCAGACATGAAGCTGTGTTCTTCCTCCAAGTTTTTCTTCATTCCTCCAGGCAGTGGGGATTAGAAAATAAAATTAGTTACAGATCAGTTCTGCTTTCTCCTATATTCAACATTCTTACTGATCCATTTTATTTCTACCCATCCCTATTATGGGAAAATATTAAATGAACCTCTTACATTTTGCAATGGGTTTCAAGAACACAGACTTTTGCCTGCGTTCCTGAAGCCTCTTGGACCGCAGAATCTCTTACTCAACTTCCTTGTTGCATTTTTGTCTAACTGTGCACGTTGTAAAACCAAAACACTGCTTACTAATTTATAAAATTGAAGCCAGAGACTTAAATCCTTAAGTGGTGATGCTGGATGCTTTTTTCCCTGTTTGCTTTCAACAAGATTGCACCATCTCCCTGCTCTGCTGGTGAATAGCCAGTCGCCCAGAACATACAACACCACTCTATTCAGAGTGGAAAATGCATGAGGGTTCAGGCAGAGAGTTCTCAACATGAAAATATACAGTGAAATAGACCCATGGTGATTTTAATTCATATATGAGAAGGGTGGCCTTTACCCAATGGTAGTTAAGTCTCTTGTGGCACAGACTAACAGTAGCATTGCAAATAACATTACTAGGTTGAATATGCAGGCATTAAAGAAATGGCACAACTTTTAAACATCTTCCATAAGCAGGCATGTCTAGAAAGTGCAATTCTTGTTTCAAGGGAAAAAAAAAAGAGGTACCACATGGTGGGGAATGAGATATAATGAGATCATGTCTAATTGACTACAATTTTCTCAATCAATATTCCCTCAGAGCTTTCCGTTCAGCCTGGCATAAGATGCGATTCCATTCATCTATACCCGGCTCTCATCACATTGTTCCTCCTGAGGCTATAAGTGAAGTAATCTTTTCTGATGTCATGGCTTGCATTTTAGAACACTGGGTATAAACCTGCAGTATATTAAAATGCAAGGCTGCTGATAGAATTATGCTACAAAGGATTGTGAAAAGAACAGCATTCAGAACTCTGGAGTAGCTATGGAGAGGTTTCACAGGTTTAAATTGTCTAATGAGTAGTGTAACATTTAATCCACAGACTGATGAAATATCCCAGCAGCCACTAAAGGGATCAGGCCTTGACATTTTTTAAAGACTGCCATACATTTTGTTGTCACTGGCTCATAACCAGCACTGGATCTTTGCATATAAATAAAGTGACCCACCAGGAGCCAAAGGTCTTGCCAAACCTATTTTTCTACCTATTTTTTTCTAATGGGGACAATAATGGGAAATATTGTATGAAACCTACACATTTCCTGCTTCCAGTTGGTATATGACACGTTCAAGGGCAAAAGCCCAATTTGTCAATTGGCTGAGTTAGTTATCAAAATGGGCAGGTGAAAATAACAAACAGCTCCGTGACACATGCCTTTCATTCAATCAAAATGTTATATGGGTAGCTTGAGAACGGCCTGAGGCAAAGTAGGGGTCATAGAGAGCTGGTTTCCCCAACTTGGGATCCTATCAAGTGTGGGTTGGGAATTCTTGAAGTGACATTCCTAGTATACCTACATGAGTACCAACTTTGGAAGATTGTTATTGTGTGTTTCTTAGGATTGTTCAAAGCATTAGAATGAGGCACTTCATTACGGTTTGTCTGTAGCTTGAATCATGTCAACTGGATTTCTATTTTCTCAGTGGAAACGTTTCGCTCCTTATCCAAGGAGCTTCTTCAGTCTGAGCAAAGTTAGTAAGGGAATCCTTAAATATGTTTCTAGGTGGCTGTGTGACCTTGCACCTGGTGCATATTTAAGGATTCCCTTACTAACTTTGCTCAGACTGAAGAAGCTCCTTGGATAAGGAGTGAAAGGTTTCCACTGAGAAAATAGAAATCCAGTTGACATGATTCAAGCTACAGACAATTCCACCTGGATGACTGAGAACCTTCATAGACAGATTCATTACGGTTTGTTGGTGCAAGCAAAGCGTTGCTTGGAACATTAAAGCAGCCACATCCTGCAAAAGGGTTAAGGCTTTCTCTGCTTTTTCTGCAGTCTACACAGTCACTTATATGATGGTAGTTGGGAAGCACTGTCTTTGCACACATGCAGACAGCTGGGGTAAACCTTCAAAACCTCTGGGCCAATCCTTCTGGAGGGCATGATTGCTTTAACGCTCCAAGAACAAATACTTCATTCATGCAACAGACTTTGCAAATTGCCTCCTTGAATGCTTTGCTCAGCTGTACTGTTTATGACATTCCTTACATCAGAGCTTTCCAAACTTTTCATGTTGGTGACACACTTTTTAGACATGCATCATTTCGCGACACACTCTTACAGCAGGGCACAAGGCAGGCACTAGGACCTGCGCGGAATCACAGCAGGTTTGGAGGCAGCAGGGCACAAGGCAGGTACTAGGACCTGCGTGGAATCCTGGGAGGCAGCAGCAGCCGCGACACACCCAGACACTGCAGCCGACACACTAATGTGTCCCGACACACAGTTTGGAAAGCTCTGCCTTACATATTCAGATACTTAACTAACAGACATGGAACCTCAATGCCACTATCCCAACCTTGCCTACTTGATTACCTGTAGCATTTTGCTCAAAAGTTAAGTATGGCCCTTTGCACCCAAGGTTGCATACCCATGCAATAGAAGATCTGTTGTTATTGCCATCATCATCACCATCCTCCTCCTCATCACAATCACTGGTATGATTTTGTTGGGGTTTGAATATACCCAGGAATTTACAGATAGATAAATTATACTGGAGAGGCTTGATATCTAGGTGAGAGGGGAATTATTCTGCAAGTCACCCAATTAGCAGCCATTGTTGTAGGGATGATGTGGCAGTGATGACTCATACTACAGGTGCTGTGATTTAGTTGGGTGTGGCAGATGATGAGAGTGACCTATAATGTGATTGGTCAGTTTATGTATATAGGCAGAGAAGATCTGGTGTTCTTTCTTCTCGTTGCTGTTAAACTTCTCATCGCTGTATTCCATCTCGTTGCTGTATCATTTGTTACTGCTGTTGGATGTATTTGGACTACGTATGTATATAAAGTAAATAGGCTATTTTATCTAATCTCTGCTTGAGTGTCTATTTACTGCATAGAACGTGGATCACTGGTGTCTTGGAAAAGGAGCAGGCCGCCCCACGGTGCGCACTCTGGCAGATTTTAGGCAATTTAAGAAGGATAGCAACAAAATGAAATGTACCCAAGGGCAAGAGAAATGGAGGCATTTGAAGATCAGGAGGCCTGTGAGGAAAGACTGAAGGAACCGTATTCTTCTGGGTAAAAAAGAGATTAAAAAGCAATATGGCAGCCATCTTCAAATACTCCAAGTGTTGATTGATGGGGTCAATCAGATGGGGCAAATTTTGTCACTGATGCTTCAAAAGAAGGAGTTCAGATTAAATAAAAGACTATTTTGACTAAATATTAGCAACTATTTTCTAATTATGATACTTACTCAATAGTGGAACAGATGGTCCCGGAAGACGAGAGCCCATCATTAGATATGTTTGAAGCAGAGACTAGATGGCCACATTTAGAGATGATGTAATGGCAATTTTTTGCATTAGTGAGTATAGGATTGGATTATCTTTAAATGCACAGCTGTAACAAACTGGGAATCAAACCAAGTTTCCCCAAACATTCCATTTTTTACATGACAGCTGGAGAAGTAGAAAAAAGAAAGCTTTGCTCAGATTTTTTCATCGATTTCTTTTGATAATTAATTTAAATGATTGAAAATCAGTATTGTATTGGAGAGTTCATTTTGATTTTATGAAAATCAACATATGTTCTACAATGTGTAAACTTTCTCACTTATTTTGTCACATTTTCTAATTACCCCATTCATAAGGGAAATCCATGATATCAAATTCTATGAATAATGCATTTTGGCTGTGATAGTCACATAAAGATGCTGCTTTTTTATGAATTTGACAGACACATCCATCCATATAATTTAGGAGATAAACAAAAAGACATGTGGAATTGCATAATTAATGTTTCTGTTTTCTCTTTTATTGATCTTCCGTATTTGTTTTAACATAATTCTTGTCAGATACAGTTACATTCTCTTATTCATTTCTGGCTTTCCCAGCAATTCGTTATTTTTATTCATTTAATGCATCAAGATTAGATAACCTATCACTTTGTTATCACTTCATAACAATTTTCTCACCCCAAATGTTTAAAGGCAATTTGTGATATTTCATTCATTTTATTTCCTATTTTGTCTTAGGAATATTTTCTGCATGCTTTCTCCTTCTTTAACTTGCTCTGATTCTATTTCATATTTTAGAAGTAAATACAAATTTTCTATAACAAATATTATGTTTTTCGCTTATATATTATCTTTTATAATATTTGTTCTATTTATCAAAGATATTCAATTAAAGAGATCAAATTTGAAAATATTCAAACCAAGGTTTAGTTAATTTAAATTTTCTTTGTATGTCTCAATAAGATGAAACATTGTTCCAACAAAATACTTATAACTGAAAAAAATACCATATTCCTCGCAGAATGTCATTTGCATTTACTCCTCCATCCAATTTTTTGTTATGTGATTTAACTTTTGGCCCTAATCCCTTGGAACTGGGAAAGAAAGGATGTTGTGGAATCTTAAAGGTTAACATTAACAGTCCATTTATTTGTTTGTTTGTTTGTTTATCAAATTTATATAGCCGCCCATATATATATAGCCGCCCATCTCACAGGAAGTGAGACCAGAAGTCATATATCAGAAATATCCTAGAATATTTTGGTATTTCCCTTCTTCTTAAGTTTCAGGGAAGCTAAACCAATTATAAGGGTACATGAGAAATAAAAAACACTAACCTCCTTTCCTTATTGCAGAGAGTTAACTAGTGTAATGCATTACAACTAGTGTAATGAATTGGCTGCTTAAGGCACCTACCTCAGTCTACTTCTGCATGCAGTAATTGCCTATG
The DNA here is from genome assembly GCA_023362775.1 of Charina bottae. Classification (NCBI taxonomy): domain Eukaryota; kingdom Metazoa; phylum Chordata; class Lepidosauria; order Squamata; family Charinaidae; genus Charina; species Charina bottae. The sequence goes on along the minus strand of JALMGJ010000044.1, from coordinate 3,374,745 downwards.
CATATAAGTACAAATACAAGAAATATAGAGGAAACAAAGAAGTAATATCTTCTTTTCCTTTATACATCTAAGTCTACTTTAGTTGCAAGCTATGGCATGCAGTGCATTTGACCCAAGCTGTATTCAGAGGACATCCAACCTCGGTGGGCGTGGCCATTCCCAAAGAGTGACTTATTTTTTTTTTCTGATCAAAGTTTTTATTATTTTTTAAAACAAAGATAAAAAACAAAAAACAAACAAAAAAAAACCCACTACAAAAAAAAAAAACTAAAAGTGTAAAAACACAAAATAAAAGACTTTTCGAAAGTTACATACATACAGGTGACTTCCAGCTTTCAACAGCAAGAATATACAGCAATTCCCATAAACAAACCCTTCCTCTATATCAAACCATAACCACATTATTTCTATAAATCCCTCCATTAACACATATACAAATCTCTAATACAATTGCTCCTTCCCCTTACAATATATATATATATATATATATATATATATATATATATACATACATACACATACACATACACATACACATACACATACACATACACATACACATACACACACATACATACACACATACATACATACACACACACATATATTTAAATTTCTACTTCAAACTTCCCTCCCTCTTAAAAAACAATCCATTTAAAAAAAATTCTTTCTACTACTATTCTATATACTTCTGTCTACACAATAGGCATCCAATTATAGAAACAAATAAATTGTCTGCCTTTATAATAAAAAATCTTAACCCTATTAGACCTAAAAAACAGTATAAAACATTATTATATCTTATCAATATCCTTTAAGTTTTACAAATCTATAATCCTATAAATCCTATTCCAAACCATGCAGCTGCACGGGCAGTTTTAGGTGGACCAAGATTGACACACATAACACCTCTGCTCCGTGAGCTGCATTGGGTGCCAGCTTGCTTCCGGGTCCAATTCAAGGTGTTGGTTATCACCTTTAAAGCCCTACATGGTATGGGCCCAGGTTATCTGAGGGACCGCCTCATCCCCATTACATCATCCCGTTCCACCCGATCTTGCAGAGAGGGCATGCTGCGGACCCGCTCTATGAAAGAATTCAATCTAGCGGGGTCTCGGAGATGAGCCTTCTCTGCAGCAGCCCTATGGAACATCCTTCCTCCAGAGATAAGACAGGCCCCTTCACTCCTGGACTTCAGGAAAAAATTAAAAACTTGGCTCTGTGATCTCACCTGGGGCAAGAAGGAAAGTGGTCAAGCTTGGGGATGGCTGATTTCTTAGAGCCGCCTCAAATATTTTAAATATGTTTAGCTTCACTGTAAGAACCACCCGCCACTTGGACTTTATTGTATTTATATTTTATTGTTGTTTTTATTGTATTTTAATGGTGTTGTTGTGGCTTTGAACCGCCCAGAGTCCCTCCTTGAGGGGGAGATGGGCAGTCATAGAAATTTAATAAATAAATAAGAAAAGAAAAGAAAAAAGAAAAGAAAAGAAAAGAAAAGAAAAGAAAATCATATTAGTCTCATTATCAGTCCAATTAAATATTCTTAATTTTTATAAATTGTCTGCCTTTATAATTAACAATCTTAACCCTAATTATGCTTAAAAACAGTATAAAATATTACCAGAACTTGTCAATACCTTTTAAATCTTAGAAATCAAAAATCCTGTAAATCATGTTAACCTCTTTATCAGTCCAATTAAATATTCTTATTTTTTTACCCCTCCTCCAAAGAGTGACTTCTCATGGTGAAGTGAATTGCATATCAATTTGCCTAAAGAGGTTTAAAGAAATACCACTAGTTTCAGATCAGCAGCTTCACATGAGATCTCTCTTTGAAACATTGTTTAAAAAAAATATGATCACTTCAAAAGATTCAAATGCGCTTTGGCTGGTTTCTGGGTGTCTCTGTTCCTACTTATCTTGGAATAAGTCCCGAGGAATTCCACAGGACTTATTCCTGCATAGAGGCATATAATCCTGAATTGCCTTATAGCTACGTATGGTTTGGGGGCTGTTTCTCTTTGTTTTTTGTTATCATTTATAAATCAAATATGCCATTTTATACTGCATCTGTCTGGTTGTACAGTATTTTGCATTTTATTTTATATGACTGCAAACCATCTTGAGATTTATTATAAAGGGAAGAGTTTTACTAACATATTAAATAAATAAATAAATCTAGGGGATTGCCGCTGTTGAGTAATTATGCAAGTAATCCAATGGGAATAAGCCTGCGATGCACACTTGCCAGGTTCGTAAGAAGAATACTACTGGGGACTCTAATATGAGATAAGGAGAACTGAAAGAGAAAAATCACTGTTTTGAAAGTGATTCAAACAGGGTGCTTTGGAATAGAACAAAAATGTCTCAAGCTAGGTCAGTGTAAGCAAAATGGAAAAAGCGCTATGGGACTGTAGAAGCCAACATCACTTCTAAACGTTTTTACATCGAATGAATGGAACACAATTGCTTTTGGATTGTTTCAGTCATGAAAAGGCTGGAGAATATATATATATATATATATATATATATATATATATATATGTAAGTAGTGTAGATAAGTGAGGCTCGATTGGATAACTGAAATTTGCAAGTTATGCTTCTGACTTACGGCCAGTTGAGATAAGGAGCAAATTTGTGGCAAAAACACAAAGTAATATTATCTTTCTGGGCAGTTTTCATCAAAATTACCTGATAATCTGATAGCCAGGCTAGATTTGTTATTTACATCTTGAGCTCTTATATGTATGACACTTAAACATTAGCACAGGGAACTGATTTGGATGAGAAGAGGGGAATACCTTATATACTGCGGATAAGCCAAGAATTTTAGGTGCCAAAATGCACCCCAAAAATGGGTTCGGCTTATCCACGGATGGGCTTATCCATGAGTAGATATGGTAACAGTTTTTTAATGTACCCATATTTACCATATATACTCATGTATAAGCCCATCTGTGGTTAAGCCAACCCTTGAATTTTTAACCAAAATACTACAAAAAATGCAGGTCAGTTTATCTGTGGGTGGTACATTTTTCATGGTATTTTGGTTAAAAATTCGAGGGTTGGCTTATCTGCAGATGGGCTTATCCATGAGAATATATGGTAACTTCTTGCTTTGGGCCTGATCATATTTGAGTAGCACAGGTAGTACTGTGACAGATATTAACCATCCAATTTCAGTGTTCCCAGTCCTCCAGGAAACACTCCAACATTTGAGCAGCCTTACGTAATTCAGTGGATAAGGAGAAATTGAGATGAGTATCATAAGCATACTGAATGATTGTCCCAGTGGTTTCATTAGAGACTTAAAAATGCCCAGGGAAAGAATAAAATATTGTGGTTTCCCATGATACGGTTGTGGGAAATCCCTAAATGTCACTTTCTGGAAATAATCCTGCAGAAATGTGACCATCATTTCACAGTGCCCAACTCTAAGTTCATCGAACAAGATACTATGGGAAATATGGGAAAATAGTATCTACAAGGCAGCCCAAGAAAATCCACAGGGGTTCTTGTCCCAGAATTCCTGGCTCTTTTTTCAGCAGAGTTCTTCCATCAAACAGCTAGTGCCACTTTGGTTCCAAGTTTATTGCTGAAATGAGAGTGGAATGGGTCAAGATAAGCCAATTCTTCCTCTCCAAGGAAGACAGTGCAATTATCACAGATACTCAGATCCATGGGTTGTTTGTGTTTCAAAGAGTGGATGCTCAGTTCTATATTTCAATAAATCTTCTGGTAAGACAAATAGAACACAGCACTTCCCAACTGGTTTGCCCCCAATATCCAAGCAAACGGAACTGAGCTACGCTGATATCAAACGAGTCCCAGTCAGTTTTCAGTATGTAGTGCAATGTCAGAAATGACAAAGTTAAAAGGAAACCTTGAAGTCATCTAAATTCCATCCTTTAAATTATATTATACTGTATGTATTATAGTTAGCATTTATTTAGTGATGAAGATAGTAAAAAGGTTGACTTACAAAGAAAATGTTTATATGAAATGTTGTATTACTTATGTAGCTTTTTCCCCTTTGCCAAGAATCACACTCTGAAATTAATGAAATTACTTTTTGGAATGAGTGAGTTGTAGAGATATTTTCAGGCACTGAAAGATATGAAATATGTTTATGGATACTATCAAAGAATCAATTAAAATAATTTTCAGTGTCATGGATTAGAGATGAATGAATGTCATTGTAACAAGCAGCGTTCACTTCCTTCCACATTTTGGCTCGTTCCCTGCTTGATTGGTCCTGATTTTTCAAGTTCACACTTCTGTCCTTAAAGGAGGTAGCTTTTAGGAACCTGCTGCAGGTCCTAGGCCTGCCAGCCAACAACTACAGCTCTAGTCAGACATTTGCATATTGGAGAAGGGCTCTGCATATCTACAAGTATGGAGATCATCCATGCCATTTATGCCTTTTTGGTATTCTGCTGGGGCCATAATCCATATGATGTCCTGCTTTCCTTATGCATTCGCTCAGCGCTTGAGAAGTTTCCTGAATGCCTCTAGTGACGGTGCTGAATCTTATTCTTATTTACGCAGGCTCCTTACAGTATTGTATTTTTCCTTTCTCCAGGTCCTCAGTGTACTGATTAGCATTTTTAAAAAATATTGGCTTTGCTCTTGATGATGCTGTTATAGTGGTCCCATAGTTTCTTGGTGCTGTCAGTTAACAAGCAGCATCTTGATTCATTATCTGTTGACCGATTAACACTAACGTCCTAATGATATGATTACTATGCATCATTCCTTAGATAAATAATGAAGGAGGAGGAGGAGATACATTGTAATGGCTGCTGATTCCCAAAACACCACCTTCGGGCAGCAGCTGTTGCATTTTCCTAATTTGATGAGAAAGAAATGGGGTACAACTTTCTTACATACAGAATGCATTAATGGGCTGGATTCAAGTTATTAACTTCATTTCCCTTGAGTCTTCCCTACTCCTTTCTAGATGACTAAGCAATTTGGAGACAGAAGGTTTTGATTTCCTGTGAAAATCCCTGTAAAAAATGTTCCTTATTTAATTCTTTTGGCATTTGTTATTGTTAACGCTTTGCATTGAAAATCTGGTGGAGAACTTGCTGGACATTCAAATAATTCCCACATCTGAGGCCAGCATTTAATTGCTGCACTGTAGAATACGTGAGAGGGCGCGCGATGGCTCAGTGGTTAAGACGCCAGGCTTGTCGATCGTAAGATTGCAAGTTCGGAGGTTCGAATCCCTAGCCCTGCGTGCGGAGTGAGCTCCCGCACTCACCCCAGCTCTTGCCAACCTAGCAATTCGAAAGCATGCAAATGCAAGTAGATGAATACCATTTGAGTACCACTTTGGTGGGTAGGTAACAGTGTTCCACGCACGTCATGCGACCACATGACCGTGGAAGCGTCTTCGGACAATGCTGGCTCTTCGGCTAACAAACGGAGATGAGCACCGGCCCCTAGAGTCAGACACGACTGCACAAATGTGTGTGGGGAACCTTTACCTTTTTACTTCGGTGGGTAGGTAACAGCGTTCCGCGTGCATCATGCTGGCCACATGACCGTGGAAGCGTCTTCGGACAGCGCTGGCTCTTCGGCTAAGGAACAGAGATGAGCACCGCCCCCTAGAGTCGGACACGACTGTGCAGGGGAAAACCTTTACCTTTACTTTAGAACAGGGGTCGGCAAACTTTTTATGCCGGGAGCCATTTTGACATGCTCGTGCACATTTTGAAATGCTCGAGAGCCAGGGGGCGGGTTTTGCGGGCGGGGGCCAATCGCGTGGAAGGGGGCGGGGTTTGCAGGCGGGAGCCAATCGCGCGGAAGGGAGTGGGGTTTGGGGGTGGGATCCAATCGCGTGGAAGGGTAAGATACAGGGCTGCGCTGCGCTTGGCCGGCTGCCCCGGCCCTCGCTCACCTTCCATGGCCGGTCCTCGCGGGCCGCCGGCGACACTCCCGTCCCGCTGCACCCCAGCTCTCCAAGGCACGCAGGCTGGCCAAGGCGGAGGCGCTGCTGGCGGCGCGCATCTCTGAGCCGGTCCGGGTGCGCTGGCGCTGGGCTGTGAAGCTGGACGAGCCGCTGGACCTGGAGCGCTTCCGCGCGCAGCTGAGCGAGGCCCCGCGCCAGTCTTTTTGGAGCGCTTCCGCGCGCAGCTGAGTGAGGCCCCGCGCCGGTCTTTTTGGAGCGCTTCCGCGCGCAGCTGAGCGAGACCCCGCGCCGGTCTTTTTGGAGCGCTTCCGTGCGCAGCTGAGCGCTGGGCTGTGGAAATGCGCTCCAAAAAGACCGGCGTGGGGCCTCGCTCAGCTGCGCGCGGAAGCGCTCCAGGTCCGGCGGCTCGTCCAGCTTCACAGCCCAACGCAGCTGAGCGAGGCCCCGCGCCGGTCTTTTTGGAGCGCTTCCGCGCGCAGCTGAGCAAGGCCCCGCGCCGGTCTTTTTGGAGCGCTTCCGCGCGCAGCTGAGCGAGGCCCCGCGCCGGTCTTTTTTTCGTGCCTCTGGGAAGCAGGGCCAATCGGGCTTCGCCTTGTTCAGCCCGCCTCTCTGCTCCCCTTTGGCGCGCGCTGATTGGTGGAGGCATCCTTCCTTCTGAGCCTCCACCAATCAGCATCTTTTTCTTCCCCAGGGTTCGCGCTGCTTCCGGAGACCGGCTTTCTGGATGTCGGGCGGCAGACAGAGAGAGAGAGCCAGAGCCGAGGGGCCAAAGAGCCAGATCTGGCTCAAGAGCCTCCATTTCCGACCCTTGCTTTAGAATATGTGACGTACCAGGGGAATGAAGGCACGGTTCCTCTAGGGCTTCTGCTCCAGTTTGATGTGTTGATCCACAGCACCTATTAGAACTAATCTAGCACGCTTGGAAAGCACCATGTATGGGAGGTTTCTTTTGAAATATTGTCCTTTCTCCCTTTTTGTATAAAAATACTGATTGATGTGACTTAAGTCTAGCTTAGAGATAAGGTGGATGGTTTTTTATCAAGAGAAAAGGCAGTGAAAAGGAGAAACAAAACACAATAGAGAAGGGAATAATTGTGTTTCTGCCAATGCATGTTTTTTTTTAAAAAAAGCCATGGCAGAGATATAGCATACTCCCTTTGGGAATTTTGAGGTATTTTTGCTATTGGTCTTTTAGTGTTTATCACTGGAGGGCAGTAATGTCTGAAGAGAAGATGAAACAAGAGCAAAACTTTGGATACATAATACACAACATGGTGTATGGATTTCCATTTTTCTCTTATGACTTCAGTTCTGTTTTTGCTCTGCACATTGTACACAGCATTGATCATTAGGAGAAGCTGTTTTTCGAAGCTAGCCTGGAGCCTCTTGATCTTTACTTATTTAATAGTTTCATAATCACCTGGAGCTCAAAGGACTCCATCTATGACAGCAGGAAAACAACATGTAATAGCTGGAAATTGATTTGCCATTTTTCTTGAGAATTTGGTGAAACTTCGAGCCATTAGAGCCTGCTCGAGATCTCCTGACTTTCTTCCGAGAGCAGTACATTCTCTTTCGTTTCTGAACAATAATGGCCATCCCTGTATTTATGCACCTGTATTTCAAATATGCCTTAGCAAAATTGACAGGTGGATTGTTACTCAGTTAAGTCATTAACAATTGTATCCTTCCTGGTATGCACAGATGCACCTGCAAATTAACCTTCATTAGCACCACCACTTCAGAGGGCAGGCTTATCTCCATGGCTCTTGTGGTGGGCTTCTCTTCCTTTTTGTAACTTCTGAAAAGGCTTACAGTTCAGTAGAGATCCAGTAGAAGGCCACTGCATTCTTCTTGTTGCAAAAATAAATAAATATCTGCCATGTCCCTCATCCTCTATTATTTTAAAAATAATTTCCTTTTGATATTTTCAGAGCTGTAGCTCTTCCTTGAGCTGAAGAGATTTGCCATTATAAAGTGTATGGCACTTGGGTTTCAGGAAATTAGATATAAAATTGGAAATCTGAAGAGTGCACTGCGTAATAGTGATGAGGACACTCAAGGTGAATAGGATTTAATAACTGTTTTCCCCTCAATCTACCTTTATTGTCCAAGGTGATATGAGACGCCATTCAGAGAAATCCTGATTTTAAAAACTGCTTCACCATCAGAGGAATTTTCCCAATAACAGAATTATTAACAACAGAATTATATACATACCAAATATTGTTGTTATCAACAAAGCTCTGGTATTCTTCTGCAGCCATTAAAGTTTGGGATAAAAGTTGTCTAACATTCAAATAATTTTTTTAAATAAGGTAATGGTGGTTAAAAGTGAATGAATTCAAGCAGATCCATTTTAAGGAACTTGCTTCACAATTCAAACACAATTCAAACATTAACTTCAACCTGATGTCTCCATCTAAGTTTGTATATCCTTGCCTGAAGCAACACTGTCCTATTTACAGCTTGGACAGTATTTTCACCAAGAGCACTGCAAAACAATACATGTAATTATGTATTCTTGAAGTATTCTCCTCTTGTGTACCCTATGCTTAATTTGTTGAGTGAAATATATTACTAGCTTCCAGTACCTTGAATATTTTGTTTCATTTTAAATGATTGCAAATGTGTTTTTTCTGCTCTTTGTTGCTCGAATGTGACTTTCTTGTTGGACAATATAATATGAGGGTAAGGGGATTTGTGAGAACAAGGGGTCAGTTGCTAGGGGAGCTCCATATTTATGAGATGAATTTCACTGCTGCCAAAAATGAATGTTGGTAGGAGTAGATTAATCTCTATTTAGAATGAAGCCACAAATGGAAATTTAACACTATGGTAAGGACATATTCATGAGGGGCATGGTGGCTCAGCGGGTAAGACGTCAGGCTTGTCGATCGGAAGATCGCAAGTTCGGAGGTTTGAATCCCTAGCCCCACGTGACGGAGTGAGCTCCCACACTAGCCCCAGCTCTTGCCAACCTAGCAATTCGAAAGCATGCAAATGCAAGTAGATTAATAGGTACCACTTTGGTGGGATGGTAACAGCGTTCCGCGTGCGTCATGCCGGCCGCATGACCATGGAAGCGTCTTTGGACAGTGCTGGCTCTTTGGCTAACAAACGGAGATGAGCACCGTCCCCTAGAGTCGGACATGACTGCACAAATGTGCATGGGGAACCTTTACCTTAAGGACATATTCAGCCCTTGCAAAGTTCTGCATGAGGACATTCTTGAAATCTATTTCATTCAATATTTTAATTACTGAAGAAAGTAAGCATATGCTGATGCTATTTTCAAATGGCACAATAGGAAGAGACATTTGAGTTTTGTGCTTGGTGGATATAGATGGAAGTGATTATGTGAACCCATACTATCATCTTTTCCCAAGTAATTTTATTAAAGATTATAATTACAGTAGTAAAAACTAAAACAAACTAAAAAAGAGATCAAAAAATAGAAAGAAAGGGTAAAAGGTGCAAAGGGGAAATAAAGGAAAGACGTTAAGAATAGAAAGAAAAGAAAGAAAAGTAAGAAGATAGTAAAGAAAAAGAAAAGAAATATATAAAGATGTGACTTCCAATCTTCATCACAAGTATAAACAATTTTAGTAACTTTTCACCTCCTCTTAAAGTTATATATTTAAGATGAGTGGCCACATAAATTTTCTAAATCAATCAATCAAATCAGATATTGCCACATATTCACCTTTATATTTATGGTGAACAATTCCTAGCCACCCTGACAACTCTCTTAAGTTCTATAAGAACTTTAGGTAGCTACTGTATGTTGAAGGATCTAAGCTGTAAATTCTTTAAAATTGATACAGATTTGAATTCGAAATTTATTCGCTGAACTGCTGCACTGATGTTTTAGTATTACAGCAAAAGATCTATCTTTTGCACCCACACGCACCCCTTTTTTAATACTTCAACATAATAAAAGAAAGGGCTGAGCCTGAGCTGTTACACAAGATAACTATCCCATCTCCTTTTTTCAAGGAACCTCAGGTCAGCCTCTATATTTAGTTTTGATCAGTGATTTTTATTTGCCTTGGCATTCGTCTGCAAGCCAGACTCATGTACTAATTGCAAAGCAAAACACTTTCCCGGAGTGTGATCTTTGGAAGAATAAATAGTTGTCAAACTTGGTTTGTATAAAGTACAATTACAGAATTTAATTCCTGACTGTGTATAAGAGTTCCCAGAATAGAAAGGTTTGCAGAGAATAACAAGCTATTGTAACTCTGGGCTTCTGTATGTATAAGGCCTTTTCCAGATATTGGCATGACCACTCAACAGACATTGTTCAGCTATTCCTTTCTAAAGACTTTTCTGGTAAGAAAAAGAAGCGGGGGGGGGGGGGGCAAAAATTGGGGAGGCAGAACACATCCCTCCATGCTGCCAGGAAAACAGAGTCCTTACAAAAACAGTGCTTCCCAGTTACATTGGCCAGAAAACCAGAAGCGTACCATGATTGATAATATATTAAGAAGAGTTATGGACCAGATTCTGCCAAAGCCTAAATTGTGAGACTAAACAGGCTGGTTCAGAGTAGATTTTCATTTAACTAAGCTGGAGTGGACAATCCCTTTTGGTTCTGGCCTTCTGTTCTCAGGAAAGGTGAAGGTCCAGCAGCCCCCTTCGGCCACCAAATTTGCCACTTGTAAAAAATACTATGGTGGGAGCATTTGGATTCTGGCCTCCAATCCAGTTATCCTTGTGGGGCAACTCTGATTAATCCAATCACAGTTTTTGGAGGAAGGTCAGGTGCTGGTTTCCCTGGCACAACAATTGATTTATTTTGTGGAAAAGTCCAGGGAATTAGTAATTCCTTCATATTTTTGCCTAAACTCCCATCAGTCAACTTTACCACATTCTGGAAACGTCATGATTCTTACGAAAACCCCTTCCTTTTGTACAATACTCCTTCAAGCTTTCTATTTTCCAATTATATTAGATGCTACCCCTGAAAATTTCATCACATTTTGTCCCCAAACTCTTAAAGTTACATTCAGGCTTTAGAGGAACATAGACCAACATTTCCAGTGTACCAAATTTACCCTCATAAACATTTAACTTGCCTACAGGTTTCATCCTATGAGAGAGAGAGAGAGAGAGATTTACATTTTTTCCATGATGACAGTGGGCAAATGTTGCTCAGCTTTTCCAAATATTGCTCTACAGTACGTTGAATCCAATTAATCTGCCCTTTGAGAAATTTCAGATCATCTTGAACCAGTGATGAGTGATTTCTGCACATTTTTTATTTAAATCTATGGAGAAAATCAGCATGAATAATGTCATACTCCTTTCCATCCTTTCTAGGTATAAAAGAGACAGGAGCTGCTTACATCTTGTCTCAAAGCTCAATCAGAACAGATCCAAATGACACATATCATCTTACTTTCCAGTATTCAGTCATAATGGAATATTTGACTATAGTTAAGCAAAAGCATAGGGTCTATTTTTCAACCAGATTCTCACTTTCCCCTTAAAGCAGTAAGATTTGTTTGTTTATTTGATTGATTGATTGATTGATTGATTGATTTATATAGCTGCCCTGCTCACCCCTGGCACCCTAGGAAAAACAAAACCCCACTTAAAACAAACAAAACAAAAAACTCACACATCAATAACAACAGAGCTCATCTACCTGACCCAAAACAGCCAGGTCTTCAATGCCTTGTGAAAAGTTAACAGAGTTGGGGCCATCCAAAGCTCTGGAGTTCCAAAGGACTTATTCCTTCCCTCAAATAAGCATTAATTATTTCTGGGGTTTCAAGAGTATTTTAGATCCTGACAGTTTATACTAATAAGGAAGGAGATGGGGCAGATGGCATAGATGCTTTGAAGAAGTAGTAAATTTCAGTCCTACAAGCAGCATGTCCACGTACTCTGGTTGCATACATTTTAATATATCCAAAATAACATGACAATTGTATGTCCAACTTGCATCGATCTGTGATGCTATTAATGTTACTGTTTCTGTGGTGATATAAAGCCAAACAATTCCATCTTCAAAATGGAATGGATCATGATGGGTCTTTGAGAATTCTTCTGGATGGTCTCTTGACAGTGAGATAGGTTCTAAAAAGGTAAAGGTTCCTCCCACACATTTGTGCAGTCATGTCCGACTCTAGGGACCGGTGCTCATCTCCGTTTGTTAGCCGAAGAGCCAGTGTTGTCCAAAGACGCTTCCACGGTCATGTGGCCGCATGACGTGCACGGAACGCTGTTACCTACCCACCAAAGTGGTACCTATTCATCTACTTGCATTTGCATGCTTTCGAATTGCTAGGTTGGCAAGAGCTGGGGCTAGTGCGGGAGCTCACTCCGTCACGCAGGACTAGGGATTCGAACCTCCGAACTTGCGATCTTCCAACCGACAAGCCTGGAGTCTTATCTGCTGAGCCACCACGCCCCTTGAGATAGGTTCTACCCCACAGTAAAAATTAAACTAGATAGGCTGAGTGTAAATTGTGAAAGCCTTGTACTCTTCAACCAAGATTCCTTAGGTCAACTCATGTGAAAAGACTATTAGGCAGTGAGTTGAAGGTATGCTATTACAATGCCCATCTTGTCTTACCAATGCCAAGTATAGACACTAAAACCTTTTGGTGCTTATTATTGGTTTGAATCTCTGACCAGAAGATGAAATCTCATGACCACTGCATCACTGTTGCTTCTCAAGCCAAACCTAGTGCGCTATCTTGGAGTGGTCCAAATTTCAAATATTCATAACCATTCAGCACATTGAGGTTAATCAGCAGCTTCCCATTAGCCTTGGCATTCACTAAAAGCACCTTCTGGGTTGTACATTACTGAGTCTGGAAAATTGCCCCAAAGGTATAGCATACTGATATCTAGTTTATCTTCTCCTCAGATAAATCATCATAATATCTTCTGTTCTCTGTAATTTTTATAGTGACACCAACTCCCTCTTCTCTCCCTTAATTTTCCTCCAAAGCATATCCTGTGTTAATATATTTCAGTAATTATAATACTATTCAATGATAGACTAAGTACCATAACAATAAATTGATAACAGAAACTCGTCTAATAATCTATTTCATCAATTAAAATGCAACTAATTGCAAATAGCAGTAATTAATACTGAACAATTCAATCATTTTTATCACTTCTCCCTCAATATGCTGAACAATAAAATCAATTTTAACACCTTACCCTTAATTAAAATGCCAGCCCTCCTAAAATAATACCCTATTCCACTCTTCACACTGGCCAAGCTAGTATTGTCACATTCTATCAACAACTCATATATCTTACAAGTCATCTTATTCCTGAACTGGTAAATGTTTCTGGGATGAGAATACTGTATAGCTGAGTTGGGAAGACTGAGGTGCATATGTCAGCTTCACTAGGTAGACCAGACCAGAAAATCAACTCCACAGGAAGACCAGAAATGTACTTTATTGAAATAGGCAACCATCACTTTGACTTTTTTTGATCTCCCAAGGGATGCCCCTGACTAGAAGTATTAGCCATTGACAACTTTATGTTGAAATTATGGATGTAACTTCTAAGAATTATACTTACAGTTGAACAAAATGGGCTTCCGGTGGGGAATGGCAGACTGAGTGGCTGTGCCCGCGGGCTTAGCGATCGGAGCTGACAATGCGCTAACTTTTTTCGGGCTCTGGCAAGTTCTCCTGAAGCCCAGAAATGTTTTCCAGATAAAGGAAAACACCTGAAATCACCCAATCTGTCCTCCAGACAGCTGCATGCAGCCAGAAGATTGCAAACAGTGTTTCGCATTCAACTGGTAAGAGCTAACTAGGAGGCTGGGACGTCATCACTTTCCAAGCCACACTGTAGCCTTAAAGGGACACTAAGACCGGCCACCCCATTTCTAGATCACCAAATTTGTATTTTTTTTTAAGTATATGTACCCCAAGAGAGGCTTTCTACAGCAAGGAGAAGCTGGCTCTCTTGGTGCTTATTGTTATTTTTGGGATTACTTAAATTTTTTTTTTTAAAGTTTTGGATCTTGTTCTCTGTCCAAATATAAAGGAGAGTAAACAATTGTCTTCCTGTTATTATTTTTGTATTACATTTGAAGATATTAGCATTTTCCTACACATTGAATCGGCTGATTTGAACCTTCAGCTTTGTGTTTTCACTTTCCCTTGGGAACTGTCTGCTTATCTCACTTTCACTTGCATAAATACATTTCAAATTTTTTTCATATCTTCGACTTTCGCTGGTTAAGCTCCTAGGGGGCACCATAATCTACTACGTGAGACATGGAGGATTTTTTTCTGACTTCCATCAAGATTTTAAACAGATTTCTTCTGATTTTACCAAGCTTTTATGCAAGATATTCAGGACATCGTGGAAAATATAAGATTTAAAATGTGCCATCAGGTTGGGGATGTGGTGGATGAAACTGAGGAATTCAACATCGATAGAAATGTTTCTTCTAAGAGTGAGATTGGGATTTTTATTGAGATGCTGGATGAAGATTGGATAGTGGACTTGGAGAAATTTAACAGAGAGAGAGATCTGCAAACCACAAGTGAAATTGTCTTTCTGGTGGAACGCCATGAAAAGAAGCTGGAATTTTTGAGGGGGGCAGTCGGGCTGTTTGATTCTTTTAAGAGAAAAGCTCTGTGGACATTGTGGGGATATGTAACTGCTCTGGTTTATTTTGAAGTGAGATAAGGGTTAAAGAATGTCTATCTGGTTTGCTTTAAGGGTTTGATTGATGTCATTTGCTTTTAAGGATTTGGATTAAGATTATTAGGGTATAAAAATGTGTTCATTTGGATGGTTTTAAGGATTTGATTTAAGGTTACTGTTTTGAGTTGTCTTTGTTTTTTGGGTTTATTAAGATTATTAAAACTGTTGTATTATCAAGTATAGTAGCAGATAATCTATGTGCTTTTTAATTTGATTCTTATTTTAGTAGACAGAAATGTACACAATAGTGGCAGGAAGGGAATAATTAAATATGTGTTATCTTTTGGAGGGGAGAAAGATGTTTAGGAGTTTTATATGATTTTTTAAATTTAAATATAAGGGAGAGGAGTAACTGTACTTAGTGATTTTTATTGTGTGCCAAAGTGGAATGATTTATAGAAATAACGTGGTCTTGATTTAATATAGAGTAAGAGATTGATTATGGAAATTTTTCTATATCCTTGCTGTTAAAAGTCAGAAGCCACATCTTTTTGTAAATTTGAAAAAAAAAATTCTCTTGTGTTTTTGCACTTTTTTCAGTTCTTTTTTTCTTCTTTGTAGTTTTTTTTGTAGTAGTAGTAGTTTATTAATTGATTAGTCCTGTGACCTTATTTTTTTTGTAGTTTTTATTCTTCTCTTGAAACCTAATAAAATTTATTAATAAAAAAAAAGTAATTGGCATTTAAAATGGATTGCATGCAATTTGTATAAGATGATTATGTGAGCTCTCTAAAACAGCTGTAACAACAAAGAACTTTTTGAGGATGTGTTTATGGAGGTTACTAAAATGTGTTTGCTTTTTGTTTCACTGGGATCTGGCTGGGCTCTTTTGGTCCATATTTTTGAGCATCTTTTAGAGCAGTAAAGTGGCATTTTTTCATATAAAAATTTCTTTGGAAAATAATGAAATACATCATTTCCTCTAAAAGGGATTATCTGGCTCACCTCAAACTGTCTAGTTTGCATCACCTGTGAACAGCACAGCTGGTGTATTCTTGCTCTGGGCTTGCCCTGAGCCCTTATGACCTGCCTTAATTGTGTGGGAACTTGGGGAGAATGCATTGCCCAGATTTACTTTCTTGTCCCTTTTGATTCTGTGATTCAATAATTGTTTTTCAATTACTGCTTGACTTACCACTTCTCCGGTTCAGATAGCCAATGTGTTTGAGTTCAGGATAAATAAAAGGCACTCCATCTTCTGTTTTGATCCCTTAGTTCAATTTTTTTTTTTAATTCTCAAGGCTTAGCAATGCATGTGTTTGATTGGAACAGATAAAAATTTATCCAACAGGTGATTTCTAAGCTCGCTTACCTAGAGGATCTGTTAGGTGGTTGTGGTTGCTATGATACCCTTCCCTATCATTGTTCTACTGTAATAAATATAACAGATGTTAAGCCTCCTTCTAAAGCTGTCAAAGATTGATAACATTAAAGGCACATCACCACAGACATGGACATCTGATGTAGCTTTCCACTTGTCATAAGAAAAAAGATGATCTGAGGAAAATTGAGTCTCTCCCCTAAGCTGTTCTATATATTGGTGCAGAAAAATACAGGAAAGATCTAAGAGGCTATGGCTTTCTTTCTTTCTTTCTTTCTTTCTTTCTTTCTTTCTTTCTTTCTTTCTTTCTTTCTTTCTTTCTTTCTTTCTTTCTCCCCCTCTTTCATTATTCATTTGCTGCATCTGCCGTTGTACTTATGAATCTGACCTTCAAATATAGCAATATTCATATAGCAGTATTGATGTTTATAAGATTTTTTTTACAATGTCCTACAGCCTTAGAGATGTTCTGTGCCCTTCTTTAACAGAATTTGTGCAATTCCATGACTGATTTTACAGTAAGTTTGAAAAAGGCTGCTCTAGAGAATCAGACTGCATGGCAACAATCCTCAGCATATTTCCTAGGTTGTCCTTTCAAGCAATGCCTTATCAGGCAGAAAACTCCTTTTAACCCAGTGGGGCTTACTTCTGAGTAAACATGCTTCAGACTCTGCTGTTAGGGCAGTCCAGACACAATCTCTGCAGTGTACCAGAAGCAGCTTCCGCTGCCTTTTGTTGTTGTTGTCTGTTTGGCAGTGAACCTGATTTATTTCTGGCTCAGAGGTGGCACATCTAAAATTTTTAAAAAAGCAAAACAAAACTCACCAACAATCTTTCTGATTGAAAGAGATGTTATTTTCATTACAGGAGACTGGAATGCTAAGGTGGGTAGTCAAATGACACCTGGAATTACAGGCAAGCATGGTCTGGGAGAACAAAATGAAGCGGGACATAGGCTGATAGAATTTTGCTAAGACAATTCACTGTGCATAACAAACACTCTCTTCCAACAACCTAAAAGACGACTTTATACATGGACTTCACCAGATGGTCAACACCAAAATCAGATTGACTACATCCTTTGCAGCCAAAGGTGGCGGACATCTATACAGTCGGTAAAAACAAGACCTGGAGCTGACTGTAGTTCAGATCACGAACTTCTTATTGCAAAATTTAGAATCAGACTAAAGAGAATAGGGAAGACCCACAGATCAGTTAGATATGAGCTCACTAATATTCCTAAGGAATATGCAGTGGAGGTGAAGAATAGATTTAAGGGACTAGATTTAGTAGATAGGGTCCCGGAAGAACTATGGACAGAAGTTCACAACATTGTTCAGGAGGCGGCAACAAAAAACGTCCCAAAGAAAAAGAGAACCAAGAAGGCAAGATGGCTGTCTGCTGAGACACTGGAAGTAGCCCAAGAAAGAAGGGAAGCAAAAGGCAACAGTGATAGGGGGAGATATGCCCAATTAAATGCAAAATTCCAGAGGTTAGCCAGAAGAGATAAGGAATTATTTTTAAAGAAGCAATGCGTGGAAGTGGAAAAAGGTAATAGAAGAGGAAGGACAAGAGACCTCTTCCAGAAAATTAGAAACATCGGAGGTAAATTCCAGGCAAAAATGGGTATGATCAAAAACAAAGATGGCAAGGACCTAACAGAAGCTGAAGAGATCAAGAAAAGGTGGCAAGAATATACAGAAGATCTGTATCTGTATAGGGAAGATCTGCTTGAAAGCAAGTTGTTTTTTGCAAATGGCCAGATACATGCACCCAATACGTTCTGGAATCAAGGAGGTAGTTTGTGCTAGCACTTTCCTTTATTTCCTTTTTGCATGGAAAACAGACCTTGCCATGAAATACTGATTCCTCCACCCCCTTTATTTTTTTTTGCAAACTTATTTTAGCCAACTGGAGAAAGAGAACCAATTGGCTCATTGTTCCGTGTTTCTTGTGTTTTGAGGTCAGTAAATTGTGGGTCAGAGAGCCAGCTTGGATTGTTTGTTAAGATGCTGGACTAGGAACAGAGAAGCTTGAATTCTAGTCCTGTCTTAGGCATGGAGGCCAAGTGAGTGACTTGGGGTCATTCTTTCTCTCTCAGCCCTTGGAACAAAGCAATGGCAAGCCACTTCCGAATATGTTGCCAAAGAAACTTAATGGACTTGTCTGTGTAGTTGCCAGCTGACAAGACTGACTTGAACACACACACACACACACACACACACACACACACACACACACACGATTGTGAGTCAGTGTGAAATAAATTAATGAGGAATTGGGGTAGTGTAGAAGCCGCCTTAGACTTACTGAATAGGGATGTCCATTCTGCCTTGTCTGTCTACCTGCAATCCAGTTTCAAGGGTGGAATGTCTGAAGTGAGGATCTTTGTTTAGAACAGAGTTATAATTCTCAGGGGTCATCCTATGAAGCAGACCTCATTTCAGTTCTTCCCTGTCAACTGTAGAAATTCACTTCTGATGAGTTCAGACAGAGTGTCTCCATCTCCACTCTGTGAGTTCTTTTTCAAATACTCAAGACACTAGATAGAAGAGATCTGGGTTTGTGGGCACGTAAAAGAAAATTACAGTAATTGTTTCAAAATAGGAAAAATGTAGGACGGGAATGGAAAGGTACCTTGTACAGAATTTGACCGCAAAAATGATCTCAATAATCTTAAATTTCTTATCTATTTATCATCAGCAGAGAAGGCAGAAATTAAATAGATAAAGTAGTATGTTTATACATGTAATGGTGATCTAGATGTGAGTGTTTTCTTACAGATATATAACCAGCAGCTTGATGCTCTACATGTTTATGTGGAAGTAAGTCTTACATCATCTCTGCTCCATACCTTCTTTCTCCTAATGCCAGAAGGTGTGTTATTTCGGGGTTTTTTTGAGCATAGGTGTTAACTGGATGCAACATAACACATAACATATATACTTTTTAAAGGAATTTCTCATGAAGGAAATACATAGAACAATACTCACATATTCAGTATTATGGGGCTGTCATGTAGTAAACAGCATATTCCTTGGCATTTCTTAAGCTGTTGCAGTTTAAGAAACAGAAATAGTAATCCATTGAAACAGCACAGCAAATGCATGGAAAACTGGTCAGTAAATCATTTCTGTGAAAGATATTTTGAATGGGTGGACTCATATCCCGATCCTGCTAAGTTGTCTGATCCGAGGTATTGATGGGGGAGGCCCTGGGTCTGATGTCAAATGCCAGCTCTATAGCTGCCTCTCCTTCCATGTACAGTATGTATGCATGTATATAAAGAGTTCTTACATAGATAAAAGACAAATATGAAAATATATAAAGAAACCTTTGTACAGGAGGATGGCCCAACACAGGAGAAGTAACACCACAGGACCAGAGTCAGCAGTTTATCTTCATCTAAAGGAAAAAGGACACTCATTTGAGGACATTAATGTTCACATTTTAGACAGAGAAGATAGGTGGTTTGAGAGAGGGGTCAAGGAATCCATTTATGCCAACTTGGAAAATCCTTCCTTGAATAGAGGTGGGGGCCTCAGGCATAATCTTTCCCCTATCTTCCTTCCTGCTTTGTCTTCTGTGCCTAGGAAGATTAAGACCATTTCGCAAGCTCAACAGCAGCAGGGTAATCTTAACGATCCTCCTTTAGATGATAAAGGGACTTAGAAATAAACATCTCAAAATAACCATGACCTAGCCCCAGGTGCAAGGTCACACAGCCACCCTAGAAACATATTTAAGGATTCCCTTACTAACTTTACTCAGACTGAAGAAGCTCCTTGGATAAGGAGTGAAACGTTTCTACTGAGAAAATAGAAATCCAGTTGACATGATTCAAGCCACAGACTGTTCCACCTGGATGACTGAGAACCTTCATCGACATATAAAGAAAATAAAAATAAAAAAGAGAAAGTGCAAAAAGCAGAATAGTAAAAGAGAAAAAAAGATAATTACATAAACAAGAATCAGAAAAAGTAAGTGACTTCCGACCTTCTTTTCAACAGTTATAAATAAACTCATTATCCCTCCCCCCTCTTAAGTATTACAAAAGTCCCTTCAGCCCCTTATTCAATCCTTTTTCAATCGTCAAATCCCAAAATCATTATTTCACTTTTTTCCATTTTTGGCAAATGGAACCGCCTCACCCCCGCTACATCGACCCGTCCCACCCGGTCAGGCAGAGAGGACATGTTACGGACCCTGTCCATGAGGGATTGCCGATTTGCAGGGTCCAGGAGGAGGGCCTTCTCTGCGTGGCACCCGCCCTCTGGGACAAGCTACCCCCTGGGGTAAGACAGGCCCCCACTCTCCCAGCCTTTCGAAAGGGAGTAAAAACATAGTTTATGCCACCTGGCCTGGGATGGGAGGGGTGACAGCTATTCATGGGGGTGATTGGCCCTGTGAGGGTGCCAGGATAAGATCTTATTTCCCATCTGGAATTTATATTTTATATTTGTATTTGTATTTATATGTTTTTATATTTATAGTTATACGGAATTGTTTTTAGTGACTTGCCATTTTTATTCTTTGTAAGCCGCCCAGAGTTGTTTTGCATGAGATGGGCGGCAGAGAAATTTAATAAATAAAGTCCATAAAGGGTTTCCAGTCTTTTATAAAAGTACTTATTGTTTTGTCCCTGACCAAACAGCTCAGTATCGCCAGTTATGCCAGTTCTGCCCTTTTCACAATCCATTCCTCCACTGTGGAAGGAATCAATTTCTCCATCATTGTGTATATAATAATCTTGCTGCAGTTACCATATATAAAATCAATCTTCTAATTGGCTATCCGTAAGTCCCCCTAAAAAGAATTCTGGTTTCTTCTCAATATTAATTTTAAATATTCTTTGTATCATTTTTTTTTTTTTGCTTTTTCGCAAGTCCACCATGCATGGTAAAATGTCACTTCATGTTTTTCACATTTTCCAACATTGACAAGAAGTACTTTTATACATCTTAAATAATTTCTCTGGAGTCATACTTCCATGTTAATTTCTTGATTAATTGATTTTCATCATAATGAGGAAGTGCAGGGAAGGAGAAAAATAGCTAACTTTCAATGACAAATTTCTGTTGCCAATAAAACTACATAAACTAGTCTATACAATCACCAGGTAAAAGGTAAAGGTTCCCCACACACATTTGATATTGGTGTATCTGGTTAGGTCAGGTGTGTTACGTAGAACTGCTGCCATGGATTCAATCACTAGTGCTTGGTCTATGGAACTTTACATGGTCTATGCACTCTTTACATCCATAGACCAAGCACTAGCGATTGAATCCATGGCAGCAGTTCTACGTAACACACCTGACCTAACCAGATACACCAAGATAAAAATACCCAGAATCATGGACCTCAATAACCTCTGCCTCACCACCTTCTTTCAGTTTGATGGACAAATATACCATCAAATCAAAGGAACACCTATGGGATCACCACTCTCAGGACTCAGAGCAGAGATAGTAATGCAACATCTAGAAAGGATAGCACTCCCACACATACAACCCAAAGTATGGATCCGGTGTGTAGATGACACATTTGTCATAATAAAAAAGGATCAACTGGAGGAAACACATGAAACCATCAACAACATCTTCAAAGGAATAAAATTTATAAAGAAAACAACAACACACTACCCTTCTTGGACATCCTCATCAGTAGAGGAAATGATGGCATTCTAGAAACACAAGTCTACTGGAAATCTACCCACACTAACCAAGTGCTCCACTACCAAAGCAATAACCCAACCTCCCACAAGAGGAGCTGTTTAAGAACACTATTCAGACGAGTACAAATGCACTGTAGCAACCCAGAACACCAGAAAAAGGAAATAGACCACTTATATAGCATCTTCCAGCAAAATGGATACCCACTCAACTTTATCAAAAAGTGCCTGACCACTCAACCTACCACAGCAAAACCAACAGAAGCTATGAAAAGGATTACACTGCCACACATCAGAAACATCTCAGAAACTACTAATAGACTGTTACAACCACATGGTATCACCATAGCACACAAACCAACCAAAACCCTTCAGAACATTGTAAGTAAACCAAAAGACCCAGTAGCCCAAGAAGAAAAAACAGGAGTTATCTACAGTATACAGTGTAAGGACTGTAACAACCACTATGTAGGACAGACTGGCAGAAGACTAGCAGAACACATCCACGAACACCAACTAGCAGTCAGAAGACACGATGAAAACTCCTTAATCTCACAACACATGGACAGACTTAACCATACTTTCAACTGGGAAACTGTGAGCATCTTAAACCAACCCAAATCCAAAAATTCTAGAGAATTCCTGGAAGCTTGTCACTTAGACAAAGCAGCCATCAACAGACACATAGAGGTAAACAACATTTACATACCATTCATAAGAGACAATAGAAAAGAGTTCCCCGTTGCGGGAGATGGGCGGTCATATAAATTAAATAAATAATAAATAAAAGCCAGGAGACCAGAACACCTCCTTGCCAGCAATCAACAACCAGATAGGCAAAGATTAACACCAAGATTAGCACCAGAGGAGCAATCAAACAACACAATAGACCCTAGTCAAGGAACTATTAACTCAGTCAATCAACCAAGCAGCAAACAACAACCCAACCAAGGAACTACCAAGGAGAGTACAACACCCCCACCAACACAGGCAGGACAAGCCAGGGTATATAAACAGAGAGCAAGTCCCATTCCCTTTTCACACTGAAGATGTTGCCTAGCCTGGCAATGAAACGTCTGCAAGAAAACAACAAGGCTCACAGAGCACCAAGGAATCCACAGTTCAACCCTGAGCTACAAATATTGTCTTCAGTTGATACTCATCGTCTTCCAATCCAGCCTTCTTCAATATGTCAATATATATTCAGGATATTGGTTGAATAAACAAGGAAGGAGTGTACAGCCGTGTCTCACTCCTTTGCTGACCTGGAGCCAGTCTGTTTTGCTGTGTTCTATCTGGACTGTGGCTTCCTGTTCTGTGTATAAGTTTTGCATGAGGACAAAGGGAGGTTCTCATTCAACAGCTTGACATGGTTGACACAATCAAAGGTCTCTCTATAATCAATAAAGCACACATTAAGTTCTTTTTGGTGTTCTTTTGCTTTCTCAATTATCCAGTGTGGATCAGTAATAACGTCTCTTGGTCCTTGGCCTTTTAAAAAGCCAGTTTGAGCACTCTGCTATGCTCCCTCATTATGGTGGGTGGGGGAGTATTCCTTGGAGGGATGGGCAAAGAATGCTGGGGGTGTACACCAAATGCATAAACACCAAGAAAGGTCACTCAAGCCATGAAGGTCATGCCAGCTGATTAGGCACCTATTTCAGGCAGCTGTAGTACAAGAAGATACTGGAGGTGGATGATCATTTTAGCTTAATTCCATACGTATGGGAGAAGGCACTAAAAATATGCATGCCAATATGTATAAAATATGTTTTGTGTTTTACAAAAAATGGGGACTGATACATGTAAAGAACTATTTTACTCATAGTATTTTCTCTGCACACATGAAAAATGGAAACACTTCTCATCTATGAAAATAGATACACAATTGCATACATTGATATGTGGCATACATTGGAAGCTTTAACATGTGTCAGGTGTGTGTGGCCAAATAGTCATGATTTTCATGTTTGGTGGCTTTTACAACTGAATATGTTTTATCTCATACCTCTAAATGCATCCATATACTGCTTCTGGATATTTATTATTATTGAAAATTACATTTTTTATACCAACATTCAAATGTAGGCAGAAATCTAGTTCACTCGAAATTAGATTAGTAGGACAAATGAATGCCACTTATTGGTGCATCATAGAGAAATATAATGTACATTTCAGAAACCATCTGTAATTTTATTTGCAAATTTTAAAGGAAGGCAAAGAATGGTGTTAGCTCAGAAAAATCTGAGTGTTTTGGTTCACAAATGAATTGGTTGATACCAGGATTTATTTCAGTTCAGTGAAGAAGGAAATAACAAAAAATCTTGTACACAAGCTTGGTGGCCCATGTCATCTTTTTACAGTAACCCATAGAAATAACATAACAAGCCTGCCAGTATAAATCAGCTCTTCCTGATTTCAGTCTAGTCAGCAACAGAAAGAATTTTTTGGGGGGGTGAATAAGGAAAAGCAAGTTTCAGGTCATTTTCTTCCCCTTGTTTCTCAGAATAAAAGGAATGTGCTGTTTTGTTATTCAAATGTTCAGTGATCTGCTTTCTGTCTCTAGATATCTAGTGTCAGATTTGTATTGATGTTGCAGAATAACCGTTTAGATATATTTCCAGCAAAAATTGAGATTAAAAAGTTTTCTCTCAGACCTTTATATCAAATCAAGCTTCCTGTGTTCTCAAATAAAGTAAAACCAAAGGACCCTTATTGTGCTATTTATGTGACGAGGCAAAGTGCACTGAAAGGAATGACAGAGAAAACACTATTATCTGCGTGTCTTGGGCCAGTCACACTTTCTCAGCCCAATTCACCTCACAGGGTTGTTTTTGTGGGAAAATAGGAGAGGGAGCATAAGGTACACCACCTTGAGTTGTACAAAATGGATGGATGGATGGATGGATGGATGGATGGATGGATATGTGTGGAGGATTCTTTGCCTCAGCTTTCCTTGCAATTGTAAGGACAGTTGGGTAAGAAGAATCACACAATATTGGTAGTAGGCCCAAGCAATAATTGATTACAAACCATATGCCATACCCTTGAAGTTTCTGTGTAGTTAAATCATGAAGATCCTTCAGTCCTTTAAACTCTTTGTTTCTTCATCTGAATAATAATACATAAAGTCGCCTAAGAATGGAATGTTAAATCAGCTGATGTCAGGTAAAAGGTAAAGGTTCCCCCCGCACAGTCATGCAGTCGTGTCCAACTCTAGGGGCCGGTGCTCATCTCCGTTTGTTAGCCGAAGAGCCAGCGTTGTCCGAAGATGTTTCCACGGTCATGTGGCCAAACTGCAAATAGAAGGAAGCTCCAAAATTGGTCTTTTCTAGTTGCTTTCCTACTGCTGGCTCCTCTTTTTCTGCCCCCAAAGCCTGTCTGGCTAGTTCAAAAAACGGACCCCAAAGGGATATTTATTGAAATTGGCTGTTGTTGCTGATGTTGTTGTTAGATTTTTAACCTGCCTTTTTAATATACTGTATATACAGTAACTCAAGGTGGTGAACATACCTAATCCTCCATGAAATTTATGAATTTCAGAATCCAGTCCCTGTCTTTGCAGAAGTTTTGCTATTTAGGAGAAGGTTGCATAAGCAATGCTGCAGGAAGTTTGCTAGAAGTGGCCAATTTAATGTTAATCTACCATCATGCTAATGATGGAGATTAGAATTTGTTATTTTATAAACTTGAGGCATTTCCCAGACTTTTGCAATCCATAGTACATCATGAACCTATCGGCTACAGAAACCCCTTATTTTTGAGTCTTGATCAGATAACTGTTTTTTGAGATAATGCATGCTGGCTGCCAATATTATAACACTGCAATCTCATTATTGCAAATCACTTGAGACTCTTGAATGTTGCCAAACAACCAACAACAGCATTCTCTTACTACTTTCCAGTGAGGAACATAGGAGATAAGACACCAATAGCAACACAATCTGGCTGGCAGTATGGATTGGAAAATATAAATGCTGGAGAATCGCATGTTGTCATGGTCTTCACTGTTCCCATATGGACACTGAATGGCATGAGTTAAAATTTATGGTGCCTGTGGTAGTGAAGAAAGAGAGAGTACCCAAGTCTTATAGGTATGCAGTGGAAATATTGTGAGATCTGCATTCCTAGGAGCAGGGGAGGAAATTTCTGGGGAGAGGATGTGTGACTTTTGCATCTTTGTATGGTCAAAGTGGATTGGATAGAGTATGCAAGTACTTTTCTCCTCCTCTTTAACCCTAAGAATGAGTCTATGGGCATGATAGGAATTCAAGGCTGTTGGGTGCAATTTTCTGTTCAAAATAAATAAATAAATAAATAAATAAATAAATAAATAAATAAAGTAAGTAAGTAAGTAAGAAAGAAAGAAAGAAAGAAAGAAAGAAAGAAAGAAAGAAAGAAAGAAAGAAAAACAAATTGGAAAGAGAAAACAGGCCAAAACATCATATTAATAAAAGTGATGGCATTATTAAACTAGTTTAATAATTTGCCTTACGTTTGAGTGAAACAGACTAAATAGGTAGTATTTCCACCAATGTTTAGACACTGTGATAAACAAGAACTGTCATGCAGTGTCAGTCAGTAAGCTGGACTTCCTGTATTTTGTTAATGAGAATGCAAGGCAAGAAAACTCAACAAAAAGGGTCAGATCCTTGGCTTTTATCCCCTAAAGCTCTACAACTTCCTTTCCTCTCTAAACTACCTGATTTGAATGATCCTGAGAAGACTAAAGAAGTCTCCTGTTTATTAGCCCAGGTTACTATTTTCCAGTAAGCTAAGTGGAAATCTGTGAACTTCAAATAACCTTCTTCATAAAGCCATCTGTTCTGAATATTGTTAAGGCTGCACTACCACATAGCCCTATTGTGATGCTGGGCCTGGTTACTATCAGCTATGTTTATGTTTCTGTCCTTTTCTTGCAAATAATTTATGTGCAAATGACCAATTTTGACCCAACATGGAAGTTTATAGAATGACTGCTGGAACGCTTGCTTTTTTGTACAGAAGAGATCCTTTGGTTAGGGTCTTTGGAGAAGTCTGTGCTTCATCATCATAATTATTGCCCTTATGCTACTGTGCACCTTGCGGTCAAGAAGCCAGCATTTCAAAGAATCAGAGATGACATACAAGGGAGTGCCTTGAATGAAACACAGGATTAACATCATAGGTGGGATGTATGTAGCTCACATTCAAACTCTGAGCCTACTTTGTGTCTGAATGAAGCTTTCTCTTTCTAGGTTAGAAAAAGACTACGGAATATTTTAACTATGAATATAGGAGTGGCATAAAGGGTTTGATGTTGATGTTTTTTTATGGTGCCTTAAGAAACTAAGATGCATATATCACTTCCTGAAAAATAAGGAATCTATATACATTTCTGCTTATGTTAAATAATTTGAAGCAATGTTTCTCAGTGCATTCATTTAAATTATTAGGAGCAGAGGTCTGCCTGAGAGAGCTCAAATACAGTAGCTTAAACAATAGCAATAGCAATAGCAATAGCAATAGCAATAGCAATAGCAATAGCAATAGCAAGATGATGATGATGATGATGATGATGATGATGATGATAGTCTAAGGCTAGATAGATTGAAAAAAATAAGGAAGGTCTAGCTCTCCCACTGTAGATATTTATTGAATGCACCTGCATTCAGTACATGCTTTGGGAATATAATTAGTTACTACTGTTACCAAGTATAAGGGTCTCAGTTGCTCAACTGAGAACTTAAGAGTTTGAGAAGGTTAGCCTGCAGTTTACTTTTGTTTTTGCATTTTGGCTTCTTTATGGAGGAGAATCAGGATGCACAACATACATTCCAGTGATTGGCAGACAGCAATTCTATGTTGGCTAGAATTGGTATGAATATAAGGAAAGTGGCCTCTTTTAGCAGAGACATGTCTTGTGCAGGCTCCACTATTCAGTATCTTCAGGCTGACTTTGAAGAATCTTATCAGTAGCACACATTGGATAACAATATATGGTGGACCACAGTCTCAATATGGCCCTGACTTTCTTGAAGTGATTCTTATAGTCATTAACTGTGTGCTATTGTGTTAACACAAATGGATGAAAATTGCATTTATCCATAAATGTGGGTGAGATATTTATGTTTAAAGTTTCCAGATATTTGTCCTAGTGTACAGTGTGTGCTCAGTATAAATACAGACTATCAGCCAACATTTCACACCAAGGAATAACATTACAGAGAAACACTTGTTCATTTAGAAAGTTAATCACTGACAACTGTCAAAAAAACATCATTGTGTTTGGATTATGAATCTGGTCACTGGATTGTTATTATGGCTATGTATCTGGATTATGCTCAAACCAAAATTATGTGGTTGGAGCAGTAGGAGGCAAACCACTCAGCACAGAGGAAAATAAAACATGTCAAAAATCAATCAAGTAGAATTCACAGCAATTTTGCCATAAAACCAGTCGCTTCTAGGTAGACACATTAGTTGAAATAGGGTACCAGACAGCTTGCTTTTAGCTGAGAGAAATGAATGAAGTGGGATTGTGCTTTCAGCACAGAGAATATTAATGGCTTTGTTTTGCCTGTTCATAGTTCTGCTTACCTAAGGGTAGTTATATGTAGTTATACTGTATGTAGGTAGAAGAAGAAAAGGATGACAGCAGAAAGGCGGATGGATTTAGTTACAGAGGCAATGAGTGCACTGTTGGGAGACGTGAAAGAACAGGTTAGGGATAGATCATCTTGGAGAAAATCTATCTATCTGGTCGCTAGGAGTCGAAAACAACTTGATGGCACATAATCAAAAAGTAGCAGTTGCAGACTTTGTAATCACTAGTCTTTTGTTTCTTCAATTTTATTTGTATCTTATTTGGCATTGGATCCTATCTAAAATATACTGAACTGTAATTGTCTTATCAAAGAATCCAATTTTCACAGATAAACTCTACCTGTGTAAACATGACACCTCATAGTGACTTTGCTGATAACAGAATAGGGTATGCAGTAGATATAATTTATGTGAGGAAAAACACAAAATGGCTGATATGGGGTCATGCATAAAATGGCTGATATGGGGTCATGTATAAAATGGCTGAAAGATAAATATTGGTTCAACTAAAAATCATCTTAATTTTGCATCCTATTTACACACAATCACTACCACCACCATTAGATTGACATTTACCAAAAAACCAACCCTGAACCAGCATTCATCATCACCAACATGCACAACAGCCTTTCATACCAGCACAGCTCTTCATGGATTTCAATATTTTTTTCTACAGAATGGCACCAAGAGCTCCGTTACATATAGAATTCCTTTAAAGAGAAAGACGTGAGCATAGTGTTATGTCTTGGATTGTGTTTTTGCACTATGATGTAGCTGGAAATCATGATATTTACATTTCAGTTCCTTGTGAGAGATTGTGGGAAAGCTGGGGGCGAGTCAGTTGAAGGTTCATCCCAGGAAAGGCAACTCAGTCCAGATGTTGAGAGATCTAGTAAAAAGTACCTCAAAGAGACCCCACTTTAATTCATTCAGTGTAAGTGCGACTGGAAAACTCCTCTTACCATTTCCATTGTTATGTATTTACCCCAGACTGGCAGTAAAGGTACCTTACTGAAATCTCTGTCATTTCCTTGGTCTTGCCAGCTGTGAGGAGCATGACCTTCATGGAGACAATTGATGGTGTTTTGGGGTGGAAAGCAAATTTGAGAAAATCTGTTTCATTGGAATGGAATGTTATCACTGTTTCTTTCTGTCTCCTTGTAACTCCTCCCTTAGTCCCTCAGTTCCCAAAGTTTTCTTAACTTCACTGTCCCTCTGGTCCAGTGTTTCTCAACCTTGGCAACTTTAAGCATGGCTGGCTGGGGAATTCTGGGAGTTGAAGTCCACACATCTTAAAGTGGCCAAGGTTGAGAAACACTGCTCTGGTCTATCATCTGGTCCCTCAGATTGTTCAACTTTCCATTGTTTCCTTCTCTAGCCCCTTGAACTAAGGGAAAGGAAATTGGGGAGTACCAATACTAACAAAGATAAAAGGGAGAGAGGGGATTTTTACTCTTTGCAAGTATTTGGAGGAATGCATTTCTCTCTGACACTGATTTTTCCTCTCTGACACTGAACTCTTTTCTTTGATAATTTGGTTATGAGTGGAACACAATAATGTCTACACCCAGGACCACTGTGAGATGCTTTCTTTCATTTTACATTGTGATTTTATCCTGCCTTTCCACTACTAGCAACCTCAAATTCTATTTTCAATTATACAGTACAGATACTGTAAATACAGAATTACAACATGAAAACTAAACACACAACATAAGCACAGTTTACACACACACACACACACACACACACACACACACACACGTGTCCCTGAAGCAGATTTTAATTTGGAATGAAAAGGGCTCCTGGCACTCCTGATAATCAAAATGCATTGGGTAGCTATTCTGCCTTTCTCCCCCACCCCACCCCCCGTCTTTTTTCCTGTTAATATAAAAGATGGAAGATGTGCTTGGAAAGATGGGAGGGATACAAATTTTATTTATGTATTTATTTATAAAATGAATAATGAAAGGCAATGGTATCTGGACTGCCCTGTAATATTTTCTGAATGGGGCAGGACAATTTTAGCTTCATTTAGAACAGGGGTGGTCCCTTTGAGGGGAAGGGGTATGGAGCAACAACCCTGTGAGGTGGGTTGGGCTGAGAATGAATGAGTGGTCCAAAATCACCCAGTCAGCTTCCATAGCTAAGGGAGGACTAGACCTCAGTCTCCTGGTTTCTAGCCCAGCACCTTAAACTCTATACCAAACTTTGAACTTTGACAAACTTTGAGTTGAGTTTGTCCTGCTGATGTCATGGATATGTTCATCTAATGATCTCAGCAACATTATTGGGACGCAGATGGCTCAGCAGGTTAAATAGCTGAGCTGTAGGCTGCCGATCAGAAGGTTGGCAGTTCGAACCCCGCGCGACGAGGTGAGCTCTTGTCGCTAAGTCACCTAGCTCCTGTCACCCAGCAGTTCGAAAGCTTAGCAAGTAGATAAATGGGTACCACCTTAAGCGGGAGAATTTGCTGGCGTCCTGTCGGGAGCCGGTTCCACCGGAGGAAACATCGGAGGAAAGATTGAATGGCGACGGTGAGGACAGACCCGGAAGTGACAGCAACAGGATGTCAGCAGCCAGCTCAAGGCATCCTGGGAATTGTAGTCCAAAGCCTTAGAAGAGCCGGTTTCCTTACCCCCTCTCCTGGTGCGCGGGTTAATTACACTCTATAGTTGGTGACATTGTATAATGGTAAAAATGTATATAATTTATTTATTTATTTATTTATTTATTTATTTATTTATTTATTTGTTCAATTTATTCCCCGTCCATCTCCCATGCAAGGGACTCTGGGCGGGTGACAACAATTAAAAAATTTAAAAGCTATACAAAATACAAACTATCTAAAAAACACAATCAATATAAAATAAATAAAATCCAAGATGGATTGGGAACCGTAGAATAGATCATGGTGCTACGGGGCCAGCCAACCCCAGGAGGCACTACCGCCTCCGTCGTCCCAGGCCAGGTGGCAGAGCCAGGTCATAAGGGCCTTCCGAAAGGCCAGGAGTGAAGGGGCCAGTCTCACCTCCGGGGGCAAGATATTCCATAAGGCGGGCGCTATTGCAGAGAAGGCACGCCTCCTGGACCCTGCTAGATGGAGTTCTTTTGTTGAGGGGGTCCAAAGCATGCCCTCTCTGCAAGCACGGGTGGGGCGGGTCGATGTTATCGGGACGAGATGGTCCCTCAGGTACCCTGGCCCTATGCCATATAGGGCTTTAAAGGTAATCACCAACACCTTGAATTGGACCCGGAAGCAAACTGGCAGCCAATGCAGCTCGCGTAGCAGAGGTGTTACATGTGCCGATCTCATAGCACCCATAACTGCTCGCGCCGCCGCATTCTGTACCAGCTGAAGCTTCCGGATACTCTTCAAGGGTAGCCCCATGTAGAGCGCATTACAGTAGTCTATACGGGAGATGACAAGGGCATGAGTGACTGTTCGGAGGGCCTCCCGATCCAGGAAAGGGCGTAACTGGCGCACAACTCGAAGTTGTGCAAAGGCCCTCCTGGCCATGACTGCCACCTGCTCTTTGAGCAGGAGTCGCGAGTCCAGGAGGACCCCCAGATTCTGCACTGGATCCAAGTGTGGTAGTGCAACCCCACCCAGAACCAAGGATGACAACTTCCTGGATCTAGGGGGGCCATCAATCCACAGCCACTCCGTCTTACCAGGGTTCAGTTGAAGCCTGTTGTTCCCCATCCAGACCCCCACAGCCTCCAGACACTGAGATAAGGCATTGACCGCATCACCTACTTCACCCGGGATGGAGATGTATAACTGGGTATCATCAGCATATTGGTGATACCTCATCCCATGGTGACGGATGATCTCGCCCAGCGGCTTCATGTAGATGTATGTAAGCCGCCTAGAGTCCTCCGTTAGGGAGGGGATAGGCGGCGTATAAATAGCACTATAAATAAATAAATAAATTATAGATGTGACTTCCCATTGCTTTGAGGGACCTTTTTCCAGTTTCCCAGTCTAGCTCTGCATGTTCTGATGGTCTCTCACCCAGCACAATAGTTTTCAAGACGAGCCAAGCTTGGCTAAGTTCTGCCATCTAGCTGGGTCTGTTCTAGAAGCACCTTGATCTGTTGCAGACTCATTGAACCAGACAAAGAACAGGCAAAGAAAAAAGCCTTTTGTGATGTGTACACACTGTGTGTGTGTTTGTGTTTGTGTGTGTGTGTGTTTCTAGCAGTGATACATGATGTGAGAACTAAGCTATTATAAGCGTATTCAGAGCATATCTTCTTACACCTGTGAGGTGCAAAACAAAACATCATCAGTGCTAAATATAATTTGCAAGTATTGGGTGACTGCTCCCAAGTAATACTACTTGTTCAACCTGTCACAGTAATTAGCCTGGATCCTTGCTATCTTATTTTAAAAGTGATGAAGAAAAGCAGTTTCAGGAGAAAAACAAGTGAACAAGTGAGGAAAATGCAGGCCACAAAGCAAAGGGTTTTTAAACCTGAGGCTACATACAGTATCCTTTCATCAAAAAGTGACTTAGAGAATTCCGAAAGTCTGACTTTTGAAAGAAGAGTGTGTGACTTTATGTGTGCTTGAGTGGGAGTGTGCGAGAGAGAGGCAAGCTGTGGTACAGAGAGACAGAGTTAAATTCTCAGTGGGATTGCAAAAATAGATATTGGAGCTGGGGGTCAGACCTGGCAAGACCAACATGAATTGTGGGGCACTAAAAGCTAAACCTGAAGGGCAAAATCCAAGACCTCATAGCTGAGGGATCTTCCAAACCATCACCCAGAGATGTAAGTGTTTAGGAGCACACAGAACCAGGGTAAACAACTTGGCTTACAGGCCATGCCTGAGCACACAATGCCCTTCAAGAAGCAAACTCTATTTTATTCCAGCAGTCATCATGATGATGCAATTTAAGTGAGCTTAAAATGTAAAACGACACATGCTCAGAATATGTTTTTCAGTCAGGAGTTGTGGACTAAATATTATTTTGCGTTGTTTGCTCTAAGAGCTCAGGAATGTAGATGCAGTTGGGAAGCATGATGTTATAATTATGGCAGTAGGGAGATGGAGAAATGTTAATTATGTGCTTCGTGGGTATCGAAGGAGGAAGGGCCATTAAATCCAAAGTTTAAAATTATCTTGGCTTCCCACAGAAGATGAATGAAAAGCTTCAGTGTTCAGTTGCTGGTATTTTTATCAATTCAAACTGCAGAGAAAAATCTGAGTCAAATTTACTCGGCTGAAGGCTGGGGAATGGGGAACAAATGTTACATAGTGGGAAGGCTGGGATTCCAAACAGAGAATGCAAAAAGTATTTCTATTGCTGTCAGAAATATATATATATATATATGGAGCATCCAGTTGAGAAGGCTAGGATGTGTCTGCGGAGACAAAAATGTTCACTCGCCTAAAGCAGAGTGGTGGGTGTCTCTTGCTGAAGATAAAAATTGTGGCCAAGAGGTTGCTCCATCCAAATCATTGATCTGAATATTTCTCTGAATTAGGGAAGGAGGTGAATGACTGTGATTCAGGTGGAGTGGAAAATGTCCATGTGCTGGGTTCAGTCTCTGGCATATGGTGGAGTGGATACAGTAGAAGCTATGCAGAAATACCTTCCTTTTTTTTTATGCAGTCGTCGATAGATGCAGTAGTGGCTGAGGAAGATAAACATGCAGCATTGTATAACTCAGATATGGAGAGGGAAGACTGTACATAGTCACCAGTGGCAAGCACTTACTTGTTGCCATACAAAGCATGCTTAGGGTCACACTAATTATAAGCATTAATGCTCCATTAGGAATGGTATCAATAATGGCTGATTCAGTTGGAATCAATTCAAGTAATTACTAGCAAGCAGAGGAAGATTTTCCTCGGATGACAGCACATGAGGAGGTTGTATTTTTTCTCCCTGCCATTGAAACTTGTGTTATTTGCTACCATCAGACCCAGGTGACAGGAAACTCTCCTTGACAAAAATAAGAGATATTTTGGGTCAAGGGACAGTAATAGAAGCTTTGGGAGATGGAACAAGACTGTCCAGCCTGTATCAGAACAGAAAAAGTGAAAGCTCCCTGCCTCTATGCTACAAACATCTAACACCTGCAAGTAGGGGAGCAAGAGGGAGTCAATGATGCATGCAGAATATCACTGTGCAAATGTCATGACTGAAGTACTGGTATCAGACATTGTGATGCAATAACATCAACATGACATTTGTGTGATGACCTCATGACACAAGTTGTTTTAATGTCTGCCTGGCCAGAGGTTGAGTGATCTATGCTCAAGCATGCTATGCAGACATAATCCTAACCTTGCTGGTTAGAGCTTTGGACTAAGAGTCGGCGTGCCCCACCCAGTCATTCAACTTCAGAGGTGACTTTGGAGTAGTCACTAACCCTCAGCCTAACCAGCTTCTGGTGGAGTGAAGGAAGATAGGATATAAATAAATTAGCACCTTTACCCTGAGGAGAATAACACTACATAATTCTGAGGAGCTATATAACCACGCCAGCAGAGATCAAGGAAGGAGTTGGAAATGGGATAAACAGGGGTATTATATGGATTTATTAACTTTGTTTGTACTTGTGTCCTTCTTGCAAATTTACATTAGGACTATCTATCCCTAATTTTCTGTCCTTGGTGCCATTACAGAAAAAAAAGTATCTTTGAGATAACAAGACAACAAATCAGCTCATTTCTAGTGAGCACTGCTCAACAGTATGGATGATGGGAGTTGTAGTCTGTACAATGACAAGGAAAGGGGAAAAAGGAGGGCTTGGGAGTATTTTGAAATTGTGGGGCAGGGTCACAAAGTACTCCAGGGAAGGATTTCTGCATAAAGGACAGTAAGAGAAAGAAGGTGTACCTGTTTCAGTAGATTTTTGGCCAGCTGTGAGCCATGCAGCTGTATTGTTGGTCTCAGGTATTTCTTGGGATTAAACAAACAAAGGTCAGCCTCTTTATCTGCATCATCCTCTCTTCGTATGAAGATGGAAAGCATGACCACCACCACCACCACTATTTTCTGCTCTTTCTGTCTGTCTGGTTTACCCGCTTAAGGAAGCTCGGTCTGCCAAGTCTAATAACTGTGGCTGGCTCCTAATAACTTCCTTGAGTGAAATTAAAAAGAAGAAGTAAATTATTAATTTGACTTTAATAATTTACATTGGAAACACAGTGTTTGCATTTAGAAAACTGACCATGATAATGATGGATTATCTTTAATTAAACCATATCACTTAAAACTTGCAGAAAATTAGATATTTCCAGTATTTTCTTGTATGCTGATATAGTCCAAATGGTTGCATAAGCAAGAGAGAGAGAGAGAGAGAGAGAGAGAGAGAGAGAGAGAGAGAGAGAGAGAGAGAGAGAGAGAGAGAGATAGATCTCCCTTTAGTTTTATTTGTGCGTAAAACATAGCCTTAGGTTGTAGAGATAGTTGAAACAACCCAATAACATATCAGAATGTTCTATGAAACATTAATAGCACAACTTGTCTATGAAGGTTCTCAGTCATCCAGGTGGAATTGTCTGTAGCTTGAATCATGTCAACTGGATTTCTATTTTCTATTCCATATATTCTATTCCATATATTCTATTCCAGTTGACATGATTCAAGCTACAGATAATAGCACAACAGATTTTTAAAAAATTGTTTTAAAAGTTCCATTTATTTCAGAAAGTGATTAAGCACATGTTTAATTTTTGAGGTGAAATCAATTGGGTTTGTGATTTTCACCAGTCTGATCAGTGGATACTATATTGGACATGGGAAATGAAAGTTTGCTTCTCCAGGTTCTTACAAAACTATCTCTGTTTTGGAAGATGCAAGCTCCAAGGGATGGTGAACACCTGAGCTATGTTTGGTTTGATTCATAGTTTGTTGAATAAGCTGTAGGAGTCTAGTTCACACATAATCCTAAACCAGAAATCATGAGTTGCATATCTGAATTGTTGGGTTATAAAATACCATCAAGTTGGTGTTCACTCTTAGCAACCACGTGGATAGATTTTCTCCAGGAAGAACTGTCATTTAGGTCTTCCAATAGTTTACCCATCGCCGCTTAAATGAGTCAATTCATCTTGACCTCTTTCTTTTCATCTTTTCCAGCATTATAGACATTTCCAGAGAGCTGGGTCTTCACATAAGGTATCTGAAGTAGGATAATTTGAGCTGGGTCATTTGTGCCTTGAGTAAGAACTCTGGGTTGATTTGCTCAGTGATCCATTTGTTTGTTTCTTTGGCTGCCCATTATATTCTCAGGAGACTTCTCCAACACAAAAGTTCAAAAGCATCGATACTTTTCCTATCCTGCTTCTTCAAACACTTCCACAGAGTATTACAGGAAAACCTTTGCATGCACCATTCTGATCTTCTCACAAATAGATGCACCCTGGCATCTCAATATCTTTTCCAAGGCCTTCATTGCTACTTTTCCAAGTGCTAGTATGTAGAGCATTTTTTGACTGCTGGTTCCTTTATTGTTGATAGTCATTCCTAAAATGTAGAATCTATCCAGCACTTGAATATCTTCATTGTCAACACTAAGGCTGGTTGCTGTACCTGCTGTCATTAGTTTGATCTTCTTTATATTTAATCTTTGTCCCATTTTTTCCACTGTGCTCCTTGACTTTCATTACTAAAGCTTCCAGATTATTTGTATTAGGATAAGTGTATCAGAGTAAGTGTCATTAGCATAGCACAGGTAGTTAATGTTTCTTCCTCCAATTTTTAAACACACTACCTTCTTCCAATCTAACTTCCTTCAATATACAAATATATATTCAGCATATACATTGAATAAATAAGGGTAAGGCCTTGCCAACCTGAAGCCAGTCTGTTTTGCCTAGTTCTGTCTGGATTGTAGTTTCCTGACCTGTGTATAGGTTTTGCATGAGGACAATGGGATGTTCTGGGATTCCCATTTTTCTAAGCACATTCCATAGCTTGACATGATCAACACAATCATACACAATCAAAGGCCTTTCTATGATCAATGAAGCACATAGTAACTTTGTCTTTTTTGACTTTGGCTTGTCTTACCTTCTTAGCAATTTCCACTGTTTGTTCTGACATCCAGTTTGCTTTCTTCTGGGTTTTTTGTTTTAATGTTTGGCAGTCTCTTTTCACATTCATTCATAACAACTTTGATTGTTGTTTGATTTCACTCCACAGTTCCCTATCAATGAGGTTCAGGACTTCAAAGGGATTCCTGATGTTCTTCTTGAAAATGGTGGGTATATATGGTCAAAATCATATCACGGAAACTAGTTCGCTTTCTCCTTCTGCTTTAGCTTAGCTTAGAAGCTGCACATGAGCAGTTTGTGATCTGTTCCACAGTCAGTCCCTGAGCACATCTTTGTGCCAAAGAGCTCTTCTATCTCTTTGTACCAATAATATAGTCACATTGAGTATATAGGCATTATTTTGGTTGTTAGAAGACTGTTAGCAATGAAGAAATAATTGGTTTGGCAGAAAGTGATAAGTCATTCTCCTGCTTCATTTCCCAGGCCATACAGTCCAACTACATTTTTCTCCTTAATATTTCCAACTATGGCATTCCAGTCTCCAGTGACAAGCAGCACATCTTGTTTGCATGTTCTGTCAATTTCAGATTGATCATATATATACGATAGTCATATAAATGTATTAGAAATATATATGCATTTGAATAATGTTTACATTAGATAAATAGATAGATAGATAGATAGATAGATAGATAGATTTGTAACTATAACGATATACTATGACAAGTTTTTTCCCTTTGTTGTATTTCTTAACTTTTTTGTAATAGCACTTTTTAATGTTTTTTAATCGTGTATGTATCTTAATATTATTATTTTTGTGTTTTTTCTTTTTTCTGTTATAAATTAAAAAGCAATAAAAATTAATTTAAAAAATTCAAATTGATCATAAAACTCATTAACCTCCTCTTCTTCTGCATCTCAATAAATGTAACATAAACTTGGATATTCATCACAATAAAGGGTTGTCCGCAAGTCTAACTGATACTATTTGGTCACTGATTGCACTGTAACCATGTACCGTTCTTGCTATATCCTTCCTGGCTATGAAAGCAATGCCATTCCTTCTTTGTTTTTCATGTCGGGTGTAGTAAACAGTGTGACCTTCCAACTGAAAGTATCCGATTCTAGTCCATTTGAATTCGCAGATGTCTAACATGTCAGTGTGTAGTTGGTTCATTCCATCTTTCACTGCATTGGGCTTTCCCATGCTCATGCTTCTTACATTCCATGTTCCCATTGTAATTCTGTCTTTGCAGCTTCAGATTTTCTTATCCTGCATGGCCACATCAGCAACTAGACATCCCAAAGTCTTTAATCTAGCCATGCCTAAATAATATTAACACTCCAAAGGATCCTCAGTTATTCCTCAATAGCATGTTGAATGCCATCCAACCGGAGGGGCCCACCATCTGGTACTATATTGTCAATCATTTGATATTCCCTATCACTGTGGTTTTTTGGGTAACCTACAGGAGTGGTCTCCCATGCAGTATATGATGATACCTTTGCCATTATCATTAAAGTGATCAGACACTTCCAGCATCTTCCTATATTGCTGCTGCCCAATATAGGTGCCTGGTTGCTTTAGCTAAGCAGTTGGGATGGCCTTCACCCCTTGGGTGATCCTGCTGGGATTCTCTACTCTTGACATATCCTCCTGTTGTTCTTTGCTCTCCCACCCAGGAATACCCCTGTCAGTACTTGGGGCGGATAACACATAGCAGTAACTATTTCTTTCTTTCTTTTTAGTTACTGCTCTGTGTTACCCAAGCTGGTTGAGATGGCAGTGGGCTGATTGCTCCAGAATCTCTTAGATGAAATGGATTACCTTGACATCCTTTCCAGTCCAACTTTAGATTTAGTTCTGAGATGGACAACATAGGTTGAGAATGGTGTTCCTGGAAGCCCGCATCATATCTGACTTTAAAAAACTTATTTGTTTGCTGGTGATTTCCTAACAGGAGCTGACACTGGTATACAAAGCCTTATACAATTTAGGCCCAAGATACTTTCCAGATTGCACATTTCCATATGAAATGACATTTATGGGTGGTGCCAAGCATATGTTTGCATCAATGACCAATTCAGATTCCTCTGTGGTAGGGCCCATATTATGGATAAACTGCCACTTCCTTTCATAAGTAAGCCCTCTTCTTTAAAAGTTGTCTTTATGGATATTTTTGAGGTTCCTTTATAAATTGTGTGGAACCATTGGTTTCAGGGTGGCATATACACTTTCTATATGTGTATGCCTATGTATATACACAGATGAAAGCTATTGTTTAGGATTACCCATGAACCAAATTACTTTCATAAATCACAACTGCAGGTGTATACTTGTGGGCTTATACAACTTGTGGCTAGGTGCAGGCTTCAGCTGCTTAATTAATTAGTGTAAGTACAATTCCACTAATGGTGCTAATTGAGGTTTACAACTTACTAATGGCTTCAGTATTCCTTCAGTTTATCTGCCTCATTCATATCTGTGGGTGATTAATAGCTGCTGGTTTCTGCTGAAGCAATATAAATTGGTATTTGGTATTACAAGAGGAGTAACAATTTTATTGAGGGTTTTCTGTGGAAAGGAGCATAGTCCTGCCTTTCTAAAATGTATTCCTTCCCCCTTCTCTTTTATTGTAATAAAAACTTTTATTAATTACTATTTTTTAAG
Source organism: Charina bottae (assembly GCA_023362775.1). Taxonomy (NCBI): domain Eukaryota; kingdom Metazoa; phylum Chordata; class Lepidosauria; order Squamata; family Charinaidae; genus Charina; species Charina bottae. The sequence goes on along the minus strand of JALMGJ010000044.1, from coordinate 3,334,855 downwards.
GAATGAGACACCAGATAAAGTGTGATGAATGTTCATACTAGTCACAAATCTAGTAAATATGTTATGTAATAATATTCAATAAAGAATATATTATTATCTACCTATCTATCCACCAACCTACTTGCCCACCTATCAATCTCTTTCCACATCACATGTGGTGGGAGACATTCTAACATCCTAACATATGTATCTATTCCCTAGACAGTGTATAGAATTCCCACATGAATATTGGCCCAAGAACTTCTGTTAAATGCTTATATTGAATTTTGAGCACCAATGACATTTGTTTGCTTCCATTACAAAGCTGCAAATAAAGACAGATTGGATGGTAGGTAATTTTTCAAGAGTATCTATTTTTGCAAAATGAAGCACTATCTTCATTAAAGTCTATGAAGGTTCTCAGTCATCCAGGTGGAATTGTCTGTAGCTTGAATCATGTCAACTGGATTTCTATTTTCTCAGTGGAAACGTTTCACTCCTTATCCAAGGAGCTTCTTCAGTCTGAGCAAAGTTGGTAAGGGACTTACCAACTTTTACCCTTACCAACTTTGCTCAGACTGAAGAAGCTCCTTGGATAAGGAGCGAAACGTTTCCACTGAGAAAATAGAAATCCAGTTGACATGATTCAAGCTACAGACAGTATCTTCATTAATGTATTTCTGTCCTTGCCTGCTTTTCAAGAAATTTTTGAGAGACAATCAGTTCTGACAGCTGAAGAATTGTTTGGCTTCAATATTTTCACCCTTATATTGAAAGATGATAGTTCAATGATTTGAGTTAAGGCTTCAGTGCTCAAATAATGCGGTTTTAGTCTTTTGTAAAAATTTGGTTGTCTGGATGTTTTTGTAACATAAAGTGTAACTTTCTTGATTTCTGAAATCCCTGGTTAAGAATGTATGATGAAGACAATTCAACATACGTGGAGGTACTTGAATATAAGTTCTCTGTATTAAAAGTAAATGGCTTGGGCGCTTCCGGTGTAGAGAAATGGTGAGCGGACGTGAAACGAACAGCTTGTCTTCTCTTTGATCAAAAAATGAAGGTAAAACGCCAATTTCGTGAGTTGTCAACGGTGCGGACATCGGCAGGGTAGCCAAAATAATGGTGGACCCGAAGAAAAGCAAGAAAAGCCTGCAGCTTCTGAGTGGCGACGGCGAGAAAGAAGAAGTTACTTTCACTATCTCAGCCAGCTGACAGCCCACAGTGAAAGTAAGCCGGGAAGCCGGGTGCGCGTTTATCTTCGCTTTTCCCTGTTATAGGGATTGCTGCCTTTTCTTCTGCACCTTTATAGACTTATTATACTAAAAGATAAATATTTAATGACTTTCTCATCTAGAGAATTTCTTAGAGTTCCAAAGAAGGCGGCTGAGACTTCGAAGTTTTCGGATTTAGTAGGTGGAACAGACTCTTTAATTAATTAATTACTTAAAATCGCCATTTTGACCGCTCTAAAGTCTCCAAGCAAATAAATTTGTGAACTGTTAGAAAATAAGTTTAAGCAAATTTACTGTTTTACATCTGGTGGATAAGAATTATATTAAAGATGACTTCGAAGAAAACTTTTAGAAGAGGTTCGGATCCGGGAGAGGATAAAGGCGAATGGCTAAAAACGCTCTTTGATGACTTTACTAAGAAAGCTATAAAGAGTATTACAATGAATGTGACTACTTTATTACAAGAAAAAGTACAAGGTTTTGAACAGAGTCTGGACAAAAAACTAGACAGCATGGAACAAAGATTTCAAGGAGAAATTAAAGGAATGAAAGAAAGAGTGAAAAAAATAGAAAAACAAAAAGAAGAGGAGTTTGACAAATTAACCCTAATTGAACTAAAACAAAAGGAGAAATGTTTAAGAATAAGAGGGTAAAAGGAGGGTAAAGAAGCTGAGATTAAAAATACAATTATACAGGCGTTGGCAGAAATGATTGATTGGGAAAAAGATCAGTTAGAGGAAGAAATAGAATTTATGTATCGTGTTAATTCAAAATATGCCAGAGAACATAATATAGCAAGAGATCTAGTTATTGAATTTAGCAGGAAGAAACTAAGAGATATGATTTTGCAATTGGGGTTTGATAAGAAAGTTAATATAGAAGGTAAAGATATCAAAATTTTTAAGGAAATCCCAAATGTAATTCTGAAAAAAAGAAAAGAATATTATTTCCTAACAGAGGTTTTGAAAAGGAAGAAAATTATGTACAGATGGGAAATTCTGGAAGGGGTGAACGTGTTGTATAATGAGCAAAGGTTTAAACTAAATTCAATTGAGAAAGCGAAAGATTTTCTTAGAAAATTAGAAAAATTTAAAACCGCATTTGTTAAAAGTGGACGACAAAGGTAGATTTATTATTATAGAGATAGAAATTCAAAACAAAAAAGTGATATTAGTGGGTGTCTATGCTCCAAATGAAAAGCAAAAAAAATTCTTTAAAGTTTTAATGAATCATTTATCAGACCTGCCTAACAAAGAATGGATCATTATGGGTGATTGGAATGGTGCGGTTAATCCCTTTCTAGATAGAAAATCTGATAAGATTATTAAATCATACCAAGGTAAACTACCTAAGGTTTTTTTTTGAACTTATGAATAATTTAGAAACGATTGATGCCTGGAGACATAAAATGGGTAATGTTAAAGATTTTACTTTTTTCTCAGATAGATTTCAATCTTATTCCAGGATAGACATGATATGGATTTCAAAAAAATTAGCAAATAAGATTAGGGATATGAAGATTTTGCCAAAAACATGGTCAGACCATAATGCAATTCAATTAGACTTACAAATTTTACAAATGCCATTTAGATGGAAATTAAATGAATCCTTATTAAGAAACAAAGATTATATAGAAGAGAGTAAGGTCAAACTAAGAGAGTTCTTTGATATAAATATGAAAGATAATATGAACATAAATTCATGTTTGGGAAGCAAGTAAAGCATATATGAGAGGCCATTTTATGTCTTTAGGAAAGTACCAAAAAAAAAAAAAAAACAAATTTACAAAAATTTACAAAAATATGTGAACAAATTAAATAAAAAGAGATTGAACTCCAAAGTAATCCAAGAGATAAAGACATTAAAAATCAAATTATCTTTTTACAGAAACAATTAGAAATATTAACAACTGAAGAAATGGAAAAAAAATTGAAATATGCTAAACAAAGATATTTTCAACATGCAAATAAAGCAGGTAAATGGTTGGCGTTTAAGTTAAGAAAAGAAGGGGAAAAAATTATAAATAAAATAAACGATAAAGGGGCAGAACTAAAAGATAACCAAAGTATCAAAAACGTGTTCCATGAGTTTTTTAAAAATATTATACCAAAAAGAACAAATAGATGCAGATAGGGCGGATAGATACTTAATAGAAAGTAATTTGCAGAAAATATCTAAATCACAACAGGAAATGATTAATGAACCTATTACTATTCAGGAAATCTCGAATGCCATTCAAAGACAAAAAGCAGGCAAAACGCCAGGTCCAGATGGCTTTAGTGCTATATATTATAAACTATTTCAAGATCAATTATTAACACCATATAATATTCTACTAAATTCAATAATGACTAGTAATGCAGTACCTGAGTCATGGACCGACGCCAATATAATTTTGATTCCCAAGATGGACCAAGATCAAACCTTATGCAAAAATTTTAGACCAATCTCGCTGTTAAATATAGACTACAAAATTTTTACCACTATCTTGGCAAATAGATTAAAATTGGTTTTACAAGACACGATAAAGGTAGATCAATCTGGTTTTTTGCCAAAAAGACATATTAAAGATAATATGAGAACCATTATAAATTTAATTGAATATGCAAAAGAACATAAAGAAAAACAAATTTTACTATTATTCTTAGATGCTGAAAAAGGCTTTGATAATTTAAATTGGGACTTTATGATAAAAACATTGAAAAGTTTGGATTATGGTAAAATTTTTATTAATGCTATTCAGGCTATTTATACATGGCAAACTGCCAAGATAGTGGTAAATGGTGATAAAACTCAAAATTGCTCTATAGGTAGGGGCACTAGACAAGGTTGCCCAATTTCACCTCTCCTATTTATCTTAGTTTTAGAAGTTTTATTAGAAAACATAAAAGATAATCAAATTGAAGGGATAAAAATAAAACAGAATTATAAATTAAGGGCCTTTGCCGATGATGTGGTTATAACTTTACAAAATCCAGAAAATTCAATTAAACATTTGTTAAAGAAAATACAAGATTTTGGTGAATTGGCAGGGTTTAAAATAAACAACCAAAAAACAAAGATGATAAATTTAAATATGAATCAAAATAGTATACATAATATGGAACTGCTTACGGGATTTGCAAATGTTAAGAAGCTAAGATATCTGGGAGTGGAAATAACATCAAATAATTCGGATTTATTCAAGAACAATTATATAAAATTATGGAACAAAATAAAAATTGATCTACAAAATTGGACGAAATTACAAATATATTTTTTGGGTACAATATCGACAATAAAAATGAATATTCTTCCAAAAATTATTTTCCTATTCCAATCAATACCAATTGTGATAACGGATAAAATGTTTCAAAATTGGCAGCGAGATTTGGCCAAGTTTATTTGGCAGGGGAAAAAACCAAGGATAAAATATAAATTCTTACAAGATATCAAAGATAATGGGGGTTTTGACCTACCAAACTTAAAATTATATTACGAGGCTTGTGTTCTTTGTTGGCTTAGAGACTGGATAAAACTGGATAATAAAAAATTACTTAATCTAGAAGGACATGATCTCAAATTTGGATGGCATGGATACCTTTGGTATAATAAAATCAAAGCTAATTTGGCATTTAATTATCATCCCATTAGAAAATCAATTTTAAAAATTTGGCTTAAATATAAAAATACACTTCTACCCAATATACCTTTGTGGACTTCGCCACAAGAAGCACTTACATGGCATGGATATTTAAATGCAGGAAATTGGTTAACATATAAGGATTTATTAATATTTGAAGGATTAGATTATAAATTAAAATCAAGAGAAGATTTATTAAAAGAAGGCTTTAATTGTAATTGGTTTTCATATATACAGATTAAAGAACAGTTTAAAGCGGATAGTAAAATTTTTAAGTTCAAAGAGAATGTGGTTAAATGGGACAATGTGTTATGGAAAGATAAAGATCACCTGATTGCTAAAATTTATAAAATATTAATACAAACTAATTCGATAAATTTACCTAAAAAGAAATGTATGAGTAAATGGGAAGAGAATTTAGGTCATAATATTCAAATTGATAATTGGGAAAATATGTCGCTAAAAGATTTAAAATTTACGTTGAATTACAATATGAAAGAGAATTTTTATAAAATGATGTACAGGTGGTATTTAACTCCTAACACATTGTCAAAAATGAACAGCAGAATATCTAATAGGTGCTGGAAATGCCAAAAAGAAGTGGGTACATTTTTTCATCTTTGGTGGACTTGCCAGAAAACCAAAAAATATTGGAATATAATACATCAAACTATATGTGAAATATTGAAAGAAGACTTAACTAAAGAACCAGATATGTACTTATTGGGATTTATAAATCCAGATATACACAAGAAACATGGAAAATTATTATTTTATCTAATAATAGCGGCCAGAGTTATTTTTGCAAAACATTGGAAAGAGGACTGTTCACCTACAGTTGAAGAGTGGTTATTAAAAATGATGGATTTTGCACAGATGGCGAAGCTAACGGACTTATTAAATGATATGAATATGGAAGAATTTAATTTATGTTGGGGCCCATTCTATAAATTTATAGAAAAATCTCAAAAAATACAAATAGAAAATTAATGTAAATATACTATAAAATATAATGTAAATATAATTATACTTAAAATATGTAGAATTTAGATGTAGAAAATAAGGATGAGAAAGTGGGAAGTCTATTTTTTGTTTCTTTTTTTTCCTTTTCCTTTTTCTTTTGATGTAGATTAGTAAAGAAAGATTTGGGGGATTCAGAAAGTAAAGAAGGTAAGAGTAGGTAGAGGAGGGGAAGAAGGAAATAGATAGAGAGTTTAAGAAAGTAAAAGAAAGTTAAAGGAAAGGAGGTTAAGTAGGGTTTAAGAACGAGAGGGGAAAGATAAGGAAGTTTGAAATGGAGGGTAAAGAAATTAACGTTAAAAGAAGTTTGAAGGTTATATAATGTTTAATGTTGTTTATGTTTATAGATGTTTTTTTTCCTTCTATGTATATGTATGTTATTGATGTAAAAGAATTAAAAGTTATTAAAAAAAAGGTAAATGGCTTGGAATACAGCATTTGAATATGTATGTGTAATATTTATCAGATTTCTATCCTGCCTTTTGTCTAGGCACTCTAGGCCTCAAGGCAGTGTGTCCTTCCTTGAATTTTTCCCCACAATAACTCTTTTAGATTGGTTGGGCTGAGAGTGGGATTGGTCTAAAATCAGCTGGAGAAGAAGGAGAAGGAGAAGGAGAAGGAGAAGGAGAAGGAGAAGGAGAAGGAGAAGGAGAAGGAGAAGGAGAAATAGTAATCTCTGGAAAAAATCCCATAAGCCCTTCCTTTGCTTTCTTGGGCAATAAAATTTAGGGGAAAAGTCCAATACATTAAATAGTTCACAATTTTGCTGCTCTTTCATGATACCCCAAACTAGAGTAGGGCAAAGTCTGCTTTGCTCCTTCAGTAAGTTTTATTATCTCTGAAGATCCCTGGGTACAAAGTGACATGACACAAATGCCGGGCAGCAAGCTAGGTTAGTTATATCTAAATGCCCTTTGGGAGGCACTGCCAGCACAGGGAGAAGCTGACCTTTGTGACATGAAATCAGAGTATGAGAAGAGGGAGTGCAAGTGGATTACCTGTATTTTAGCTTACCCTACTGGATCCTGATGGAGTATCTACCAAGGGAATAACAAGTTCTTTGCAATGTTTTTAACAATCTCATGCCTTTGGTCTCATTCACTAATAAAATCTGTTTTGTGTGTTGAATAATGTGGAAATGTACTGAGCTTTCCTTTTTGCTGGAAATGGCACTAGGCAGTGGTCATTTTGCAGGTCTACAAAAGGTACCATTCAAAAGCTGGTGCAGAAATTTGTCTGCCCAATCTGACCTAAGAAGAGAGATCATATTACATGTATCTCAAATGAGTTGGCCAATATATTACTGTAGTAAAGCATCCAAGTTTATGAAAAGATGATATTAAGAAATCTGATAGATTAGGGACAAAGCAGAGCATAAAGTGATGGACTGAGCCAATATTGATTGTGTTATTCTAAAACATTCTTTCTAAACTGCATACAGTTTTAAATCTCTAATTTATAATTTACTACAGCATTACTGCTACCATACACACATGCATACAAACTAATCACACTATTCCTTTCCAGGCAGGGCCATCTTTAGCAAGCTGAATGTTCATCAAAGTGATGAAACATTGTGACGCAAGTACAAAAGGGCAGAGTAATGCATCACAATGTCATAATGGATGTTTTGTTCTTGCCTTAGTCCCTTGTTGATGCCCATGCTTCTGGGGTATGTAACTTTATGCAAAGTGCAGAAAAGTGGTATGAAATAGTAACCCAGAGAAATCAAAGGCATAAGACAAGGGAAACATATCTAAATGTATCTAAATCTCTTGGTGGCTTTTGATACCATTAATCATGGTATCCTTTTGGACCAGCTCCTGGAGTTGGGAGTAGGGGGCACTTTTTTGCAATGGTTGCCCTCCTTTCTCTGTGGCTGGTTCCAGTTGGTGTTGGTGGGGGATATTTTTAATATCTACATGAGACTGCTGGGAGGTGTCATCCCGCAGCATGGGATGCAGTATCATCAATATGCTGATGATACCTAGCTATACATCTCCACCCTGGGCCAGCCAAGCAATGCTGTCCAGGTGTTGGCTGATCCTGGAGGATGTAAGCATTTGGATGTGAAGAATCAGCTTTGATTCAACTCTAGCAAGATGGAGTGGCTCTGAGTTTTTGGCCCCCCGGGTCTGGTGAGGTGTCATTTTTGACTCTTGCTGGGTAGCACTTCCCTGGATACAGCTGGCATGCAATTTGGGGTGGTCCTGGAATTGCAGCACCTACTCGGGGCACATATCCATCTTGAGCACCAGTTGCTCTCATTCCTTGCCAGTCTTACGAGGTAGACCAGACAGGAGACATGACCAGATGAGCTAATTCTACTTTATTGTAAAGCTACATTAACAAAATCCTGCAAGTCTGAAAGTAGATCTCTCCCCCCATCTCCTTTACAGTCCAAGAAACTAGGGAGGGTCTCTTCTGAGCCTCTTGCCCTGCCCACTATCCAGGTTTGGACTATGCTGTCTCTTATCTGACTGTTCCCTAGGCAATGTCTCTGGGCCCAGTCTCCCAAAGTCATTCCCACATTCCTGGACTGGGAGGCCTTGCTTACAGTCACTCAGACCCTGGTCACTTCTTCTTGGATTACTGCAACTTGCTCTACATGGGGCTGCCCTTAAAGACCATCTGGAAATTACAACTGGTCCAGAATGTGGTGCACATGCAATTCTGGGTGCTCTGTGGTTTGCCCATATTACACAGTGAGCTGCACTGGCTTTCAGGGTTTTGTTTTTTTTGTGTGTGTCCAATTCAAGGTGCTGGTTATTACCTTTAAAGCCCTAAATGGCACCAGACCAGGTTATTTGCAGGACCACCTACCCCTGAGATATCTGCCTGCCCCACCAGGTCAGATAAGGTGGGTGCACTCCAGATCCCTTCCGTTAAATGTTGTCATCTGGAGGGACCTAGGAAGCATGCCTTCTCTGTAGCTACCCTTGCCCTATGGAACACCCTTCCCCCCCAGCCTCTTCCCACAATTGTTGGGGTAGAATGAGGCTGGAGCCCAGGAAGGTAGAATGCTGATGTGTGGGAGAGTGTTGCCCTAGGGCGCCAGGAGTTTTGATTGTGGTTGTCTTGCTTTCTCATTCATTTTGTGGGGAGATTAAACTGTTTTCTAATATGTTTTCCAACAGGACTCATACTTTCTCTTTCTGAAGCCAATTTTCACTTCTTTTCTTCTGTGTCATTTTCCCCCCAAGATCTATTCTGGACACTACCAAAACATGGCCCCTCCCATATTCAGAACCTAGGAAGCATGCCTTCTCTGTAGCTACCCTTGCCCTATGGACTCTAGACTTATGTCCTTTCTTAATTTACTTAATAAAATTTACTTCAGCATAAATAGTAAAATCAGTCCTCTTTTCAAATAAGTCCTTTTCCATATATACTTGAAGAAACTTACACTTAAACCAGATATTTGAAACAAGTAGACAAATAATCAAATAGAACTCTTCTAAGCATATACTTACCAATCACTATTCTCATTCATTACTTGGATTACTGAATGGCCCAATTGATTTTTCTGTACTCTATTGTCATTTTCACCCATTTTTTCCAGTCACCTGACTAAATAACTTTTCTCTCTGTATTGTATTTATTCAGGATGTTGCACTGTTTTTCCCCAAATTTGTCTGGTAATACCACCCTTCACAGGAATGTAACATATCTATAATCAGCCTAATGATTCCTCCACTCACAATAATTTAGATAACACCAATTCATATTTTGATATATATTTTAGCCTTTTAATGGATAATAACCCTATACATTTATTTCATTGCATGTATTCATCAACTCCTCTCCACAAGATTAGAGCACCTTCATTCAGAACTACTACATCTTTCCTCTTTTTCTTAGTTTCATAGACACACAACATATCTTTTTTTTTCATTTCATTCATTAATTCATGCTGTTAACCATTTACTCCTCTTACTTTCCTAGTCACAGTCTTCCAAATGCCATGCCATTAGCAAATAGATATTGTCCTATAAATATTGCTCTCTACTACCTGTCATTGCTTTGGTCAATGACGGTTTTCAAATAATGCTGTTTAATAAGTTAGGCAAAGTAGAAACTAGGTTATCAGCTTTAGTCATACTTTGCCACATTCACCAGTCAGGGTTGGCATATTTTAACCATTATGCCATAAACAGAACCAAAGCCAAGCATGCTCATTCTATTCCATGCAAGTCAAACTCTTCCATGCAAGTCAAGATAATCTAGAGATTATCTTGCAAGCCAACATACTGTTGTCACATCCCACCAGCTAGGAGGTACGAGCAGTGCTTTGACATACACTCAGGATGCATCATATAACTAAGACTACCAAGATGCTAGATACCATCCAGAACAATAAATCAACAATGCACTGACCTTTAGATCTTGGAAAATGTAATGGCTTTCTAAGTGTTGTGGAAGTTTAGCTCTTATCAGCCCTAGCCAGGCAGGCAGAATGAGTAATGGTGAAGATGATGAGACACATACTGCAACAACACGAGGATCATCCCTGCCCAACAAATTTGAAGTCTCCAAAAACTGGCAGAAAAGTTACGCAAGTGGAAAGAAGGGTGTGCAGATGCTATCTGGATATGTAATAAAAAAATATAGTTATAAAAAGTAATAGGAAAAGGATTGTGGTTCTGTGTTCAGCACACACTGAAATTAAGGAGCTCTATATTTCTGAGGTGTAGCTTATTTGTAAAGATGCTATACAGTTTAATGCTTGACCATATAAATAAAAGTTTAATTAGGTATTTTTAAAGTTAATTTTGTAAAGACATTTAACTTTATCTTTAATACTTTTCACCCAGATATATGCATATTATTTAATTTTTAAAAAAAATTGGATTAGCAGTTTAGCACTTAAAATCAGTTTGCCTTTGGTTTATTGAATTATTGAGATAGTTCAGACTTAGTTATAGAAAACTAGACGCTAGAGGGCACAATTGTTCCTTGAGACTATATTTTTTCTTCCCTTAAAATGAACCTAAAGAAAGAATCTGACCGATGTGATGCATGCTAAAGCTTTAAACCATTTAAGGAAACAGATAAAATGCTAAAAAAAAAAGAGATGAGAATGAATCTTGAGAAAAAATAAGAAAAAAGAGGCCATCCACTGATTAAATGGCTAGAGATACACACTGCATTTCTTAATGTATTTGTAACAGAATATTGACATTTAAGAAAAATAGTGCAGAATTTACAATTTTGTGTTTAAATGGCAGAAAGGAAGTGTAAATCTTTGCCGATGTTTAACCTATCATTATAAAAGGAGATAAGACACTTAAAACCCTGCCCTTTCATGCTGTTATATCAGCAGTATTATCACTAATGGAATGCTTAATAGCTAAAGTGAGATAGAACCTGAATACTCTAGTTCTGCATTTTTCTGGAAATGTCATTGGAGTTATTACAAGCAAAGAAATAAGGGAGACATGTACTATAGCATGTTGGCTTTGTATCTTTAAAGAGAATAGCATATTTTATATATATTCTGTTCAGTCGTGTCTGATTCTTGGAGACTGCCTGGATAAGTCCCTGCAGTTTTCTTGGCAAGGTTTTTCAGAAGTGGTTTGCCTCCTAGGGCTGAGAGAGAGTGACTGTCCCAAGGTCACCCAGCTGGCTTTCATGCCTAAGGCGGGACTAGAACTCTCAGTCTCCTGGTTTCCCATTGGCTCCTTCCTAGGGCTAAGAGAGAATGAATGGCCCAAGGTCACCCAACTGGCTTTGTGCCTAAGGCGGGACTAGAACTCCCAGTCTCCCGGTTTCTAGCCTGATGCCTTAACCACTACACCAAACTGGCTCTCATATTTTATAATAAAAATATGTAATTATTAGGGATTAAGAGACCACAAATTTAACTCTGGGAGGTGATTTTAACCTAATTAGAGGTAATATAATATGACTCAGTCACTGGATTTAGAGCAAAATTGAAAAAAATTGAGCTTTATTCCCCCAAGATGTAGCATTAGATGTAATTTGTTGCTACCTCCTAGTAAAACATTTAAGACAGAAATATCCTAGAACTAGTGCAGTGTTTTAAATTATTTTATTTATTTATTTATTTAATTAATTTATATAACCGCCCATCTCCCCCAATGGGGAACTCTGGGCGGTTTACAATAAAATAGTTAAAATAAAATATAAAACATCAGTATACAATATACAAATTATGATACTTCAAAAGTGTCCATTATTTTATTTGGAAAACAATGTGATACAGTTTGAAGAGTTGAGTAACCCATGTGGTTGAAAGACTTATGTCAGAATTCACACAGATAGGTTGAGGCAAGGGATGTTCAGAAGAAATGTTAATGCTCCTTACTGCATGTGGTGGGGTTGAGGTGGAAGTATGAAGGATTTATTAACTGCCTTTTCTGTAAAATTAATGTTAACTAATGCAACCCATAAAAACATTGTCATATAAGCAAACAGAATGAGAGATTGGGGGACAGTGAGGAAAAGCAAATGGTTCAATTTAGAATTTCTCTTAGCCCCAAAGTGGAGATGTTCAGAAGGGGATCAAACAAATTAAGATGGCAAGCCATAACTATGTAATTTAAGCCATACCCTCTTTTTCTGTGGGTACAACACACGTGAAAAAGAGGTAGGGCTTCAATTTGTGGGGTCACAGTTTCCACCTTGACTTTTTTACACCCCTGTATATGTCCCTGCCCCCAAGATTGAGAGACTCTTCATTTCCAAAGATGCAAGCAATCATGGTCTGATGGCCATGAAACACAATGATTTGACAGCAACCCTGTCAGACATTGAATTAAATCTTCCTTCTCCAATTCTTTCCCACCATGATGGCTGTTTGTGGCTTGCTGGCAGGAGACGTGAACTCTGGAGAATTAACCTGGATTATCAGGAAGGCCCAAAATTAGAACAGAGGTTGAGCAATTAAATTAACATTTGTTCTGAATCACTCCATTCTGCCTCAGTATCTAGACTGGTCAAATCCAATGTACAAATTAGTGTAATATACTGACTCACTGGAAAAGACCCTGATGCTGGGAAAGACTGAAGGCAAAAGGAGAAGGGGACGGCAGAGGATGAGATGGTTAGATAGCATCACCAATGTAATGAACATGAATTTGAGTAAACTCCGGGAGACGGTGGAGGACAGGAAGGCCTGGCGTGCTATGGTCCATGAGGTCACGAAGAGTCGGACATGACTAAATGACTGAACAACAAAAAACCAATAGCAAATTATTGTAATATTAGGAGAAGGATAATATTAGGAAGGCAAGTAGAGCTTTTTCATCATTATTAAGCAGGGCTATCCAAGGAAGCTGAATGTACTTTATCCAGAATATAGTTCAATTATGGAATTTGCTTTCTTAAAGTGTAGTGACAGCCACCAATTCTTATGTTTTTAAAAGGGAGTCTGATAAATTCATGGAAGGTAAGGTTATCACCACAAATATGTATTAACTAAAATGTATTTCGATACCTCCAGAATCAAAGACAGGCTGTGTTCATACATTGCATTGAATTATGCATTGTTGAATAAACCACAGGATTTATACATCATGCTAAGCCATAATCCAAAGTCTGAATTCACACAGCATGCTGTACTGAAGCTAGACAAACCATATATAATTTAATATGCTATGTGAATCCAGTTCCAGAATATTCCTGAGTGGCAGTTGTTAGAGAACACAATTTTCTGCAGAGCTCATTAGAACATCTAGTTGAAAATGGGGGAACACGGGATAGGCTTTTATCCATGCAGAATTTTTTTTCCTGAGTTTTGGTATTACAAAAGTTGCATTGGGGATTCTGAATGTCTGAAGGCAACAATGCAAACCAATGTATCTGCATCTGCTGATGATGTATGACTTGGAACAGTAGATTGCAAGTAGGGATGGCTCTATATAGTAGGGATTGGCAACATGTGGTCCTCTAGATGTTGTTGAAACCCAGTTCCCTTAGCAGTAGTCAGAGAACTAGTGCCTGCAGTATGATTCAAGATTTAATGATACGCTTGGCTTACCTTCTGCTCTACACGCTTTGTTTAGGTGAATGTATTGTATGTATATGGGGAGCTTCCCTTTTTATTGTGAAATTCCATCGTTCCCCAGTGACAAATTGTTTAGGGCAGTGTTTCTTAAACTATTTTCTGTGCAACATCAGGATTGTTCTCCAAACAACTTAAAGAACTTCTGTGAACTGATTTCAAGATCAAATTTCATATTGAAACAATGGGGGGGGGGACCCACTAGAAGACTTTGTGGTGAAAGATCACAAAGAATCTCAGCTTTTAAGTGAAAAAAAAAGGTCTGACTACTGTTTCCTGCATCATACCCGTGTGAAAATGAATGTTCAGCCTTTACTACAAACAAGACCAAATAATGAAATAGTTTGAAGTATCTGCACACTCTAGGACTTCCCTTAACAAATATTAGTCCAAACATTAATAATATATCCCATCATAGGCAAGCTCATATATCTCATTAAGTTTTATTGTACAGGACACCGTCCAGAGTCACTTTGTGTGAGATAGGCGGCCATATAAATTTGACAAACAAACAATTATTAGATAGAAGATAAAATAATGAGTATTATTAAAAATGGTTTACTTCAACATTTATTCCCCATTTTTTAAAGTTAAAAACCATATTTTTTAAAAAAAAGTTTGCTATTATGTGGTTTTGAAACACTGAAGAAACATTGAAGTACCATGATGCTGAAAGCTATTATGTTCATACTGCAAATGATGTCTGTGACAATATTGATTTTATATTCACATTGCATAAGCTTTGCCTCCACCACCCCAGGCCCCTAATTTTGCAACTGCTTTTAGATTATTTACCAATCTCTGTGAGGAATACAGAATTGGGCAGGCTGAAGAATGATCAAGTTGTGACAGAGACCAGGAGTGCACTGAGGAAGAAAGTTGAATGGACAACGGCTAGAGCAGAGAACTTGGGGACAGAAAAGAGTAAGAGAACATCCCAAAGGGATTAGATGGTTGAAAAAAGAAGAATGTGGAGGTGGAGTGGGAAGAAGGTGGGGAAGTTGAGGGAAGCACATTAGAGAGAAAGAGAAGGAGGATAAATTGATGGTAAGGACTGTGAATGGAAAGACTGTGTGTGAGAGAGAGTTATGCAAGTGAATATTCAAATGGACAATTTAGTGTAGGAGAATGGAGGAGAAGGATGCCGGATACATGGCGGAAAGGATGTAAATCCAACAAGTTGGATGAGGGAATCAGTGGAAGGTGCCGACTTTCCACATCTCCATTACGGTTGAGAGCAGTGGTGTTGGAGAAGAAGGGAAGAAGGATGTTGCTATAATTAGTGGAAAAGTTGCTCAGACTCAGGAGCTGCTGGTACCAGCAGTTTCCTGTAGAGTACCATTGTGGAGAAGCAAGCAGGAAAGTAGCAAAGGAGTCTGAGCCCTGATGAACCCAGCTTGCAAGGACATTGGGGGAGGCTCATGTGCATCTACCTTGTGTCCTGCTGAGGAACCTGGGTAAATTGAAGGGGCTTAGGGTACTGTCAGCCCCTAGAGCAGCTTTTCTCAACATTTTTACCCTGGATGAACCCTTGAAATATTTTTCAGGCCTTGGGGAACCCCTGCACATTCAGGCTCAAATATAGGCCAGCAATTACATTTGTTTCATGTGTAGGCCTGTATATATACATTAACAATGTCCTTAAACTAAAAATAAAGAATGAAACTTGCCTCTTTAATGTGAAGTTGCCTGAATTGGAAATAATTTTTTAAAATAAATCATGACCTCCCAGGGAACCCCTAGTGACCTCTTGCAGAACCCTAAGATTTCACAGAACCTGTCAGGGAGACTCTAGAGAGCAGAGAAGAAGGCTGGACTGTAGATAAGAAGCGAGCACGTAGCTCAGAGAGCCTAGCCTATTTTCCCAAACGTCAGAAGAAAGCTCCGCCCTAGGGTGAACTGATATTCTGGGGAATCTTCAGGCACTGTTAGTTTAGCAGGATTTTGCTTGTAGGTATGCAATAAACACTAGAGACTAGATTCCTGGCCTCGGCGTGTTATTTCTGCAACTACACACGACATCAATCCTGCTAAACCTCAACTCCCATCGAAAGAGGGAGGAACACATAAACCAGGAGAATGGCTTCTCAGACACAGGAGTTGCAGCAGGCCATAATCCAGCTAGCAGCAGCCTTGACACAACATCAGCAGCAGGTCGACGGCCAGATTAATAACTTACAGGCGGCGATGCTTCAGCAGATGCAACAACCAGCTCCAGGAGCCCAGCAGCCAGCACCAGTGGCACCACCCCCACCAGTCGTCCTGTGATCCCCAGGGTGTTTGCCAGAGAAATTTGGGGGAGAGACGGCACAGCTCAGGGCCTTCGTCGCCCAGTGCACTATGTTTTTCGACAGCAGACCAGCCGAGTTCCCGACGGAGAGGTCCAGAGTCACATTCATTTTAAGTTTACTGAAAGGCTCAGCCGCAAGATGGTCGATCCCCATGGTGGAAGCTAACGACCCAATTCTGGACAACTACCAGAACTTTATGGCCCGTTTCAGAGCCCATTTCGATGATCCAATCAGAGAAGTCACTGCCAGCCGAGAGATCCGACGGCTCCGACAGGGGAACAGGAGAGTAGGAGCGTACATCGCAGATTTCAAACTGCTGGCAGGAGATTTGGGTTGGAATGAGGTGGCATTGAAGGATCAGTTCAAACAAGAACTGGACGAAGAGATTAAGACGGAGTTAGTGCGGCAGGGCACGCCAGCTACATTGGAAGACCTATACCAGTTAATAGTCGTCATAGATGCTCGATTGGAAGAGTTAAGACAGTTTCGGCCAGGGAGAAACAGGGCAGGAACCCGACTGGCTTTTCCAGGTTTTGCTACCCCCTCTAACACGTTTGCTCCCCTGAGCGCAGAGGAACCTATGCAGATAGGGGCGACACGAAGGGGGCTCTCTGAGGCCGAGAGGCAAAGGAGAAGGGACAATGCACTTTGTTTCTATTGCGGGGGTCCAGGGCACATCGCAAGAGAGTGCCCGACCAGACACCAGACAACCCCGGTGAGATTTGCAACCCAAGTCACGGAGCAGGCCCGCATACCAGCCGCTTCTTCCCAGCAGTTAAACTCCAACGGCCCCCCTTGCCAGAGCCCCATAGGGAGGCCATCCAACAATTGAGAAGGGCTCAGGCGGCAGATCACAGCCAAGATTTTTATATTGTTCCAGCCACGCTGACTACAGATTCCAAGCACCTATTACCGGTAAACGTAATGATAGATTCTGGTGCTACAACCAATTTTATAGATAGTGAAGCAGTGGAAAGGTTTCAAATTCCAACAATTGCACTACCAAACCCCATGCAGGTTGAAACCATCGACGGGCAACCTCTCAAGGCAGGAGACATTAAAAGCTGCACCCAGCCAATTCAGCTAACCATCGCAGATCACACGGAGTGGAGCCAACTGTATGTTACTGCTTCCTTGCAAGTCCCGGTCATTCTCGGGGCACCTTGGTTGAGACTTCACAACCCCAATTTGGACTGGATGACCGGAGCAATTTCCTTTCCCTCTCAGGACTGTCGGCACCACAAGTTGCAGGGCATTACCCAAGCCCAACCGGCAGCTGCAAGCAAGGAAGCAGGGAGGGTTTCCCTGCCAACAAGGTATGGAGTTTTTGGAAGGAGAGGGGGGTGGTGTCAGGGAGACTCTAGAGAGCAGAGAAGAAGGCCGGACTATAGATAAGAAGCGAGCACGTAGCTCAGAGAGCCTAGCCTATTTTCCCAAACGTCAGAAGAAAGCTCCGCCCTAGGGTGAACTGATATTCTGGGGAATCTTCAGGCACTGTTAGTTTAGCAGGATTTTGCTTGTAGGTATGCAATAAACACTAGAGACTAGATTCCTGGCCTCGGCGTGTTATTTCTGCAACTACACACGACAGAACCCTGGTTGAGAAACCCTGCCTTAGAGGTAGTCCAGACAAGAAGCACCACCCATGAGTACTAAAACTACCTTATTGTAAGGTTACAGTAACAGAATCTTCCAAGTCTGAAAGTACATCTCCCCTTTCCTTGCCTTTACAGTCCAAGAAACTAGGGAGGGTCCCTTCTGAGCCTCTTGCCCCACCCACTATCCAGCTGTGGACTATGCTGCCCCTTATCTGACTGTTGCCTGGTCTGCTGCTGCTGTTGCTGCTCCTGTCTCTCAAGGACATTATCACAGACCTTTTACTAACCCAAAGGTCATGAGCCAGTGGTTATCTGGAGATAGCAATAGCCTTAAGATTTCTGTGCTTTAAATCTTCAATCAATTTCTATGCTTCGAAATCTTCAGTCAATTTCTATGCTTCGAAATCTTCAAATCAATTTCTATGCTTCGAAATCTTCAATCAATGCTTCGAAATCTTCAAACCATTTCTGTGCTTTGAAATCTTCAAATTGGAGAGTTCAATAAGTGATTCCAGGACTTTATGGTTTTCCCCTTGCCCAAATAAAGTGATGGAAAAGAAGTTTAGTTTCTAAACTGCAAAAGGGGGGAAATGCTGAAGCAATTTAAAAAATGGGATGGGGGAAACTGAGTGATTTCTGGGTCACTGTTGCTGAACACAGAGGAGAGCATTGGCAACATGCACTGTGTATTATAATTACATCTTTATTTGGATCTGGTATGTCACAATTGAAGAATGTTGCTCATTGTATATGCATATATAGAGGGGATGTTATGTTAAATGTTGCCAAATTTGGAATTCTGTGTAGGCAGTAGAGAGAAAGAGAAGTTTCTCTTAAATCCAGGACACAAACATGAAGAATGTAGTGATCATTTAGAACCAGGAGGACAGCAGACAAGTTTGCTATGCTTGGATTCAAGACTTCTCTTTAAATATCAATCATGTCAACTGGTTTTCTAGTCTGGAAAACTTTTATTTTTGTGACATTAGCATTATCTCCAGGTTTAGAATGCATTTGCATTAAGAATTGACCAGATTAATAATGAGGAATTAGTTTGCAACCCATCCTATTTTTCACAAGTGGCTAAAGGAATTAAAAGGAGATAAAAGGAAAATGGAACATATGCATACCTCTTGCAAATGTGCAGTTAATAAATATGTTAAACAGGTAAATTAGAAGTGGTTTGGCAAGTAGTTGTCTTGCAGCTAACACTTGTATATAGGAGTTCTCTCTTTATTTTCCTCTTGGATGCCTAGCTATAGGAGAAGTAGCAACTCTATCACTACCCATATGGGTGCTTTGGTCCTTTGTTATATTTACCCACATTAGTTCTTCTATAGCAGGTACAGTTGCCTAGCAACCACCATTCCTTTGCTCTACTGAATCCAGCACCATGACAAAGTTGAGAATAAAATATTGGCTTAGCTGCTGTGATGTCACAGAAGGATGGGACAGAGGAATGATTTGATAGCTTAGATTGGGAGGAGTAGAAGGGATGGACTGACATTTATTTATTTATTTATTTATTTATTTATTTATTTATTAAATTTCTATGACCGCCCATCTCCCCCTCAAGGAGGGACTCTGGGCGGTTCACAGCCACAACAATATCACTAAAATACAATAAAAACACAATAAAATACATAATCTCTGCGTGATTTGTAGTAAATTAGCTACAGTTTTGTTTTGCAATTATTTGATAGGGTCAAAAAGAAGAAACAAAATCTTCCCTCTTAATTAGGCGGTTGGAGAAAAAACATGGAGGAAAAGCAGAGGTTGGACAAGACAGACATAGTTGATGTTAAAAATAGGTTCCTGGGCTGAATATGCACTTAAAAGTAACTGCTTCTTATTTATAACTTTGTATTCTCTATTCCAGTGTTTTTCAACCTTGGCCATTTTCAGATGTGTGGACTTCAACTCTGAGAATTCCCCAGCCAGCAAGGCTGGCTGGGGAATTCTGGGAGTTGAAGTCCACGCATCTGAAAGTGGCCAAATTTGAGAAACACTGCTCTATTCCATTTGTCTTGGATGGGGCAAGCATTCAGTGTGTTCTTCAATTACTGTACATTAAGTAAAACAGAGATAGGCCTTAAATATGAAGGTTTATCTATTTCCATTCCATGTTGTCCTTCCATAAAAAATTTAAATGCAGAACTGATGTAATATTAATTTATAACTGATCCAGTCTCCAACATAAATCAGCTTGTTTCCTTACATAACACATGTTATTGATTTGTTTTATTTAAAATGTCTGTATACTGTTACCACTAAAGAAAAATCTTAACAGTAAAGATCTCTAATTTGAAATCATCGTAGCCAAGTGGTACGTTACTGATAGGAGGAGATACATTGCTAGGTTTAGAAGGCTATTGGAGAAGTAACCCATGCTCCCCACGTAATAGAGATTATCAGTCCTGGAAGTCAGCAGAGAAAAAGCAATATCATACTAAATGGGTTATAAAAAAAGAAAATATGACTAAGATATCCATTTACTGTTATTGCTGTGGGTTTTTAAAAATGTGCTAACCTGTTTTATTGCACTGTCTCAGAGCTACAGTAATGTATTATACAACATATGCACACACAGAGACACACACAGAGACACTGCATTTGGTGGGATTTGCTGGAAATTTCCAGAAGTGGAAAATGACGTTTCTGGTGCTTTGAGATGAGTTACATTGAGTGCGGGTGTGGTTAATTTTATGGTCTTAGTGGCCATAGCAAATAATGAACTGAAAATAAGCAATGGCACAATGGTAGGTTGAAAGATGGTGTGCAAATAAATGTGATACATTTTATTCATCTGCCTTATAACTCTATTTATGCATGAGATCAGCTAACATGATACAGCAGGGTGATATTATAAAACGCCTGCTTAAAATTTTAGAAATAAAAGGTGGGGAGACTGTCTTCGGCAAACAAATATACTATATATTACAAATGCATTCATGTGTATAATAATTTATTATTCGCAATTTATTTTTATTCAAACAATACTGAGAACAACTTATAAAATTAATAGAATCATACCACAAAACCATTCTTAATAAAACCTCATATATACATTGTGTCTTATGCTAATATCAGGGAAAAAAATAGCAAACTCCTGAATGAAATAGTTAAAGAATGGGTTATGACTAAAGGCCAAATAGATTGACAAAATATTTTTGCAATTAGCACTTTAGAATGTTCTTATGTCATTGATATGCCACTACTTTACCTTGCAATAATAAAAAAAGAAAAATCAAACAGCCACACAAATACATTTGGCCCTCACTGGCAATATCAAAAATATGTCTCCAGATGGTCATGGGACACTAGTGAAGTGTGATAGCAATAATTCTGGAAACACCAGATGAATTTCTAATGCCTTCCTTGAGATAGTGGCATCACAGTGAATATACAGGGAATGAAATCAAGAAACACCAAAGGCTGTTTGAAACAAGCATGAGACCCACTGTATTCAGGTATCAAGAAAAGCAGAGCAAGTAGTGTTACAGAGTGATGCTGTAGAGCAGCGGTCCCCAACCTTTCTGGCACCAGGGACCGGTCATGGAAGAAAATTTTTCCATGGACCGGTGGTGGGTGGGTTTGCAGGCAGGAGCCAATTGTGCGCACTGGGGGTGGGGGTGGGGTTTGCAGGTGGGAGCCAATCACGTGCACTGGGGTGGGGTTTGCAGGTGGGAGCCAATTGCACACACCGGGGGCAGGGTAATTGCATGCACTGGGGGGCAGGGTTTGCAGGAGGGAGCCCCACGGCCCACTTCCTAACAGGCCGCGGCCCACTAGTGGGCCGTGGCCCACAGGTTGGGGACCCCTGCTGTAGAGATAGGGCTAGGAACTGCCTTGTTACAGTAACAGCTACCTATTGTGTATGCCAGCAGAGCATTATCTGAAACTAAATGAGGTTACACATAGATTGAGAAAGAATTGTTGGCTGTATGCTTTGGCATGGAACGCTTCCATCAGTTTACATTTGGTCAGACAGCATAGATCCAGCTGGATCATAAACTTCTGGAAACTATTATGTGGGAACCATTGCAGAATGCCCCAAAGGGCCTTCAACATATGTTGATGAGATTACAACATTATGATGTGCGTAATGAATATCACCCAGGGTCAACATCTCATACTGGCAGATACTTAAGCAGAACGTTCCTCTCTAAGCCCAGTGAAAAAAGTTTTGTACAGGAGGAAATAAGAATATGCTGTAATACCCATTTAAGCTTCCTGACACTGTTTATAGGTTATACAGGAGGCTACAGATTAGGTTTTATAAGTGGTAAAAAGTATCATCCTAGAGGGTTGGCCTGAAATAAAGCATATGCTACCATTTATATATAGCCCCATTTCTCAGAGAAAAACTTCAGAGAGTCCAAGAGGGCATTTAATTCAGGAGCAACTGAACTCTGAGACCTTGGGTTATACATAATGAAAAGGACACACTTCTCTTATATGGGCACTGAAGGGCACGAGTGTGCGTATCAGCCTGGTATGAACACCCACCTGGAAGCACACATGGAACACTGCAGTATTTTAATGCCACTGGGGGGAAAATAGGAAAAGGAGACCCTGTATTGATCCTGGAAATTATGAGACTAGATCTGTTTACATGGCAGCAGAAAATTTATCTTATCATTGTAGTCTACTATTCTAACTTTTGTGAAATAGACTTAGTAATATATAGCTGATCTCAAGCAGTAAAATGTAAGCTTAAGTGTCACTGTGGTTGCAGTGATAAAAACTAAAGCAATGTTCTTGAATTACAAGCTGCAATTTATTATATAACAGTATATAATATATACAGGTAACTGTATAACTGAAATATACGGTTACCTGTATATTTCAAACCCACCAACACACTGAGACAGAGGCTTGTACACCCCAAAGATCAAACTCCAAAACACAAGGAAAGCAATGTAGTGTATGCAATCCAGTGCAGTGAGGAGTGCTCTGAACTCTACATTGGAGAAACCAAACAACCTTTGTACAGGAGGATGGCCCAACACAGGAGAAGTAACACCACAGGACCAGAGTCAGCAGTTTATCTTCATCTAAAGGAAAAAGGACACTCATTTGAGGACATTAATGTTCACATTTTAGACAGAGAAGATAGGTGGTTTGAGAGAAGGGTCAAGGAATCCATTTATGCCAACTTGGAAAATCCTTCCTTGAATAGAGGTGGGGGCCTCAGGCACAATCTTTCCCCTATTTTCCTTCCTGCTTTGTCTTCTGTGCCTAGGAAGATTAAGATCATTTCGCAAGCTCAACAGCAGCATGGTAATCTTAACGATCCTCCTTTAGATGATAAAGGGTCTTAGAAATAACATCTCAAAATAACCATGACCTAGCCCCAGGTGCAAGGTCACACAGCCAACTAGAAACATATTTAAGGATTCCCTTACTAACTTTACTCAGACTGAAGAAGCTCCTTGGATAAGGAGTGAAACGTTTCTACTGAGAAAATAGAAATCCAGTTGACATGATTCAAGCCACAGACTGTTCCACCTGGATGACTAAGAACCTTCATCGACAAGCTGCAATTTATATTAGAAGAATTCAAGTTCTTCTGGACACAGTGGGAATTTGAGCATAAAAAACTGCTTTCCCTGCTATCTCCAGAACAATGGAAAAGTGGAAACAGCTGTCAAAATGTCCAAAAGAATATTGGGGAAAGAGAAGAAAGCTCTGTCTGATTCATGACCAGCCATCCTTGAGCATCAGAACATGCTTGCAGAGGGATTGGAGTATAGTCCAGCTTAAAGTCTGATAGATCAATAGATCTAGTTGCTACTGCCAGAGAGTCTCAATTGACAGGCTGCAATTTTAGCAAAGGAAAAACTATGACAGGTTCAGTATTATAATAGGACAATGAAAGGCTTTCCAGACTTAAGAGCAAGTGAGCTAGCATGCATACAGCCCACAGAAAGATAGCATAAGGAGGGGAAGAAAGCAGAAGTCCAAAGTCAAGTGTCTATTGCAATTGATTGAAGTGCTGACCTCAGAGGGGAGGTTCTAAGGACAAATTGTAGGCAACTGCAAAGCAATTATCCAACTGTTGATGAAGAGGGATTGGAAGGAGAGAATGATGGAGTAAAATCTTAGGGAAGCCAATAAGGATATTTCTGTGCTTGACTCTTATCCTGTAATGAGCCTCGAACCTCTAGCTCCACTTACTGAGAGACAGAAAAACAGATTTGTAGATGTATTGATTTGATTTGATGCCACCTGACACCAAACAACAAATAAGCTTAGTTCAACAGCTAGTAGAGGTTGTCACTCCCAGGAAAGGATTACCTTCTTGGTGTACCACAGATTAGCATTTGGGGTAATGCAGATATCACACAACATAAATAGTTTTAATTCAAGGGAGTTGTATATGGAAATTTTGAAATTATATTTTTCATTCATAGAGGAAAATTTACACTGAGTGTATGTTTGTATATGTGATTGTGTTTTTGTGCAGACTGTGCAGTGCTTTGGATTTGATTTCCAAAAGGTACTTCAGATTGAGGGAGAGCACAAACATAATACCAATCTGCAACTTTTTTAAGCAGCTGTTTTTTTTCTCCAAATTTTGCAGCTACCTGTCTGCAGTGGGAAAAGGTGCAATTGCCTTAAAGACTTGTAGACAACTGCCATGTTCACCCTCTGAAGTACCTTTTAGGAATTCAATCTGAAGAACTGCACAGCCCTACGTCTGTGTGTGTGTGTGTGTTTTGTTTATGTGCATTTGGTTTTGCTAAAGATATAACAGGTAGATGTATCAAATAAATGCAATGAGAGCTAGTGTGGTTAAGGTGTCGGGTTAGCACTGGGAAGACCCAGGTTCAAGTCCATCCTTAGTACTGGAAGGTATCTGGGTGATTTTAGACAGCCATTCTCTTTCAGCCCAACCAACTATACAGGATTATTATGATGAAAAAGAAACTGGAGGTGGGACTGCTACATAGGCTGTCTTGAGATCCTGGAGGAAAGGTGGAATATAAATCTAACAAATAAATTCACTCAACAAAAAGAACAATGTCAGGACAACTAGGAAAGGGTCAAAATGGGAGCATACTGGATGAGGGAATAGCTATCAGGATATACTGATTGGTTGATTGATTGATTGTTTCCCAAGGTCTCATAACCAGCAGCACGGAAAAAAGGAAAAGAAAGGAAAGAGCAGGTGGAAATTAAGAAGATGTATAGAATAAATGTCCACTTTTAATTTAGTCTGGTTTGGTTTTTGAATGAAACATTTGGGGGGCCTGTGACCAATAAGCATGGCAAGTTTTAAAGGGGTACCTAGAACAGACTTCCCCAGTATTGTCCCTAATTTCATTCCTATGTTTTACTTCCTCCTTTTAGTTGTTTTTACTGCTCCTAATTTCTGGTTGGGCCAGATTAACTCTTTCCCAGGGTTATCTGGGTTATTGTTCAAAGCCTGAACAAAACCTGCTATAGTTGTTAAGGGGTTTTGCTGGCCCACTATAGATCCACAAACTATGCTTATGTCTCTGAATAAAGGAGTCTAATGCATGACTGTGATCAGGTTTGGCTGTGTGAAATTGTCGAGATTGAATAAGCTCTTAAAATCATTTCAAGATGATGCTAACTTTGGACTAAAAAAATGTCACTGTTTGTCTTAATTATCTTCTATTTGAAAGTCAGAACCTGTCTCTAATAGCAAAAGAAACCTGCAATCTGCATGAAAATTGTAGTGATATTCTTGGCTCATGGCTTTACATTAACATTCATGTCATTCACCATGATTTTGAAATGAAAACTGCAACATTCTTAATCCTCTAGATTTGTCTTTTGCAGGGCTGGTGCGCATGTACAGATTTATCAGTGAATGCTGTATAATTCTACGATCCAATAGTGTAGTGACTAATTAGTAGGTTCTGAGATGTTTCAGCATTAGCATGTATGTCAATATCTGTTCACTTTAATAGGGTTGCAAGGAAGGAAATGAGATGTAAAAATACAAAGCTGAACTGAAGTATGAATAAAAATTTTAATGGCATCATCTCCAGACTATCGTATTAAAAGGGTGAATGAATTGGCAGCATGAAATGGTGACGTGATTGTGAATAAATCTTTGACGTATGTGAAGCATCCTGCGTAGCTGACCAAGGCAGAATGGATGATAAAAGATGGCTTGCTTTCTAGTAATGCAAAATGCTTTGGTCCAGACCCTGTCTTATTAGGAAAAACGCCAAATCTTGAGAGAGAAATTAATTTCTATTTTGGCTAAGATTTATACAAGAGTTAATATAATTCTGTTAGGCTTCTTGAATCTGTAGAAAAGGTAGTTGTGGCAATAATCATGCTAAAGAACTGAAAAAGAAGCCAGCCACTGAATCACATTAATTTAAAATAGGAAATGTTTAAGCAATGTTTAACATTCCCATCATAATTAGTAGGATTCGAAATTGCTTGACTTTGACTGATATTCTTGCATATTTTAATTCATAGAAGTTGGTTTTGTCTTAGAACACTTCTCTCTGATGTTTGCTGTGCATCCTTGCAGGTAATCTTTCAAATGCATTAAAAATTAAATCACCAACTCCCTTATTCACTCCAGTTTCTTTTTGTTTGTCTTTTTTATTGATGATACCTTCTACCAAGGGATGGCTGTTTCTATATAAATTTATAATATACTGTAGTTGATAGAATTATTATATTATTATAGCTTTGGAAATCCATCCAGGCTGAAAGATCTGGGTTTCCATTATGGCACCCAGGGACACCCATGTGCCTATGCATTTGCAACCCTTGTTACCCACTAGGCCAGAGCTTTCCAAAGTGCCGCCGCTGGCGACACGCCAGCGGCAGTGCGGCAGCGGCAGCATGGGGGCGCGCACGCGTGGCGACACAGGAGAGCGTGCGGTGGCGCGCGCCCGCACAGCAGCGTCGCGGGGGGCGTGCGGCGTCACGGGGGGACATGCGGCGTTGCGCGCGCGCACGGCGGCAGCATGGGGAGCGTGCGGCGGCGCGGGGGGCGTGCGGCGGTGCGGGGGGCGTGTGGCGGCGCACGCGTGCACGGCGGCGGCAGCAGTGGCTGCCGCTGCCACCGTGCACGCGCGCGCCACCGCTTCCGGGTGGTGTGGCGACACACCACGCTGTGTGTGGCGACACACTTTTGTGTCACGACACACAGTTTGGAAAGCTCTGCACTAGGCTGTGTGCCCCATCTGAATTTTTTAAAAGATTCTCTTAGTTTGTGGGCAACCATATGGTAAAGCAAAGGACCACCCTTAAACATAATCTCTATTTCTAGCAACGAATGCAATGGATCGCACATACAGGTAGTCCTCGCTTAACAACCATTTGTTTAGTGACGGTTTGGACTTACAACACTTGTAAAAACTGACTTACGACTGGTCCTCACACTTATGACCGTTGCAGCGTCCCCGTGGTCACGTGATTACGGTTCGGGAGTTTGGAAACCAGTTCACATTTATGACCATCGCAGCATCCTGTGGTCACGTGATCGCAATTTTCAACCTTCCTGGCCAGCTTCTGGGTAGCAAAATCAATGGGGAACTGCGTGATTTGCTTAACGACTGCCGCAAAAGAGGCCGTAAAATTGGGTCAGATTTGCTTAATGACTGCTTCGCTTAGCAACTGAAATTCCAGTCCCAATTGAGGGAGGGAGGGTGCAGCCCAATGATTAAGTTTTAATGTGTCCAAAAACAGACAAATGTGAAGGGCTAGAGAACATTCCAGGAGCTAGGGAGTCTGGCGGACAGCAGTCTTCCTAGTTGACCTTTCGTTACAAGAATGTTGCGTGAATGACCACGCCCACTACCACAGCCATTTTGTGAAAGTGCCCGTGAGGTTTTCTCAAAACTTGAATTGTGCCCACTGGCTTGCCAAAATTAGAAACCCTTGCTGCAGGAAAATGTGCCACTAACATGGAGGAAGCAACCGTTCCTTCTTTTACAGCAATGCCCTTTGAGATTAATCAATCTGGAGGTGCAATGAAAAGATAACAATATTACTCTTTTTATTATTATGGCAACTGCTGTCACTGTAATGGAGGAAAGAATGTGAAAGAAAAGCAGAACTGACTGTAATTTTATTTGTTCATGCAATCATCCCTTGCTTTGGAATTACATGGCTGCCATTGTTTTTTTCTTTTTTCTCTTTGCTGTTCTTACATTATGACTCTAATGAGATATAAAAAGCTAAGTTTATTACCAATTATAGTGCAGCACATCATTATTTTTAATCACCGTAGCCAGTGATTTTTCCCCCCTCTACTGTTAGCATGGCTTTCGCCTCCCTCCCTCTAGTCCCGTTCTTTGCGAGCCATCTGCCTGCAGTTACACAAACTCTTCTTTGTAGCAGAGCTACCTTCTTGGGCAGGTAGTCAGGAACCATTCTGTGCTGACAGCATGCAACCTCTAAGCATGTTCTTCTGAATTTAAAAGAGGCACAAGAACCTACATATTGAAGTGGATTTTAGCTCCCATCACAAATTCATACTGGATGTAAGTGAACAAATGTGTAGTATAGGTAGTCCTCACTTAACAACCATTTGTTGAGTGACAGTTTGGACTTACGACGGTGCTGAAAAACCGACTTACAACCGGTCCTCACACTTACAACCATTGCAGCATCCCCACAGTTACATGCTCATGATTTGGGTGCTTGGCAACTGGTTTGCATTTATGACCATTGCAGTGTCCTGTGGTCACGTGCTTGCCATTTTTGACCTTCCCAGCCAGCTTCTAGCAAGCAAAATCAATGGGGAACCACATGATTCGCTTAACGACCTCATAGTTTGCTTAACGCCCATGGTGATTTGCTTAATGACCGCCACAAAAAAGTTTGTAAAATCAGGTTGGATTCACTTAATGACTGCTTTGCTTAGCAGCCAAAATTGTGGTCGTTAAGCGAGGACTACCTGTATTACATTCCTTTCAGTACTGGGAAAATTTGTTAGAAAGACAACAAAGTGTTAGGATTCTACATCCTCTCTTATTCTCCCCCATCTCTTTGTCTTTGTTTGATATTTAAAGCAGGAAATAAGTGTGTTGTGTTGAGCATCTTACAGAGATGTCAGAGGAAAAGCAACTGCAATTATGACATTAAAACCATTACAAATTTCCACAATGCTGTAGTCATAAACAACCCAGCACTGAGCATATTATCTATCATCTGTTATCTATCTATCTATCTATCTATCTATCTATCTATCTATCTATCTATCATCTATCTATCTATCTATCTATCTATCTATCTATCTATCTATCTATCTATCTCTGTTTAATTTGGAACTGCACACTAACTGCACTGAAAACTCTTTAAAAGGTTGGTTGTGCTAGCTAAGGAATATGGAAGCTGAAGTCTCTCACACACAATTATAGGGCACCAGATGAGTTAAATTCTTGATTCGCTATTTATAGTTGCTATCATTGCAAGTTTATTTACTTTTCCTTAGCATCATGCTCTAAAAGCATAACTTAGAATTCTAGAATGCCTCTTTTATAAAAAAAAGTAAAGGTTCCCCCCGCACATTTGTGCAGTCGTGTCCGACTCTAGGGGCCGGTGCTCATCTCCATTTGTTAGCCGAAGAGACAGTGTTGTCCGAAGACACTTCCACAGTCATGTGGCTGGCATGATGCACGTGGAATGCTGTTACCTACCCACCGAAGTGGTACCTATTAATCTACTTGCATTTGCATGCTTTCGAATTGCTAGGTTGGCAAGAGCTGGAGCTAGTGCGGGAGCTCACTCCACACGCAGGGCTAGGGATTCGAACCTCCAAACTTGCGATCTTCTGATCAACAAGCCTGGTGTCTTACCCGCTGAGCCACCACGCCCCCTCTTAAAATTATAAATTTAAATTTAAATAATTTAAATAATTTAAATAATTTAAATAATTTAAATAATTTAAATAATTTAAATAATTTAAATTTAAATTTATAAAATTATAAAATTATAAATTATAAAAGCCTCTTTTATAGCTGCCTACAAAGAGCTGTTTTACAAGTTCATTCTAGCAACAGAACAGTAAAAAGATCAAATGCATAAATGTCTTCAGAGGATATCATATAGTCAGAGTAGATTAAAATATGAACCTCTGTAGAGGATTAAGAGAACAAGAGACATCTTACTTTCAAAAGGCCAAATGTGAATTCCTTCAGTGAATAGTATAGTATAGACATGAGTATGTGGAAGACAATAGGGCCATTTAACTTAAATTTTCTTTTTTTGGGGTGGGGGGAGGAAATAAATATAGTTTATGTCAATTAATGCATACTCACAGATTGTTTAAATAGAAGTTACATTAGTAAGGGATGGTATTCAAAATTATTTTTGCATGTTAAAGTGATTTTTGATTTTGTATGTTTGTTTATATTGTGTGCAATATACTGTATATATGTACGTTTGTGTGTGTGTCAGTGTATGGCTGTCCATACAGTTCTTCACGAATGAATTGGAGAATTGCTTTGGATCTCAGATGAAGAACACAGCACCTCTTTACTACACATTAAATCAACCTGGTTTTTTATTTTTTTTTAGGCTTCTGGGCTTACCAGGAACTAAAAAAGCTGCTGCTTTAAGGAATCCACTCAATCAAGTTAATGTAACTGTCTTTGAATGGTGGAACATGGAATTAAGGGTTCAGGATTCCTATACAAGAATAAATAAATCTTATTCAAGGCTGATATAGCATTGTATCAAGAAAGAGATCTACTAAATTAGGATAAAGAATGCAGAAAGATGAAGTGGAGAAATTTAAGTTAGTGGTTATGCAAAGAATAACCACATGGCAAGCCATGTTAATACGTAAAGATGCTTATTTTCTTTATTGCACATGATAATAAATGCAAGGAGGTCATTATTTTATTGTGATAGTTAAATCTTTTGAAAAGGATACAATTCTTTTAATTAATATTTATGTCCCTAATTTTGATGCTCATGACATATGCCATGATTGTCTAAGCCACCTTGTCCTTTTTAACCTATGACTTTTGGATAATTGGTGGGCATTTTAATGTAATGAGTCATTTCCTTAATTGCCAATTGGGAAAAAAAAGTCATTAGAATAAGAACAATTAAACAGAAGCGCTACTTTTTTATTGACTTCATTTGTTACTCATCCCTTTCAGATCGTTGGAAGAAACTGAAAAGTGCTGAGTATTCAGTGAATAAAGTATGTTGGGGGGTTATTTTGCCAAGGGATGCAGAGTTTGCATTCACATATCTATGGCAGAGGTACTGGGAATCTGGAATTTGGTATACTGGCATATTGTTGAAGTTCTAAATTTTATCCCAGTGATTCAGGATGATTACAAAACATATGTAATGCCTGAAGCTGTAAATTTACATTTTTAAGAATTTTACTTACAGCTGTACCCAAAAGACAGATTCGAAGGAAATGATATAGAAACTTTTTCTTTCAACAGAATTTTCCATTATAAATGGAGACAAAAAGAATTAGAGAAATCACAGGTGGAGGAAATTAAACATACTATGCTTTAAAGTATAAGAAGTTGTAAAGGCCAAGATTGGATGGTTTTCTATTGAATGACATAATACATATATTCTGAATTTTCTTCACCCCTCACTTTCTAGTCTAGTTTACAGCCTTGGGATTTCCTGTTGGCTTCCCATCCAAATATTAACCAGGCCTGATCTTACTTAGTCTTTTAAGGTGGCTAAGGTGCTGCAACCTTAGTTGAGCTAATACAACTTATATTACTGTAGTTCTAAAACCAGATAAAAAGATAATTTATGTTGTGCAAATTTACAAATTTATTTCAGAAAGACTATAGATGTAAAAATATTATCTGGCACTCTTAAACTTTGGAAAGTACTATCAACCCTAATACAGCCTGATCAAGCAGGACTGATTGGTCATAGACAAGAGCCAAGTTTGAAACAATTGGTAAATTTTGTAGTGTTAAATAATGCTAGGCTGGATCCTGAGATAGATAGATAGATAGATAGATAGATAGATAGATAGATAGATAGATAGATGGATGATAGATAGATAGATAGATAGATAGATAGATAGATAGATAGATATAATTGTATTTATACCCCGCCTATCCCCTCCCTAAGGGAGGACTCTAGGCGGCTTACATACATCGTTACATATACATCGTTATACAATTTTCTTTAAACCGCACGTCAAGGAAGGGGGTAAGGGAACCGACTTTTCTCTGGCTTCTGGACTACATGTCCCACGATGCCTTGCGTCGGAGCCGGCTGCTGACGTCCTGTAGATGTTATTACTTCAGGATCCGTCGTGACCGCCGCCATTCAAAGGATCTTCAGTTTTGGTGGAAGCCGACTCCCCGACAGGACGTCAGCAAATTTTCCCACTTAAGGTGGTACCCAATTTATCTACTTGCAAGCTTTCGAACTCTTGGGCTGACAGGAGCTGGGACTAGCAACGAGAGCTCACCTCGTTGCGTGGGGATTCGAACTGCCGACGATCGGCAGTCTACAGCTTCAGCGGTTTAACCTGCTGAGCCACCGCGTCCCTTTCATTGGATCTAGAGGAGATCTTTCCTAAAATGAATTGGCAATACTTTTTTAAAAAAAAATCTTTCAATTTTTTGGTTTGTTTTGGGAGGGAACAATGGATTACAATTTTTAGTTCACTCTAAAAACATATGTGAGGACTAATAGGACCTTATCTAATCCCATTTTTCTTGGAGAGATGCATAGTCTGGTTGTTCTCACTTTTCCATTGTTTGATCTGGGTTTGGAAAGTTAGTACATGGAATTAGGCAGAACAGTAAAATTAAATATCTCGATATTTGCAAGCAAAAGTATATAGTAATCCTCTTTGGAGAAAAGATGTTGGTATTTATTGATAAAATTGAATCTTCCATACCGAAATTAATATACTTAGCTGATGATTTTTGAAACTTTTCTAGGTATAGTATTATTTGGCCTAAATCTGAATTGATGCCTTTGGGGGTTACTAAACTATCAAAATTAGTTTTCTCTGGATAGATTTGATGGTACCCAGTTTGTCTTCAGCTGTGAGTACCTAGAACTATATCTAAGATGATTAAACTTGAATTATATATATGCTTATTAGAAACAGGAATAGATTTGGATAGATAGAATTCATTTATAAATTCTGCATCTGAGATGAAATTAATACTTTAAAAATGAATGCCTTTTCATTCATGTCTATGAAGGTTCTCAGTCATCCAGGTGGAGTTGTCTGTAGCTTGAATCATGTCAACTGGATTTCTATTTTCTCAGTGGAAACGTTTCGCTCCTTATCCAAGGAGCTTCTTCAGTCTGAGCAAAGTTAGTAAGGGAATCCTTAAATATGTTTCTAGGTGGCTGTGTGACCTTACACCTGGGGCTAGGTCATGGTTATTTTGAGATGTTATTTCTAAGTCCCTTTATCATCTAAAGGAGGATCGTTAAGATCACCATGCTGCTGTTGAGCTTGCGAAATGGTCTTAATCTTCCTAGGCACAGAAGATAAAGCAGGGAGGAAAATAGGGGAAAGATTGTGCCTGAGGCCCCCACCTCTATTCAAGGAAGGATTTTCCAAGTTGGCATAAATGGATTCCTTTTCATTCATGGCTTTCTTCTTTATATTCCTAATATATATGTTCAGAATTTTTTTCCAGTGTTCAGGAAGGTAGCTTCAAGAACCTCCCTCCCTTCTGTTTTTGCTTTGTGAAGAAGCTTCAAAAGTCAGTTAGAGAAGAAGATTTTAAATGTCCAGATTTATTTCATAAAGAGAATTTTCTGCCTCACATTAGTGGATGACAAGCTTTGTCTTTTGAAACTTTCGTCCTGGCTATCACAAATTGGCATATATGGGAACCTTTGGAATGAGAGGGTGTTGAAATCAAAGTACCTTAACAAGTATGGAATTTCCCTACCTTCTATATTATTTACTAGTGAGGCAAGTCAGGCAACTTCATGCCAGCTGCAATTTGACCCCTATGATTGTGCTGTTATGGGGGAATCCAAACCAGAAACCAGCAAGCAATCTTTTTGTTGGAGAATCTGAGTGGACTGTAGGGTGTTTGCCTTAGGTAGTTATTAAGATTAGGTTATTAATCTTTTTTTGTAATTTGGGAAGATACAGTGTAAATATAATTTGCCAAAAAGTACAAAATGGCACTAACTTTAGTTAAAACATCTTTTGATGTCTAGATGTTGGCTAACATCCCTTTCAGCACTAGGGCTTTATAAAATAGCAAGATTTAGAAATGTTGTTGATAAATTATATTGTTTCAAATACACTAAATTAGATGTTCAAGAATATAGCAAGGCATAGGATAAGGAATCAGAATAAACCAACAGCAGTGGAAGATGTGACCATGTCACACTTTTATAGATCTAAAATTTCAATTAAGTAAAAATAAAAAGAGTATTGGGCACCAAAGTATTTTACAGTAAAGTATTTTCAAAATACAACATTGGTTTATATGATGTTGAGTTTGCTTTTGTTTATTGTTTGTTTGTTTTTAGAATTATATGTGGAGAAGGTGCTATATAATTACTATAAACTAACAGAAGGTTACTACAGAATTGGGAAGCCATCAATTTTCAGCCAATTATACAATGGTTTGAAGAATACATTACTCTTCTGTATTTGAAGACACATTTATTGTTGGAAGTCTCTATTACAGTGCTTTCCAAAGTGCCGTCGTTGGTGACACACCAATGACGGCAGTGGCGGCGTGGGGGCGTGCACGGCGGCGGTGTGGGGGGGCGCGTGGTGGTGGCGTGCATGGCGATGGCAGCGGCAGCGGCCTCCACTAAAACGCAGAAGGTGATGGTGCGCCACTGCCGTCGTCGCTGCCGCCGCCATTCACACCACCACCGCCATGCGCGCCTCCGCGCCGCCGCCATGCATGCCACCGCTGCCGCTTCCGGGTTGTGTTGTGACAAACAAAACTGTGTGTTGCGACACACTAAAGTGTCGCGACACACAGTTTGGAAAGCTATGCTCTATTAGAAAGCCATTCAGGCATTTAGACTGCATATACCATAAATTAAAATATAAGTTTAATTTCCCATTTTTCTTATTGTTAAATAAACTGAAATGTTAATGATTTTGTGTTAAATGTTAATTATTTAATGCTATAACGTAGATATATATGCAGAATTATTCTGATTACTATATGAAAGAGGCATGCTCTTCTGGGATTTTTTCTTCTTTTTTCCTTTTTTACCAATAAAATAAGTGAAAAAAGTTATGTCTGGCCAAAGGAGTAAAGGCATTCTGTGTGACACTCAATTTTATTCTGGGAGAAGTTAACCAGTATGAACTGGATGGGGAACAACAGGCTTCAGCTGAACCCTGGTAAGATGGAGTGGCTGTGGATTGATGGACTCTCGGGTTCCAGGAAGTTGTCATCTTTGGTCCTGGATGGGGTAGCACTGCCCCATTTGTAGCTGGTGCGGAACTTGGGGGTCCTCCTGGACTCACGTCTCCTGCTTGAAGAGCAGATGGCAGCCGTGGTCAGGAGGGCCTTTGCGCAACTTTGAGTTGTGCGCAAGTTACGCCCATTCCTGAATTGAGATGCCCTCCGAACAGTCACTCATGCCTTGTCATCTCCCATATAGACTATTGCAATGCGCTCTACATGGGGCTACCCTTGAAGAGTATCCAGAAGCTCCAGCTGGTCCAGAATGCGGCCGCACGGGCAGTTATGGGTGCTATAAGATCGGCCCATGTAACACCCCTGATGCGTGAGCTGCATTGGGTACCAGTTTGCTTCTGGGTCCAATTCAAGGTGTTGGTTATCACCTTTAAAGCCCTACATGGCATGGGACCAGGTTACCTGAGGGACCGCCTCATCCCCAGAACATCGACCTGCCCCACTAGGTCATGCAGAGAGGCCATGCTACAGACCCCATCGGCAAAAGAATTTCATCTAGCGGGGTCCAGGAGGCGTGCCTTCTCTGCAGCAGCACCTGCCCTTTGGA
Organism: Charina bottae; assembly: GCA_023362775.1. Taxonomy (NCBI): domain Eukaryota; kingdom Metazoa; phylum Chordata; class Lepidosauria; order Squamata; family Charinaidae; genus Charina; species Charina bottae. The sequence continues at coordinate 3,299,156 of JALMGJ010000044.1, read as the reverse complement.
ATATCTTGCCCCTGGAGCTGTGGTGAGTTTCTTCACTCCCGACCTTCCAGAAAAACTTGAAGACCTGGTTCTGCCACCTTGCTTGGGACGGGAATGCCAATAGTTCCTCTTGGGAGTGGCTGGTGCCATGAAACCTGCCTTATTATTAACATCTTTCTATTTGGATTTTATATGTAAATTATTGTTGTTGTAATTTTATATTTTTAACTGTTTGTTGTGAACCACCCAGAGTTCCTGGGTTGGAGGAGATGGGCGGTGATACAAATGTAAATAATAAATAAATAAATAAACTGCATGCCACTAAACAGCGATTTTAGGTACTGGTCTCAGCTATGTTTAGCAATGCATTTCCTGCCTTTATTCTGAATGACCTTCACTTGATCACATTAGCAATGCCAATGTCATAAGGACTGATAATTTTCTTGTGAGGAGCATTTGTCCCTTGTGCAATGAGATTTTTGCATAGGGCTTCTGTATCATGATTTTAGATGGTGCAGCTGATTATTATTTCCTTTTTTAGGTTTTAAATGTGATGCAGCAGATGAAAGTAGATAGAACAGAGATAGAACCAACACTTTGCAACTTGCAATCTGCCAAACCTGATGGGGATATCTATACTCTGAGAATGCTTTTGTCTTTATTGCTTCCCAAAAATGGAAGTGGGGTGGGAAAGAGAGGTTACCAACCACCTAAATGATAAGTTTTATAATCAATCTGTATGTAGCTTGATGGCACACAAGTCATATACTGTAAGCCTAACCTAGGAGGATCATGAAAATAAAATCTGGTTGTTTACACATTACAAGGATGCCTTGTTCCCCCCTTAGCTAAATATATCACATCACACACAAACATGGATTTTCAGAATATTTCCTTTAATTTCTTTTTTAAATGGAGTATTAAATCTTCTCTAAATAAGATGCATACAAAACATTTTTGCTATAGTAATGCCAAAGAATATAAATTAGGGAGTAAAATGATCACAAGATTTGGTTCATACCATATTTGGTCCTTCAGAAATACTCCATCTTGATTTGGACCAAATCAGAGGCTTTTCCTTTCAACTCGATCTGATGCAAAATTTGTGTTTTTAATTTAAAAAAAGATAAATGGTTATACTTAAAAAAATTAGCTGATTAAAAAAATAAAATTAGCAGGCAATGGAAATTCCAGAACTCATTGTCCTCATGAGAAACCCATACACAGGACAGGAAGCCAGAGTCCAGACAGAACATGGCAAAACCAAGTGACTCCAGGTTGGCAAAGGATTGAGACAAGGGTAGAGAGCCACAGACTTGGAGAAACTATTCAGAGACAGTTACACAAACATACTTCAAGCCTGGGGAACAAAGAAAACATTAAGAAGAAACTCAGACTGGCTCTGCCCTAATTTCCTGAATATAAGAGGCAGAGAAGGGAAATCACACTCAGGCTTTCAAGATTCTGTACTGTAGCCTATATCAATAAAATAAAGTTCCAGCCATACCTGTGAAGTTGGTTTCTTGGTCTGGCCTACCTCAAACGGCTGACAGCAAGGCTCTATACTCTCGCTTTATTTATATATAATAAGGGAGGCTGGCTTGGAAGAAGCACGGTTTTAAAACTGGAAGAAGAAACATTGCTTGCATCATGCTGATGATACGACTTTGAAAGCTGAACGTGCAAATGATCTGTAAGCTCTAGTAATGAAAGGGGTGGTCTCCTTCAACAGAACAGCTCACTCTTGCACACCCCCTTTCTACAGGGCTGTTAAAACATGGCTGCCAGAAACATTTGGATGGCATGAAAATCTGACTTAGCCCTAGTAGATGGCACTGTTATTATTATTTTTTTGTTTATATGTTTGTCATTTTATGTTTTAAATCTATTTTGTGATATTGTATGGATTGTATGATCCTCAACATAGAACAGAGTGGCATAGGCATGGGGGTCCACCGCTCTAGTTCCCTTTGCCAAAATGACCAAAGCAATGTCATTCCACTATGCCTCAAGTTCCACCAATGTTGATGTGTGATGCACGTTCCAAAGGAGTAAGGCTGGGTCTCAAGGCATGACACAGATTTCATCAGGCTGACCATTTTGACACATACATTATCCTCCCTTCCTCCATGCATGCTGCTGGGCATAAAAATATTAGTAAATAAATAAATAACTTGATGTCCACCAATATCAAGTACTTTGATTTGGAGGTGAACTTTAAATCTTTCAGTCATTTTGCCTGGGTATTTGGAATGAACAAATGCCTTAAAGTCAGCAATCAGTGGCCCTTCCCCCATCTCAGGTTGCCCCTATGTAGATGAAGGACTTCTCCAAAACACTGTGACTGGAGAGCCCTTTAGGGACCATTACTGTGATTAGTATGCTGCCCTATTACAGCCGTAGATTTGGTATGAACTGACCTGCTTTGAATTAGGCTGAATCTGAGGCTCCCTATGCCAAAGAAAATATGCACTTGTCAAGTTGCTGTGTGGCAAGCAGTGTGTATTAGGGATGGGTGACGAGGACATGCTCTGCTCTGATTCCACATTTTCTGTAGCAAAGGCAACAAATTCCACCTCAGTGTTTGATTTTGCACGTTGGAGGCAATATGCTTCACAATCAAGGGACAGTTAATCAGCTGCAATTGGTGATCTCATCTTGTAGGAAGTACCTTATCTTAAGATGGAAGCCAACACATTTTCCTTTTTTTATTATATATGCTCACTTCCAATGTCTTTGAAAAGGGCCAGCAATCTTAGCAATCATCATCTGCATATGAATTATGGATGGGATGAGTTTACAGTATATGTTTCTATACCCTGAGTTGTCAATCAGTTCCAGAACACAAGGGTATGTGACGTTTCATAAATCTCATTAGTCTTGACCTTTTATGCATCTTATGGTGTTATTGATCGAAAATACATTTTTGCTATTTTTTTCTCAATTAACATTCAGGAAACTCTACAACAGAAAATGTAGTTTCCATGATATTTGAGTAAATCAGCACTTGATTATTCTGAAGAAGGAAAAAATGACATCAGAATAGCACTCACCTTTTTTTCCAGCAGTTTCTTGGACTTGGTGAGTTTTACTGAAATTGTTCACAATAACTGTTCAGTGTGTGAACCTTTCATGTAGAGAATGAAAGATATTACTGTCCATCGGGGGCAGAAAGGAATTATGAATGTTATTACCTCTAGTTCTTTAACTGTCACTTTTATTTTTGAGTGAATGAACCAACAGCTTCAATTTAGCAACCGTTTATAAGCTGCTAACTGCACAACTTTGTGTAGACTAGCAACCCCAAAGCATTTTGTATCTTGGCTGGTACAATTGCTTAGGTTCTGGGGTGAAAAGAAAGAATGAAACCATAGCTTTAATTGCAAAGCCATTGATGTTTACATAAAGAAGGTGGCCAATGAAATGCCCACAAATTGCTACAAGTCAAGGACATGCCTATTCTCAGACTGATGCTCTGAGAAATCTCAGTATTATTCAAGCTGAAAAGAGTCCAAATAATTAATGCAACATTGCATTATATTTAATAAAATATAAACAAATGCTTAATAAGCACTGGCTCTACAACAATTTATATTTGTAAAAGACACATGTTTGTTTAAGGTGTATTAAACAAGCTGTAGTATATGAATTTATATCAAGAATGATGGATACTTTGAGAACAGCATGTAGCTAACAGAATTATTATTAAAAATCCTCAAAATTCACTCATTGTCCACACTGGATAGTTAAAAGTATTCTCCATCAATATTTGAATTGGTACTTTTTCAATGGAAGGCAAAGTTCAAGGTAACAGTGTAACTTTATTGAGTTGTCTATATATGCATGTCATTAGGGTTTACTTAAAATTTGACTGTATAGTTACAGAGCATCAAGCCTAAGCCCATCAGTACAGGAACCCACTACTACAGTACCCAATCCAACATCTGTTTAAACATTTCTGGCAACGTAGTCTACCACCTCTTGAGTTTGTTCTACTCTTGAATAACTCTTACCATTAGGACTTTTTTCCTGATGTCCAGTTGAAATCTGCTTCCTGGTAATTTAAATCTTCTTGTCTTCTGAAAGTTCTGCCCGATCTTCTACACAACATTTCAGATGTTTAAAGACAGCTATAATGTCTCCTTGCAATCTTCTCTTCTCCAAGCTAAAAATATACTATACCTCTAAGTGTTCCTCCTAAGTTATTCATTTCATCCCAACACTTCTTTCCTGGGAAGTTAATCTTAAGGCAGGGTTATTTGTTTGATTTATTTGCTATATATATTTCACTTTCTTCATATACTGTCTAACATGACTAACAATAACCATTTCCAAAAACCAGTAACAATTTTGTTTAAAAGTGTCTATTAAATATTACAAAGGCAATAAAAGTACTGCAAGACCTCCAGTGGAGTCCACATGAATATAGATATAGATATAGATATAGATATAGATAGATAGATATAGATATACAGTGGGGCAAAAAAGTATTTAGTCAGCCACCAATTGTGCAAGTTCTCCCACTTAAAAAGATGAGAGAGGCCTGTAATTGACATCATAGGTAGACCTCAACTATGAGAGACAAAATGAGAAAACAAATCCAGACAATCACATTGTCTGATTCGGAAAGAATTTATTTGCAAATTATGGTGGAAAATAAGTATTTGGTCAATATCAAAAGTTCATCTCAATACTTTGTTATATATCCTTTGTTGGTAATGACAGAGGTCAAACGTTTTCTGTAAGTCTTCACAAGGTTAGCACACACTGTTGCTGGTATGTTGGCCCATTCCTCCATGCAGATCTCCTCTAGAGCAGTGATGTTTTGGGGCTGTTGCTGGGCAACACGGACTTTCAACTCCCTCCAAAGGTTTTCTATGGGGTTGAGATCTGGAGACTGGCTAGGCCACTCCAGGACCTTGAAATGCTTCTTACGAAGCCACTCCTTCGTTGCCCGGGCGGTGTGTTTGGGATCATTGTCATGCTGAAAGACCCAGCCACGTTTCATCTTCAATGCCCTTGCTAATGAAAGGAGGTTTGCACTCAAAATCTCACGATACATGGCCCCATTCATTCTTTCCTGTACATGGAACAGTCGTCCTGGTCCCTTTGCAGAGAAACAGCCCCAAAGCATGATGTTGCCACCCCCATGCTTCACAGTAGGTATGGTGTTCTTTGGATGCAACTCAGCATTCTCTCTCCTCCAAACACGACGAGTTGTGTTTCTACCAAACAGTTCTACTTTGGTTTCATTTGACCATATGACATTCTCCCAATCCTCTTCTGGATCATCCAAATGCTCTCTAGCAAACTTCAGATGGGCCCGGACATGTACTGGCTTAAGCAGGGGGACACGTCTGGCACTGCAGGATCTGAGTCCCTGGCGGCGTAGTGTGTTACTGATGGTAGCCTTTGTTACGTTGGTCCCAGCTCTCTGCAGGTCATTCACTAGGTCCCCCCGTGTGGTTCTGGGATTTTTGCTCACAGTTCTTGTGATCATTTTGACCCCACGGGGTGAGATCTTGCATGGAGCCCCAGATCGAGGGAGATTATCAGTGGTCTTGTATGTCTTCCATTTTCTAATTATTGCTCCCACAGTTGATTTCTTCACACCAAGCTGCTTGCCTATTGCAGATTCAGTCTTCCCAGCCTGGTGCAGGTCTACAATTTTGTTTCTGGTGTCCTTCGACAGCTCTTTGGTCTTCACCATAGTGGAGTTTGGAGTGTGACTGTTTGAGGTTGTGGACAGGTGTCTTTTATACTGATCACAAGTTCAAACAGGTGCCATTACTACAGGTAATGAGTGGAGGACAGAGGAGCCTCTTAAAGAAGAAGTTACAGGTCTGTGAGAGCCAGAAATCTTGCTTGTTTGTAGGTGACCAAATACTTATTTTCCACCATAATTTGCAAATAAATTCTTTCCGAATCAGACAATGTGATAGTCTGGATTTGTTTTCTCATTTTGTCTCTCATAGTTGAGGTCTACCTATGATGTCAATTACAGGCCTCTCTCATCTTTTTAAGTGGGAGAACTTGCACAATTGGTGGCTGACTAAATACTTTTTTGCCCCACTGTAGATATAGATATAGATATAGATATAGATATAGATATAGATATAGATATAGATATAGATATAGATATAGATATAGATATAGATATAGATATAGATATAGATATAGATATAGATATAGATATAGATATAGAGAGAGACAGACAAGGCATGAATCAAAAATTAGTCAGCTCAGTAGGGCCAATTCTTGTCTCAATAAAAATATCTTTACCTGCTGCTGAAAAGAAATCAAAGTAGCTGAGCCAGCCACTGCATATACATGAAGTTAGATTTTTTTCCTAACATTGCACTTGTCTGTATTTTTTTTCTTATTTCTTTTCATTCTAATCCATTCATGCTATTAAAAAAAAATCTCAGAGCGGTCTTTAGCCAAATCTACATTGTCCATATTTTCTTTGAAGGTATCAACAAGCTGCTTCCTGATCCTTTGAAATAAACTGTGCAGCAATAAAAAGCGAAAACGAAAACTACACTTGGATTCAATTTCATCTGTTGTACTGCTAGCTGTATATCTAATTTGAAGTTATTCATTTGGAACTCTTTATAATTTGTTTTGTATCCTCATCTTACTGTCATCAAGAGATGTGGGTATCACTGCTCACCTGGCTCCGTCTTGTATTTGAAAATAACTTCCAATACAATTAGACATGCAAAGGAAACCTGTCCGTGGTGGTTGTGAGAATGGAGTTTTGAAACATGCTGTGAGTAGAGGCCGCTTCTATCTGCCTTTGATCCATGTTTGTGTCTGAGGTGAACCTGAAATAAAGACAGTATGTATTCATTCACTTTTTCATTTGCTGAATTTATATTAACAATGTATTATTACAGTATTAGGAAAGTTTGTGCAAGCTTTGCATTGGAGAAAGCTGTGAATGAGAAAAGATACAGACGTTTCAAACGGGTTTGGTCTAAAGTACTTGGAGTAATTAAATACTGTAGATTGAAGCACGTTATTCTGAGGTTACAACCAACTCTGCAGTACGGAGATTTACACCAAACAAGCATTACCTTCTGCAGCTTTTCTTCTCCTGCCAAAAACAAAACCTATAAAATCTTCCCAAAACTTGTGCTTGATAACGCAGTGACATCATAGCAACATTACAAATATCTTTCCACCAGAGTTCACTCCACAGCTTCCCTTTGGGTGAATGATTGATTTCTTTCTTCAGTCCATCGTCTTTATTCTGTAGCATTTGAGGCAGCTAACAATGAAAACAAACTATTTCCTATATGTAATAATAACGATGCAAATCCAAAAAGACCCTAAAATCACAACAAAATAGAACTGTTTGAATGAAAATATCAGCTAAACTTAATCTGCCAGCATTCTCATTGCACAGGTTCATCCGAGTGAAATGGATCTGACTTGGCACAGTAACAAGAAATGAGAAATCTAACCTAGGATTCAATTACTACTAACTTAACTTCTAATGGTAAAACCAGGAATAAGGTCTCTTTTGACAAGTAAAGTATAAGCAGGGTGATATCTATAAAATGTGCTCTCATTACAGGAATAGAAACCCGGTGGCTCTCCCAATGTTGCAGAGTTACATACAACTTCCAGTATCCTCTGCCATCGGCTATGCTAGCTGGGACTGCTGAGAATTGTAGTTTAGCCATGCCAGCAGGGCCACACAGGATCCAATTCATTAACTTGCTAGATCTCTATCAGGGTTTTATAAATTAAAACTGAGTTATACCAGGAATCCAACAAGAAGATGGCATAGATTTTGCTAAGATATGTGTGTTTGTGGTTGGTATACTCTTCTCCAGAAGAAAGTAGCTAGGGCACTTTTATTTATTTATTTTCCATCCCGCCTTTATTATTTTTATAAATAACTCAAGGTGGCGAACATACCTAATATTCCCTCCTCCTCCTATTTTCCCTACAATAACCCTGATAAAGTGACTTCTATCATAGGAAACATCTGAGTTTTCAGACACTGGACAAAAGGTGAAGAACTGTTGCTCCGTGTGCATTTCAGCACATGTTTAAATAAAAAGAAATAGGCCAAATTTTCTAAATATGTAGGTTTGTTTTGAAATTGGAATTAGATATAGCCTGTTTATTGTACACATGTATCCAACACAGACCAATTATAAAACCAAAAAGTACCTTGTAAGGCTGGATAAGAAACAAGGTCTTTCTCTTATCCAGAAATTACCCATGAGTTTTGGGTTGCCTTTCATTCATTTATAAGAAGGGGCTGAAAATAGAGTTGTTGCGAGTCAGGCAGCATACAAATTTGATTAATAAATAAATAAAAGGAGCGGGTAGTGGCTGCTGAAAAGCAAGGGTACCTTCTGAAGGTTAATCAGAAGGTGACCCATTGTTTGGGAAGTGCTGCATGGAGTCTTCCTTTGCTTTTCTTCTCTGGACGTCATCTCCAACCAATTTTGTCCAGCCCCTTTCCCCTTTCTAGTTGTTGTTGTTATTATTATTATTATTATTATTATTATTATTATTATTTATTAGACTTTTATCACCGCGCCATCTCCCCCACAGGGGACTCTGGGCGGTTATCCTTTCTCCTGGCCCCAGAGGTGTCTGCAGAGAGATGTAAAACATAGGTAGGGCTTTGATCACATGGTTGTGGCCACCACCTTGACTTTTTTGACCCCCTCAGACAACCCTGTCTTGCTCCATCCTGTGTTTTTACTATTTCCATTGGAAGAAGGGAGGGGAATATACTTATGCGTTTTTGTGTGTAACTGTGATTTACTGTATGAATAAGAGAGATTAGTTGGGATATGCAGATAAGGAATCTCTTAATTTTATAAATGGGGTATTTATTTTACAAATAATTATTTTAATCTGTAATTATTAGTTTCATTTTGTTCTGGCCCTGCTCTTTTTTGGAAGGTGGATTTTGGCAGCAATATTTGTACTTAAAAATATGACACAAGTGCATATTTATCAAGAAAGGGGTAATCTCCAAAACCGGTTTCAGCTGAAATAAATTCATTCATTCATTCATTCATTCATTCATTCATTCATTCATTCATTCATTCATTCATTCAATTTGTATGGCCGCCCATCTCAAAACAAGTGACTCTGGGTGGCGAACAATCATAAAATCAATTAAAAACCAATTATAGTCACAATACAAAAAGAAAAATTAAATACATATAGCAGCCGAGAATTATTATATTCATAGATGTTAGCATAACCAGGAAATGGGGCCCTTCCCACACTCGGAAACCCAGGCCCAGGCACATAACCAGGTCTTCAAGGCCTTCTGAAAGGCCAGCAGGGTTGGGGCTATCCTAATCTCAGGAGAGAGAATGTTCCAGAGGGCAGGCGCTACGGCAGAGAAGGCACGCCTCCTGTCCTCGCCATCCAACATTCCTTGTTCGACGGGACCTGGAACATGCCCATCCTGCCAGACCGGATTGGACAGGTAGAAACAACTGGGAGAAGACAGTCTCTCAAGTAACCTAGTCACAAGCCATGAAATTGGCAATCTTAGGTTGACAGAATGGAAAACAAGGACTTTTCACAGCCTTTTGAATGTATATTCCTGCCTACTCTACCATTGGGGGGACTTGGGTTCTCAAATTGAGGATCATCTTCCTTTGGGGTAAATATGGCTTTGGTGAATGATAGCTAAAAGTACATTTGTTGCACATACTGAGAGGGCATATCCTTGCTGTAGCTCCAAGATGTCCTCACTGTGGAATATCTTTTACATTGCCAGCGATCCATCAGGAAAGCAGTGTTTTCCATGGGAAAATGGGAAAAAAGCCCCCCCATTAGACAGTGCATGTTGTATCAAGGAGTCCTCAAGGACTGCAAGCCTGCTGGGCAATAAATGTTTATCATAGGCCCTCCCCTTCCCCAAGGCTGCTGGGCTCTGTGCCTTCCAGGCTGCTATTGAGGTTGCCAGAGAGACTGGACAGGTCTTGCTCAGGTCTCTTTTTATTTTTTGCTTTGGTTGAGGATGTCAATCTTGTGGAAGACCAAATGCACATCTTGCACTCTATTTCCATCTTCACACAAACTAAAGAAACAGTTTTTTCCTTCTGTTAAAATTTGGCATTATGGAGGGAGGAATGGCTTGCTGGTCTAGGTTCAACTGGGTTGAAGGAACTAGGATCCCCCTCTTGGGATGGTTCCTTCCAGGCAGCCTGACTCCACCCCCAGTTAACCAGGCCAGATGTTTTGCCAGCCCAGCCACTTTGGAGCAGGAAATGGCAGCAATGCTGGTTGCCTGAGAGCAGGTGAGAGCAGAGCAGCAGGCAGCTGGGGGAAGCAGGGGGCAGGGTTCACTCTGAGCCAGCACCTGGAGCACACAGCAGTAGCCCACCCCAGAAGTGAATCCTGTGGCAGTGTTCCTCAACCTTAGCAACTTGAAGATGTGTGGACTTCAACTCCCAGAATTCCCCAGCCAGCAACGCTGGCTAGGGAATTCTGGGAGTTGAAGTCCACACATCTTCAAGTTGCTAAGGTTGGGGACCCCTGCTGTAGGGGACCTGCTTCACCAATTGCTGCCTAGAAAGGAACCCCATTATTTTCTGCATAAGTACCAAGACTGTCAGCCTCCATGCAAAGGTGCATTTTCAAACCTGGGGGCTACAATTTTGAAATGACTTACTTTTCTCCTATCCCAAGGATGATCAGGTTGTGTGGAAAGGTACTGAGAGAGTTTTTGGAAAGCTGGGGAGGGGGGAGTGAGTCAGGTGACAGATTGTTTCATAAATGTTAATGCAGCCCAGGGGAAGGGGGGACATCAAGGAAAAAAAAAACATTTCAAGATACTCTGCCTTATTTAACTCACTGTAAAGGAAGCTGGGAAATTCCTGTTATACTTTCCAAGAGTCTGTATTTATCTCAGATTAGCATGAATCCTTCCGTGGGATGGTAACAGCATTGCGCGCACGTCATGCCGGCCACATGACCACAGAAGTGTCTTCGGACAGCGCTGGCTCTTCGGCTAAGAAACGGAGATGAGCACCGCCCCCTAGAGTCAGACACGACTGTGCAGGGAAACCTTTACCTTTACTATAGCATGAATCCTTACTGAAATCCATATTGTTCTTGCTTGGTCTTGCAAGCCATATGAGGACCTGATTGTATCTTTATCTTTTTTCTCCTCTTGGATGACTAAAAATTATCAGAGCATGATTTTGAGAAGAAGAAGTATTTAGAGGAAAATGGTTAAGCTGCTGTTCTTTTTGCTGGTTCTGTAGCCAAGGATTGTTTTTTAAAAAATTAAATAATAATAAAATAGATGCCACCGTGTCTTGGAGGCTGAATCAAATCCTTTCCAATTCTTGTTTTGAAGTTTTGGAGATGTCTTGTTCTTCCATCAAAATGCAGGATGTACCTAGCTCCTCTTTTCTGTGCAGGAAAGGCCAGCAAGAGGAGATTAGATTTCTGCTCATAAAGCCTTGTCATGCAATCCATGTCCATTTTCCCTTTCTAATACAGGCGTTCTAAAACTCCTCCACAGAAGAAAACTATACCTCTCTAAGCTTCTTTATGAAGTATAGAGCAGAGCCGCCAGCTTAAATACCGTGAACCATTGATTTCTTCAGGGGCTTTTATTTTCACTGAACAACCCTCCCTCCACATTTGTTCTTGTCCATCCCAGTACACTAGTCTGCATCATGGTGTGTGTGAGATGGAAGCAGCAGTTTGTCATTCGTGCATCAGTTAGTTTTGAGAAACAGCCTAAAAACCAGCTTGAAAAGTAAATACGCAAAGTGCCCAGCAATAAGAATGATACAAATTGCTTGGCTGTATCTTTCCCGAAATCTGCCCCCCTCCCCATTTGCACTGTAAGCAGCAGTGCCCAATCAAAGGCTACAGAAACTCATAAACAGAGTTTGATGAATACTTGACTTCCAGTGGAGACATGGCAGACTGAACAGCTGTGTCCACGGGCTCAGCGGGCGGAGCTGACAATGCGGTGGTTTTTTCAGGCTCAGGCAGGGTTTCCTGATGCCCAGGAGTGTTCTCCGGAAAAAAGGAAAACACCTGGAATCACCCCATCTGTCCTCCGGACGGCTGCTTGCAGCCAGAAGATCACAAACAGCGTTCACGTTCGACTGGTAAAAGCTAGCTGGGAGGCGGGGACGTCACCATTTTCCAAGCCATGCTGTAGCCTTAAAGGGACACTAAAACCGGCCACCCCATTTCTAAATCACCAAATTTATATATATTTTTAAGTATGCGTACCCTAAGAGAAGCTTTCTATAGAAAGGAGAAGTGGGCTTTCTTGGTGCTTATCATTATTTTTGGGATTGTTTTTTTTTTAAATCTTTTTAAGTTGTGGACCTCGTTTTCCCTCCAAATATTATGGTGGATTGAGAGTAAATAATTGTCTCCCTGTTATTATCTTTGTATTAAATTTGAAGATATTACCATTTTCCTACACGTTGAATTGGCTGATTTGAACCTTCAATTTTCTGCTTCTACTTTCCCTTGGAACTGTCTGCATATCTCACTTTCACTTGTGTAAACACATTTTGGAACTTTTTAATAACTTCGACTTTCGCTGGTTAAGCTCCTAGGGGGTGCCACAATCTACTGCGTGAGACATGGGAGATTTTAAACAGATTACCTCTGACTTCTACCAAGATTTTAAAGAGATTATTTCTGACTTCTACCAAATTTTTATGCAAGACATTTAGGACATTATGGAAAATATGAGGTCCAAAATGTGTCATCTGGTTGGGAATGTCGTGGATGAAATTGAGGAATTCAACAGTGATAGAAAAGTTTCTTCTAAGAGTGAGATCAGGATTTCTATTGAGATGCTGGATGAAGATCGGATAGTCGAGTTGAAGAAATTTAAGGGAGAGATCGTGTTGCAAGCCACAAGTGAAACTGACCTTCGGGAGGAATGCTATGAAAAAGAAGGTGTTATTATATATGGGAGGTTTTCTGAAGAGAAGTTGGAGTTTTTGAGGGGGGCAGTTGGGCTGTTTGATTTTTTTAAAGAAAAAAGCTGTTATGGAATGTGTCCCTGAAGGGGGGGTGATATGGTGGATTTCGGCACCGCCGCTGGTTCTCAGGAAGGAGGGAGCACATTCCAAGGAGATAAGAGGACTCACAGTCCGGAGACTGTTGGTGGAAAAACAAAGACGTTCAGGGTAGCCCCGCCCTAGAGTCTCCCAGGTTATTTCCCCTTAGGTTAGTTAGAGTAGCTTTAGTCTGGCAAGATTCTGTCTGTACGGTGAGAGCAAATAAAGAACTGGAGTTTTGAATGGTGAGAGCAAATAAAGAACTGGAGTTTTGAATGCACTGACTCGTCGTAGTTCTTGGGCTGGCCCTGACAAAAGCTCTGTGTACATTGTGGGGATATGTAAATGCTCTGGTTTATTTTGAAGTGGGATGAGGGTTAAAGAATGTCTGTCTGGTTTGCTTTTAAGGTTTGTCTGATTTCATTTATCTTTAATGATTTGGATTAAGATTAATAAGGTATAAAAAAAATAAAAATGTCTACTTGGATGGTTTTGGGTTTATAAAGATTAAGATCATTAAAATTGTTGTATTATTAAGTATAATGGCAGACAATGTATGTGCTTTTTAGTTTGATTTTTATTATAGCAGACAGAAATGTATAGAATAGTAGTAGGAAGGGAATAATTAAATAGATGTTATCCTTGGGGAGGGGGAAGTTGTTTAAGAGGTTTATATGAATTTTTCTTTCTTTTTTTTTCTTTTAATATAAGGGGAGGAAGTAACTGTACTTAGTTATTTTTTATAATGTGCCAATGTGGAATGGTTTATCGAAATAATGTGGTTTTGGTCTAATATAGAGTAAGGGATTGATTATGGAAAATTTTTGTATATCCTTGCTGTTAAAAGTCGGAAGTCACATTTCTCTGTAACTTTGAAAAAAGATTTCTCTTCTGTTTTCACACCTTTTTAGTTTTTTTCTCTCTTTTTCGTTTTTTCATAGCTTTTATCTTTGCTTGAAACTTGATAAAATTCTTATATAAAAAAAACAGAGGTTGATGAATACCAGCCTGCTGCATGCAGGCACTGTAATATCTTTTCATGAAGCTTTCTATGTTCACTGGTAAAGGTGAAGGTCATTGTATAGGCCCTTCAGCACGTCCTTGGGATTATGTTCCTGCCCCAACTTTGTAGCCTGCCTTATATGTATTTATTTATTTATTATTTAAATTTATATCACCGCCCATCTCCCCCAACCGGATACATATTTATTTATTTATTTTTCAACTTCTATCACCGCACCATCTCCCCCAAAGGGGACTCTTTGACATATGAAGATCATATGTATGATCTTCAGTGTTGGTGCTACACTTGACTACCATTCATTTCTTCATTGTAACAGGAGAGCCATGTTACTCTATGATAGCCAAAATTCAGAAAGACTCTATAACACATTTGAAGACCAACACATTTTATTGTATGGGTAAGCTTATATGAGCGTGGTGGCTCAGCGGGTAAGACGCCAGGCTTGTCGATCTGAAGATCGCAAGTTCAGAGGTTCGAATCCCTAGTCCCGCATGACGGAGTGAGCTCCCGCACTCACCCCAGCTCTTGCCAACCTAGCAATTCGAAAGCATGCAAATGCAAGTAGATTAATAGGTACCACTTCGGTGGATAGGTAACAGCGTTCCGCGTGCGTCATGCCAGCCACATGACCGTGGAAGCGTCTTCGGACTACGCTGGCTCTTCGGCTAACAAACGGAGATGAGCACCGGCCCCTAGAGTCAGACATGACTGCACAAATGTGCAGGGGGAACCTTTACCTTTTTAAAAGCTTATATGAGGTGGCTTAAATCCATCCGTTAAGCCACTCCATGTATTTAAGGCTGTGGCTGGCAAAATCTTATGCCTTCTATTAAAATGCTTCAATGTCTTAAAAGTTACTACTGGACTCTGAAATTTGTCATTTCCTCACTGGTAGCTGAGATAGCTAAATTGGTGAACTGGTTCTCCTGAGAATGTTTTGGCTCAGCTGATTTATTTATTTATAAAATATGATACTTGCTTTTCATTATTACCATACTAACAGCAAAGCAGAATACAAAATAGCATTAAAAACCATAACATTATAACATCTTAATACCATGACAAGAGGAACAAAGAGATGCATAGCAATGTAGATTCAATTAAAAGCCTGGGTGAACAAATGAAGATTGCAGCTGGTTCTGAAACCTTTTCTAAGGCTTAGTGACCGCTATAACTGTACACAGAAATCTTCTCATGGTATTATATCTCTCATGACTCATGCAAGTTATCCCTTAATGTTGTGGTTGAAACTGGATCCGATACGTTTGATAGTCACTCATGTGGTTTGATCATATGATTTTGCTGGCCAATATATGAAATAAATAATGAAATGTTGAATGGTCCCAAAGAGCAGCTTTGTATTTTAATTGTGTGGTGGGATTTGCAGTACTATAAATGCATACCAATACCCAAGGCAGAAATATCCTGCAGAATTTGAAAGATGTAATATTGGTTGTGTCTTGCATGGAGTTATTTTTGCCAAAAACACTCTCTCACATGCTTTAATTTCCTTCCTTCCTTCCTTCCTTCCTTCCTTCCGTCCTTCCGTCCTTCCGTCCTTCCGTCCTTCCTACTGTTACAGCAGTGTTGTGGTTGTTCCTCCCCCATATAACATCTTGACTTGCAGGTGGGAAAGAATATTGGCTAGGCCAAGCAGGGTCCAGGTGCTGAATCCAAAGTCACGCATCACTTGCTGGGAAGGGATAGCAGAGGCCTAAATGAGTTTGGATCTGGTGCTGAATAATGGCTGCACCTGTTTCTTCTGATTATATTGGGGGAAGGACTGGGCCCAGACTTAGCAAGATTGAGGCAGATTAGCCTTAATGACCCTGCCGCTGAGCTTCCCACTCGGAACCCAGAAAGATAAAAACCTAAGAGTCAGCAGCCTTTTCCAGTGGGTTCAGTTCAACATCTCTTCCTTCATCTTCCAAAAGCCATTTAAAATGGCGGATTTTTCTTCCTCCCACCCCTTCTTCAAGCAACTGCTTTCCCCCCTTGGGAAACGGCCTTCTTTCCCTGCAGTGGCCCAGCAGGGCAGGGGGCTTCCTACCCAAGTGGGGCAGAGGGTGCCCTGAGGAAGGTGGAGGGCTGACAACTGGTTCTCCCCCATCTCTTCAAAATGAGCATTCAAGTGGCTGGAGAAAGGGAAGTGGAAAGCTCTCCGGGTAGCTCCAGGCAACTTGAAAGGGCCTACTAATGGGCTGGCAATGGCTACTTTTCACTGTGCGGGTGTAAACCTATTAATATCTCTTCTCCACACTGCAGATAAAGCTTCACCAGCTTTGGGCAGGCTTAGAAAGTCTGTCTGTCAGTGCTGCTCCTTGGCAATGCTTCAGGAGGATTAGGGACTAAACAGTTTATATTCTCATCTCTGCTACAGGTGAGGCTGTCAGAAATACTTTTGGGCAGGCACACGACGCCTCCTCCTCCTCCTTTCCGGCACTAATGAGAGACACGGCTCTGCCAGAGGAGGCAAAGCCTCTCATTTGTACACAGTCCGCTGCTGGCGGGTACGCACGTATGTGTGGCGTGGCGGGTCCATCCTGGCCGCGGAACTTCTGCCGTTAACCCGGGAGGCAGCGCGGGGCAGCCCGCGCCCCGGTATTTACTACGGGGGGCTACAGGAATGGGAAGCGCGTCTCTGCCTGGTAACTAGGGGAAGACTCTCCGCCCTGCAAACCAATGCCTCCAAAACGGCTCCTCTCCCCCCACCCCCCGCGCCGCCTTCCCCAAACACCCCCTTTGCAAACGTGGCGTGCCATTTCGGCGCTAAGTGCCTGGAAATGCAACAAAGCCCACCCACTCACCTCCCGCCGGCTGGCTGGCTAATGGGGTGAAGGGAGAGGCGGAGGAGCAGGAGAGACCTGAGCAGATAGTAGCCCTCCGGAGAGGGGCAGGGGGAAAGTGCATGTGCTACGGCATGCTGCAGACGCCCCTCGCTCGCTCGCTTCCCTTCCTTCCCTCCTCCCGCCGTCTCCTTGGCTCGCTCGCGCGCTCGCTCTCCAGTCTAGCTTGACGCAGGCAGCAGCGAGGCGATCGCCGTTTGCAAGCCCGCCGTCGGTGAAGCAGGGCGCCGGTGGGGCGCCGCTGAAGCAGGATCAGGATGGTGGGGCTTCTCCTCAGCAGCCTCTCCTTCGCGTAGCTCTGCCGAACCGAAGCAGCGGCAGCGGATTCTTAGCCAGCCAGGCTGGAGGCATGCGTTGAAGGGCGAGCGGGATCTGCTGGCGGAGGCTGCGGCGGCGACGGCGGCGGCGGCAGCAGGTCGCTCGGAGCAGCGATTGGCAAAGTTGGCTTGAAGTGGGACAAGCGGCAGGAGGCGGCGGCGGCGGCGGCTACTCGGCGGGGCGGGGGGCAAAGTTGCGACGAGAGGAGCGGGGGGCGCAGGCAGGAGCCCCAGGGAGGAGGAGGTGGTGGAGGAGGAGGAAGAGGTGGAGGTTGAGGATGGGGACGCTGCGGGATTTACAATATGCCTTGCAAGAGAAGATCGAGGAGCTCCGCCAACGGGATGCGCTCATCGACGAGCTGGAACTGGAGCTGGACCAGAAGGACGAGCTGATCCAGAAGCTGCAGAACGAGCTGGACAAGTACCGCTCCGTGATCCGGCCCGCCACCCAACAGGCGCAGCAGCAAACCTCCAGCACCTTGCAGGGCGAGCAGAGGACCAAGAGGCAGGCCATTTCCGCCGAGCCCACGGCTTTTGACATCCAGGACCTCAGCCATGTCACCCTGCCTTTCTACCCCAAGAGCCCACAGTAAGCCGGCGGTTAAGCGTTGTGTCCGTGTGGCGTCCCTGTGGTGTGGTCTCGCGCTCTCCCCCTTGTATCTGTCTCTGTCGCCCGCGCTGCCCCTCCACTCGCCCGGTGGATCCGCCGCCTGCTTTCCATCGCTTCTCATCTTCAGAAATCGCTTCCCCCTCCCGCCGCCCCACTCTGCCTCTCCCCCCCTCCTAGCCCTAAACTCTTGGTATCTCGTGGGCTGCCACCTTTCCAAAGCCACATTCAGCCGCGCGCCTCAGCATTTCTCTGTGCTCTTGTCAGGTGTCAAGGTACCTCAGTCCCCCTCCGGGGAGGAAAATTTTCCTAGAGTATGAAAATGCTCTGTCTGTTCCCCTCTTCCCAAATTATCACAGCAGTAACAGCGTCGTCAGACTGGCTCTTCCAGCGTGGTATGTGTTTCTGTCTGGGTTTTGATGCTTTGGGTTATGGCTTCTTGCCCTGAATATAACTGGGAACTGGCCGTTTGGAGGTAGGAACCAGATTCCCTAACCTAAAGATTTTGGGGGTGGGGGCTGGGGGGCTGGGAGGGATTCCATTCACTCCCTCTGGGAGATATTTATGTATTTAAGGTCAACCAAGCGTCTGGCGATGTCTCAAAGTCCAACCTGTTTGTTACAGTCTTCTGCTGTAAGAAAGGTGTTGGTTTTAAGGTGCCCCAAGACTCTTTTCTGCCTTTCCTGCCACAGACCAACTCAGCTAACCCGCTCAGAAATGTTGACTGAAGCAAGAGACTGTTTTTGCTAACATGCTTGCCTGTGACGCTCATTTCCTCTGGTGACTAGGCACTGGCAGGCAAAATTCTGTAGAGGAATTTCTTTCTTTCTTCTCTCATTTATTATTCCCTCTTCTAGACTTGCAAGGCTGCTGTTTCTCAACCAGCCTTCTCCAAACTGTTGCGTTCTAAGGGGGCCATGCTGGATGATGGGAGTTGTGCTCCTACACATCAAGGGGACAGGGTAGAAGAAAGCTACCACCAAACTATGGGTTAACAGAAAGCAAGTGGGAAACTGTGGGTTACCTTACTATCTTTTTCACTCAGCCACTTTCTCCTTTAATTTTCCAATGAGAGTAGAGCATAAAGGTTTGCATACAGCCCGTTTTCTTTCAGCGCTTTGTTCTTTTTGCACCTCAAAATTCAGAAGTTTGTTCTTCCATTTCAGATAAGAGTTTAGCTTTGCCTTAATCCCTCTCACCATTGAGTGGTTGTTTCTTTTTCTCCGTTCCTGGTTGAAAAAGGCTTTACTTTTTCATCCTAAGCTTGTCCGCTATTTCTTACTGGTCTCTTGGGGGAGGGGGAGGGCCGTAAATCAGCAGAGAAAGAGCAAAAATACCTAAGACCATGGCTTACATTTTTCAAAGAAAGAAGTAAGATATCTTCTGGCCTCACTCCCCTTATTTCTAATCCTAGCTATGGAGAGAGGCTGGTTGCAATGATTTGATAATGAGGGGAAGACATGCTACACACACTTTGCATTTCTTTATTACTACATCACGTGTACCACTTCAGCCTTACCACTCCAAATGTGCCCCTGTGCCTATGCAGCAGTCGCCGAGCATCTCTAGCGAGAGAGTGGGTTTCCTCTCTGGAATGTCTAGGGTCTTCTGTACCCCAGAAGAAACCTTGGATTTATGCTGCCTGGGTTCACCACATGAGCTGCAGACCTGGCATTCCCTGCTCATAATTTAAACTGTCCCTCGGGCACAGCTTTGCCAGTGCAGGACTTCCTTCTGATCCCTTCACTGGCATTCTACTGCTCCCTCACATCTTTCAGAGATGTCTGCCCTGCTTCACAGCTCATCAGGCCCATTGGTGTAGTGAAGCTGACAAGGTTTTTGAAAGAGGAGGGCAATCAGGGTGGAGGGAAGGTGTCCTAAGTCTCACCATCTGATGTGACACAGTGTGCATATCTTTACCTTAAAATATTGGGAGTAGTATCTTTGCAGTGATAGTCAGACGCTGTGCATTTAATTTCCTTGAAAAGATACACACATTTACTCAGCGGAAAATCTTACAGTGGAGTAAATCCCATCAAACTGAGTGAGATCTACTCCGAATAAAAATGTTATGGAGTGTTCTGGACATGCTGTACAGAATGGTACTAGACCTGTTCCTAAACTATTATGCATATTAGTATATAATAGTTATATACTAACATACCTAACTACACGAGGTATTTCTTATTCATTATTCATTGATTCAGGAATCTTAGAGTTACCTTTTGCCTATTTTGATCTAACATAGCAAGTCACATATTTCAGTGTAATGTGTGACTTTATTCTTAAAGGTGAACAGATAACATCTTATGTTGAATACTATCCATCATTATTAGATAAATGAATCCACAACTAAACAGTAATAGTTATGTCTCTGCTGTTAACAACTGATATGGGATACAAATGCTATCCTAGGAAGAGAGCTGAACTGGAAGACTAGGAAGTATAAGTTGGTAAAGTGATCTTGAAACTTTCCTCTGGCTTATTCTTGCATTTGTGTCATGTTTATAAGCTTCTTTAAATACCTGGCTGGCCATCACTGAAACAGAACACTAGATTTAGGATAGAGTCCAGCTGGGCTCTTTTTCTACTCTTAAATTGTACAGTTATAACAGTTTCATACTGAACCACAGAGAATTATGTCAAGCTCACATATGTGGCTCAAGCTCTGGGTGTTAAAAATGTTTTTACTCAGGCTTAGGTTTAATTCATAAATGTAAGAATTGGGCTCAGTTTCTGGCACTGATAAGGGCATTTGTGAAATGTTGGAGCTGGCTGTTCGGAAAGGCAATTGTCAACCCACTCCACCTTTGCTATGTTGCTGTTCAGCAAACTACTTGAATAATTTCTTTCATTCAGTGCAAGTAATGCCAATCTGGGTGCTTAGTGGGGCAGTCAAACAAGTGCTCTGCCACCTGGATAGCTGGCAGAGTCATTGATCTGAATTCACTCAACACATTGAATGGTTTAGGTTCTGTTTTTGGAGGATATGAGGATAAAACCAAGGCAGCATTGTCAGAGAGGCTGAGAGAAACATTACATTTAATTTACCTAGATGCAGATTAAATCACTGAATTGTAAAGGTTCACACAGTTAATAAAAACAAAGATTTTCTCACTTCAGTGTTATGTTCCACTAAAAGTACAGAATAACCAACATTCTGTTAGAACAAATGCCCCAATTTACATTCCATTCTGCTGAGACATGAAGTACTCTGAGATTACAACACTGTACATGCTTCATAATTGTAGCCAGGAATAACCGGGGCAAAACCCACCAGGGAATGGAGAACAGATTTGTTCTCCTTCCCATCTCCTTAATGTCCTTAATATACATATTTTTAATGTATGACTAATGTCACAAATTTCCTTTGTTCAAGTGTCTGATAAAACGTTCTTGTGGCTTCCCTCTGTCCTGTTGTGTTTCTGGTTTCTCTTAACTTCTTTTTCTACAGTAGTCATGACATTTAGGTAGAACCTCTGGCATTTGTTCCGAGGACTATAGAAAAAGAGGTCTATTATGTTGGACGGATAGATCTCATTTGCCACAGATTCTTTCCTCTGTGGGTGCCATGATCAGGCTCAAAATATTGTGAATAGGGAAGCTTTATTTAGGGCAGCTTTTTCTGTTCTACTTTTGAACCTTTCTCTAAGGATGAGGTCTCCAAATGTGTTGGGGCTGCAACTCTAAGATTATTCATCTGGTAGTCCTAAAACCTCTAGAAGATATCTAATTGAGTAGGATGAATTTATTCTATCTGGAAGCATCTTTTCAGTCTCAAGCCATGATCATTCTCATAGCCAGCCTTTTAACTGGTGGTATCATGGTTTGAACATGGGACATCTTCATGCAAAACTTTACAACAGAGTTACAATTTCTGGAAGACAGTGGCCATTCCTGTTTATTTCATGAAATTTCTAGTTATTTTGATATGTTTGTATTTGGAGAAGGGAAAAAGTTGTAAGCTGCATCTACTACTGTATTTGACAGTTCTGTGGCATCCTGCTGGATTTATGGATTGCTTTAGAGTAATAAAGGATCAAGTCATAAAATGTAAGGAATAACAAAATGAAAAAGAGGTTGTCACAACGTGTTTGGAAAGTGGGGAGAGGGAAAATGAGAAAGAGAAGTACTTCTCATGAAACATCTTTCTGGGGATATTGTAGGCAGCATATGATGGTGTAGCAGATAATGGGAAGGGGGTGAATGAGTAGGAACTTGTTATATCAGAACTAGTGTAATATTGTTGCCTACTCGTTTTTGGAATTAGAAGAAAATTCAAGTGAGTTCCAACATGACACTCAGTCTGAGTCTGTAGACAACTCACAAGTCCATTTTTGGCTTTCCTGAAATGTGTGCCTTGGCTTCCTGATCTCTTTCCTCACTCTGACCTTGAATGCTTCAGAGGAAAGGGAGTGGGAGAAGCAGAAATCCTACTTCAGAATCTTTTTCCATTGGTCTACTGGTTTGCCTGTTTGGAAAGGACATATTGGAAGGATTGTTGTAATAAATCTTACTTTGAAGCTTTTAAATAAATTTTTTTAAAAATTATCTGTTCTTGTTTCACACTTGATGTCTGAAGTGTTCCATGGAGAAAGTTAAACCTCTAAAGAAGACATATAGCATTTTTCACATGGCACTTAATTTCCTTTCATGACCATCTTATAAATGTTCATGGATTTGGTATGGTAATAATGAAAAAGCAAGCATATTTTTTTAAAAAAACACAACTCAATTTACATGAAAACACAAGGTCTTTAAGGTGGTGAGGGAAAGTTTGCAGGAGTTTACCCCAAGGTAAAGCCATCAGATATATTGGACCAGAATAACAATCAACCATGCCAACTGGCGGATGTACTGTAGGTGCCACAATCCACTTTATCTGAAAGTACCTCCAGGATGAGGAAGGATATTCTAGAGGATATAGTTATGTAGGTCAAGTTATGATTTCATTAACTTAGTGTAATTGACAACCCTCCTTCATTTGGTTCAGTGCTGAATAAATGTTCCATTTTGACACCATCATTTGCATTGGGATCATGTACAATGATCACATTTCCATTTAGACTCTGCTTTTAGGGAGAGCTCTCTCTCCTGCTGATGGTCACTTAAAACTAATCATATATCAGAATTAGAGAGGAACCTCATTACAGCAAAATTGTGTAAATCTTTTTAAGTAACATTTTCCTTTTCTACAATGAGCTACTAACTGGAGAATGAAAGCAGCTCCCCGCTTCCCTGGACTGTAAGGATTGGTTCACATTAGCTCTTACATTTGTGTGGATTCAGTAAAAGAGTCCCCACTTTTGCTGATTGAGGCAGATGCTTATTATGAACCTGTTAGGTCACTTGTTCTTCATGCGAAAGAATAATTTGATGCTGCAAACTTTCTATAATACGATTTGTAACATGTACACTTGTAATAGCTGAGGTGGCCATGTAGAAATGTGACCAGATTTTCCTCCTTTGTTTCTCTTAAATGTATGTGATAAACCAGGGACACTTTTAAAGCAAGATTTCTGCTTTAACTCTCACTATTTTTTTAAACAACTGTACTTTTTATGGTTTGATTGCCATCCAGTCAGTCCTACTGAACTCAGTGGGATTTTCTTTTCAGTAGACATATACAGGACTGTTATTCAGAAGTAAATTCTACTAACTTTTGTGAAAATAAATAAATGAATACCTAGGGTATGTGACCCCATAAAAATGTCATTGGAACTTCCTGTACAAATATTCAGTCATCAACAAACACCAGTTGATTTTGTTTCATCAAGTTAATTTTATTCCTCATTTGGGATACTTTGCTGACATTTTCTTATGAAGTGGGAGATTTGCCCTCTGACTAAGCTTGATCTGCCAGAACAAAAGGAAAAGTGATTTAGAAATGCTGACCTACAGACTTCATACAAAATGTTGGCACAGACCTTAGACGTGTATGAATGGAAGGTGAGGTGAAACTTGCATAAATTGTATCTGCAGGACACCAAGAGAATTTAATTATCTGACAGAAATGTTAAATTGGCCAGATAGCTAAGATCTGGGCTGGATTCACAGTTTCTGACACTGTAGGTTGGTAAAGAAATAGGAATGGGATAAAAGGTCTTTCACATGAAGTACGTTCCAGAACTACCTGCAGCATCAGCTGGGTTTGAACATGACTGAAAAGATCAGGGAGAGAACAGGATGTATAAATGCCGCCCCATATGTTTCCTGTTTCTGTGCTAATACATCTAATACAAGACCATGGCACATCGTTCCACAGACCAAGATAGTAAATTTCTATATCTGCCTTCCCTAAATGGCTGTTACTAGTCATGAACTTATTTTCTGCTTCCAACATGATAGAACATACTGTGAAACATGACACTTCAGATGGCTACCTACAGTATATAAATGACCCAATGTGCCTTAAGTAATATACCACAATGAGTATCATTTATGATGACTTTCTGATGCCTTCCAGATATGTTGGTTGATGATTGCTCTACTTAACTGCCAACATGGCTTTTGAGAGCTGCAGTCAAACAGACCAGGTTTCAGGGTAAGGAAGGCTGATTTGTATAACAGTCCTAGATCGTGCAGAGTTCCAATCTGAATTCTGCAGAATTTAATTTATAGCCCGTATTCAAGTCTAATTATTAGACTCACATTCTCTACAGCAGGACAGACAGATCAGGTCCTGCTGTTAAAGATTTAATGGGAAATGTAATTCATTATGTGGTAGAGAGAGGGATAGCATTTGTTTTTGTCGCTTCGAAATGTGTTAGTTTAACAGTGTCTTTCCAGTTAAGGAATTCATTCATAAATAATGATTTTTTAAAAGATTGGTGAAACTAACATCAGTAAGATAACTGCCAAATATTATGGCTCAGCTTAATAAAACTAAAGGCTAGAAGAGCTTTATGTCCAAAAAAAAAAAAAAGGACAATCCAAGTGTAAACTGGCAGGCCCTTAACCTGAGACTCAGGTCTGTGCTTCCAAAATATTAATCAGTCATCCTCTGCATAGTCTACTGAGGAACTGTTGGCAGGTTTGTGGGGCATATTATTTTACTGGAGAAGGGCTGGCCTCTTTCTCTAGTACAGGTGGACGGGGGAAGGAGCATCATTCTTTTGTTACTACTGTTTGCTCATAAGGCCTAGACATTTTCTTTTTAAAAAAAATTTCTCCCTTGTCTGCTTAGCGGTGGAGGGTCTCCACTGTATCCTAGCAACCAGAGGCTAAAACGCTGGTCTTTTCCCCATCTCTGTCTCTTTAGTCGCCTTGACTGTGTCAGTAAGGTGGCAGGACTGGGGCTTTGGGTAAGTCGGCTGAGGGTGAAAGGAGATCTCCTCAACTTGTGATGACAGGTTCCCTCAATCTGGCAATTTCAGAGGCTGTTAGAGCCTTCGAGGGGTTCAGTTGCTGGGTCCTCTTTGCTCTCGCTCCTGCTACTGGCATCCGGTGTGATGAGGACTCAGCTGTGTGTCGGATATTCAAACTGGGCAGCCTCTGATGGGCAGCATAAAGGGTGAGCTGTCTCTTTAGATCTGCTTACTTTCTCTTGCTCGTTTCTCTCTCAAGCCCAGAGTATATATTTAGGGGGCTTTGCACCTGTACTGTGTAATGCCGTTTTACTCCATTGACAGGCATGTGCGAGGAGTAAGCAAGCAGAGCTGCAGCCGGGTATTGTTAGGTCCTGTAACTTATGGGTCTTACATGATTAGCCTCGAAAAGACCATGTTGAATACTCTGGATGGCTGTAATTGTATAATTTCGGTTCACTTAAATTGCAGCAGCATCTTGACTGCAGGTGGCTTAAGGTTTGGGGTTGGGAAGACTCAACTTCTTTCAGCTACGGAAGCTCAGTGGGTGACTTTGGGCCAGTCATTATATTCTTCACAGGGTTGTTTAAGGGAAAAATGGGAAGAGAAAGTGCTCCATGGGCCTCTTCAAACTCCTGGGGGAAAGGCGTGATATAAATCTAGCAAATAATGATAATACTCAAACAGAATTTGTTTGTCCTGCTTGGATGTTAAACTCATTTAGTTATTTATTTATATTTTATTTAAACAATTTATAGAGCCGCCCATCTCATAGCAGCGACTCTGGGTGGTGTACAAAGATTACAACTGCCACTACAACATACAACCCATATGACACCTTGGTTAAAACAAGCAACACCCAAAAGAAAAAGCCACATCACCAGCAGCCTTGCTTAACCTCCTGGCCCAATTATCTGGGGAAACAGAGCCTTATGATAGGGTCGACGCCATCCGTATCTCTGGGGAGATGCTGTTCCACAGGGCAGGCACAGCCGCAGAGAAGGCTGTCCAACCAGATGACATTGTTTGATGGAAGGGACCTGGAGCAAGCCCTCCTGCTAGAGCTGGTGCAGCAGGCAGAAACAAGGGGGGACAGACAGTCCCTCAAATATAGTGGTCCTATGCCATGTAGGGCTTTATTGACCTGAAGATAAGCACTGACATGTACTTCTTAAAGTAGCATATGTAAATGGTGGCCATGGAGGGTTCTCCTGGCTGCAGGAGTTAGCTTTTGGCTCTGAGGTCCCATTCTGGTGGGGAGGAGTGCAGAGAATCTGCTTGGTGTTTTTATCCCACATTTTTCTCTCTGCCAAGCTTATTTTTAGTATTTGAGAGGAAGGAAAACAAGGTAGACAGACTCAGAACTCTAGTTCTGTGTTATTTCGTCCCTTTCCTTTGTGGACACTTCACACACTGCTTTACCTATGAACTGGGCAGGCCTGCATTTAAAGGTGGACACTGGTAGTTAGTGTCTTGGTTCATTTCAAAGCCCTTTCTTGATGTGGCAGCATTAGAAGTGTGCTTTGATAGTTAGACTATATTTTTTATGTTAAACTAATGGTATTAGGGAGAAATAGATTGTTGGACTTCTTTTTTTTCCTCTTACCTCCTGCCTTTACATTTTTCTGTTTACTAATTACTCTTTTTCACCACTTTGTATAATGTTACTTACCTTGAAAGGGAATCACGAGATGTCTATGTATGTGTGTAAAAAAGGATCCATGATAAGTCTCCTCCATGGCACAGGAGTCCTCTCCTTCTCTTCCACAAATTTAACATTCAAAGCTAGTTGTGCAAATTTTGAGGCTGCTGTTGACAATCTCATTGCTCCACTCCAAGACTGCCAATTATAAGAAAGATGCTCAGATCCAAATGTTCCATTTATAGGCACTGCAAAGTTAAAAGAACATTGGAAATATTTCCCAGGCTTTTAGAAATCTCTATGGTCTGCTGCTTACAATAGTAGCAAACTGTATTTTACTACTTTAGACTCGCGATGACGGCCATACAGTATGTACTACTCCATTAAAAAACAAAACCAAAAAAACTTGCACTTAAAAAGTAGATGAATAAAAGTTCTAGCCTGAGTTTATCCCAAATGCCCATTTTTCCTAGATGTAATGGAAACATTTATTCACACAACTTTCACTTACTTTCTGGGACACCTTAGACCAGCATTTATGAGCTCGGTATGAACTAAGCCTTTATGGATAATGATATGAAGATAAATATCTTGAAATTGCTGCCAGAAACAGCACACAGCGTGCTATAATATTAAAGGGACCACCAGTCAACTGGGTGAATTTTTGGCAGCGGCAACTCGCTAGCGTTCTAAGTATTGGCTTTTAAGGAGATTGTCTCTTATTTGTATTCTGGGGAAAAAAAGATATTAAGTATTCTTAGCTTCAAAACTTAGCACCATTTTGACACGCAGTTAAGATTTTGGATGCAATACTCTCCATAAATAGAAAATAATATCCATAATAGAGTAGGTCTGGCTCAAACATAAACGCATACTTCAGAACTTGGTGCTGCACTTGTAAATTAACCACAGTGAAGAACATTGAACTGGAAGGGAGGTCCGTAATTGTTATGTCACTTTTTAAAAGCATGCGATGTTTCACCCACAAATACAGCTAAGTTGGCACTGCAATAAAGTTATGGACATTTAGGTATGAAGCAGTCCTACATGAAGTTCATCGTCTTTCACAAATAGACTGTCCTATCAATACATCAATAGCAACACATCAATAGCAACATATTTCTTCCAGTTATTACATTATTCTTTGCTTTTTAATTGTCCTGTAATTAATATTTTTTGCTGTATCCTTACTGGTTATAAGAACCTGCAGATCTGCAGCGCCAGCCTTTTCCTTATGAAGGAATGATACAGTCACAATTGCTATTCTGTCTCTCCTGACTCTACTTTTTCCTGCATTTTCAACTTGCTGTTTCCACAGATATTTTGCCCTTTTAAGGCAAATAGCTTGATCAGCGCTAGGTCTTGAATTTAAACAGACCGTGTTAGCAGTGCAGGCTACGTGTGGTTTTGTTTTGTTTTAAAAAGGCCTCTGTTCATTTCCTCAGTCCCTCTCTCACAAACATCTGGTGTTGTGTGAAGTCATTGAACTGGGAGCAATTGCTTGAACTACTAGTCAGTGGGAGAGACCAGCTCTGAGAAGGCAGAGTGAAAGGACTTTAGGGTAGGTAGTAAAATGGATCTCTATCATTTTCAGTTCCCCAATAACTTATCAGTTACACTTTTCTTCTGCAACAAAGTCCACAAAAGAGCGTAAGTCACACACTGAAACCAAACAATGAAGTGCTTTGTGTCATCTTGAAGGTCTACATTATTATTCTGCTATACACTATTATAGCAGAAGCTGTTACAAACTGCAGAATTCTTCAATTAATGTATAAAGTTATCCTGAGTTTAAAATACATCTACACCCATGCTAAGGGGATGGGTACAGGACTTGTAAACAATGAGATGAATTTAGAGGGGAATGCAGAATATACAGATAATGATAACTGTAGTAACACACAATATTCATAAAAACATTATGGTAACACTGAGTTCTTATATTGGTGAGCTGATCGATAGATGTAGTGTGATGATGATGATGATGAGGAGGAGGAGGAGACTTTTTCTTTTAGCAAATTGCCACTGTAAACTAGAACAGATAGAATTGAACCTCTTAATGATGAATTGTAGGTTTACCATTTTTGCATTGAATTACATCTTGGAAGTTTCTTTGTTCAATAATTGCCACCTTATTATCAGCGGAGCCTCCTGAGAAGTTAAAGTATTCCCCCATAACTTTCTTAATATTGCGATTCCCAGTATCTGATTCACAATGGATTTTTGCATAGAGGATGCTCTGTTTTTCATAAATAGACCATGGTAAGTCATTGCTAGCAAATGGCATATCACATCAAGAGCTGAAACAGGTAATAATCTATATGAGGTGGTGGGTGATACGATTTTGTTTTATCCTAGCATTTTCCCCGCAGGTGCAGGGTCCGCTTTTTCGGATCAAGTGAATGTGATCTATTGGTTGTGACAGTAATTAACCAACTGACTTGTTGCCCGAGCCTGACATCGTGGGTGGAGTGACTGGCCCAGAGTCACCCAGCCGGCTTTCATGCCTAAGGTGGGACTAGAACTCACAGTCTCCTGGTTTCTAGCCTGGAGCCTTAACCACTAGACCAAACTGGCTCTCCTTGTGGGTGATACGATATAGACCTGTAATAATGTCAAAACAGATGTAGAGGAATATTGTATTCTGGGTATGCTACAGAGACATATTATTGGTCTGGATCTCTGTCATGTGGTTTGGTATGGCTAATCATCTGTTTCACTTAAGAAGCTAGAAGGTCAACAATCTGTGAGAGGAAAATGGTCAACGGTGTTGTAGTTCATCAATGGTGCATTTGAATGGTTTCAGTTGGGACCGAAATCTATTCTTTGCTGGCCTTCTCTCTATTCATTCCTCTTGTATTTCATCTTCCCAAGTAACCAGGTTAGCTTTTTGCCTCACTTTTCTGCTGTAAATTTTAAAATAATAATAATTTTTAAAAAATTAAGAAATGAAATTGGAAAGAATTGGTTGCAGCAAAAAAATTGCTAGTGTTTATCAAAGGACATCCTTCCCACTTCGATTTTATAGGTGATATATTTATTTTTGCCTTAACTTGAATGTAAACTCTTCTGTTATGGTTAAGCATTTTGTATAAATGCAAATGCATTTAAGCCAGGATTTTAAACATAGTTTGCTGAACAGGCCATGGTGGCCTGCTTTGTATATAACACTATGTCATAATGGCTATACTGCTTTCTCACTGTCTGTTGTATATAAACAGTACTGTGCAATACGTATGTGAACAAGGCCCTTAGCCATGTATTGTGGTCTGCTAGGCACTTGACCCCTTCTTTCTATAGCTCCAGGAAGTCAACTAAAACAGGTCTACTAGGGGGGCGACATTTGGTTTGATAAAATCCAAGTTATTCAGACCTTTTCACAATTTTATTAGCAGTTTAAATGCCTGTGAGGGCAAAGTCTCTGTGTTGAAGAACAATTATAATCATTTACTGAAGGTAAATGGTAGTAGTTAATCTTTCCAGCACACTTGAATGACATAGAAGATACTGAAAGCTCAGAGGCTTTCTTTTTCTTCTTCCTCTTGCTTGCTCAGATTCAACCAGTATTTATGGCTCAGCCCTCTATAGTGCCACTCAGACTTAGCCTGACAGATTGCTCTATTACTATTTAATACAACTGATGGTTTACAATAACACTTGAACTGCCATGTTGTGGATTTCCTTTGCCCTCCAAGTAGAACTGCAAGGCAGAATGAAAATACAATTCTTTATTTTCAATTTTGCAATTCTGGTTTGCGAGACATATGCGATCTATCGTTTGCACTGCTCGTACAGAAGAGGAAATAAGTTGTCCCTGCCATTACTAAACTATCGCTTATTTTCAAATTTTTATTTCTTTCTAGGAATATCTAATATGTATGTAAAAAGGTAAAGGTACCCCCCGCACATTTGTGCAGTCGTGTCCGACTCTAGGGGCCGGTGCTCATCTCCGTTTGTTAGCCAAAGAGCCAGCGTTGTCCGAAGACACTTCCACGGTCATGTGGCCACATGACACGCGCGGAACGCTGTTACCTACCCACCGAAGTGGTACCTATTAATCTACTTGCATTTGCATGCTTTCGAATTGCTAGGTTGGCAAGAGCTGGAGCTAGTGCAGGAGCTCACTCTGCACCCAGGGCTAGGGATTCGAACCTCCGAACTTGCAATCTTCCGATCAACAAGCCTGTCGTCTTACCCGCTGAGCCACCACGCCCCTTAATATGTATGTAGGTGTATCTATATGTGCCTCTACCAAAACCCATCTTGATGATATAATGGCTCTTAGGTACAAAGGTGAACATATTTGTTCTGTCCTCATTCCAACCTTAAACTCTGTCTTCAAAGCGATGTTATTCAGACCCAAGCAGAGTCCTAACAGGGTTCTGTTGTTATTACTGTTATTGTTAGATAAGGAAGAAGGACCAAGCAACAGGTGGTCTCATACTAGATTGCCCCAGATCCCAAACTTGCCTCAAAAGGAGAGTCTCAGCCTAGGCATCCAAAAAAACAACAACCCAAATTGTAGGCAAACTTGCATACCCACGTATCAGAGATGGCACTGCAATAATTACAGTCGCCTTGGTTCAGAGTTGGTCACCATATGGGAGTATATGTTAGCTGTAGGATACTCATACAATTTATTGCACATTTATTTGTTTGTTTATTTATTTGGATTTAGAGGCTGCCAGACTCCCACATGACTCTGAGTAGCTTGCATTTTAAAAATTAGAAACAGTAAATTAGAAAGGAAAAAGAACACGTACATCCAGAAAAGCAAATCCAGTATACCAGAAAAAAAAAGATAGAGGCTTGACAACATTCTAAGTTCAGGCTTGGGAGCAAAGCCAGGTTTTCAAAGATTTTTAGAACAACTCCAGGGTGGGAGCCATATGGATCTCAAGGGGGGATGCTGTTCCAGAGACAGGTGCTATGACAGAAAATGCATGCTTCCTAGATCCTGTAGATGACATTGCTTCATTGAGGGAACCCAGAGCCTGCCCACTTTGCCCAATCTTACTGGGCGGGCAAAAACTATTGGAGATAGCCAGTCTGTCAAAAAACCAGGCCCTGTGCCAAGAAGGGATTTATAGATGATAATCAACACCTTGAATTGCACATGGAAGCCAACTGGCAAGAGTGTAGCTCATGAAGCATCAGTGACACATGAGTGTATTGTGACACACCCAGCACTGCCTGCACTGCTGTATTCTGGACCAGCTATAGCTTCCAAGTGGTCTTCAAGGGCAGCCTCATGTAGTGTAGAACACATTGCAGTAGTAGTCCATTTGTGAGGTGACTAGGGCATGAATGTCTTATGAGCCTCCCACTACAGGGGTGGGCACAACTGGCTCCACAGATGGACCTGTGCAAAGGGTCTTCTGACCTATTCTTCAAGCAGAACCTGTGAGATAATGATCTTTACAAGCCTTTATTCCATTGAC
Organism: Charina bottae; assembly: GCA_023362775.1. Classification (NCBI taxonomy): domain Eukaryota; kingdom Metazoa; phylum Chordata; class Lepidosauria; order Squamata; family Charinaidae; genus Charina; species Charina bottae. Next base: position 3,266,953 of record JALMGJ010000044.1, on the reverse strand, counting down.
ATCTTTCCTCTGGTGAAATTAAGACAGTATACGTAGTTCTATCTCTTTCTACCATACCCAGTAGCTGAGAGATAATGGGCTCTGTGTCATCAGTGACCCTCCAGGCTTTGCAGAGATTGAAATCTGGGTCTCTCCACCCTGGCCCAGCATTCTAACCACAGCAGATATGCTATCTAGATTCCTAAAGCTACCTGGGTTGGAAGTTTGTTCAGTTTCTTTCCCCTCTCCCAATAAACTATTTGCCAAACTATTAAATATTAGCAATTATACCTGATGGGGTCCATTTCAATATGTAATTAAATAATTTCCTCTTGGGTTCAGAGTGGCAGAATAGGATACTTTTATATGCAGAATGAAGGGATAATAGAATTGCAAATACTTGTTGATGAAAATAAATTTCATCTAATCTGTGTCAGTGACAAGGTATTTTCATTTTTTATTTTAAAATATGAAAATCCATTCAAGAGATAGAGCACACAAATGCAATAGGTCTAATAAGAATTATTAGAGGAACTGGGGTATTCATCACAAGGAAAAAATACTAATAAAAATAAACATTTCCATTATGAATGCACTGCTATGCCATATATCTGCCCATTATATTTAAATGCTATGAATAACACTTTAGCAAACTGCTGCTGAAAGGATCACTATTCATTTCAATGCAGCATCTGCAGAGATTGTGTCCTTTGAACTTCTCTGGCCTGGCATCTTGCAGATGTGATGGGACAATATAGCATGGCAACAGGGAATCCTGGGAGTTATAGTCCTAATAAGTCTGAAGAATGTTGGGTTGGGGAAAGCTGTTTAAATCCTTTAGAAATTGTGTCAAGCTGCAGAACCAGAATTCAAGCTGAGAAGTGGTACTGTTTTCAAACCATCCTGTCTTGAGGGAAAATAAATTAGTAGTACTCATAGTATGTTGTTCTGTTTTTTTTTTACTTTTTCCAAAAACGATGTCTAAAGAATAATGTGTTTATGGAGTGGAGGAGGGCAGATTTGCATATTAAAACAGTTCACCTTTGAAATCTGAAAAATGGAATTGCTTGATACTGAATGCTCCCTGATTATCTTTTCAGAAATACTCCAGTAGTAGTTTGGCTCTATTAAAAGTCTAATTCATCTGGCTGAGCTGCCATTCCCTCTGCCTAAGAAACCTTTGGATTGTGATTTGGTGAACAGCGCTCAGGAAAGAAACTCTTTTCAGTTTCTTCTCCAAATGATAATTCTCAGGTTTATTTGAAGTGTCACAGGTGTTGTAAGAGACCCAGAGCCAGGCACATGCTTGATCTTCTCTAAAGGAAGCACCACTATAGAATCCAGTGGAACTGTCTTTCTTCCCCACTCATTCCACTTCAGCATCTACAACTGGGCCAAGACACATATACTGTACACACTCTTATATAAACACTCTTCCCATATACACACTCTTCCCATTGGCCGGGTTTACACAACCTATATGATTTCCCCAGCTCATGAGAATCAACTCTCTCCCCCAACTCCCTTTCCATTTTTAAAGCTTACGATTACTTGATAAAGTGAGAACTTGCCTAAACGGTGGCTAGGAATTGGCTTTGATTTAGGAAAACATGAAAGCTTGTGGGTCCAAATCTCTTTCTAAGAGACCAAGGGCTTTTCTCCCACTTCTGTGTTCTGCTATGTTTGTAAAAAGCCATCCATCGAAACCAAAGATAGAACTTTTTTAGAAACCAAATCACAAGGGGGGAAAGACATCTGGGAATTGCAGCTGGGATGGGAAGAGTTAGCCAACCCTGTCATTCCCATCTGCTGTAACCTTCCTCCCGAAATTGCTGCAGCAATTTGGCTTTTAATTTTTTTAAACTTCCCCTGTGCAGATTGAAGGCTTGTTTTGAAGCCTAATAATTATGCACAGGAGGCATCTATACTGTATGTGTGTATTATGAGTGGGAATAGAAGTGTTTGTGTGTAGGAGAAAATGAATGGATAAATGCAAGTGTGTGAATGAGTGTATTACACAAGACAGTGGACATACACAGAAAGGAAGAGGGGAGTTGGCTCTATTCACTATAGCTTTGATTTTGTTTTGGCTGTACCTTCCCTCAACATTGGCATGTGTTCCCTGGATGGTAATCAGTAAGTAAGTGCCCCCATCCCACTTTAGAGATACAACCAATTTCTAACTGTGGTTTATAATCCTGTTTTTTAATCCTAAATTCTAGTTTGTACTAACTGTAGAACCCAAATGAAATATCTAACTGTTCTTTGTTGAAAAGAGAAACAAAACCTTCCAATTTCCTTGGGGCTGCCCTGGAGGAGAGGGAAGAACCCAACTTTGTGGCTCATTTACACTTGATCTCGCAGGGTTATATTCTACTTTAGTGTTGTGTGCTAACACAGCCACCCTAGCCATGAATCTCATCTCCAAAACATCTCTTATATTTCTGAATAATAGTTATATCTCTCACTTGTAAGAGCTTTTTTTCAGATATTCTTAATGGCCATGTTGTTTGGTTACCGGACATCTGAATACAGCCCAAATGTCATCTTTTTTCTAGAGGCTGAATGTCAGGAAGAATATGGTATTACTGTATGTTGTTGTTGTTATGAAGATACTGCAAATCATGGAAACTTAAAATCCTAAGAACAGGGTTGAGACATTTTGGTGCATGATTCCAAACATTCAAAAACTTTTTAGAAATGTAAGAAATTTAACAAAGAAGTGTTTTGTCATTTGTGGTGGGTGGCAACATGAAAAAGCTTAACAACCTGATACATCTAAAGATGCAACAAATATTATCTTGCATTTTACTTACCATCCCATTATTTTCCTATTAAATACCACAAGATCAGCAAAATGTATAGATGCTGTCACTGTTAAGAAAAGAATATGCCAAATATTGTAAACTTCCAAAAATGCTTCTACAGAAGACAAGTGGTTGAAATATGGGAATAGGCTTGCGATACAAAAGTTTTGACTGGTTCACTAGAGTTTGGCAACCAGTTATGGATTATAATATTCAGAAAATGTTCTCCCACACTTGAATTATATGTTTTACAGAGCACTGCTGTTTATTACTTACTCTTGGCTACTTGGTTGTATTTATTATTATTTTTATGAATGTATAATGTATTTTAAAAGAAAGAATAAAAAGAAAAGAAAGAAAGAAAGAAAGAAAGAAAGAAAGAAAGAAAGAAAGAAAGAAAGAAAGAAAGAAAGAACCAACCAACGACATGATTCCGAATGGGTCTACTGGTTAGAGGCAGCATGGAAAAAGTGACATTTACAATGACTCCTGAAAATTTCCAGCACTGACGCTATCTGGAAAATGGGGATGTGATGGGGGAGGCAGTAGGCAGGGACTACATTTCCTTGTACTGCCTACTAAGACACAATATAGAAGTCCCAACTCATTGGCTTGTTAATAAAGTTACTTAGCCTCATAGCTTGTTTGCAGGAAGGGACTGTTTCTCCCTTTTCTCAAAAACAACTTTTTTTCTCATGTGACTAAATGCTCTAAGCTCCTTTTTTTTTTATTGTGGCATGCAGGCTCCAGCCGTAAATGCTGTTTCCTGGCTGATAGCTTACAAAACAGATGTAAGCCATGAGTGGTCTTGCTTGCTATTTCTGTACCCATGGTGGCTTGATATCCTGGCCCATTTTCTGCCAACCAGCTGGGTATCAGTGATTCAGAGCAGGTTCATTACAGAGAGAATAAAGCTTCTTCCTTTCCCGGCAGTTCTGGGCGCGGATATGGATGTGTGTTGGGAAGAGAGGAAGGTATGAATGGATAGCTGTGTGATGGGCCTGGGGTCCCTTTCATCTGTGCAGTTCTCTTCCTGAAAAGCAAAATCAAGGAAGCTGGAAAACGATACAGTGGCTGGTTAGTATCTCTCACAAAAACTCTTCTAGTGGAGGTTCCAAGCTCTCTCTGCACAAGCAGGTGAGAGAAGTGGACACAGAAGTCATTGTCTTTTCTTCCCCTCCTTGGTCTAGGCTCCACTCTAATCCACTTCAGTTTCTGTCCTACTGAAAATACTTTTCCTGACATTATAAAAAGCTGGTGTTTAATCAAACAACTCCAAGTGCTCACGAGGGAGGGCAGGACAGAAGACATCCACATGTTTATAAAAGACAAGTTGGTAGCAGGGCAATTATCTGCTATGTATTTGGAAGGATATCCCAATTGATTCAGTTGGACTTACTCCTGGATAAGCGAGAACAGAATTATAGTGCAAAATGTTAGCTTTTGGAAGCAAGATCTATAATATCTATTTATTTATTTAATTTTTATCCCGCCTTTATTATTTTTATAAATAACTCAAGGCGGTGAACATACCTAATACTCCCTCCTCCTATTTTCCCCACAACAACAACCCTGTGAGGTGAGTTGGGCTGAGAGAGAGTGACTGGCCCAAGGTCACCCAGCCGGCTTCCATGCCTAAGGTGGGACTAGAACTCACAGCCTCCTGGTTTCTAGTCTGTTTCCTAATTCAAATACATCCAAATAAAGAAGAAATATATATGAAATAACATTAGTCCATATGAAAATACATTGCAAGACAATTATTTATTTATTTATTTATTTATTTATTTTCTATCCCGCCTTTATTATTTTTATCAATAACTTAAGGTGGCGAACATACCTAATACTCCTACCTCCTCCTATTTTCCCCACAACAACCCTGTGAGGTGAGTTGGGCTGAGAGAGAGTGACTGGCCCAAGGTCACCCAGCCAGCTTTCATGTCTAAGGTGGGACTAGAACTCACAGCCTCCTGGTTTCTAGCCCAGCGCCTTAACCACTAGACCAAACTGATATACTCTGATGTTTGTTTAGGAAAAAAAACCTATCAGTGTGAAAATAAATGTGTGAGATACGGTCTTAAAAGGCTGACTTTTCTTTTAACCTTGCCTGGATTGAGTTTTGTCACTGCCATTTATAATATAGAAAATTATTTTTGGATGGCATACTTAAGACTGTTTCCCTAAACACTCCACATAACTTATTTTTCTTTCTTTCTTTTTTTTTACTATGGGAAAATATATCTTTTAAAAAATGTTTTGCTTTTTGATGGACGACAGCTATATCGCTTCTCGACCTTTTCGCTAAGATCAAATGTAATATGCCTTTTGAAAACTGCACATTTTGTCCCTGTGGAAGTCACCAGCTCTGATGGGAATATATATTTTATGTCAACAGAATAAAGAACTAATGGATTTCTTTTATATTGGATCCTCTCCCAGAGATCAGTGCTAGGACATAGGATTTGACCTACTTATTTAAGCATGCACTTCCATATATGCTTGGTGTGTGTTTGTGTCATCAGCACACACACACACACACACACACTTTGTAAGAGGCTGCAGTACAATTTAGAGGAAAAATTGCAATAAAGAACAGAGGTCTAAATTATATGTTGCAAAGTTTTTATTCTTTTGGGAGCATGCTTAACAAATCAGACAAAATGCCAGAGTGAGTCTATTTCCCCCCCCCCCCCACTTTTTCTAACAAAATTTATTAGAAGGCATAGGCTTTTGTGAGCTGCAGCTCACTTCATCAGATGCATAGAGCGGCCAAACTAATGCCAGATTTAAATTAGGATGAGAAGGGAGGGAGAGTAAGACAGGTTGGCTATGCGGATGCAGATGTGTTTGTTGAGACCTTCTGAGATACCCTGGAATCTTTCTTTTTCTTTCTTTTTCTTTTTTTTATATTTACAAAAAAAAAATACTTTATTATATAAAATTTACATATAACATATAACATACAACATATAACTTACATACACCTTGAAACAATTAAACAGGGTGCTAATATAATTTTTATTAAAGATTTTTTTAAAGGAAGATAAAAGTAATACAAACTAATATAAAGTAAGAAAAAGGAAAGGAAAGGAAAAGAAAGAAAGAAATCAAAGAGAAAGCTAAAAGTGCAAAAAAGGAAAAAAAGGAAAAGAAAAATAGAAAAGAAAGAAAAAAGATACAAAGAAGTAGCTTCCGATTTTCTTTACAGCAGTTATAAGTACAATTATAAATTTACCTCTTATTCTATGACTACAACATAACCCTCTTCTTTCTATAATCTATCCTGTCTAATCATCAAAACCATAAATCATAAGTTCATTATTTTCTGTTTCATGCAAAAAGTCTATAAGGGGTTTCCAGTCAGCAATAAACGTAGGCGTTGTCTTTTCTCTGATCAAAGAAGTCAATTTAGTCGTCTCAGCAAGTTCCATCATCTTCACCAGCCATTCCTCCATTGTGGGTAATGCTGAACCTTTCCATCTGTGTGCATACAATAATCTTGCTGCAGTTATCATGCCAGAGTGAATCTAGAAGCATTTGTAAAGCAGAGGGCACAGTTCAAGAAGAGGTTCAGAATGTTTAGCATCTAGTCATGGCCAAAAGGGGTCCTCCACCTAGTTTAAAGATAGAAGCCAACTTTTCTTTTCTTTATAATCCCAATTCTACCAAAGTAAATGGTATCCATAGTTCTGTTTGGAGAAAACCATTGATGGTGATTAGTTGAAAACGTTAGTGAACATTTCAGGTTCTAAAAGATTGTAGGAGGCAGGAACAGTTCTTTGATGCCCAGATAAAGTCTCTATTTCTCACATGTTTAATATATGCTTTTATATGTTTTAATTGTCAACTTTGTGTAAACCGCCCAGAGTCCCCTCTGTGGGGGGAGATGGGCGGTGATATAAGTATGATAAATAAATAAATAAATAAATAAATAAATAAATAAATAAATAAATAAATATAATTTTAATTATGGCTAGTCCACATCACCTTCCCCAACTTGGCTACCTCAAATGTATTGGACCTGTAGTTAAAATTATGAGAATTGTAGCCTAGCACATAAAGAGAACAGTTCGAAGAAAGTTAATCTACATATCCTGCAAAATAAACTTTCTCCTAGCCTGTAAGCTTGCTACAAGGGCAGGGAGATGAAACTAAATAATCCCTCCTCTTCCTCTTGCTATATGAAATGATTTCTCCTGATTTTTACTCATTCATCTGGCTGCATTGAAACAGCTACAGTACTACATGGAATTGCTGAACTGTTTATTTTTTCTGCTTTGTTTTTGCAGGAAAATGCATATGCTTGATGGATCAAAAGTATACTACACCCTTTTACACTTATAGGGGGTGTAGACAAGTCATTTTATTTTCTCACAGTAGCCAACCAATTTTTGTCACAGCTTTTCAAGTTTTGAAGTTAGCAAAAGACAGACATTTTTTTCTTCTTTTAAGTTTTAATGTTGTACTGCAGAAAAAAATAATCTGATTCTGACAGTGTGATGAGTATCAGCAATCATAGTCTAAATGGTCATCATCATCATCATCATCATCATCATCATCCTTGCAGCTGTTAGGTGTCTGAAATAGCAAGAATGGAGAACAGTGAATGCAAGGCATAGCTCAGAGGAAATGGAAGAGGAGGGCCAAGTGGCAAGTGGATAGAATCCTCAGAAATCGCTCCACTTCACCTACTATAAATACATGCTCCGTTCTGCCAGGCCGTGTACACCCACGCATTGTATCAGGCTAACAGATGAAACTAAAACAGCCCTAACTGTCGCACATCTTTAAAAACTAGATGTCCATGCAGTGCAGGTAAGCTCATGTTCAGGCTGCAGACACCTGTGCACACAGTACATCCACAGCTTACTATTAAGTCTAAGCTTTGAGGAAAATGTGGGGAAATATTTTTACCTCTTGTAAATAGGGAACATTTTGATGAGGACTCATTTGCATGTTCTCACTTGCTTGGCTTCCCTTCGCAGCTCAGTTGGTAACTCTACTGGGTGTGTAGCAGGATATGCTGGTGGCATCACATTATGTGGTATTTCTGGCAATAATCAAAACTAAAATGTTGTTTTGATACATAAAAGCAGCAAAAGTAATATGATCTGGCGTTTGCCCAACTAATACACGATTGTGTTGTTGATACCAATTAGCATACACAGATTAGAACTGCTGGGAAAAGGATTCAGTTGAAAATGAATTGGCTGTCATATTTGTTTAAAAAAAATCAATTTTTGTCCTTGTATGGGGAGGCGGTCTGGTTATTTTTAATTGAATAATGATATGTAGAAACATTGATAAAATCTAATCAATGTTCACCTTGGAAGAAGAAGGCTTGAGTTCTTTAAATGCCTATGCTAGTATAAAGATTAACCTGTAACACAAAATTTGGGAAATACTTCTTTCTGCTGTGATATTATTTTATGCATTTTGTTGCTGCATGTCACTTGCTAGTTAGATCTTAAAAAGGAAGATAAGTTGATTCTAGTTTTCTTGTTACTGGCCAGACAGATTTTTCAAATCACTGTAACACATCAAATAACATGTGATGGACCAAGTTGAAAGCAGTCACACCAATAACTGGCAGTGTTTTATGAGAGTTATATATGGAAAAAGACCTAGATAAGCTTCTGTTGGAAAAACTGTACTCTGTCCTGCATTATAGATCCTGCACTAATCAAGGGGGCTAGACTAGATGACCTCCAGGGTACTTTACACACTAGGATTCCATGGGATAATTGTCAGGCATCTGGCACAGTTAATGATTCTATTTTTTGTTAAAGGCATAGTTCTTATTCCTTTTTTGTGTGTGATCTTTTTTTTCTTTTAAACCGGAAGTGTGAATGATGCCTATATTCCTGTTGTTAAAGTGGTAAAATGGAACTTTTCCCAGCATAGTCTTTCCCCCCCTTTGATCATTTTCTCAGTTCATTCACAAGAGTTCATCCTGTAAATGTACTCTCAACTCACTCTGTGTTTAGAAGTCAATTCAGTACTTGCCAGTCTGTCCCTTGGAGCAAGTGCTTGGTTGATTGCTACAGGCTTCTAGAAAAAAAACATGCAGACTCAAACCCTGTTTCTATTGAACAAGCTGTAACTGCAGAAATATTGTCTGTCATTTTTCGTATTCAGCAGAATGTTGGACTGGCATGTACCTAACAGTGATTTTCTAATCCAGACTATTCCATCTAGGCAGAATCATCTGTGCTGGAGATACGAGCGCTAATAGGAGAAAATCAGTGCAAACAATCAAGCACCACTGATGATCATTTGAGGCAGAAGATTGTGTACAAGAGGCATCTCCAAAAATTCTTGCAGGACTGCACAAATTCAGACATTGAAATAGTCCTTGCTCTTTCTGAAAATTTCTTTCAAATAGTAGAGAACCAGTTTGGTGTAGTGGTTAAGGTACCAGGCTAGAAATCAAAAGACTGTGAGTCCTAGTCCCACCTTAGGTATGAAGCCAACTGTGTGGCTTTGGGCCAGTTGCACTCTCTCTCAGTCCTAGGAACCAGGCAGTGGCAAACCACTTCAGAACATCTTGCCAAGAAAACTGTAGGGACTAATTCAGGCAGTTGCCAAGAGTCAATACTGACTTGAAGGCACACAGACCCAAAATCACATGGTGTTTTCTCACCTTGCACTAGGTCAGATTGATAGATTTGTTCTGTCTATTAGGATGCACAATAAGTGGCTAATTTGTAAAAACAGAATTGCTGTGGCTCAGGGGAAATTGAAATCTTATCCACAATTATGGAAACTGTTTACAACTAATCCTAGGTGTGTGAGAATGCGAGTGAGGTGGAGGAGGTGATACAATGAAAATGTAAAGAGCAGTGAAAATTTTACATATGTGTCTGACTCTTTCCTTGATTATTTATTAAACAGCCTTCAGGATCTGGATTCTTCAATATGCTTCCAGGGCTACTGGCTTATATTTTATTGTTTTGACTCTTTTTGAAATGCGTATTTTGAAGTAACGCTGAAACAATTTTATGCTGCTGCTTTTGTTGCATTTTAATATGTATGTTATTGTGTTACCTTTTTTACGACCTGCCTTGAGCAGTTTTCATCTGAAGGCAGCATGTAAATATTTTAAATAAATACAAATAAATTAGAACATTTTTCCCTTTGATGGTTGACAAACAAATTGACAATGCTTTAAGAGATGTAAGGTTTTTTTTCTTTAAGTTACAGCCCACTTTCCCATTCCAAATCAAGTCAGGACTACTCACAACCCCAAAATAGGAGATATCGTATATAGTGGTGAAGAGAAAGTAACCAAAAATAAAAGCAAATTGGCTAAGGACACTATAAATAATGGGGAAAAAATAGATCCACCAATTTAAAGCTGTTGAAGGTAATGACAAACCATGTCTGTACTGGTGTCAAGAAGACAACATGGACATATCACTCAGGAGTTGAGCTTGACTGAAATAAGACTCTACCTTTTGTAAGCAAACAGATTGGAAACCAAAAGCCTGTATGAATAAAATCATCTTTGCTGATGGAAAAACTGATGGAAACTTTGCTGATGGAAGAAGAAACTATTCTGATCTCCCTTCCTGAGCCTGGGAAGGGCCACAAAGAAGGTCTTCCTTCCCATTTCAGTCATAAATGGCTTGGATAGTAATAAACCAACAGAAAGGACTCTCCAGGACCCAGGTTAAAAACATTTCTTCCAATAAGTTTTTGGCTTGATGGTTCTTGCACTACAGAGATTCCAGGTCATCGCATCTTGACAGGGCCCAGGAATAGCAGAAAAATAAGTAGCAATCTCCTGCTTTTTTTCCTCACGTAAAATGGACATAATGTTATCTTACATGCATCAGACATACATTTGAACCGTTGGTGGATAGTTTTCAAGTGTGGATTAACACACAGTCTTGCTGCAATAGGTGAGAGCTTTCTTTGAAGTACTTTGGATACATATTACTTGGGAATATAGTCAATTTTACTGTGGAAAAGAAGGAGCGTTAGTTTAACTAAAAGTAATACAATGAGTGTTTTGTAAAATGTTACAAAAATAAGAAAAATAATTCATCCCACTGAAGCTGGCATAGCCATGTCACCTAAGAATTCATGCTGGATCTCTGCTGTTGCCCTATTTTCTGCTGTTCCCCGGGTAATCAGCTGAACCCTTGGAATACCATTGGATTCAGTCATGGATTCAGTCCTAATATCTAACCCAAGCCACAGTGGTGGCTTTGAAAACATTCCTTCAACTATGAAAGAACTAGGATCTGAACAGGGTGACATATAACCTTCTCATGGTGGGATTTCTGAAATGGCCATAACAGGAACTTGAAGTACATCAAAATGCACAAGAATCCTTCCGTATGCAACTGCTGGTTTCCTAGGAAACTTGGTGCATGACAATGTATACCCAAAGTTTCTGTGTGTGTGCATGCGTGTGTGTGTGTGTGTATACATACACACACAAACACACATAATTTTTATTGAAGATTTGTACATAGATGAAAGATAAATGTGAAAATATATAAAGAAAAATTAGAAAGAAGAAAAAAGATAAAAGAGTGTGCAAAGAAAGAGTGCAAAAAGCAATACAATTAGAAAAAGAAAAAAAGACAAAGACAAAGACAAAGAAGTGACTTCCAATCTTCTTTGCAGCAGTTACAACATATTATCCCTCTTCCCTCTTTAAGATTACATTAAGGAGATTCCTTCTATCCCATATTCAACCCTTTTTTTCTATTGGTAAATCCAGAAATCACCATTTCACTTTTTTCCATTTTTAGCAAAAAGTCCATAAAAGTACTTGCTGTTTTATCCCTGACCAGAAAGATCAGTTTTGCCATTCCTGTTAATTCTGCGATCTTTACAGCCCATTTGTCCATAGTGGGTAGGGGTAGTCCTTGACTTAAAACGGCAATTGGAACCAGAATTTCTGTCGCTAAGCGATGCAGTCATAAAGATGTGGTCACATCGCTTAGTAACGGCAATCCCTGCAGTCCCGGTTGCCGTTGCTAACCAAATCTCACAGTTGTTAGGAGAGGCAACTTCCTGCTGGCTTCCCACAACCAAAGTGGAGAAGCCGGCAGGAAGTTGCAAGTCCCAGGCCGGCAGGCAGGTAAGTGGCTGCTGCCAGTGGGGGAAGGAGCGAGGGGGTGTGCAGGAGTGCGGGGGAGCATCAGGGAGGGTGCACGAGGGTGCAAGGGAGGGTCAGGGAGGGGGTGCATGAGAGATGCCAGGCGAGGAGAGTGTGAGGGGGTGCATGAGAGGTATGCATCATGGCAGGTACACAAGGGCAGGTACACTGCGTGAAAGGTGCAGTGCGGGTTGGGGAGGGTGTGCGAGGATGCAAGGGTGTGCGCAAGAGGCACAGCACAGGTCAGGGAGGGTGCGAGGGGGTGTGTGAGAGGTGCAGCATGGCGTGGGTCGGGGACAGCGCGTGGGAGTACATGAGTGGCTGGCGTGGCACGAGCACAGAGGGACTGTGGGAGGGTGAGCAGGTGGCAGAGACTTACCCCAGCGACTTGCAACCTTCCATGTTGGTTTCCCCATTGACTTTCTGGGGAAGCCAGCAGGGAAGGTTGCAAATGGCAATCACTTGATTGTGGGGTGCTGCAACCGGTTGTAAGTGTGAACCAGTTGCCAAGCACTCAGATCGCAATCACATGACCATGGGGTTGCTGGGATGGCCAGAACTCTGAGAACTGGTCATAACTACCATTCATTCAGCCCCATCCTAACTTTGAATGGTTGCCGAACGAATGTCGTAGATCGAGGACTACCTGTATTTCAGTATTTCTCCATAGTTGTGCATATAATAATCTTGCTGCAGTTACCATATATAAAAGCAATCTTCCATAAGTCTTTTCTAATTAATTATCCGTAAGTCCTAATTTAAAAAGTTCTGGTTTCATCCTGATATTAATCTTTAAAATTCTCGGTATCATCATATGTATTTGTCTCCAATTTTTTTTTTTTTGCTTTTTCACAAGTCCACCATACCTAGTAAAATGTCCCTTCATGTTTTTCACATTTCCAACATTGACCAGATGTACCTTTATACAGCTTAGGTATTTTCTCTGGTGTCATATACCAATGGTGCATCATTTTATAAAAATTCTCTCTTAAATTATAACACAATGTACATTTCAGTCCTTTTACCCACATTCCTTCCCATTGATCCATCTGTATGTTATAACCAAAGTTCCTAGCCCATTTTACAATGTATGCCCAAAGTTTCAACACTGGAGTTTGGTTTTAAGTGATATCAATAGTTAAGAGGTGCCAAGTTTTGAAAAAGGAAGGATGTTTGTGTTGAAAAGGGGGAAAATAGAAAAAGCTGAAGAGTTTCTTTCTTCTCCTTCCCCTGGGATCAAGGACAAATCTATGTGGAAAATCTCCTGAGTAAGCTTCTCCAAAAGGTGAACTGTGCTTTTGCACAACTCAGGATCATTTTAACGTGATTTGGGGAAGATAAGTTCAGCAGATTGTGCCATTAGACAAGAAATAGGCCAGAATGTTCTTTTCATTTCTTTTAAAATAAGAACTTGGCAAAAGTTGCATATTTCTTCATAAATGGAACAAAAAGTAGAAAAAAAATGTGGGAGAAAGCAAAAGTCCAGATACCGAGATTTCTTTTTCTTTGCTTTGTGGCTATCTTCATTCCTCCTTCTTGTACATAAATCCTGATGAAAAATTCTAGAGGGCGTGAAAGCTTGAACACATTTCCAATCTTTTGCTTGGTTCTAATAAAAGTAGCATTTGGCTTATATATTTATTTTCTCATGGATCACTGGTACAGCAGTCTCTATTTTTTATCGACTGGAATGTGCATTTAAGTTAAAAATGCTGCCTCTTCTATTCAAAATCCGGGCTTAATTGAAAGCTTTCTTAATGGCCCTTGTGAAGCCACCCTTGGGGTCATTGTGGGACATAAAGAAGACATATTTTAGAAATGTTGACAAATCCCCTAAAAGCAGCAGTTTTCAAGATTAAGATGTCAGGACAATTCAGAACTTTAATTGCACTAGAATGTGGTGGAAAATTTGCATGCCAGAGATATCTGTTTAATATGTATAATAGATCTTGGCTATGGAAAAAGGATTCTTACAGTAACAAGAAAGACTAATTGCATTTTTTCAAGAGCGTGTTTGTGTTGTACTGATTTAAAAATAGCACACATGCTGACTTGGATCAATGTTCAAAATTACTCCAGACTAAAATAAAAGTATAAATAAAAATATGTTTCTGAAAATGAATTAATCTTTGGCTACAGAAACTATATCTTCTTGCAGCTTGGCAACCACAAAGTGTAATCAGATAATAGCACAGAGAAGTTTAATTGGATAGTTACAATTGCATTTCCTCATTCCCTTACCTGACCAAAGTAGTCCTTACAATCTGCCATTGTTTGACAATTTGCACTCTGTAACCTTAGGGGCGGTAGGAATGATTATATGTAATCAATGAAATGTTCTATGAATTACCAATCAAAGAGAATATTTGTAGCTCAGGGTTGAACTGTGGAGTCCTTGGTGCTCTCTGAGCCTTGTTGTTTTCTTGCAGACGTTTCATTGCCAGGCTAGGCAACATCCTCAGTGCGAAAAGGGAGTGGGACTTGCTCTCTGTTTATATACCATGGCTTGTCCTGCTTGTGTAAGCAGGACAAGCAGGACAAGCAGGACAAGCCATGGTATATAAACAGAGAGCAAGTCCCACTCCCTTTTCACACTGAAGATGTTGCCTAGCCTGGCAATGAAATGTCTGCAAAAAAACAACAAGGCTCAGAGAGCACCAAGGACTCCACAGTTCTATGAATTTTTCAGTGCCATTCCCAGGCCTTCAATATTTGAAACATCTATCTCTACTTAATGGGAGGGCTGATCCAGTTCAACATGGATTGCAGATACAGTTCAACAAAGAGAAGTTGAATTGGGGTCCTGTGACACAGATGTGAGTTACAAAATATAACAGAAGGAAATGTAAAATAAAAATCAGTTTCATGGAAGAGGAACAGTACTTTTTAAAATTAAAAAAGAAGTATGTATGTATGTATGTATGTATGTATGTATGTATTGATTGATTGATTGATTGATTGATTGAATTTGTATCACCGCCCATCTCCTCCAACCAGGGAACTCTGGGTGGTTCACAACAAACAAGTTAAAAATATAAAATTACAACAGCAATACCATTTATACTATGGTATTCTGTATAAGAAACTCTAGCAATACTATAGGTAGAGATACTATAGGTACCCATATACAGCACAAAGTAATCTTACAGATCAGCATAATTAAAAACACAGGTGTGGTGCTATTGACATTAACAGAATAAATGTCACTCAAAAATAAATACAGATGTGAAAAAGTGCTTTGCATTACATTAGTCTTTGCTTAGTGGTGGTCATGGATGTTTGATTATGTATTCTACTGTTTTTATAATTACAGTAAAAACAAATATATCTGAAATATTGCATTATATTTTTTTTATCCCAGACTGTATGATATTTCTCACGATTAACATATTCGTCTGCATGTTTAACTTGTTCAGAAGCTGCCTTTTGAAAACTTAAGTATCTGTTACAAGCCTCAATTACATCAAAATGACACATGCATAAATTATGTAATTTACATCTGATGCAAGTACATAGTCATATCACTAGTATGAGGATGTCTTGATGTGATGCACAAGTTATTTGCCCATCCCCCTGTCTTCCCTGGGGATGCCCAAAATTGAAAAATAATTCCACAAGAGATTGTCTCTGTGGAATTACCCTAATGTAACAATTTGAGTCAGGCATCTATTTGTTTCTTGAAGTATTATAGCTTAAGTCCCATGTTCCACCAACCTGCTCTTATCTGCAAAGGTAAGAAGAGTAGGTATCTTGTGCATGTCTTGCTAGAGAATGCTTCAAACTGTATTCTTCTTCACTGATTAAACATAGAAATTTGTGTAGAAATCTACTGTAGAGTTCAGCAAATCTATGCATATATCATGCACATACTTTTTTTCCTGATCTCTGAAGTGGAAATGCACACTTTCCCCCCAAGATGTAATGCTTGAGTTCTAGATGTAATAATCATTGATGCATTTTATCATATGGGTGATGCTTCTTTGAAAACTACAGTAGACTTATATGACTTGCATTATAATTTCTGTGTAACAATCAAAACTAGTGGTATACAGCAGCTCTCAGTGACTATTTCAACTCTCAGTTCCTGGTGACATAGAGTTATATAGACAAAACATCATGATGCAAACCATATTGACTATAAATAATGCTGTGATTTAAAAAATATCTTTCAGCAAATTCTACTCATAATAAAGGGAATTTTAGCTGTTCAAGGCTGAAAGCTGTAGTTATAAATGCTTTCATTATGAAGGGCCTGATTCACTAAATTTTAAACATGCAGTACTTTCTTTCAAGGTTAATAATCAGGGATTAGGAGCAAATAATGAGGGAACCAAGTTTGTTCATGATGCTTAAATCAAAGGAACAGCAGAGATCTAATTGGATCTCTCCAAACCAAGAGAATAGGCATTGCATTACAAAGGTTACAGTATGTAACCAGCTGCAAAGTGATTAATTTCAGATATATGTTGATAGAATCAGAGCTGTTAGTGGCTCACTAGGAAAGTGATCTTAAGATTGTTCAATTAAAAATTCAACCTGCTGCTGAGAAAAATAAATACATTTCAGTTTGGGGATTATAAGAAAAGGAATAAAAATAAAGCACATTTTATTTTACATACCATGTAAAGCTGTGATCATTTTATGTCAAATAGAATAGTGTTGACCTGGAGAAGAATGTAGTTGAATTGTCAGGGGACTGAAGCATTTCCTCTGAGAAAAGATTTAAATATTTGGGGCTTTTTTATCTAATCAATAAGGAGACATGGTAAGAGATGTTAAAATGATGTACAACAGGGAGAAAACACCATTGTTCAATTTTTCCTTCTTTTTCTTTTGTCAGTTGCTAGTGTTGAGATCTCACTTGATACCAAGAGATAATGTGGGCAGAAAAATTCCTCAGTTTATTCTAAGGACAAGGATTGGCACCCGTATTCTCTTGCATTCATTCTATTGTGTAACCACACATCATTTTTCACTGTAAAATCTTCAGACAATAAGGCTTTCTGGATTACCTGTATTAAATCATTTGGTAGATTTATTAATTCGGCCACAGGAAGAAGCAGGGTAATGGGGCATGAGCAACTAATTGGGGAAATATGGCAAGGCTGCATGCTACCATGTTTCAACCAGCAGTTGCAACCCCATCCTTTATTTCATGTGCCACTATTTTTTGTTAGATTTCAGGCACAAGGGGAAACAAGCTTTGATTTTCATACTGCCAGATTCCTGCTCCTACTAAGCACAACAGCTGCGATACCTTCTGCTTTTCCAAGTATCATTGTTTCCCCATCAAGCATTTTGGTACATTTCTTTCAAACATCTGTTATGAAAGACCAGAAACAATCTAGCTGTCCTTCATCAAAAGTGGTCCTTGGAAGTTCAGTTAGCCAAGAGTGAGAGAGAGAAAGACCTGTCTGAGATGATCCAAACCACTGGAAATAGCAAAAAGCAAAATGAGGAGAAACTACTAAATAGTACCAACATGCTATTCTGTGTATCAGATGGTGAAATCACACATATTGAAGAGATATGCCAAATGAGCAATAGGGCTGTTGCAGTATGATAACTCCTATACATTCAGCAACATTCTGGAAATTTTGCTATGTACTTTGTGTATAACATCTTAAACCTAGCTGAATTGGATGCAGGCTTTTTTTTTTGGCCTAGGTGGAACAACAAATGCAGGTTCTCCATCTCCACAAAATATGGTAGCCAAGAGTATTTTGGCACCTCATGCCAAGGCCCCCTTTCTAGCAGTAATAAAGAATTGTATATTAATGAATAATTTGCTACTGTTTCAAAACCAACTGATCAACTCTGTTCAGCTGAT
This sequence comes from Charina bottae, assembly GCA_023362775.1. NCBI lineage: Eukaryota > Metazoa > Chordata > Lepidosauria > Squamata > Charinaidae > Charina > Charina bottae. Next base: position 3,249,222 of record JALMGJ010000044.1, on the reverse strand, counting down.
GAAAAATCTGTTTCCTTTCTTCTACCTTCCTCTAACCTGATCAAATTTCTTTCATTTTTACTGGCTGAGAAGCATCCAAGTGGTGAGCTCCTGAGCATGCAAAGAATGTATTTCTGTCTTCTCATTTGCGACTGACAGCATGGTGTTAAGAACAGCTTTACTAAAGGGATTTGGAACGTTGGAAGACAGTGTGAAACATTTCAACTCGTTCAAAGCTTCCTGTTTAACATTTCATTTTCTTCTAAACTGCAAGCATGTTAATATTTGAAAGTATGAAACTATATGCAAAGTAATAAGAAAACAACCTGTACTGGAATATGTAATTCAAAACCCAGCCTGCAGCATTGTGAAATTAGTAACCTCAAACTCACCTCTTGAAAAGGTTTCAGTTCTCTGCACAGGGACAGAAAATTGCCACTTTCTGTCTCTTGATCCACAGTTTGAGAGTACAACTATGCATTCCAAATGCTTCAACAAAAAGCAGATTCATGCCAGCCCTTAACAGTTAAGAAAGACAAGTCTTCAGAACCCACGGAGAACAGACTTGTGGTAAAGATTTGCTGCCAGCAAGAACTAATGATGGCACATTAGTAGTATAGACTACTAGAGCCCTCTATTACGGAAGGTAGATCTGGCTTGCTGATCTGGAGGGTAAATCTGGCCTGCTGATCCAGTGCATGTCCTGTCCCAGCCCAGTCACACACAATACACCGCGGAGGCAGTTGTAAAACTTCCCTGAGAAACTTGTGAGGTAAACCTGTGAGGTAAACTTTGCTGAGAAACTTGTGAGGTAAACTTGTCTCAACTACCAAAGGGGGGGGGGGGGGGCTACCGCATGCTGTGGAATATCCCACTCCTTGCCAAACTTTTCATCCATAAAGTTTGCAGTGGCCCCTGAATCAATCATGGCATGGACCGGTAAATCAATCATGGCACGGACCTCTACGTCAGAGGCTGGCCACCCGTCCTCGTCGTCTGACTCTGACTCTGACTCCGAGCCTGAGCCCCCCATGACAGTGCATTAGTTTCACATGCTGTTGGTTTTCATCTGCAAGCTTGAAAGGCAGGGTGCATATCAGGGAGTCAGACTACATCACAAAGGCTTTTCTCCAGTAGGAGAATGGAGGACAGAAGACAAGTATGGGAATGCACATTCCTCTTGCAGTGAAGGAAATCCCCTCTTCTTGGTTGTGGCAGAATGAGCTGGGACATTTGGTTACTTGCTGGGAGCATCCACCGGATGTCCTGTAGGAGCTCACGTCCACTGGAGCTACCTCCTGGGTAAAGCATGCAGTTTTTTTCCTTGTATGGTTGCACATTTTGTGGCGGAGAATGAAGCATTTTCAGTTAAGAACATTTTCATGTTAGATCATTCCTGAAGCTTAGCAAAATAGCTATGCTGGAGCATGACTTCTATGAAAGTTTCAGTTATCAGACCCTGAGAATATTGTTGGGTCCTTTAAAAGTTTAAGTCTGCCGCCACTCCTTCCTATGTTAGCTAATAATATCTAGATAAATGAATTGAAAGAAAGGATTGTCATACTGATAATGAGGCTAGCAACTGTTACATAAACAAAACCGAAGGGCAGACTGGTTCACTTGCTCAGAAGAAAGCGGCATCTTCCTTGTTACATTGAAAGTGCAGTAGGAATAAAGCCAGAATCTAATAGCTGTGAATTGCTTATAAATAGGTCCCATATCTGTTATGGAAGGTGTCTCTGAAGGGGGAGGTGATGTGGTGGATTTCAGTAGTGCGGCTGGTTCTCAGGAAGGAGGGAGCACATTCCAAGGAGGAGGGCAAGATAAGAGAAAACACAGTCCAGGGATGGAATGTGGGAAGACTAAGAGGTTTAGGTTAGCCCTGCCCTAGAGCCTTCCCAGGTTATTTCCCCTTAGGTTAGGTAGAGTAGCTTTAGTCTGGCAAGATTCTGTCTATACAGTGAGAGCAGATAAAAAGCTGAAGTTTGACTGGATTGATTCTTTGTCGTTCTTGGGCTAGGCCTGACAATATTTGAAAACAATATTACTTGCTGGGATTCTTGTGTTCTCAGTTCAACCATTGTCTAATACATTTTATTAATCTCAGCTCAAAGAGAATGGTTCCTTTGCTATTCTTCTCCATTCCTCACTATTGCTAGGAAGATCTGACAAAAATGGGGGTTAGACTTGAGAAGTGGCGAAGTAGAATAGGAAGTAATTGTCAGGCTCAGCCCAAGAACAACAAAGAATCAGTCCAGCCAAACTTCAGTTCTTTATTTGCTCACACCGTATAGACAGAATCTTGCCAGACTAAAGCACCTAACCTAAAGGGAAATAACATGGGAAAACTCTAGGGCAGGGCTATTCTGAACCGCTTGGTTTTCCCACAACTGCCCCCTGGACTACGTTTCCTCTTGTCTTTTATCTTTTCCCCCTTCTTGGAATGTGCTCCCTCCTTCCTGAGAACCAGTGGCACTGCTGAAATCCACCACATCACCTCCCCCTTCAGAGACACATTCCATAACAGCAATCTTGACTTTATTGATTATTCTTCAAAAATATCTCCTTGGACCCATATGAATTTTAATCTCTGATTTAGTCTCGTGTCTCTCCTTTTTAGTTCACATTGCTGAAGCAAATACTGGGGACCTAATTTGAGACATTTTGGGAGGACATGAATTATTCTGGATTACATTACCTTGACTTCTGATGCAGGAAATCAGCCTTGGTGATCCTTGTCAGGGTCATTCACCAGGCTGCCCTATTGATTCACCCCAAAATGGATGGCCTCCAGATGACTGAACTATAACTCTCGAATTCTCAGTCAGCAAGGACATGTTGGCTAAGAATTTATTTATTTTATTTATTTATTACATTTATATCCCGCCCATCTCCCCCACAAGGAGGGACCCTGGGCGGTTTGATTGAATTCTTAAGAACTGTAGTCTATCACATCTAGAAGATTCCACCAAGCTTTGGAATGCTGTTCATGTACTTCTCTGTAACTTTCAATATCTTAGCATTCTGGAATGCACACCTTACATAAGAATCAAAAGAAGCATATTGTGTTGCTGCCTAGTATTAGGATTTTAAAAGATGGTGGCAGGGGACCTCTGCTCTGTTCTTTACCCATTGTGTTGCAAGGTCCTACATAGTTATGTTTTATATTCATGTTGAATAAAAAGTAAAACATATTTTGACGTGTTAGGGCACATAAGAGAAGATATCAAATTAATTTTATAGTCATTCCCCCACTAGTAATTTGTAGTGTCTTCTACAGTCATCCAACTATTGTTGTACCAAAATAACAGTAATGGTTGGATGATGCTATGAAGCTGCTATAAATCACTATACTGAATATATTAATTAAAAGTAGATGATTACAAGATCCAGTAAAAAGTAGCATATTTCAAGAGTAAGATGTCAAGACAGCTGAAGTTCTTAACTGTGTTTGAAACTGGTAGAATCTGCACACCATGGTTAATCGATAGTAAGACTATAAGAAATCAAACAACTACAATACTTCGGGGAACTATTCAATGATAATAAAATCATATAGCAATATCTATTGATTCTACATTAGTAATAACTTCTGCATTCTATGTTGTGAATTATTTTGCACTTGGGAAACATTTAGAAGAAATATTAGATTCATCAGCTATATGTAGGAAAAAGTATATTTTTATTTGGCTATAATTTTTGTAATGTTTTTATATTGGCAGCATATAGAGAAATAGATGATTTTCATCATAAAAGAGTGAGAAGTCTGTCAGACACTTGACATCTTCTCAGTTTTCACTCCTAGGCAGGCAACCTAAGATTTGGTATTTTACATGGAGTCAAATATAATTAGCTTGATTAGTCACAAATCATGCAGGCGGCATAGGGACCACTGGGAATAGAAGAGTAAACCAGTAAAGACCCAGTAGGTATATCCAGAGCCAAACTTATCATTAGGCAGAATCATCTGGCCATAAAAAAAGGATATAGATCTTCTTGATCAGGTAGTGTGAGAAATTGTGGTGGATTTCAGTAATGCTGTTGGTTCTCAGGAAGGAAGGAGCACATTCCAAGGAGGAGGGCAAGATAAAAGGAAACACAGTCTGGAATTGGAATGTGGGAAAACTAAAAGGTTCAGAATAGGCTATTCTGAACTATTCCCACCCTAGAGCCTTCCCAGGTTCTTTCCTCTTAGGTTACTGTAGGTAGAATAGCTTTAGTATGGCAAGATTCTGTCTATACGGTGTAAGCAAATAAAGAGCTGAAGTTTGGCTGAACTGATTCTCTGAAGTTCTTGGGCTGGGCCTGATAGAAATAGCCAAGAGCCAAAGTTAGAAGACACAATTATTCCAACAGTTAACACCACTCAGTTTCAAGGTCATGAGTCCTGGGAAAGGTGGGAAGAAGCAGCCATGGGTATCAGAGAGAATTGTACCCTCACCTGGTGATGGGGGGATTGAGATTTACAGTCAGATCCTGGACCTGGGAACCTGCCAGGTAAGGCTCTGAGAACTCAGCTTTCAAAAACTGTGGTTTAAGGCAAATATGTTGATGAAACAATGTTGGCTTCCTGGTTCAACCAGTTACCATGCTTGTCCCTTGATTTTATTTTTGTACTTAAATATGAAGTTTATTTCTGGTGACCTGAGGCAAGCCATGTGAGTTGGCCCTTTGAAGCAGCTTGTTTTTTTACATTACAGTATAAGACAGAAGCAAATGATGAATATATATATACCAACAGAGGTGGAGAGGTGATTGGGGGAAGTTCTCTAACTGTATGGGAGCTTCATTACAATTTGAGGAGCCACTGCAGTGGACAAACCATTTCTTTGAAATCTAGTACAACCTACTGACAATATTGCAAAGCAAATGATATATGTCCTCCTTGCTGTTTCTTTGCATATACAGTCCTGACTTCAGGAATACCTTCCATGTGTTCTACAAATCTAGCTTTTGCTCACTAGGGCTGGCTGCTTCAAAAAAGACTTATTGGCCCAGTTGTTAATTGTGACCAATAAGTATTATTAAGCAAAGTGTGCATGACTCCAAAGCATTGTCCACAAGGTAACTATGTCTTTTTCTCCTTGGGTGATCACAGTTAGCAAAGGCAAAAGAGTGTTATAAAGAAATCACTGTCTTAACTATGCTCATTCAAGAAGAAACAGTCTTAACCAAGAACAGTGTATAATTTAGCTATTTATTTTGAACTATGCAGTTTCAGAAGACCCAGTGGGGTCTTACGTTTGCCTCTGACATTTTGGTTTCCTCTTGTGAGCCAAGCTCTTGAAATACTTGTCATGGATCCTTGTTGCATTGCTCTGAAAGGATTATAGATGAACTAAATACATCACATGGAGTTACAGTACACAGAGCCCTCTTTGGTCTTAATTGTTCATAGTGATTTTGAAACTGTTTACATTTATTTAATGGAGGCTACTATATTTGGGCTTCAAAAAATCTGGAAGACCACTCCAGGACAGCAAAGATGTGGACAATTCTTGCCCTTTGCTTCCATCTAATGGTAATGCAGACCTTTGCAACCAGATAGGATAGTTCCAAATGTAGATCTATGCTTTACCACCAGGCTGGACAGCTTGTAAGCCTCCATTTCTTGTTCAACTCTAGCTCCCATAGGCCCCAGCTGATAAATAATCAGAGGCAATGGGAGTTGTAGCCCAATATAAGAGGCTGCGATTTCCCACTGTTAGATAAAGGGCGGCTAAACACAATCTGTGGCTAGGAAAGAGAACTGCTTTTCAGTGCTTTTGTCTTAGCTGCAGCACGCTCAACTCAGAAAGGCTGCACTATGCTCTTTGTCAGATGAAGACGCCCCATCCCTTTGGCTTTTCAGCCTCAGTTTTTTTCATGGTCCTTCAAAAGTGTTCAGATTTATGAACCTTGGTGCTGCTGCAAATTTTTTTACATCGATTTTATCTTTTGTTGTTGGTGTTAAGTTATTGTGTTACGTGATTTTATGGTCTTTATGTTTGCGTATATCATATGATATATAATATAATAAATAATTAAATAAATACATGGAGTAGCATTCATGTGGTGACCTGTTTATGGGAAATGAGCCACCATGTCAACCTTCTGTTTTCATCGTATCAATATCTTGTTCAACATATGGATCGTAACTCCGCATGAACTACATGTTCACTTTCTACCGTATGGTGCAATTTGAAGAGCTGACGACACACAGCCTATTTACTAGGAAGCCAGATCTAATTTCTAACCCTTTGCAGCAATCTAGTTTTCGTAGAGTGTTTCGCAGTCTAGATACAGTATGTTAGTTCTATGGGGACCCAGGGCATGCCCATAGGAATGCAACTAGCAGCCCTGTGACTTCATGTTTGTGGTAAGAAACGCTTAATGTCAGTTATAAAGCGCTTGTCCAAAGTAATTTTCAAAGTTTGCACAGCCTTAATACTATTCCCAATGAGAATTTGAGGCACTGGCTGGCTTTAACTAAAATTAGACCTTCCAGATCATAGTTCTTAACTGTAGTGGAGGGAGCAAGCGGAAGATGCTGTGTATTGACTGTTGCAGGGCCAGTATGTGGAAAGTAACATGTTCATACAATGTTAAGCCATAATGTGGTTTCTCTGTGTTGTTTGAACCAGGCCACTGTGGTTTGTAAAACACAATTTATAGCTTAATGCAGTGCATCAACTTTTCCAATTACGGCATATTTAACAAAGCATGGTTTAATACAGTGTGTGACTGCAGTATAGATTGCAAGCGAGGAATTTTCAGACAAGCTGAAAAAAGAACTACCAGTTTATAATTTCGTATAGAAATTGTTTTTTTTTTTGAGTAGCTAAGGATTCTGAGCTAGAGCATAGTTAGGGCCCCTGATACCAAAAAGCATTATTTAGCTATGTAAGCTTCCCCCTCTCACCACTACCATGGTCTGTAATTTCAAATATGAGTGAAAACAGTGTGGGTGTCTCTCTGTGTGTGTGCATGTGTATGTGTGTGTTCTGAAAGAACAAAGGTGGAAGAAGGTAGAACATCTTTGTGCAAATCCTTTGAGAAAGGTACTTTGGAACACATGGGAACATGTATGAAGAATTTGTTTCTGACTTGTTAAAGTAGTTGCATCTTTCTCCAGGTTCATATACCTGCTTTGGAAGCTATTCCTGTCTGTGCATACCATGTACATGCACCACCACTTTATTTTGGGGAGGGCTGTGTTTGCACATCCAAGTGAGAACAGTGATGAACATCTTCTGAAGTAATTGCATGAACCTGGAGAAAAACACAGCTGCCTTGAAAAGAGGACTTTGTATAAGCTCCAGTGCATTCCAAAAAGCCTCTTTGAAGGATTACACCACCCAATAAAAAACACTAGTAGGTTATATTGCAGGGGTGGGGAACCTTTTTTCTGCCAAGGGCCATTTGGATATTTATAACATCATCCAACGGGCCGAGGGGTGGGGTTTGTGGGCGGGAGCCAATCGTGTGGAAGGGGGCGGAGTTTGTGGTCGTGAGCTCCTAGATTTATTGAATTTTGAGTCCCGCCTGCGGTTGCCTTGGCAGGGCCAGACCAAATGATTTTGTGGGCCTTATACGGCCCGTGGGCCGGACATTCCCTACCCCTGTTATATTGTCTGGAATTCATGTAAAAATCTGTTCTAGAGCAGGTCTTTCCAAAGTTTTCCCGCAGCGACACACCAACCGCAGTTGGTGTGTCGCCGCGGGAAAACCCGGAAGTGCCGCTATTGCGGCAGCGTGCAAAAACCCAGAAGCGCTGCTGCCGCTTTCAGGTTTTTGCATGCCGCCGTTGGTGTGTCACCGCGGGAAAACCCAGAAGAGCTGATGATGATCAGCGCTTCCGGGTTGTGTGGCGACACACCAGACTGTGTGTGGCGACACACTTTTGTGTCGCGACACACAGTTTGGAAAGCTCTGTTCTAGAGAATAAGGTAAGGTTTCCCCTTCCAGTTGTATCCGGCTCTAGGGGGCGGTGCTCATCTCCGATTCTCGCCCGGGGAGCCAGAGCTGTCCATAGATGCTTCCGTGGTCATGTGGCCAGCATGACTAAACGCCGAGGCACACGGAACACTGTTACCTTCCCACCAGAGTGGTACCTATTTATCTACTTGTATTTTTTACGTGCTTTCGAATTGTTAGGTTGGCAGGAGTTCTAGAGAATACCATAATAAAAATGTTATTTATGCTTAGTTATTAGAGGATTTGGTATTTATTTTTCTGAAGATTTTGACTTTTTAAACTTTTTTTGAAATAAATGAAAATCAATAACTTATTTCCACATAAACAATACTCTCAACAAAAGTTACTTTTTTCCAATACATTTTAAAGAGAGATTTGAGAAGATTATTAGTTTAAAAAATAAACACTCCAAAAAGCTAAGCAGGGTTGGACCTGGAGGATAGAAGACCACTGGGAAATCTTAAGATGAATGGGTAGATTGAGTACAAAATGAAAACAAAGCCCGGAAAAAAGGCAGTGGCAAAATAATTCTGTATCACTATCAGGAAAACAGGAGTTGTCTGAGGGAATCCTATTTTAGAAAGTGCATTTACTAAGACTCTGAAAAACAAGGCTACATAGGAGAAGTAGAGTTGGAGGATAAGATTGAAATGAATGTTTCCAGTGACTGTATTATAAAAAAGAGATGAATTGCTCTGTTTCATAATTTTGAAATATTTATTTATTCCATTTAACTCTCACCACAATCCCCAAAGGCTCCCAGCAGCACTTAGAACGAAACTAGATTCTGGCTGGATAAAAACAATCTTGCATCCCCACTTCCAATCCCATCAGAGAAGAAAAAGGAGGGGGGGAAAAAGAATTGTAACAGGTTATCTGCCACTCAGGATAGAAAAAGGTCCCGTGAAGTAATTTAGTCAATTGAACCTTCTAACTTGCTCATTAAATCTCCTGGGTATACTCACTCACAGAGTGAAACTAGGGCATTTGAAAAATCTCTACACTGATGCACCTGAAGCTTTCCTTTTTATTATTATTTTTTGTTTTGTGGAATAACTGATAAAATGTTTATTAAAATACAGGGGGGAGAAACAGAACTTGTTCGGTTGTATGTGAATGTGGATTAAGGTGACCTAATATAGAATGGGTCCTTCTCTCTCAATATCTTCTTAAACACAACTAGCATTAGGACTATCATCATATGCTCCTTATGGGAATGCAGAGCTCACAGATAGGTAAATGCAGGAGCTCTGAGAGACTCGTAAGGCCTGTGGGTTGGTTAAAATCACTTTCTCAGGATGGCTGGCTCGCTCTTGCTGATGTCAGGAAATCATCTGCAGACAACGGACAAGAATGCTGCTGATCTGAAATTGTCCCCCTCTGGTGCAGGCAATGGGATGTTTAAAAAACCACTATCTCTGTGTCATACCATCTTGTATGTATTGCAGGAGTTTGGGGCCAAAGGAACTAGCAAAAGGTTAAAAAAAAAACTTGTTCAAAACATGCATTCTCTCAAATGTACCTTCAAGTAAAAGGTAAAGGTAAAGGTTTTCCCCTGCACAGTCGTGTCTGACTCTAGGGGCCGCTGCTCATCTCCGTTTCTTAACCGAAGAGCCAGTGTTGTCCGAAGACACTTCCATGGTCATGTGGCCAGCATGACGCACGCAGAATGGTGTTACCTACCCAACTAAGTGGTACCTATTCATCTACTTGCATTTGCAAGTAGGGACGCGGTGGCTCAGCTGGTTAAACAGCTGAGCTGTAGGCTGCCGATCAGAAGGTTGGCAGTTTGAACCCCCGCGGGATGAGGTGAGCTCTCATCCTTAGTCCTAGCTCCTGTCAACCCAGCAGTTCGAAAGCCTTGCAAGTAGATAAATGGGTACCACCTTAAAAAGTGGGCTAATTTGCTGGCATCCTGTCGGGAAGTCAGCTCCACCGGAGAGGAGAGGATCAAAGGATCGGAGGAAGATCAAAACAGACAACGGACCCGGATGTGACAGCTACAGGACGTCAGCAGCCGGCTCAAGGCATCCTGGGAATTGTAGTCCAGAGCCTAATAGAGTCGGTTCCCCTACCCCTCTCCCTTCACGAGCGGTGAATTTTATATATTTGGAATTGATGTATAATTGAATTGTATATATATGATTGTAAGCCGCCTAGAGTCCTCCACTAGGGAGGGGATAGGCGGGGTATAAATAGCACTATAAATAAATAAATAAATAAAATTTGCATGCTTTCGAATTGCTAGGTTGGGAAGAGCTGGGGCGAGTGTGGGAGCTCACTCCGTCACGCAGGGCTAGGGATTCGAACCTCCGAACTTGCAATCTTCTGATCAACAAGCCTGGCGTCTTACCCACTGAGCCATTGCACCCCTGTACCTGTACCTTCAAGTACCTTGTGATCATATAGGCCATGATTGTCTCAATGAGATTTAAAACATTGGAAATAGAAAGAATAACCTAAGTATTTTACAAAGCTGAGCAATGAAAAACACTGCCCAGATTTAGTCAGGTTGGAGCAGTTTACCAAACGATGGAAAATAAAATAAACCAACTTTTTTTGCCGTACTCATAAATCTGGTTGATTTACAGAATGAACTAATAAGTAAGTGAAGTTCTGGAAAAAGTGCCCTCAAGTTTCTGCAAACAAAAGAGGGTCAGATAAATTTGTTCTACTCACTCAATCTGTTACTTCTTATTTTCTATTTTTCTTTTCCAGCTGACAGTCAACATTCCATTTGGGGCATGGATCATGTTAATGTAGCTATTTGTGGGTGGGTGTTCTCAGATTTGTATTTTCCATTTGTTTTAGAAAAAAATCTGTGGGTTTTCTTAAATGTGCTAATAAATTCCAGTTATCTATCAGTAGCCCTGTTGGCATTCACCATCTGCCCACAGTAATGCTATTTCTTATATTAGCTAAGGAGACCAAGACTGAGAATTCTGCTTTCCAAAATTCAAGTGAACAGTGATAAAGAGATTATAGTGCGACAGACTTGATTTAGCTTGTTTAATTTATGTTTTGCCCAATATTTCATGGCATGTTTGCACAGGTTTCTTGGGAATGGGGCCAGCCACTGCTCAGATCTATAAGTACACTGCCAATTTCTCAGCGCCGGCAATCCGGAACAAGTGAACAAGAACAACAAACAGGGAATTTTTGAATGGGGGTCACGGGGGCATCCAGGTCACTTCCAGGGACAAACATCCAGGTAATATGAAGCAGGATTGGGCAAATATTTTGAAAACCAGTCCCTTGCAATGCAAAGGAATATGAATAAAGCATCCTTCTTTGGATCATTAAAGCAGTCACATCTTTTTCCAAGTTTGGGTGGCTGCTTCTGAAGCAGCTTCTGGCTTTTTCTACATGCATATACTGTACTTGCATAGCCACTTTGGTTTGCTTTTCTACCAGCACCAGCAATGGATTTTCATGGCTCTTAATAAGTGAAACAGAGAAGCCAAGAAAGCAAGAGGGTCTAACAGCAGGATAATCATATATACACCCTGACCAGGAAAGTCACCCTTCCTTTCTTCTGATAGTAAATGAATTTTATTTCCAGATCAGTAAATGCAACCCTTCCTTGCAGCAGAAGGATCTATGGTCTACAGGAGGGATGTTGGGGCAATACTATATGGGGTGCAGGACATAGGATGCCTGTCTTAGCAATAAAAAAATGATCAGACATTAAGGTAGAAAGTCATTTGGCATGAGGGTCTTTCCAGATTATGGAAGTGTCCCTTGTATTATTGTCCATATGTGGGATAGAAGATCTGTGGGTATGCAATGGGCACTGAGTTTTTGAACCCTGGAGTACTTTAAGGTATTCAGTTTGGTACCTTAAGTCCAAAGGAGCTGAATTAGAGAAGATAAAGACAAGCTAAAAGGGTGGTGGATGAGATCTGTCCCTGAGGAACCTGATATGGGATCTGACTCACAAAGTGATGGCTCTTTTGCTATCTTAGAGAATACGGGTGGTGGGAAAGGAGGAAGACACCCTAGGGAAGAAGGAAATGGTCTTTTAGTGGTGGTGGGGAAACCAATGGCTTTCCAGATATTGCTGATTGGCAAATCTCAGCCAATCCAGTCAGAATGACCAATAATGTGGTCTTCTGGGAGCAGATGTTCAGCAAAATCTGGAGGTTCCCATTTTTTCTTGATCCAACAGGGAAATGTACTACTGGTGCCTACCATAAAAAGAGAGCAGAGCAGCTTTTGAAATCATAGAAAAATAAAATAACCCTAATACCTCTCCCACCCTGAAAAGAGTCCACTGTCCTGGAGATGGGCGGTCATAAATTTGAATAATAAATAAATAAATAAAATCCCACCCCCTATTTAGTTGTATGCTATCTTAATGTCATTCCTTTACTTGCTGTGGAACTCAGCCACCATTGGCCACTAAATAGTTGCTCTGTCCTATTAAATACTAGGGCTGGGCAGCAGTTTGGGTTCAATAACCAACAAGTGCTTTGGAGTGCACAAGGGCACAACCATACCCCTTGTTCCAACACCTTAAAGGAGGCTCACTTTTTTGTGGAACTGTATAGAGACACAAGGCGCTTTAAGGTGCGGCAGACAGATGCTACATTCAGCTTGCACACCCTCAAAAGTACCTTTTGTAAAGTAGAGGCGGTGCCCAGCTCTGCTCGATATCCTTATCTTTCTGGATAAGCTCCACTGAAGACAAAGCTAGGCTGTCAAACTAGAACCCCAGTTGGGCAAAACTACTTGAGCATGGCTGTGCAAAATAACCTTTTGGGGTTTTTTTGCTTTTTTAAAAAAGCTACTCAAGTTACACTGCTTGAAAAATTGGCTTTCCAATACTGGAAGTCCTTGTTTAATGACTGCTTCGGACAGCGATGGTTTGCAGTTACGACGGTGATGAAAAAGTAACTGCGAGCAACGCCCACATTTACGACCTTCACAGTGTCTCTCTCTCTCCATCACGTGTTCGCCATTACAGTCAGTTAGCACACATTGTTCCGTGCCTGACCCGGTTTTTATTCTCCCCCCACCCCAGATCAGAGAGATTGCCTAAACAAGCAATCTCTTCCTGAGCTGCTTTTTTCCAGAGCGCAGGGCGTCCCTAAAAAGTGCTAAAGGCAAGTTAACAAGCTCAGTTCTGTGACCTTAATATTAGTTGATTAGAACCCTCCTGCCTGGTCCAGTTGCTACCTGTCAGGAATGCTACAGCGTGGGTCGCCAACATTTCTCCCAATAACCACGCGCACACGCTCGAATTGGGAAGCAAACATTTATTTGGTTGTACACGAGTTAGCTTCAAGAAAGACAGGAATGTGGGGCTTGGATGCGTTTGGCTATTTAACCCTTTCTTCCCTTTGGATCCCACCCCCTCCCGAGATGACCAGTCCCATGGCCGGGTCAGGTAAGTATCATTCTTTAATTGCCCGTCCATCATCGTTAGGCTGTGGTTGCTTGTGGGTTATTGTTTTCGTTCCGGCGCTGATTGCCGCTTCCTTGTTCATTTCGCTTCCTCTTTGTCTTCGTCAATGGTTTCTTAATGGCAGGGCTCTGAGTGCTTATCAGAGTCCTGACATGCCTCCGGCCCAAGATGTTCCTCCCCCCTCCCCTGTTTTGCTTTAATTTAAGTTCGTCAAGATATCTGTAATGGGAGAGAGAAAAAAGTTTTGTTAGTGTGTTGGTTATTGGGGTTTTTTTGGGGAATTTGTGGTGGAATCGTTTGATTAGATCGGGTGCTTGCATATGTCGGGCCGCTACCCATTCTTTGAAGCCGACTGGTAGATGTTGCCATTTGACTAAGTATTGGAGTTGTCCCCTGTGCCATCGCGAGTCGAAGATGTCATCGATTTCAAAGTGCGGTTCTCCATTTACGATAGTTGCCGTTGGTTCTGGGGCTTCTGGGTGCCATTGGTCCGATGGGTGATACTGTTTTAATAAGCTTATGTGGAATACTGGATGGACCGTCTTCAGTGATTTTGGGAGTAGTAGTCTAGCCGTCACTGGGTTAATTACTTTTGTTATAGGAAACGGTCCGATGAATCTAGGGGCTAGTTTTCATGATGCCTGTGTTGATCTTAGACTTTTAGTTGAGAGGTAAACTCTGTCCCCCTCTTTGAGTTCCCATTCTGTTGTTCTTTTCTTGTCTGCATACTTTTTGTATGTGGCCTTTGCTTCCTGTAATGTTTGTAGCATTACTGGCCAGTTGCTTGTTATTTTCTTGATCCACTCATCTGCTTGTAGTGTCCCATGTGTCTCTTCTCTGTTGATCATAGCCACTTCTGGGATGGTGGTGAAGTCTTGTTCTGTGGCTATTTAAAATGGCGTGAATCCGGTGCTCTGGTGTATTGCGTTGTTGTACGCCACTTCTGCGAACGGCAGCAAGTCCGCCCAGTCATCTTGTTGGTAGCTAATATAGCACTGGAGGTATTGTTCGAATATGGATACCAGGCGTTCCGACGCTCCGTCTGTGCATGGGTGGAAGGTACTGCTCAGTCCTTGTTCTGATCCAATTAGCTTTAAGAACTCTCTCCAGAATTTTGATGTGAATGTACTTCCACGATCGCTGATGATTCGTTCGGGTGTCCCGTGTATTCGGTAGATGTTTTGTATGAACAGTTTGGCCATCTTCGGTGCTGTCGGGATCCCGTTGCATGCAATGAAGTGGGCTTGTTTTGAGAAGAGATCTGTCACCACCCAGATTGCCGTTTTGCGTTTGCTTGCGGGCAGGTCCACCACGAAGTCCATGGCGATCTGTCTCCATGGTTGTGTGGGACTTGCAACGTTTTGCAGCAATCCCGTGGGTTTTCCTATTGTCCGTTTCGCTGTGGCACACACCGGGCAAGATCTCACATAGGTCTTTACGTCTCTGCGCAATGTGGGCCACCAAAATTTGCATCTCACGAGGTGGATGGTCTTGAGAAAGCCGAAATGCCCTGCTGTTTTATGGTCATGGCTGTTTTCAAGTACTTGCTTTCTAACTGTTTCGGGTACATATAGCTTGTCATCTTTCCACGATCCCCCATCGTGTTCTTGTAATGTTTCTTTGTTTTCGCTCCACCATGTGTCGTCTTGGATTGCTTTTTGTATTTCCGTTTCTAGTGGGGATTTTTCCGCTTGCTTCTCCTCCTGCCTTTGTGTGATTGCCAAGTTCCCCCCTTGTACGTTCTGTGTTTCTTAGTCGTTTGTTGTGGGTGTCTGGTTGTGTGGGAAAAGTGATTCTGTGATCTCTTCTGCCTTCCCTTCATGTTGCGGCAGTCTCGACAGCGCATCTGCCAGGTGGTTTTTTCCCCCAGGAAGTACTTCAGCGAGAAGTTGAATCTGCTGAAGAACTCAGCCCAGCGTAGCTGTTTGGGGTTTAGTTTTCTAGGGGCTTTGAGAGCCTCTAGGTTTTTATGGTCTATCCATACCTCGAATGGCACGGATGAACCCTCCAGTAGGTGTCTTCATGTGGCTAATGCGTGGCAGACAGCGAACGCTTCCTTTTCCCACACGTGCCAGCGTTTTTCCGTGTCGCTGAACTTCTTGGAGATATATGCGCAGGGTCTCAATTTGTTCTTCTCATCAGCTTGCAGTAAAATCGACCCTATTGCATTATCGGAAGTGTCTGTATGAATTATAAATGGTTTATTGACCTCGGGGTGCTCTAGTATGGGCTCCTCTGTAAAGAGGGCCTTGAGTTTGTCGAAGGCTTCCTGGCACTCCGGTGTCCACTTAATTTTGGCGCTAGCTTGTTTCCTGTTTGGGTTAATTCCATTTTTCTTTGTTTTCAATAGGTCAGTTAATGGCAGTGCGATCTGCGCGAAATTGTTTATAAATTCTCTATAGAAATTGGTGAACCCTATGAAGGCCTGTAGTTGCCTTCTGGTTCACGGGGGTTCCCACCCTAAGACTGCCTGTACTTTGGCTGGGTCCATTTCGATGCCCTTGTGCGATATGCGGAAGCCCAGGAAGTCTAGTTTTTCTTTGTTAAACTCGCACTTGGCTAGTTTAACGTATAGTTTTGCTTCGAGTAGCTTTTCAAGTACTGCCATTACTAATTGCTCATGTTCCTCCCTGTTCTATGAAAAGATGAGGATGTCGTCTAAGTAAACGATGACCCCTTGGTATAGGAATTCATACAGGACCTCGTTGATTAATTTCATAAAGATGCCTGCCCCCCCCCCCCCACAATCCCGAATGGGAGGACGCGGTACTGGAATGATCCCAGTGGGCAATTAAAAGCTGTTTTCCATTCGTCCCCCTCCCTTATTCTGACTCTGTAATATGCTTCCCTCAGGTCCAATTTTGTGAAGATTTTCCCTTTTGCTAGTTAGGCCAGCATATCTTTCAGCAGTGGTAAGGGGTATTGGTTTGTGACCGATATGGCATTAAGTCCTCTGTAATCGGTGCACAAGCATAGAGATCCATCCTTTTTCTTTCTGAACAGGACCGGGGCTGCCAGGGGGGAGTTAGCTGGTTCAATGAACCCACGCGCCAGGTTTTTGTTTATGAACTTGCGCAGTTCGTGTAGTTCTTTTTGGGTCATCGCATACATTTTTGGTTTGGGGAATGTGGCTCCCGGTATGAGTTCTATGGCACAATCCGTTTGCCGGTGGGGGGGGGTAGTTGGTCGCATTCCTGTTCGTTGAAAACCTCCCTTACTGGATTAAAGCGCTGTGGGAATGTTGTTGTCTCCCCCTGTTGCGTCACCTCCCCCTTCACAGTCCCTGCTGCCCCTGTTTCCGTGCTATCCCCTGTCACGTTGTTGGTTTCAGTGTGGTACTTCCCATCTACAAACTCCATTTCTCCCGATACCCAATCGATCTGGGGGTTCCTTTCCCTCAGCCATTTAAGCCCTAGAACGATCGGTTGTGTTGATATGGGGGCCACAATGAACCATAGGGTCTCCACGTGCGTGCCGATTGACATTTTTACTGCTTCTGTGAAGTGCCCCACTGGCCCCCCTTTCATTTCTGACCCATATAGTTGGCAGAATGTGATGGGTGATTTTAATTTGAATAATTTAAGTCCCAAGTCAATTGCTATTGATGGGTGCATCAAGCATCTCGAGCACCCAGAGTCCAGCATTGCTGCCCCCATAAACTGCTCCCTCCCATCTAAGGTTTCTAGTTTTACCTTGACTTGCATTTTGGGGCAGTCTCCGGTGGTCAAGGTGTCGCTGCGCCCCCTGTTGAAGGCCTGTCCTGCGGCGCACTTTAGGGCAGGCCGTTGTTGTTTCCCGCCGGTACGAATTCTTCATCTGTAGATTCGTCTGTGGTCGACTCTGGTTCTACGTATTTGCGCCTTTCCGTCGCTGCCTTTGCCGTTGCCTGCTTGTAGTGGGGGGCTTTGTTGTGTCTGTCACCCGACTTGGTCTTTTCTGCTGGCTGGTTGCAATCCTGTATCCTGTGGCCCTCTCTCCCACACTTGAAGCATAGTTTGTGCTTCGCCCGTCTCTCCTTCTCTTCAGCCCATGGTTTTTGTCATAGTCTCTTTTGTTGTTGTATGGGCTTGCGTACTGGTTTCTTCCTGCGTATTGGAGTTGGCGGTAAGAGCAGATTCGCTGTTTCGTGCTCTCCACTTTTCCCACCAGTTGGACCCATTCGTCGAGGGTTTCTGGGTCCCCTCTCCCTGCCGCCATGTCCAGCAACTCTGGCCTCAAGCCTATTTGAAAGTATTCTACTTTGAATGACTCGGGCCAATTGGGTAGGCGGCTGACAAGCTTTTAAAATTCTAGGGCGTATTCTGCCACTGTGCGGTGTCCCTGCCTCAGCCTCTGTATTTCTGCTTTGGCCGACATGTGGGACAGAGTGTTCTCAAACCTCTTCTGCAACGCCTTCATGAATAGTCCAAAATTGTGTAGTTCTTTAGCTCCTGTCTCGTGCAGCATGGCCAGCCATTTCGCTGCCTCCCCAATTAAGAAGTTGGACACATAGCACACTTTGGCTTCCTCATTGAGGAAGAAGCGTTCAGACTCCTCCATGAACCCTCTGACGTGGTTCAGGAAGCACGATAGTTTTTCAGGGTCCCCATCAAATTTGGTTTTTAATTTGGTTATTATGACGGGCTTGGGGTGCTGATATATTGGTAGGTTACTCACAAAGCCTGCTTGCATCTCCTCCCATTTCACGTCCTCTTCCCCGTCACTTTCTTCCGGGCTTTCAGATTCTGAGGATGCTGTGGGTGAGCTGTCTTCTCTGACTGCGTCCCTGTTCCTTCCGCGATTCTGTGGCCTTTGTAGCAATTTTTCTAGTGCCGTTTGAATCGCTGTCAGCTTTAAGTCCATGCTGTCTAGCCCCGTCTCCACTCGGGCTGCTCTAGCTTCCAACGCCGCAATCCTTTGAGATTGTGATATCCGGGATTTGGCCGTCTGTTTTCCCGGCCCCGGGGCCATGCCTCCTCCCACTCCGAGAGACCAGTCCGCCACCTGACTTTGCGCATGTGTGGTGGGGGTTTGGGGGCGCTCGCTCCTTTCCCGCTCTCTGGTTTTGTTTCCCCTCCGCCGTCCGGCGATTTCGGAGGGTCCTTCTGCCGCCAAGGGTGCTGCCGCCGCTGCCGCCACTGCGAAAAACATACCGGGTGCATTCTTGTTGCGAGGTTCTCCAGCTTGCTCCATGCTTCTTTTCGCGGGCTGACTGCTGAGGCGGGTAGCCGATCTCGACCGCGGGACTTCCTGCAGGTTTCAGGTGTTGTCCTCGGGAATATCAGCTGGGAATTATTCCTGTCTTTATGTCAGGAATGCTACAGCGTGGGTCGCCAACGTTTCTCCCAATAACCACGTGCACACGCTCGAATTGGGAAGCAAACGTTTATTTGGTTGTACACGAGTTAGCTTCAAGAAAGAGAAATGTGGGGCTTGGATGCGTTTGGCTATTTAACCCTTTCTTCCCTTTGGATCCCACCCCCTCCCGAGATGACCAGTCCCATGGCCGGGTCAGGTAAGTATCGTTCTTTAATTGCCCGTCCATCATCGTTAGGCTGTGGTTGCTTGTGGGTTATTGTTTTCATTCCGGCGCTGATTGCTGCTTCCTTGTTCGTTTCGCTTCCTCTTTGTCTTCGTCAATGGTTTCTTAATGGCAGGGCTCTGAGTGCTTATCAGAGTCCTGACACTACTTGACACTGACAAGACCATAATCAGTTTCACACTAAAAGCTTTTGTTTATCTCTTAAGTGGCTCCAGCTTGCAGCTGAGAGCTTGCTGGGCAAACAGCAGGCACTAGCACATTCCTTTCGATATGTATTCCCCATTGTGTGCCTGCTTACTCTCTCGTAGTCCCTTCTTCTCCAATGATTGCAAATACGAATATCAATCCCCTTCTTGTCTTCATTTCCCATTGATTTTTGTGGGAAGAATTACCCCTAAAATCTATATGTTTGATATTAAACTCCTAATAATGCAATCTTAAATGGGCCTTCTTCCATGAGAGACCTGTTCTAATATTTGCTTTTAATTAAAAGGAGTATTTACTTTCTATAAGTTTGGGGTCATGGCATTTTTACTTCTCCTTTGTAGTAATTGAATGCTACTGCTGAAACAGCGGTGTTCACTCTTTAGATTTTTATGCTGGTGAAACTGGTTTATGTAGGTACCTTTTATTGAATTTTGCAGTAATTGTTTTAAAAAGATTAGGTGTATTTTTCATCCAAAGATCTTTCAGGGAAATTGACTGTAACTAAAATGTCTACAGGAATGTAGGTCAAACATCACTATATTATTTTTATGTCTAAAAGCCCTCAGAATCACCATCCAATTTTATTTCATGGGCAATTGGCATTTGTAGTGCCAGTTTTCACTGGAAATGCTTTGGTGTAGTAAGACTACTTGATCTCGTTTGAACAAGGGTGTGAAGCTAGGATATCTGCAGAGAGATTTCCTTATGAAAGTTTCTCATGCCTGGGTGGCAGAAAATCAGGTGCCCATGAGAGGGCAGCAGAGAGACACAGGAACTTCAAATTCGGGGCTGCCCTCTGGTAGTCATATGGATTAATGTAGAGCAGCCATTGAACAGAGAAAAAGTAGGGGAATTGTCAGCCATGTACTATGTTGAGACAGGGATACTAGTCAAGATATCTGGTGATAACCAAACATGATGGCTTCTATTTGATGGGTTGGTTTAAACTCACATTGGCTGGATTCACACAGTAGAATATGCCATAATACGGCTTATTTGAGGGCCTTTTTTTTTTAGTATGAATCCAATCAATTGTAAACCCTGTTTAAACAAATCAGGACTTAGCTAGGGCTGCCATATCTGGGCTGCAAAAATCTGTACCTATAGAAAGAGAACATTTGCTGCCCTCAATTGATCATCTGGATTTTTCCATCCCAGATATGGCAGGCCTCCTTTAGCCTGATGTGTGTATTCGGTGTATTCAGAAACAGTATTTTTTTAAAAATTAATTTATTTAATTTGATTTTGGTGCCACCCAACTCCAAAATGACTCTGGGTGGCTCAAAGTATAAAAACAAAATACAAATATAGTAAAATAAATAAGAAAGAAATACAATAAGGCAAGGGTCCCCAACCTGTGGGCCACGGCCCACTAGTGGGCCATGGCCTGTTAGGAAGTGGGCCGCAGGGCTCCCACCTGCAAACCCCCCCCCCCCCGGTCTGTGGAAAAATTTTCTTTCACGACCGGTCCCTGGTGCCAGAAAGGTTGGGGACCTCTGCAATAAGGGAAGTAACAACATGGCAATCTGGACACTAACATCAACATGTAAATGACAGATGACAAATGCTTTTAACAAATTAATGTGTCTTTCAGATCCTTCTTCATGTGAACTGGGCATTCACGGAGGGGGGGTGAGGGGAGGGGCCCCATTGCACGTATGCTGTCATTCTGGCATCACCAGAGTTTGCTGCGGATTGTCAGGCTCTCTAGATTCTCCTTGTATTGAGGAAACTCCCCACCTCGTTGCTTATCTCTCTGCTTTTCCATGACTCATTCACTAACTGTGCAGGATCAGAGGATGTGTGCTGCATTTTTAATCCATTCTTCTCTGACCTCCTTATGTTGACAGAGATTGTCTAAATAGCAGCTGTGACTATGTTTGGATAAACATGGCCACAGTCATTACACATGGAAATTTGTGTAATCAAGTTTTCAAGTCCTATGGAACAGTTTAACTGCATTCTGCTGAACAAGTCACATGGTCTCTTCAGACCTTCCCCATCAACACAAGGAAAGGATGCAGGATGGGATCTCCTATCTCTGGCTCTTGTGTATGCTTGCTATGATTAAATGTCTGAAGAGAACATCTTCAAAGACTTACTGTATTACCATTGCAAGGCACTAATCTTCACAGAATGCCAGGCTGTTGGTCTGCAGCTTTCTTGCTTTTATATTGGATTGAATTGGGTTGTTATTGGGTTATTCTGATTCTGGGAGTTGACCAAGTAGCAATATAACTTGAGTCTAAGTTCCCTTCATATCCTAGAGTTGGAAAATGCACATTTCTGTTATGTACCTGTGAGTTGACAATAGTGTATGAGGAAATAGAACTAGGGTTTTCTCCTCTGTGGAGTAACAAGAGGAAGGATCTACCAATTAAAATTGGTTTGAAATAAGTGAATTGGGACTTTCCCCCATATAGGTAACATATTATTGCTTAATTTAATTCTTCCATTACTTTCAAAGAACAATAGAGAAAGAAGTAATGGCTTTATTTTGCTTCTATGAAATGCTGCTAGTCTTATATCTATTATTTGTGGTACAAAACACATCTGGGCTCGGTTGTATATTACCTTATCTGGTTCTTGGGCTGCAAAAGATGAGCTTCTTAATGTATGGTATAATTGTCATGTTCAGTCCATCCTGAAGTTCTGATCCTTGCCCTTTTAAGTTTTGCAGTTAATTTTGAAAAAAGTTTCTGATTAACTTTTGTCATATTTATTGTATGTGACTGACCCTATTAATCCTACAGAATTAAAAAGTGTGCACTGTCCAAATATTTTCAATAGACTGCTCCATATAAAATAGCTGTGACATAGGTAATATATGCATTACTGACAGATTAACACTTTCAGTCATTGGGCTGGGTGCAAATTACCTGCTAATTGTACTTGTCTGCACTTCTCTTGCTGTCATTTTGAGTACTTAATGGTATTCTGGATCATCAATCACAACAATTTTTTCTAATTTAATGAAGTGTAAAAAATAATTTTTGGAGTAGTCTTTTGGTACATTTTTTCTGTGGCTATAAGCCAGTAAGAATATTTCCTTGGTAGCGTATATCTAGGTCAAATAGAGATGTTATAGTCAGTAGGAAACTAGGCTCTGAGACTGAGATTCATTCTGTTCAAGATGGACTTGCACTATTCTGAATAAGCAGGACTGCAATCTAATTGTTCAGTCCTGAATTGCAGCTGGATCTCTGATGGCAGAGGTCATAGAATCATAGGGTTGGAAAAAAATGAGAGATCGTCTAGTCCAATTCCCTGCTCAAGACAGGAAACTCATACCATCCCAGACAAATGGCTGCCCAACCTTTGCTTGAAATCTTAGTGATGGACCACTCGTGACTCTCTTATTACTGCTTAATAGCTCTCATGTGAAGGAAAATCCTCCTTATCTCGAGTTTGGATCTCCTGGTATAAAGTTTCAATCCATCAGTTCTTGTCCTACCCTTGGAAACTATGGACAATAAATCCACACCTTCTTTCCTAGTCTCTCAAGCATTAGAAGACTGCTATCATGTCTCCTCTTAGTTGCCTCTTCTTTAGGCTATAAATATGGCCAGTTCTTTTAGCTGTTCTTCATAGGATTTAGCCTCTGAGCCCTTCACAATCAGGTGAAGGGATGCATCTGCATAACTGTCCCTAGTATAGCAGTTGCTGTCATTCCTAAATTGGGAGGATTTGGCAATGTTTACCTGTGCCTTGGTTACATCACAATTAGAGTACTGCAAGGTGTTTTGTGTTGAGTTAGCCTGAAAGGGTGTTCAGAACTTTCCGTTACAGTAGCTTTTAAACTTGTAAATGACTTGGAACCTGACTATCTGAGGGACTGATTGTGAATCTATTGGGGCATTAAATTCTGCAGAAGTTTGTGCTTTCAGAGGACTGCCATTTGTTTTAGCTCATCCTTTTCTGTTTTTAGCATCTTCAGACAGACTTCATTCATTCATTCATTCATTCATTCATTCATTCATTCATTCATTCATTCATTCATTCAATTTATATAGCTGCCCATCTCAAACCAGTGACTTTGGGCGGCTAACAATAATAAAAACAGTTAAACAATTAAAACAGGACAAAAGAAATTAAATACAAATAGCAGCCAAGAGATATTAAAATCCGTTGGTGTCACCCCATCAAGGAACGGGGCTCTTCACACACTCGGGACTCTAGGCCCGGGCACATGGCCAGGTCTTCAAGGCCTTCCGAAAAGCCAGTAGGGTTGGTGCATTTGATTATTAATTGTTCTAATTTCAAATTAGGTTGTTCACTTTTTTGAGTGCTCTATGGACTGAAAAGACAGAATATACTGTAAATCAAAATTCTACTGCTATACATAGTAATACCAATAAGGTATGCACAACAGTGGTTTATATTGTCTTATATTGCATTTTCCTTCTGTGTTAGTGTTTTAGGAACTTTCTGAGATGAATGCATAAAAATTAATAGGGTTTATATCTAGGTTAAAATGTTCATTAATATATACTGTAATACAAGGCTTGGTTGTTATATTTATTTGTTGAAACATTGCTTAGTTACACCTTCATTGAGAACCTACTGTAGTTACAATCCACAGAATAAATACATGTACTGAAGAGTTTTCTGAGGGCTACTGTGATCATAACAGATTTATCTGAAAAATTGGTGAGTGCTTTATTACTGTACATTAGATATATGGCTTCTCCACTTGTAAAGGAAGATCCATCAGGAATCATCTACAGCTGAGGCAACATTTTGTAGGAAAGATGCTGGAATTGCGCATGCATGAAGGTAATCTTTCCATTTTTTACTTAGTACCTTTTTCAATTGCTTCTGCAATCACATCATCAAGAAAATTCTCCATACTTTTTTTTAATGTATAGATAGCCCTTTATCTTATGATTTTGTTTTAAGGCTGCAATTCAGACCTATCAGTTGTATTCACACGGAAGAGAGTATGGTGCATATGCTAGCTTTTGAGCAACTACTTCAAAAGCATTCTTGACTAAGTGCTCCTGTTGTAGTAACATATTGCTGATGGCTTTTTCTTATTCTTGGGCAAGAGACATGATGATTTGTAGAAGGGGAGCCTTTCGTAGTCTATGCAGACAAAAATCAGGACTCCGGTTGCACTTTTTCTGACAAACAAATTTTATTAAAAGGCATCAGCTTTTGTGAGCTGTACTCTCTTCCTCAGATGCATGGTGTGGATGATTTATATATTTATTGTTGAAGAGTCATGAGGCAAACCTAGAGGAATCAGACTTTACACTTGCAAGCACTTATCTGGAAGTACAGTCTGATGGCCATCAGAACTTCAGTTCTGTCTAAATCAGTCTGTGTTCCAGGCCTCCACTGACTGTGGGGCAACTGTTGGGGCTGCACTTGGGGCAGGCCCTTTAGGAAATGGTAATCTGGATCCTATTCAGTTGGCACTAATTATTCTGGTTGATCTGTGCTGGGATCAGGATAGGAAGAGTGCAACCCTCCTGGTCCTCGTTGATCTCTGAGCTGCCTTTTATACCATTGATCATGATATCCTTCTGGACCTCCTCTGGGGATAGTGGTACTATTTGCAGTGGTTTCTTTCCATTCTCTGAAGATGGTTTCAGTCAGTGGTGAGGGAAGAGAGGTCAAGACCTATTTAAGTTGTGAGAGTTTCTGTTTTCAACAGCTCCAGTGATTGCACTACCTGAAGCTAATCTTTCAGTGCCCCCAATGTTGGTGAGCATTGGTGGGAATGACCTTGAGGGATGAGGGGAAGAGATGCTGCCTAGGGAACAATCAGATAAAAGGGGGAAGAGCCTGAAGCTGCATAACGGGAAAAGAAAGAAACTTAAAAAGGATTCGCCCTAACGTATCAGGCTGTTAAAAGTGACAGTGGGAGAATCGTACTTCGACACTTGCAAGATTCTGTTAATGTAGCCTTACAATAAAGTAGAATTAGCTCATCTGGTCGTGTTTCCTGTCCGGTTTGCCTGGGAGGGCTGACATGGATTGAAATGTCATCTGACAAGAAGTCTATGTGACTGTCATGCTGATTGTTCCTGAAGACTATTCCTCAGATTCTGAGTACAAGAGTTCAGAGAACCCGTTTTTGGGGTCAGTGATTAGACTATGGTCTCGGATGGTAAAACATACAGGGAACAACTATGGTAGGCACAAGCTCACCATTTGAAAGTGAGAGTCTATTTAGCTGTTGCCCTGATATGATGATATGACGAAGTGTATGCAAATGATGAAAAACATGCCTTGTACATGGGAATAAATCCTGGTACCCAACAACAGCAAGGTAGTACCAGACTTAGACTATAGTTAAGACTAGTTTAGATCTCTTTCTTAACCACAAACTGAAACTATTACTTGTTTTTAGTTGGCTTTTGAGTGTTGCCCAAGCCTAGGCACTATGGGGGTGGAGGTAGGATTAATGAATGGTCATTCTCTCTTCCTGACTCTGAGCATAAATTAAAATTAAAAGAAACACAGATCAATTTTTTTTTGATGGAGGGATAGTGGAGTAAACATTTGTAATCCATTTTTAAAAATTCCTGAGGAAAAGAATATCTTAAAATATATAAAAAATATTGCCGAATACATTTTATCAAAGGCCTTCTCTATATCCCATGATGTTTGGTTTATCACCATATACTTGAATAAACTAATCTCTGCATCCCATGTAATAATTGTAGTAGAATCCACTTTCTAAAATCTTAAATATGATTTGTTAGTTTAAGAACTTTTGTTCTCATTTTATCCTTTGTGTAGCTGGCAAGTTGGTCTCTCCTTAGCTATTTCTCTACTTTCTCCATTGCCTGACTGGGCCTGGAGCACTGCCTATTCATTTTGCCTGTCACCAGAGTTATAGCTGCTCCCAACTTAAAAGGATGTATAAATCTAATTATCTGACTTGCTCTATACTCTCAGGAGTTAAAACAAAGAAAATAGCCATTACTTTGTGCTACTTGAGATGAAGATTAAAAATAATCATAAAAAAATTCTTCAAGAGCTTTCAGAGAGAGCAAGGCACTTGTTGCCGTATTGCCAACAGTCCAGGATCCAACTTAGCATTGTTTAAAGATATACTAATACTCTCGAGTTTCAGCCTTTCTGTTATATCAGTCAGTTCTGGGTGATCAGGTTATATCACGTTTGCTAGTACCTTTGAGAGTGGATTTGAAAGAGTGTCTGATAATATTTTAACATTTGTTTTCATGAACTCGGTCTGCAATTTGCACAACATGCATAATTTTATCTGATTTAGGAATTACGGCGATATAAACTTAATTAAGAACATCTAGTAAAATACTAGATTCAAAATTAGAAGGAAAATTGGAGGTTCAGGGCCCAAAATATCTGTATGAACTGTATACCATTCTGTGGGGAAACTATCTAGCCCTGGTATTTGCCATTCTTTAAGCTGTCAATGCAGTATTTCATTTCTTCCATCCAAAGGGATTCAGAAAACTGTTACAATTGTTGACTCCCCATAATGAAACATTGAGTTGTGAAAAATAAGGTCTAATTCACTTTCCATTGCATCCTTATCTGTTTTGTAAAGCTTTGATAAAATTCTTAAAATATTCAACTCAAGACTCCAGGCATTTTATATACATATACATATACATATACATATACATATACATATACATATACATATACATCATATACATATACATATACATCATATACATATACATATACATCATATACATATACATATACATATACATATACATATACATATACATCATATACATATACATATACATCATATACATATACATATACATATACATATACATATACATATACATATACATATACTGTAAAGTTTATTCAATTAATGCTTAGTACTTTCAAAGACCTTCTAAAGACCTACTAATGCTTAGTACTTTCAAAGACCTTCTAAAGACCTAGAGAGGGATGAGTAGAATATTGAGATAATAAAAGCTTACCCTTCCTGTTCCAGTTTGCTTCTTCTAATGCTCTTTTCTTTTTTTCCCTCTGTGCAGCATAAGAAATGATTTGTCCTTCCCTACATGCTCTGCATGTTTGAACCCTCATTTATACTAAAATATTTTTGAAGCTCCGTAGCCATTTGCTTCTCAAGGTTTTTGTCATTTGTCAGGAAATACCCAAATACCATTCATTTTAGAAGAATTCCCTGTTTGCAAGGAAACCACAACTGGGACATGATCAGATATTGAAATTGTACATTCTGGAGCAAGATATAGAAAACAGTTCTAACAGAATGTTGATGTATGGAAGAAATAAATATATAGTCTTCCTAAACTATATGTAAAAGATATCACACATTAGTGCATATTGACCTCATCAGTCAGTGATAACCAAACTGAAGGCTAGAGCTTGAATGGATTCATTCATTCATTGATTCATTGATTCATTGATTCATTCTTGGATCAAGAATGTCATTACAATTCCCACCCATGATTTAGAAATTATAGATAATGAGGACAACATGGCTTAAACAACCAGAAAAAAAACACCAAAAGTATTTAAATTAGGGCAGTAAATATTGTCCAAATTATTTTTTTTCAGAAGTCTTAATCATCAGAGTAAGATAGTAGCCTTTTCCTTCCAGTATCATGTTCAAAACAAAGTGTTTTGTGAATTAGTGGAGTCTTTCCCTCTTCTTTTTCTTGTAAAAACAGTAATATAGATATTTCTCACTCTGTCTTTCCACATTCTATCATCCTCATCCAGTAGATGTCTTTTGTAAATATGCAGTGGCAGCCTTGAGACCATTAACTTCAGTTAAGTATCTCCTCTCTCTTTTTCTTTCTCTAAATACAAAATATTGACAAAACACCAAAATACACTAAAAAACCCCACACAATTAAATGAAGTAATCCTTAAACTGGTTTCTCTTGTTAAGAGTGTACTTGTTAAGGGTACACAGCCCTTCACACTCCATATCATGTCATTGAAAGACTTAAGCCCTGTTCAGGCTGCATAGATCTCAATGGGCAAAGAGTGGAGAACATCACTTCCTCATTGTAAGTTGTACTGTTGCCATCAGCACAATTCTATCCAATGGGACACCTTCACACTTCACCTATGAAGACTGTCTCTTCAGTCATCACCATGGTTGAAATACAAGAATGACCTTTCATTGTTCCTCATTTGTTGAGTTCTGTATGCAAACCTACTGCTTGAACAATATAAGAAATATTTATCTGTTTCTGCATACACACATATGCACAGAAACATATTAGTAAAAAGGAAAAGATTAAGGTAGGACATGATATGTATATGTATACTGTATGTATATGTACATGTACAGGGTCCCCGTTGGGGGAGATGGGCGGTAATATAAATTTAATAAAATAAATAAATAAATGTACATGTGTATATATATTTCTATCTTTCATTTAAGCCAGCGGTCCCCAACCTTTTTGGCACCAGGGACTGGTCATGGAAGAAATTTTTTCCATGGACTGGGGGGTGGGGTTTGCAGGTGGGAGCCAAATGTGCACACCAGGGGGGGCGGGGTTTGCAGGCGGGAGCCAATCACATGCACCGGGGGGTTGCAGGCGGGAGCCAATCGCGCGCACCGGAACGGGGTAATCGCGTGCACCAGGGGGCAGGGTTTGCAGGTGGGAGTCCTGCGGCCCACTTCCTAACAGGCCACGGCCCACTAGTTTGTTGGGGACCCCTGATTTAAGCCATTCAAGAAATCTGTACTGACTGATAAATTTATGTCTTCCAAAAAAGAGGCAAAAAATGCTAAACCTTCAAAGAGGAAAGCTAGCTGAAATATTCAAAGGAAAAAACATAAATCTGAGGGAAAAAATTACACAAGAAACAGAAATGTAGTGTCCCTTTCTCCCAGTCGGATGACCGTGAGTGAACCCCTGCTCTTTCCAAGCTTTTCCACAACCAAACTCTTTAATTATAGAAAGAAAAAAGTTGAACACTGTGTTTCTGTGATAGAAAAACATTTTCACACCCTCTAATACTGAAACAGAAGGAGAATCTTTCAGTACTGAATTTGGATTCAGGCCAGAACTGGGAAAAGATGTTGCTTGAGGAGGGATTGGAGCTAACTGGAATCTGACAAGGTTTCTTCTTCTCCAGCTGAAAGTCCACTGGCAGAGCAAATACCTTCTGCAAGAAAGTCTCAGTAAGAATAACAGACATCCCTTTTCCAAGACCTTCTTAAGTATTTTTGTATTGCTTCTGTGCAACTGTTCTTCCAAACATGTAGTCTCTGTAACATTAGATTAACTTTCTGTAAAGTTGCTAAAGCAGTTTCCAAAGCTGCTCCTACTACTGTATACAGTATGTCTTTTGAGTGAGGGATCATACTTTCAATTTTAGCAATTTGAGCTGTAATTGTATCAACAGATGCTTGAGGTACAGCCATCAACTCTTAATTTCTTAAACTCAGCCGTCATGTTTTATTTATTTGTCTAAGGCAAGAGTTAAAAAAGTGCAGCCTTAGGCCACACATGCTCAGGTGGAAGGATTGGGTGTGGCTCTCAGAGCCTGCAGACTGGGTGGAGATTATATTTTTCAAACCTTTTCTGTATTCAGTGGATTTTGATAAATTTTTAGGGGGCAGAACGGGTGCCTTAAGCCTTTTGTATCACTTTAAAGACACCCCAAAGAAATTGGGGTAAATTTCCCCAATGTTTCTTTCTGCATTTTAAGAAGTGAATTAGAGTTACCAGATGTACAGCAAAAGGAGGACGTGTCTTCCTTTTGGCCCTCATGTCCTCTGTCCAGCAGGCATAGCCTTAAAATCAAATATTGCCCTGCTTTTTTCAAATTTATGATCACTGTAGTCTGTGGATCACGTGACTTGTCACACATTTCTATTGTGAAATTTGGAAAGCGCATCATTGTCAATTCTATATTATCCCTAGCATATCTCCTATTCGGGGAGATGGGCAGGGATAAATTTAAATAATAAATAAATAAATGTTCTTGAAAGTAAAGATTTGTTGGAAAAATATTGTGATTGAAAAACCAGTCTTTTTGATGGTGGAAAAAGTAATTTCATATACATGTAGGCCTATGTACATTTTTTGCAAATTTTTTGTTGTATTTTTTTTCATGGATGCCAAGAAAGTTAAACAGTGTGTCCTCCTTTCCACTTGTCCATGTCCTCCTTTGCCTGTTCAGATATCTGGTAACTGTAGGTGAAATAAACACCTTAAGCCTTGGAGAGATTTATTTTGTCTTTTAACCACTGTAATCCTCTCCACACACATACACACACACACAAACACACACACACACACACACACACACACACACACACAGAGGCTCACTTTCATTTGAATACAAATTGAACTCCGTTCTCATCCTTTTGAACCAGGTTCCTGGAGAAACATTCAAACAGCCATGAGTAAAGAGTCTATTCTGACTTCCCAGTGAACACAAAGAAGCCTGGAATTGTGGGGGCAATCCATGCATACACAGAGTCAAGATGTACAGCTAGAGAATATGATCAGATTTTGCAGGAAAGGAAATTGGCTATTGAAGTCAACTATGAAAGTGGTTGTAATGAATGGCTGCGGAGCGGTAGAATATTGGGAAGGGTCTCAACCTCCTGGCCGTGTCCTGCCGCTCTCCTGACTTGGTGTGGCTTCTGGATATGGGTTACATAGTACTTCCTGCTGCACTCAAACAGCTTATGGTGGTACAAAACTTTCAAAATGTAAGAAAGCATGAAAGACAATAATATTTCTGATACAAAACAGAGAGGTACATTTTTTGAAAGTTTATACCTTCCAAGTATCAGAATCGATAAAGCAGATGAGCACATTTTGACACAGAGGAATCTGAACACAAATCCTGAACTTTTACTTCCAAGAGGAGGTTGTCCCCAGCTCACTGGCCCAATGAGCTGGTCCTGACTAATCCATGTCCCCCATAGCTGCAACTTTCAAACCAGAGGAGCACTTCCTCTTAGCTCCTGTTGACATCCTAGAGAATTTTGGCCACAGGTTGGCACCTTCTCTCCTGTCTAGTCCAGAGGCACTTAGCCCTGCTCCTGCTGTGGCCCCAGAATATCTGTCTCCTCCTCGCCTGCCTGAAGATTTTTTTGGCTCCCGTTCAGCACCTCCCATCCCAGATAAGTTAGCTTTGCTCTTATTAGGGTTCCTTCCCACATGAGCTCTGCTTAGCCCTCTATTTCCTGTGGAAACTAGTGCACCCAAACCATGTTGTTCAGTCGTTCAGTCGTGTCTGACTCTTCGTGACCTCATGGACCATATCACGCCAGGCCTTCCTGTCCTCCACTGTCTCCCGGAGTTTACTCAAATTCATGTTCATTGCATCGGTGATGCTATCTAACCATCTCATCCTCTGCTGTCCCCTTCTCCTTTTGCCTTCAGTCTTTCCCAGCATCAGGGTCTTTTCCAGTGAGTCCTCTCTTCGCATTAGGTGGCCAAAGTATTTGAGCTTCCGCTTCAGTATCTGTCCTTCCAATGAGCAGTCAGGGTTGATTTCCTTTAGGATTGACTGATTTGACCTCCTTGCAGTCCAAGGGACTCTCAAGAGTCTTCTCCAGCACCACAGTTTGAGAGCATCAATTCTTCAGCGCTCAGCCTTCCTTATGATCCAACTCTCACAGCCATACATTACTACTAGGAAAACCATAGCTTTAATTATACGGACCTTTGTCGGCAAGGTGATGTCTCTGCTTTTTAATATGCTGTTAATATGATCTTGGAGCCCAAGAAAATAAAATCTGTCACTGCTTCCATTTCTTCCCCTTCTATTTGCCAGGAAGTGATGGGACCAGATGCCATGATCTGCGTTTTTTTAATGTTGAGTTTCAAGCCAGCTTTTGCACTCTCCTCTTTCACCCTCATCAAGAGGCTCTTTACCCAAACCATGTGGCTGTTTCCAATCTCCATTTTGTCTACATCTTCCAATAATCTCCCCCTGTCCTTCTTCCAGTGGTTCTTTCTTCTTGGTCCCTTCCCAAGTGAGCTCTTATCTCCTTCCCCTTTGCCTCAAAAGAAAGGTTTTTTAAACAAAAGGGGAGTGGCTGAGGAATTTTCTCCTGTGTTTGCTCCAGCAAAACTCTTCCACACACCACCCTCCTTCTGGCCAGGATTCTAAAAATGCCAAAAATTCTCTCTATTCAGAAGATGGATGTGGGTCATCCTCTTTAAAGTATTTGAAGTCATTATGGGTCTCCTGCCTGTTTGCTCAGGCATCTGGGATATGAATACCAGGTCTCTGAGGCCCCTTGTCTACTTGCAATTCAGGATTGGGCAAATGGCTGAGTGAATGTGGGCAGGGAAGGGTTTGCCATTCACTATACTAGCACTGTAACTATAATATAGAAATTGCAAGGCATCGGTTTCAAATGGACCTTGATGCTATGAATTTGAGGGAACCCCAGGATTTAGAATCAATGAAGTGATTCATGTAATATTATACAGCACTGTTGGGCTGTGTATACCCAAAAACGATATAATGCTAGGCGTTCTACAAAGCACTTATATTAGCTACAAACTTTGGCAGAGTGAAAATAACATGCTTCAATGTATGTAATGAAAAATGTTATGCAGAAATCTCTGAAAATGTAGTTTTTATGTTAGCTGTAAACACTAATACACGCAGACACAAATAGTTACTTGTGTAATATTGGATATGCTTTCTGATTTGATAGGCTTTATTCTGTATAAGCAGGGAAGGTAACACAGAGAATTGAGGTTATTTCAATTTTAAACCTATCAGATGGTTCAGCAGAGCTATTCAAAGTTGAATATATTCATTTTTACATTGCATGGATATGTAAAAACGTCAGCCCTAAAACTTGTTTGAAACATTTATTTTGTATTATTTTAAATCCCCAACAAAACACTTTCTCTTATGATTTTTTATTTATGGAATGATCCAATATTTGTTTACAATCCTGGCTTAGAGAGCTAGTAAGAGGGAGCATAAGAAGAAACCTGTGAACTCAAGATTAATTTAGGATTAAATATGATTTGGCATTTACTTCTGAACAATAATTTAGGAAAGAATTTCAATATTAGTGCTTAAATTGAAGAGTTATTTGAATTATTAAGCTTTGTAAAATATAGCTAAATTTTTATGGAGTAGTCACAAAATAGCAAGGCTAGTTATTCTTTTAAGTATAAAAATGGATTGCCATGATTTTTACATACAATTCCCTGCAAACCACCATCAAATCACAGTTTTCATGAGTCTATGAATACAGAGGGAAAAAACCCCCAAAATATTGGGAGTTGTCAATATTGCTACATACAAAATATCTGGATCCAAGGCTTGGATTTTCCTGAATCTTCATAATTTTTGTATAGGATCCCAATAAACATCAAATCACAGAACACATATAAAGTAATGAGTTATGTCTTGGTAGTATATGTAGTGCTACATTCAATCCCATATAGTAATCATGAAAATCCATAAGAATCCATATTTCCAATCTATGTTTTTGTGTTAACTCTGGAAAAATATCAGATGTGGTTTTTGCTCTGCAGACAGATGACATGAAGGAAAACTTCAGTGCTTTCTGCATTGAGCAGAATCATCCTCCCCTGTTCAAGGAATAGGAAGGGGAGTTACATCCTCCATTCTTCATTCCATCATTTGTAACCTTCCCATCTTTCCCTATGAGAGCCTCGTGTGGCGTAGAGTGGTAGGTGGCAGTATTGCAACCGAAACTCTCCCCATGACCTGAGTTCAATCCCAGCGGAAGCTGGTTCTCAGGTAGCCGGCTCAGGTCGACTCAGCCTTCCATCCTTTGAGGTCGGTAAAATGAGTACCCAGCTTGCTGGGGTAAAGGTAATTACGACTGGGGAAGGCAATGGCAAACCTCCCCGCTCTATAGTCTGCCAGGAAAACGTTGCGAAAGTGGCATCTCCCCAGGGGTCACATGACTTGGTGCTTGCACAGGGGAACCTTTCCTTCCTTTCCATCTTTCCCTATTACTTCATTTCCCCCCC
The DNA here is from genome assembly GCA_023362775.1 of Charina bottae. Taxonomy (NCBI): domain Eukaryota; kingdom Metazoa; phylum Chordata; class Lepidosauria; order Squamata; family Charinaidae; genus Charina; species Charina bottae. The sequence continues at coordinate 3,215,210 of JALMGJ010000044.1, read as the reverse complement.
AGAGAAAATGTATGAATGAGGAAATGATAGATATGTTGCACAATCACTAGGACTGGGACCCCTCCCTCTGGAAGCAAACACAATACTCAACAGCTACATTATTGTTTATTATTCCACTCCAAAACAAGTAGTCTCTGATTACATACAGTCTCACACAATAAAGACAATAACATTTAATGTTCAAATGGATGTTATCATTCTACTGGATCCAAGTTTCACCAAAGCACATGTGGAAAAAACACACTGGGTTTTAGTCTCTCTCTGTATGTGTTTGTGCATGTGTGTGAGAAAGAGAGAGGAGGGAAAGAATAGTAAGTATAGAGCAGTGTTTATCAACCTTAGCAACTTTAAGATGTGTGGATTTCAACTCCTAGAATTCCCCAGCCAGCTTGCTGGCTGGGAAATTCTGGGAGCTGAAGTCCTCGCATCTTAAAGTTGCCAAGGTTGAGAAACACTGGTATAGAGGATTTCTCATAAAGTAGTATACTAAATGGGGAATCAGCTAGTATAATTTGTAAATTACCTTTTTCCCTAGTAGTACTTCTGTAGAAGCTACTTGACTTTCATCTGCAACAGGCAGTAAACTTTGTAGATCTTCCCAATGGGTAGTTTTGGGGGAATCAAAGATGGCTACCACTTGTCACCAATGGGAGTCAAGTGACTTCCATACAGAAGCCTGGCTGCTTTCTTAGACTGATGTTCCTCAACTGTGGCAACTTTAAGATGTGTGGACTTCAACTCCCAGAATTCCCCAGCATACTGATGAAGGTCTCCTGGGGGAATTAATGGCAGCTGGAGAAAGGAGAGGGTAATAAGATCTTTATGAGTCCTACAACATTATACCATGAGTAATATATTAGTGTTTTTAATTTCTGGTTAGAGCCAGCTTGGTGTAGTGGCTAAGGCACCAGGCTAGAAACCAAGAGACTGTGAGTCCCGCCTTAGGCACAAATCCAGCTGGGTGACCTTGGGCCAGTCCCTCTCTCTCAGCCCTGGGAAGAAGGAAATGGCAAACCACTTCTGAAAAAGCTTGCCAAGAAAGCTGCAGGGACTTGTCCAGGCAGTCTCCGAGAATCAGACATGACTGAACAGATTAAAAAAAAAATTCTGGTTGGACAGAAAGCTGGCCTGGATAGTGGGTTTTTTAAAAAATGTGTCATTCCTAAAGCAATAAAACAAGGGATTGCTTGTAATTTTTGCTTGTTTAGTTTGGAATAGGGAATTCTGTTCTCATCTTCACATTTTATGGAAGAGATACACTTATTTTACAGTTTGAACATATGTTGATATCACAGACAATATTAATTTGCTGTGGTAATGATAGGAAAGGACAGTTTTTCACTTTTTTGTAAAAAGAAAAAAAGGCCATAGCAAACATTTTACAAACAGACCAGAGTATCCTTTCTTTTTCTTTTTTATACTATTACTATTTGAAAATTAATTTTGTTCACACATTTTTCAGGTGCTTGTTTCCTTAAAATCCCTTATGTAGTATTTAAACAATTATTATCTGTAATCTTTATGTATGGGGTATTATTAGATGGATAAAATAAGATTTGATAGACATTCTGGGGGGAAATTCAATATGTAAATGAGAGTGAATGCAGAACTGTTAATATTTGTGCCTGACTGGCTCAGAGAAGGAGATAATCCTTCAGGAGTTGTGCTGGTGATTTATTAAAAACTTTGTAAGACATTATGAAAAACAACAGAACTGATCCTGTATGCTTTGTTAAAGTGCTGAACCATGGGGATTTTTGACAAGGTTATCCACAAATTACAGAACAATTAGAAGTACACAACTGAAAAACCCAATCCATTTAGTGTTTTAAAAAGTATAAAAATATGTGGTGCTCCTAATTTTTTAAAGGTAATTCTGTTCATACTAATATTTGTTAGAGCAAAAGGCCGCAGGCGATTAAAGTTATATTCGAAAACTAGATATTCATGGGTTTTTTTTTTGCAATAGAATGCTGAAGAACTATTAGTGGATGGGAAAAATACTGAGCTTGCCCAGGAAAGGACAGTATCTGTTAGATGCCTTGCAGATGGGGGAAGATCAAAAAAGTCAATATGATGGGTGCAACTTCATGATTAAAGGCTCACCTCTTTTTACCATGCATCACGTGTGTGTGTCAAAGGATGGGAAAAGGGGACAGGGATTTTCCAGACATGCACACACAATTCTCTATTTGTGGTGATATTTATTATATAGAGTGGCCTTTGCTTCACTAACTATGCATATACCATTCTACACAATTACAAACAGAGCTTTTTACAGTGCCTTCTCTGTTTTCTTCCCTCCCTTCTGCAGTATCTTTCTGGATTTTTATTTCTGGCTTGCTGCTATCCTAAGCTGGAAAACAGGAAGAGGGAAAAATAACTCTTTTCTGGGCTTGTGGGACTGCAGCACCTTTGTCAAGCTGTCCTCACTGACATCTGGCCCACTGTCTGAGAACTCTAGTCCTTTCCACTACAGGTAGTCCTCGCTTAACAACCATTTGTTTAGTGATGGTTCAGACTTACAACGGTGCTGAAAAAAATCAACTTATGACCGGTCCTCACACTTATGACCATTGCAGCATCTCCACAGTCACATGATCACGGTTTGGGCACCTAGCAACCGGTTCGCATTTATGACAGTCCCAGGGTCTTGTGGTCACATGATCACCATTTTTGACTTTCCCGGCCGGCTTCTGGCAAGCAAAATCAATGGGAACTGTGTGATTTGGTTAATGACCATGTGGTTTGCTTAATGCCTATGGTGGTTCACTAAATAACCGCTGCAAAAAAGGTCGTAAAATTAGGTCAGATTCACTTAATGACCATTTCACTTAGGAACCAAAATTACGGTCTCAATTGTGGTCGTTAAGCAAGGACTACCTATAGCCAATTTGCTCAGTGGATCTCTTTCTCAGATTCAGTTTGCTCCTGCTGGGTCTCCCACTGCAAATTCCCCCTCCTTGTTACACAACATCACCAGTCCATGCTGTAAAAGAATGACTCCAGAAATGTCCAACAATCTTCTCTTCCATTATTTAATGCTTCTGCCCTTTTATGTTTCAATATTTACAGCTAGAGGACATGTGTTTTAATTAAGCATGAAGCTTCTCTCTGTTTACGTGACATTGAGAATGATTTTGACCCACGGTGGGGGCGGGGAAAATGACTTTGTGACTGTTGCATCATCCCAAGTCCATCAGAGCAATTCACCCTGTCATAGTGTGGCACATATAAAAAAGGGGCAGGGCATTTCCTGCATAGTCTTGGCCACCATCTTGACCTCTTTTTATTCCCTTACAATGCTCCTGCTTCCAGATGTGTTCCAATGATCATAGTTGTAATTCAGCATTTTTGGAGGACACCAGGTTGGAGCTGGCTACAGTAAGCACTTACTAGGGACTAATACTGTTTTAATAATCTACTCCTTATCTTCTGCATAAATGGAAATAGGATTGCTTTGTGAGATTATTGCAAATTTTATATTTTCTGAATTAACTATAGATAGATGACCGGGTTATTAATTACTGTACTGTTACTTTATTCTTGGCTGGCAGGATAGGCTCAACTACTATGTAGTCACTTCAGGAAGCAAATGGTGGAGGGTACAATGCTATTTTTGGATTATCTTGGCAGTTGATCTGGGTAATCAAGCTGGGATGATACTTTAACCTGTTATGCTAGGTTTAGATTTGGGTTATGTGGAAAAGTTTAAATCTGGCATTCCTACATGCTCTTTATAAGAGGGTTGGTTGGTACATACAGATACAACTTTACTTTCTCTCTCTAGGTCAAAGGATCTAATAAAGGAAGCTATCCTTGACAATGACTTCATGAAGAATCTAGAATTGTCTCAGATCCAGGAGATTGTGGATTGTATGTATCCAGTGGAATATGGCAAAGATAGTTGCATCATCAAAGAAGGAGATGTTGGCTCACTGGTATATGTCATGGAAGGTATGTTGCACAATTGAGGAATATTATATACAGTACAATTATGTATGTATACTTGCTTTTCCCCTTACCTGCTTCCACAGAGGTGATTTCTGCAAGACAGGAAATATTCCTGAGTTGTTGGAGACCATCATGATACTCTGAAACAATTCTTGAGTGATTACAACTTGGTTTATGTCTGGTATGCTGTAATTAGGATTTATTCTAATGAGGAGAATTATTACATATCACCACATCCACTAATCTGCCTGTGATTTGCTGAAGGACTGTTTAAAATAATCCAGGTGAAGTGGGAATGTTGACAGTCTCTCAATAAGGGAGTCTTCCATAGGGCACAGCTTCCATTCATTTCCCCCCTCACAAACCAGTGTGAAACCAACTTTTGATTATCTTCACTTCTGGCCTCAAAATGCTGAGAATGGGTCAGAAATGCCATCAGCCATTCAGTTTGTTCTCCAGGTGACCAAAAGGAAAGTTCTAAAAATGGGACTGAAGTGGTGTTCCAACCTTTCAGCTACCACAACTTGTGAAGTAACAAAACTCCCTCATCCCTTTATTTTCAGTACGATAGGAATATGCAGTACTTCAGATTTAAAGCCAAACATGCTTTAGGAAGCTTTTTAGGCATTCAAGGCTCATTTGGTGGACATGTGAGCCTGGAAAAATATGCAGCTGAATTAAAGGAAGCTCAAACATACCTGCTCCAAAGCACCCCTTTCAGAACCTCTTTTACTCGAACATGTATTGTCCTGGGGTTGCGTGGCATTCAGAAGTGTGGCATGCACACCCACATCCTCTATGAAATATCTTTTTGGCTTTGTATCCTAAGTGCTGCGTATCCCCATAACACATGTTGTGTATCTCTGTCTAACCGTATGCAAAATCATCAGCAACAACAATAGGAACCAAAAAATGGTGACTTCTTACAGAAAGGAGCATTCCTGCTGTGAAAGTTCTCTCCCCTTGGTTTTTATTAAAATGCCTTTGCTAATTGTGATACTAGAAAAATAGCCTGGTGCCAGGCTTTTCACAATGATTCTAGCTATGGTTCAAAACTATCTATTTGTGTGTGCGTGTGTGTTTGACTAATAGTTTGCTTGATCCCAGGAGCCTGGGATACAGGGTGAGGGAAGGATTCAGTACAGGCTGCTTATGTAAGCAGAGAAAATCAAGCCAGCAATCTTTCTGCGGGATGGTGAAATTGACTGAAAACTGACCAGGAGGATTAAGGTCAAGTTAGCTGAATAGTTCCCTGTATTCCTTAGCACAGTTAGGTTGCTGCGGATGCTGAAAAAACACTTGTTGTCTCCAAGACCTGGACGATGTGATGGAGCAAAAGTCAACCATACAGAAAACCAGACCACTCGCATACCTTATCAGTGTAAATAGATCCAGCTTTGCTCTAGTTAAAAGTACAGAGGCATAAAAATGCCAGTTGGGGCTTGAAAAGATCCAGTGTCATGGGAATGAACAGAGCTAATCTGGAACTGGTGAAAGAAAAACAGTAATTATCCTACTGATTCTGTTACTGAGCCGCTTGCATTCTCTATGCAGATACTCACTGTATGGACAAAGGGCAGAGTAAATACTGAATAGGCGATTCAGATGTTATTTTGAAGATTATCTAATGCCAGTTGTATGGTTAAAGGCAGAAGCTGACCCCTTTCCCCCATCTTATAGTTAAAAGATTGTTGTTCGGTTCAAATCCAGCTCATGGAAACTGACGAAATAGTACAGTGGGTTATGAAATTTTACTGTGGAAATGTCTTTTAGGATTCCGTTTTTAAAATGATTTTCTTCCTATTTGCAGTTGATTCCCAAAGTAGCAACTACTGTATATTTTGAAGCACGCTTAAGATTTGAGGTATATCCTATAATCTGCTTCATTATTTACTTGCCCTTAAAATTCGGTTGCCCTCTTTAGAATATACCTTACTTTCTGAGTTTCAGAACAACAAATTCCTTTGTAATATTAGAATATAAGAAACAAGACAGTCTTTTCTCACTCTGTCAAAAGACTAGAAATTTCAAGGACAGCATTACAGTTGGTATAATCATTACTGTGTGAGGATAATTAATTTTAAAATCACTGTTATTCCCCTGTAAGGGATCAAAATGGAAAAATTCACAATATTTTTATGTTATGATTGCTGGTTGTAAAGTACCTGGATATCCTCATGTAAAGATCTTTCTCCTTAATCTTTTTTGTACATGATGTGAAATATAATGTTATTGCAGCTATGTCAGATATTCTAACAGAAGAGACAAAGGAGCTTACATTCTCAAGAACCTCAAATAGGTTTAATAATCTATCTGTATCCATGTGTAACGATTACATTTCTGGGAATATCATGTGTTTCAGAGAATGGGCTATATTCTGTCACTGTATTTTCAAACTCTTTGGAAACAGCAAGTGGCGTTCTTGTATTTCTATATTTCTTGTAATTTCAGAATGCAGTAACTTACAAATCTAGCCCTATTGATTGATCATAATCAGTAGTGGTAAGTTAGAGAAACAATTCTGACTCAGCTAGCTGTTGTTGGGTTTTTTTCCCTTTTAGTAAGGAAATGAAAGTACAGTGAAACTAATAAGTTTAGGTAATACAATGGTTCTGTAAACTGCAATGCAATGGTCAGACTCTAGCTAACTCACATTGATTTGTATATATGTTATATAATATTAATACTTTTCATACAAACTCATATGTACAGTCTAGGTTTACATAAATTCCTCTAAGCTTATCTGTCCATTGCTTGTTCAAGAAGGCACACATAAATGTACTGGCCATTTTTAATTGTGTTGTAATAAACAGGTTATTCATTTATTACAAAGTGGAGCAGATCCGTATTTTGTGTTTCAGCATTTTCATGAAATATTAGGGATAGGCTTCCAAATATCCCTTTGCTTATAGGTCATGTCCTACACCTGACTAGGTGCATGTAGGTATTTTATCAAATTCCCTTCTCGGACCTTAAAACTACATCCTTATCTAAACAGATCAGTTTATTAAGTTTACCATAAGGGATCAACATTGTACATACATTGTACACTTTCTAATATCCCAAGGCAGCTATTAGAAATAGCCTAAGCTGTTATTACACTTAGGCAGCACATTTTGTGTCTAATGCTGTTTTTTTTTCCAGTCCAATTTTTATTGGGATCTCAGATTATTATTTTGAAATAAATTTATTTTAAATAAGTTTTATTTATTTATTTATTTATTTTTTAAAAGAAATATTTTGAAAAATATTCTGATGTTCAACCATAGTGGGAAAAAAAGATTCAGTGCATAGCTAAACAATTCCCTTTTTGTTGTCTTTAACCCCTTTTAGAAATTTGTATGCAGACGACAGCATATGTCAACTCTGCTGCCAAGAAGTTTACAAAACCTGAAGGTGTAGTTTGCAGACATTCTAAGCACTGCATTCTAAAAAGTGTGTCATGTCCACTGCATTTCTCTTGAGTACATGGATTTCAGTATGTAAAAAATAGAAATTACATTACATAGACTTTATATACAACTATAAATAGGAGGGTTAGTGTTCAATGTAGAATTCAATGAGAACTGCAGGTAATTCCATTTTATCCAGATTTAATTTCAGTTTACTAACCCTCATCCAGTTCAGGATGTCTAATGACCACAATTTAAATTGGACATGAGATACACAGTTGGATGTTCTCTGTATACTGATGGCCCTTCTCCCAAGCCTCTTCTTGTTAAGCAGCATCAGAACAGAACAAATTACTAAAAGATGACATGGGGAAGTATTTGACACTGAACAGGTATCTTCCAGCACCATCTTTCTGACCTAAGGTAAGGTCAGAACCATCACACCTGTCCTCTCAAGGTGACTTAGAAGAATGGAAGGTGTGGCAGATCTAACAAAGATATTCTTCCCCAATTGAGCATACAGTATAATCAACGAACACAAAGTCATTTTGGTAATGAGTCTAGGCCTGAAACCATATTGAAATAGATTCAAATAATCGATTCCACTTTATCTATTTTTAGAGTTGTTAGCCTATTGGCATCTAAAGGCAATGTCAAAAGGGGACAAATTTACGTGAAAACCCTCTTGATTTCCTTCTTCTGTGGTTCTCCAATCTTTTGAGGCTGGCAGTTGTGTCTCTACGCAGTTTTAAGCACAGCAGGACAAACGTCCTTGTGGCAAATGAAAGTTGCCGGCTTTACTTTAAAGAGACCTTTTCACAAGGCCCTTCCTTCAACTTGTTTTATATCTTGCTCAATCTCAGCTGAGAAGTCATTTCCGTCTCCTCAACTGACACAGCAACTGTCAGCTCAGCTTTCACCCCTGCCTCACCTTACCATTCCTGGGGCTTGTTTATTTTTCAGTACATATAGACTGCGCAGTATGTCTATGAAGGTTCTCAGTCATCCAGGTGGAATTGTCGGTAGCTTGAATCATGTCAACTGGATTTCTATTTTCTTAGTGGAAACGTTTCACTCCTTATCCAAGGAGCTTCTTCAGTCTGAGCAAAGTTAGTAAGGGAATCGTTAAATATGTTGCTGTGTGACCTTACACCTGGGGCTAGGTCAAGGTTATTTTTGAGATGTTATTTCTAAGTCCCTTTATCATCTAAAGAAGGATCGTTAAGATCACCATGCTGCTGTTGAGCTTGCGAAATGGTCTTAATCTTCCTAGGCACAGAAGACAAAGCAGGGAGGAAAATAGGGGAAAGATTGTGCCTGAGGCCCCCACCTCTATTCAAGGTGTTGGATGGCCCAACACAGGAGAAGTAACACCACAGGACCAGAGTCAGCAGTTTATCTTCATCTAAAGGAAAAAGGACACTCATTTGAGGACATTAATGTTCACATTTTAGACAGAGAAGATAGGTGGTTTGAGAGAGGGGTCAAGGAATCCACTTATGCCAACTTGGAAAATCCTTCCTTGAATAGAGGTGGGGGCCTCAGGCACAATCTTTCCCCTATTTTCCTCCCTGCTTTGTCTTCTGTGCCTAGGAAGATTAAGACCATTTCGCAAGCTCAACAGCAGCATGGTGATCTTAACGATCCTTCTTTAGATGATAAAGGGACTTAGAAATAACATCTCAAAAATAACCATGACCTAGCCCCAGGTGTAAGGTCACACAGCAACATATTTAAGGATTCCCTTACTAACTTTGCTCAGACTGCGCAGCTTGATTTAAGCTCTGAACCAAGCCCGTGTGACCCAGGTGAGTTCATCCCATCCTTGCCACAAAGAAGCTAGCGGTTAGGATCTAGACATGCTTTTCATGCATGTTGATTCTGCCCAAAATAAGATTTTAGAAAAGCCTTTTTGCAGCTTAGTACTTAGTTCTGTCCAGCACAATTTCTGCTGGAAACTATTGTCATCCTAGTGTCAAACTAGTTTCCTTAACTTTTTTCTTTAACAAGTTTGACACATGGACTGAATGCTTTATTAAAATATTTATTTTCTTGCAGACAAGGTTCAGGGCTTAGCCATGCATTCAAAGGTATATGCATACAGAGGGAGGGAGGGAGGGAGGGAGGAAGGGAGGGAGGAAGGAAGGAAGGAAGGAAGGAAGGAAGAATACTTTTGTTGAAATACTTCACTGCATGCACTAATACTTCACCATGGATGCCCATAGGGTTTGGCTAAAAAAAGTCAAGATGGTGGTGACAACAGTGTAATTGAACCTCCGCCTGTTTCTTATGTCTGTTGCACATCTTGATTTTTTTTACCACACTCTGTGTACACCCCTGTATTTCACTGTATATAAATTCCAATATTTTTCTTTATCATCCTCCTTATCTGAGCTCATGGTTATTTAGAATAGAAATGAATAACTTAGTTTGGGTGAATTTGTTGTAAACTTGTTTCCAGCATGCTTTTTCCAGTAGTTGTATTCTGGTGTGTGTGTGTGTGTGTGTGTGTCTGTATGTTTTCTGTAATAGCACATAAATAATTGCAAAAGAAGCATTATTAATATACTGTAATGGGTTGGATCCTCTTTAGCCTCTAAACACTGAAGTTCAATCCCATAGAAACTTACAGGAGTTAAATTAACCATTGTGACTAATTTTTCCCATGTATTACAATAGAATTAAACCATGACAAATTTAGTCAGATCCCACCCAATGTATTTTTGGGAGTTATTCATTTCTATTCAGTTAAGTGACATGGCACTGCATACATATCTGCAATGTTTGTTTTCATATTGCACCTGTCATGGATTTTTTTGCAATTTGTCCTGTGATATTTCTACCAACATATCCTGGCATGATGTACATTGCTTTTAGGTAGTGCTGTCCATGAGCTGTTGAAAGAACATCCTCATGTGCTACCTATCTAAACTTATTTATTTATTTATTATTATTATTAAATTTCTATGACCGCCCATCTCCCCCTCAAGGAGGGACTCTGGGCGGTTCACAGCCATAACAATACCACTAAAATACAATAAAAACACAATAAAATACAAATACAATAAATATAAATTTAAACTAAAACCAAGTGACAGGTGGTTCGTGCTGTGATGCTGAACATATTTAAAATATTTGGGGAGGCTCTAAGAAATCAGCCATCCCCAAGCTTGACCACTTTCCCTCTTGCCCCAGGCAAGATCACAGAGCCAGGTTTTCAATTTTTTTCTGAAGTCCAGGAGTGAAGGGGTCTGTCTTATCTCTGGGGGAAGGATGTTCCGTAGGGCAGGTGCCGCTGCAGAGAAGGCTCGCCTCCGAGACCCCACTAGATGGAGCTCTTTCATAGAGGGGGTCCGCAGCATGCCCTCTCTGCAAGATCGGGTGGAACGGGATGATGTAATGGGGATGAGGCGGCCCCTCAGATAACCTGGGCCCGTGCCTTGTAGGACTTTAAAGGTAATGACCAACACCTTGAATTGGACCCGGAAGCAAACTGGCACCCAATGCAGCTCACGGAGCAGAGGTGTTATATGTGTCGATCTTGGTGCACTTAAAACTGCCCTTAAACTTAATCTCCAGCTTCACTGCCTGATCTTCCAAATTTCTTCTCATTTTTCCTCTGACCCACTAAAGACTCAAGCATGAGATCAACAGTCTTCGTTGGCATGCAGGGGAGTAAAACCTCATCCCCACCCCATTTTTGTTGATGGGCAAGTTGCCATGGTGCAAATGTACATCGGGGCGGGGGGGGGGGTGTTCTCCCTACTAGATCTTGCAGATGAGCGAGCATCATGAGTCCCTGAGATTTAACTTTCCAAGCATGGTAATCACATCTCAGTGGTATCACTGTTTTAGTCCCACTGCAGTAAAAAAAGGACAAGAAGTTGGAAATTCAGTGTATAACCAGTTTTGACTTGTGGAATGACTGGTTTTAATTACTATATACCCATTTCTTTCCTGAGGCATTATCTGAGGCAGTAATATCCTGTGAACCTGAGTATTACCTGAAGGTTACTTAGCAACCATGCTTTAATGAGTAAACGGTTGCTTGGTATGTGTGTATATGTGAGTGTGTGTGAGGTAGAGATGTGAGTAAATTTCCACTAGAGACTGCTTCGAAGAACCAAACTGCTTCTCTGTGTCTTCTCAGAACAGCGGGATTCCACTCTATTGCTGAAGCTGATAGAAAAGGAGAATAAAAGGAAGGTTTTTGTGATTAGTATGAGAGCAAAGTTAATATGGAATGGATCAACCTTCTCCAATCTGGTGCTCTTCAGATGGGATTCTACCTCTCAGAATTAGCTGGGGATTGGAGAGATATGGTCTTAATGAATTCGTAGACAGAAAGTTGGGGAAACCTTCCCCTGTGCTATTGGCTACCATAGAGAACCCAGAAAGTTTATGTACATTTAGCCAAACATTATTTCTTAGGCATTCTCAGCTGTGTTTTGAAGCAGCGTATTTTATAGTTGTACTAAAGTACTTGAGAAAAGTTTTTACATTATAATAAATTGTGGTTCATGACAAAATACAGTAATTTTTCAGCCCTGTGTTTCTTTATGAAACTATCTCAATCTTTGCTTAGTTAAATATCAAATAAAGAGTTGAAGCTCAGGGCCCATTGGAAATTTTCCTTTGTAATCTTAATGCAAAACATTGTTCACTTTTATATTCTTTATATGCATGTCTTCTTTGGTTAAATAAGCTCATCCTTGTGCAATCATTATTTTTAATTAAACTATTCACAAAGGTCATTATGAGGAGACCATGCAGCATTTTAATACTGCCAGCCATGTGCTGGGTTAACAGCTATCAGATGTGTGGGTGTCATCTTTTCTTAATGAGGATCAGTGTGCCATTTCATAATTTGGAACTAGAAGCCTTTATTGTTTTGCACTTTCTCCAAAGAGATCTGCATCTAGTGAGACATTTTTAACAGCTGAAATATCAGGTGAAACTTTTATCACAATACAACTTATAATGATAAATGATAATTCTGGGAATTATACTGGCCAGACATCTGGAATGCACCAAGTTGGGGAATGGTTCCTTACTGAAGACTGTGGTCAAGTGCCCATTCTATTTGATTACCCAAGTCTACTTGTCTTTTAAAGTTGCATTTGATTTCTTTATCCTTCTAAAGTGCCTTGTGAATTTTGTTTGAAAAAATACTTTAAAAAAAAATCAGATATATTTTTTATTAAGAATTTTGATTATAATAGTAAAATCTAATACAAACTAAACTTAAAGAAAAGAGAATAGAAAGGAGTAAAAAGTGCACGACAAAAGAAAAAAGAAAGAGAAAAACGAGAAAAGGAATATATAAAGAAGTGACTTCCAACCTTTATCACAAAAAGTATAAACAAACTGAGTGACTCTTCACTCCCTTTAAGGTTACAAACATTTATCTCTTCATCCCATATCCCATCTCTTATGTATAAACAAATCCATAAAACATCATCTTTTCAGTCCTGGTGCCAGCAGAAAGTCCATAAGGGGCTGCCAGAAGTAACAACGTATCTTCTTTTACCTTGATCAAATAAGCCAACTTTATATTCCTTCCTTTTACTTCTAACCATCTTAACCTTTAGTTCATTCAAATATTGTCATAGGATTTGATTTCTCTTCATTTCTTCTTTCTCCCATCACACAGAGTTTTTCAAGGCTTTAACAAGCCTCTTTTGTAAATCCAATAGGAAAAAAATATCCAGGTCACTCTCTTGGTTTGTCATTTGTATTTCCCTTTTAAACTTTAAAACCTTAGCCAGTTTCTTTTGTAGATCGAGTGAAATATCCTTTTCTAAGTCATTCTCTTGACCATTGTACATCTACTTTCGATACCATCTTTATCTTGTCAGATAAAATTTGTTCTACATCTGTCATTTCTTCAATAACATCTTTTGGACATAGTCTATCCATAGAAGCAGACATCATTACTGACATTGTTGATATTGTGGCTATTTTTTGATTCCATTCTTCAAAAGTCTCTTTCAGTATTTTTATTGTTATAATGATTTGCAGCATTTTACAGGCTTGTAAATCTTTCCTCTACCTAAAAAATTTAGTCTCAAGTGTCCAGTTTTTGAAATCATAAAATTGCTTATCTTTATTATGTCTTGTAAAAACCAAAACAGAATCTATTTCCCATGAGAAGCTGTTTGTTCTTTATAATTAATTCCAAAATCTTATTGTAAAAGTTTCAATATTCCAGTTCTATCTGGACCCTTAGTCCATTTACAACTTTCTAAGATCAAAATCTTATTTAGCTTTTTGCTGCTTATTTCAGATTTTTTCAATTCTTAAGCTTATGATTAAAACTTTCTTTCATTTAAGATTGAAGGTGTTTTCCAACTTGTCATTCTGAAGGTCTCTAATAGCTCGTTGTTGTAAACCGCCCAGAGTTCCCAGGTGTAGAGGAGATGGGCGGTGCTACAAATTTAAAAAATAAATAAATAAATAAATAAATAAATAAATAAATAAAAACAGTTAATGAGCAATTTCTGAAAGTGATTAGAAAGTGAGGTTTGCAAACCTAGTTTCCTTTAAAAGTCTCCACTGCTCAAACCCACAGAAAACTGCTGTCCTGTGGTCTCTTCATATTTTTAAAATCCTACTGAAATAATTAAGGTTTACTTTCCAAACCTACCTCCTAATTGTTTCACATCTGGTGAAAAGGTTTTGTTTTCTGAATTTTCAGTCTGGAAAATGTGGGTCATGTTTTTTTCAGGTTTAGGGGCCCCTGGAAATGATATTACCTGCTTCTACCACTTCTTTACCAATATGAGCACTGCAATTTGCTTGGTTTCCCCTTTGGGCCCTGTATTGCCAAGAGTCCAAGCAGTGATCAGGTGCTCAGGCAATTGGTTCTTTTAGATCCAGAGATAATAACACACCAGTGGATAAAGAAACTTAAAGCTTTATTAGAAACTTAAGCAAACAAAGGAAAACAGAAACACAGTTTAAACAGATTACACAAAGCATAACAAGCATAGCATACAGAAAGAAATACATACATACCAAACAAGGTGATGCCTTTATTCTCTTGTTGCTACCGGGAACTTGACTAAGATAGCAGAGAATAACCCCAAAAGGAATGGTTGTTGAGTCCCACAGCACCCAGCGTCCTGAGCCTGTATCAAAGTTCCCAAACTCAAAAGACAATCCCAAGGTTTTTATCAAAGCCTGGCTCCCAAACTCCATGACCAAATTTCTATGGCACTGAAGCTGCATAGCCTGACCTTGACTGGGATTCATACTGGGGCCTGGCACCTGTCCATGACATCATTCCCAGAGCCTGGGAAGCCATCAGATAAGCCAGTGCCCAAGCATAAACAATTTCTTATTATCCCCCCCCCATTCCAAGCCACTAGAAGGACAGCTGGAGGAGTGAACTTATGCTTAAACTTAACAAGCTCGGGGTTTTCTCGCCCCCACTTCCAACAAAGATATGTTCTGGAGGGCTGTTGGAGGAGTGGGCGTATGCTTCTTCTCTCCCCCCTCCCATGCCAAGCAGAAATAAAAACAAGCCAATTAAACATCAGTATAACTCAAAATAAACTCTAATCTCCTAGGTATGGGGGGAGGAAAATCAAAACATGCCACCTAACTCCTTGAAATACAGTGGTCTTCCGCAGGTTGCCACTACAGGCCCATACTCCACCACTGTGTGGAAGGAGAGCATGGCAAAAGAAGGCCATGCCTCCTTCCTCTTGTTTCTGTTGACACATTTGAAAAGGTAACACTGCAAGGAGGAACACAAGGGGAAAGAAAGTCAAGGCAAATTTGGTATCCCTCCCAAATTTCTTTTCAGCAAGTATCTCATGATAACATGGTACATTACTGCCAGCAGAAAATCAAATGAAGAAATGCATAATTCAATTCAATTCAATTCAATTCAATTCAATTCAATTCAATTCAATTCAATTCAATTCAATTCAATTCAATTCAATTCAATTCAATTCAATTCAATTCACCTAGGGCCCTGAATGTGTGGCTGAGGCCATATCTTGGTTGTGTTACTTGTTGTTGATTGTTTTTTTCCTTGGGTGCTATATATATATGCCATTATTGCAAGGGAGCTGAGACGTTTTAATATTGATATAGCAGCACTCCAAGAAACTCGAAGAGCAGGAGAAGGACAGTTGAAGGAAGAAAAAGGAGGTTATACCTTCTTTTGGAAAGGACTGCCTGAACAAGAACGACGAATACATGGGGTAAGCTTTGCTATCAAAAACGACCTTGTGAAGCTCTTGTCAGAAGTTCCCACTGGGATTAACGAACGACTCTCAACTCTCCAAATAAAACTCGCCAAAAACCAACAGGCAACTATCCTAAGTGCTTACACACCAACACTAGATGCAGATGAGGATATCAAGGAAAAATGTTATACCCAGCTGGACACCATCTTATCAGAGATACCAAAGGAGGATAAAATTATCCTCCTGGGCGATTTCAATGCAAGAGTTGGGTGTGACTTTGATTTGTGGCCAGGGATCATTGGGAAAGAAGGAGTTGACAACAGCAACACGAATGGAATCTTACTTCTGACTAAATGTGCAGAGCATAACCATGTCATTACTAACACACTCTTTCGCCAGAAAAATACATTTAAAACATCATGGAAGCACCCACGGTCAAAGCACTGGCATCTTTTAGATTATGTAATTGTCCGTGCTAGAGATCGCCGTGATGTACTTCTCACCAGTGCCATGACGAGTGCTGATGACTGCTGGACAGACCATTGATTAATTCGATCCACGATGGCCATAAAGATTGTCCCTCATCGTAGGCTCCAAGGAAGAAAACCAAGGCGTAAAATGAATACA
Source organism: Charina bottae (assembly GCA_023362775.1). Taxonomy (NCBI): domain Eukaryota; kingdom Metazoa; phylum Chordata; class Lepidosauria; order Squamata; family Charinaidae; genus Charina; species Charina bottae. Next base: position 3,199,039 of record JALMGJ010000044.1, on the reverse strand, counting down.
CTGGCCCTTCAAGATTCTATTAAACGAGCTTGCTTTCAATCAACTCTCAAGGAACATCTGCCTATGGAACTTCCTGAAAATGTTGAGGAACACTGGATTAAATTGAAGACTTCTATTATCTCAGCCTGTGAACAAACTATCAGATACCAAACTAAGAGACATCAGGACTGGTTTGATGAGAACGATAGTGAGATTGAACATATTATTGACAAGAAAAGGAAAGCCTTCCGGATATGGCAAAAAGATATTAAATGTGCCGTTAAGAAAAAAATCTACGCCAGTGCAAAGGCAGAAGTCCAAAGAAGAACTAGAGAACTTAAGAACATATGGTGGATAAAAAAAGCCCAAGAAACCCAACATTTTGCAGATGCTCATGATGCACGGGGCTTTTTTAATGCCATAAAGGCCATCTATGGACCAACCAACCATGGTACAAATCCCTTACGCTCAGTAGATGGTGTTAAACTTCTAAAGGACAAAGTGTCTATTGCACTGCACTGGAAAGAGCATTACTACAATCTCCTTAATCATCACTCTACTGTGGCTGATGAAGTCGTCTTGCAAATCCCGCAAAAACAAATAAGAGATGAGCTTGCAGTACCCCCTAGTTTGGAGGAAGTCAGTAAAGCCACTAAACAAATGAAAAATAACAAAGCTATTGGACCTGATGGGATTCCTGCTGAAGTCTTTAAAGAAGACGGGCCTGAATTTACACAACAACTTCATAAGCTCATCAAAAAAATCTGGATGAGGGAGGAGATTCCAGCAGACTTTAGGGATGCCATAATTATCACTCTCTTTAAAAAGGGTGATAGAACAGACTGTGGAAACTATCGAGGCATCTCCCTTCTAGCCACAGCAGGCAAAATCCTGGCAAAGATCATTGCAAACCGTCTCCTATCTGTATCAGAAGACATCCTCCCTGAAATGCAAAATGGCTTCCGCCCTTCCAGAGGAACAGTGGATATGATCTTCAATGCACGACAGCTTCAAGAAAAATGCAAGGAGCAAAACCGCCCTCTGTACATGGCGTTTATTGATCTGACTAAAGCTTTTGATACTGTAAATCATACTGCTCTCTGGACCATCCTTCTGAAAATCGGTTGCCCTGATAAATTTGTGAACATCTTGCAGCTACTCCATGACGACATGATGGCAACAATCCTGAATAACAATGGCTCTCAAAGCAATCCATTTAAAGTGGAATCCGGTGTTAAACAGGGATGTGTTATTGCTCCAACATTATTCGCTATCTTCATCGCTATGATTATACACCTTGTTGAAGAGAAACTTCCTACTGGTGTAGAAATTATATATCGAACAGATGGAAAGCTTTTTAATCTTAGTAGGCTGAAAGCAAAAAATAAGGTAATTACAACTTCTGTTATAGAACTTCAATATGCTGATGATAACGTAGTCTGTGCACACTCCGAGGAAGATCTTCAAACTATCCTAAACATCTTTGCAGAAGCATATGAAAAGCTCGGCCTCTCGATTAACATTAAAAAAACCAAAGTGATTTACCAGCAAGTTCGAACCAATCCCTCTGCAGCGCCATCAATCCAGCTTAAAGGTGTGTCACTAGAAAATGTCGACCACTTTTCTTATCTCGGCAGCCATCTATCTACAAAAGCCGACATCGACGCTGAAATTCAGCATCGCCTGAGCTCTGCGAGTGTAGCTTTCTCCCGAATGAAGCGTAGAGTGTTTGAGGATCGGGACATTCGCAGGGAGACCAAAATGCTTGTTTACAAAGCCATTGTACTACCAACCCTTCTGTACGCCTGTGAAACATGGACCCTCTATAAACGCCACCTCCAACTTCTTGAAAGATTCCATCAACGCTGCCTCCGAAAAATTCTGCAAATTACTTGGGAAGATAGGCAGATTAATGTTAGCGTATTAGAAGAAGCGAAAACCACCAGCATTGAAACAATGATCATCCAACATCAACTTCGCTGGACCGGTCATGTTGTTCGAATACCTGACCATCGTCTTCCAAAGCAGCTACTTTACTCCCAACTTAAGAATAGAAAACGGAATATTGGTGGACAGCAAAAGAGATTCAAAGATACTCTCAAAGCTAATTTTAAAAAATGTAATATCAGCATTGAGAACTGGGAAGCCCTAACTCATGAGCGTTTCAACTGGAGGTCAGCCTTTATTAATGGCGCTATGGACTTTGAAGAAGCACGAGTACAGGGCAAAAGGGAGAAAAGAGCTAAAAGGAAGGCACGTCAGGCAAACCCTCATCATGACCGTCTCCCACCCGGAAACCTGTGCCTTCATTGTGGGAGGTTGTGCAGATCCAGAATTGGCCTTTATAGCCACTTACGGATCCACTGTTAAAATTTTACCTTTGGAAGACAATCTTACTCGGCTACGAGTGATCGCCAAATATATATACATATACATATACATATACATATACATATACATATACATATACATATACATATACATATACATATACATATACATATACACACACACACACACACACACACACACACATACACATACACATACACACATACATACATACGCATACATACATAATACATACATACATACATACATACATATTATTTATAATTTTGTAATGTACTTTTTATCTTGTTTTTAAATATTGTTAGCTGCCCAGAGTCATGAGTTTGAGATGAATGTCCATACAAATTGAATGAATGAATGAATGAATGAATGAATGAATGAATGAATGAATGAGTTGCACAGCAAAAAGGCAACAGAGCTCTTGTATCTGCCAGCACTTTCTACCTTGTAATGGGAAAATGTCTGTTTCTATTGACATTAAAGAGTTATAGAAAGTATTCTATGAGCATTCTATAGAGCACACATCTGGTTTGGGATTAGATTGTATCACTGCAGTTTTGCAATCACTGTCCATGTAATTGCATCTAGAAGGCCAGAAATTGTTGCATTCAGATAACTTAACTCAGGACTGGTTGAAATATCTGAGATTTTCCATAATTTTCCCATGATTATAAAATGTTTCTCCAAATATCAGAAGGGCTCTTCTCTTTTGTTAGAAAGCTTGCTGACCCAGGGGCTGGACAGAGAAAGTGATAAACTGAAAAACAGCATACAGATTGTTTTGCTTTTCTTTAATTCCTGGTGATATAATACAAGGTGACAATAAAGTTACTTGGAAATTTGCAAGTCTGCCTTCCTTTGCAGAGCACTGATTAAAACTGAAGGACATTTGTGTGTGATAATTTTTACTTTGCAGATATTTAAATGAACACATTCATAATAAGCTTTCTCGGTGGGGATGCTTCTACATAGCAGTTGGTACATACACATCTAGTTCATTGGATGGGAACCAGTATTACACAAGCAAATTTCTACTCAAGGAGAACCACAAACAGTTGGCCACCTCCTATCCCATGAGCAGAAAATATTTGTGGGTGATTTACACACTTTCCTGTCATGCACATAGTCAATCCAGGATAGATACAAAAGCTTGCAAAGAGTTTGTCTTTAATACAGTAAATTGTAAATCTGTCCCCACAATTTTCTCTGGCCTAAAATAATTGATATAGGTCTAACTAAGGAAAAGAGAAGATGATCAGAGCATTAGCATGTCATTGTTGAAAATCCAGACTGCATTCTGTGAGCAGTGATACATTTGTGGCTGCCATGAAAAAGAAGAGGTTCCACATCTGCATTTCTGCCATGTATGACTTCACTGGATCTGTGCTGATGTTCTTACTGTTGATACAGAGTTCATTTTGGTTGGGAACAGAACAAATGGGAGTTAAAAGTCCAATTATCTCCAGAGCGATAAGTTCTCTAAGCTCAATCTAAGCATTGAAATTTCCTCTATTCAAATGACTTGTCAAAGGGAAATGAATCTTAGGAAAGGGAATCTGGATTTAGTTCTCTTCCTGTCTCCTGGGGCATTAACTAACACCGTAGCTTTCTTATGCTACAGCAGGGGTAAGGAAGTCTCCAGATCTGTTGCTGCATAGAGAAAGTCTCTTATTCATGTATTAGAAAGTTGGAAGAAGAGGCTGTATGAAAAATGGCCATGCTTGTAGGCCCTGCTTTTTTGAGAGCTTTTGATTGTTTCATAACTTAGGGCACAAACATGGCATTTTCTACAAAATAATGTATTATTGTTAAACAGATAGCTAAATATACATGCCTGTTCTTCTCACAATATAAACCCAGTGGAGGTGGGGGATGGGGAAACAACACCAATACTTTCCCTGAGATTTAAGCCATTGGGTTTTTGTTAATGCAATGTGAGTAGCTTGTAAGAAAAGAAAATCACAATAAATTATACATTAAATCAAAGAAGCCTTTATATACAGTAGTTCTTTCACTAAGTCCTTGAGATTTAGTGCAGAAAGAGACAGCATATTTTGACATGTTATTGAAGGCCTTGTGCATGGAAACAGATTTTGTGGGATGTAATAGTCAAAGCCATTTGAATGAAGTGAGAGAGCTCTTTGTACATCAAAAGCTTTGAAATAATAAAGAACTGAAACATTTAAAAAAAATGTTGACAGCACATCACTTGCTTAAAGTCTGCCACTGTGATTGCTAGAAGTCAATGTTTTAATGCATTTCCAAAAGAAATTCTTAAATATATTAACATTAATGATAACCTACAAGTGGAAACTTGTGATTCTTGAATTATTGCTAAATTACATCTCTGACCAATCTTGATTGTTATCCATGTTGGTTGGAGGTTGTATGTCAGGAATATCTGGAAGGTAAAATACTTCTTTCACAATGAATTGATCTTTCAATAAAATTTATTATTTAAGTGAGCATATGCTGCAGTGAAAATGTACTCACCAAAATGCTTTAGAAGCAGGCTGCTTTTACCAATCATTTGAACTGTTCATTAAATAAAAGTTGATGGTATACAATGTTCTAATTCTAGAGAAAATAGATCCCCTATTACCATCCCACTCCTATTTCATTTATTGAGTACTATTTTGATATTTGCTGCAATAAAGATAAATTATATTTCAGCTGTTCAAACACTTAGGATAATGTTCCTGTTTAGTTCCAGATAGGTTTAATTATTTAGGTTTTTTAGTGGATTATGCATTAGAAATACTCATATAAACTGAACTGTCAGGGAAAAAAAATAGGTGCCTTTGTGACATTAAGCCATTTCTGGAACAAGAAAGGAAAACTGGTGGGTGTCAGAAATATGGGTCCCCCCCAAGGCTATATAAGAGGAAAAATTCCCCACTTCTCTGTAAGGCTGCAAAGAGATTGCCTTATTCTGACTCTTCTGAATCAACCTTCGTATTCTACATTTTTTTGAGGAATAGTAATTAGTGCAATGGCATAAACAATTCTTTTTTGTAGGGTAGTTGTGCACTCTTTTTCCCAAGCTTCACTTATTTCTAATTATCTCAGCCATTTCATTTCTATTCAGGCTCATCTTATCACACCTGATTCCTTCTTAGTCGGCCCAAATTACCATTACATTCACTCTTGCAACATATATTGTGAATCACCTCTCAATGAACCTTAGCAACTACATTCTAAATGTTGAATGTTGATAGAGCCAAGTTTCATGTCTGGCCTTTATGGACTTTACTGTCTAGCTCCTTGGCCTGCTTTACAGCTCTTCCGCATGTTCCTTGAACCTCCATTTGTCTCTACTTTTTCTGAGCAGCTAAATCATGCGGCTTCCATCTATTCCCAGTGCTATAAAAACACACCCCAATTACACTAGTTCTTTTGTAGATATTATGTAGCCCTCTTATACCAGTTATCTTGTTGTGAAATATATTACTGACACTGAAATAATAACAACAACAATATAATAAGCAGAACTAAGAAGTTTGAAAGTATTGAAGATTATTATTATCATTAGTATTTTAAAAGTGATAATAGCTTGCTAACTGTCATAGCTTTGTGTGAACAGTTGGAAGTGAGTAGGTTGAACTGGTTCTCATTGCTCCCACCCATTCGTAACTGAAGACCAAGATCCACTGAGATTCTGCAGGTGAATATAGTCCTTGCTCTTTAATGTCTGGATATGGAAGGGTTGACTCCCTACCACTCAATCATCTGGGCATCAGCTCTTCAGATACAGAGTCTGAGAGTATTTCCACATGGCACCATTTTTATTCCCTAACTCCTCTAAAGAGTTTTGAAACTGGCCAGGTGATGATCTTGCTGATCTCAGAATGCCAGAACAGGAGGAACCATCTGAGTTATATCAGGGCTGCATCATATCAACCAATAGGAGAATGCAAAAATCATTGTTCAGTCAATGCTCTGGCCACTGAACCATAACAGATTCTTGAGTAACCCAATCCCCCCCACATACTTTAGATAGAAAAGCAGGAATGCTTGCTTCCTCATATTTTCAATATACTGTACATTGTTTTCATTTGGCTTCTTTCTTAAAAAAAAAAAGACACCCCCCCAATTGAGCTGTAAGTACAAGGAAAAGCCACCCTACAACAAAAGAGAGCTTAAGCAGCAGGATTAGACAAGAATTTCTGCAAATGGGAAAATGGCCAATCAGCGCAGCACTGTCAATGCTAATCACAAAATGTAGGTTTTCTAATTTGAGCTGCATTGCACCGGAGCTCAAGAAAATCAGCTCAGCTGCCCAAGGAGAAAAATGTTGAGGGAACACAATGGCATGACCTCAATGGCAGATCAGTGCAAAGGCCACAGGTGGGAAGGCCCGAAGACCGTCCAAACTTCACCCCTGATGTCCAGCTCCTGGTAAGAGAAAACAAGATTCTCCCAAAGACCTCCGTAATCAGATTGGTTGAACACGCAAATGGATTAGGTTACAGACATGTTGAAGACTGGATACTTGCACATGTAGAATCCAGTTTATCTCTGAGTTGTAAGGGTGGGGCTTTATTGATTCTTTTGTTAACCACCTTTTGTTGAACAGAGATAGCTATCTGTTTCCCTGATAAAGCAGGAAGGTGCAGTTGTTCAAAGCCTGTTTGGCTTTCCAAACTGTCCTCCTCTTTCTGAGGTTTGCAAGAGGGCCACTACTTCTGTCTCCTTGCCTTGAGTTAGAGTCTACCATTGCATTTTGTGACTAGCTCCCTTATTGTGGGTTGTATCCATGAAGGTTGGCATAGAGACTGTATTTAAATAAATGTTTAACCCCTCTATTCTCAAGCAAACTACAGGGAGCTTCACAGAAAGCCCCTTTCTTCTTTAATGTCTTTTTCTAAGAACTCTGGCATGGCAATGTTTGGATGTTAAAATGCTATGGAAAACTCTTGGGGAAGGTATTGTCTTGAAATTTTTTTCGCCAATATTATGGGGATTGATATTTTTCCCCCTTGATTTGAAATTGGAGGGAAATGGGCAGGGGATTAAAATCTAGGCTGCCACTTTTTCTTTTCTTTGCAGAGTAGGACACATCATTTGTGTTATGAACTATCTGAATGTTCTTGAGAGTATTTAAGCATGCCAAAAACGTATAAATACAATAAGATTCTGCACACGCTACTCTTTCTTTGAGTATTTAGGTCTTTGGGCTAACCTGTGATTTATCATCTATGAAAGGAGACCTTCAGTGGGTAGTGGTAGCGAATTAAGAATACAGGTAGTCCTCACTTAACAACTGTTAATTTAATGACAGTCTGAAGTTACGACAGCCTCAGAAAAAGTGCTTTACAACCTGTACTCACACTTATAACCATCGCAAACTGTCGCACCACCCTGCGGTTACATGATTGCAATTTGGGCACTTGGCAGCCAGCTTGCATTTATGACCAGTTGCAGCATCCTGCGGTCATATGATTGCGATTTGTGACCTTTTTTGCTGGTTTCTGGCAAAAAATGTCCATTGGGGAAGCTGGATTCACTTAACGATCACGGTGATTTGCTTAACAACCTGTGATTTGCTTAATGACCATCTTAAAAATGGTTGTAAAATTAGGTCCGGTCACGTGCTGACTCACTTAACCACACCGCTTAACAACCAATTTTCCAGTCCTGGTTGTGCTCATTAAGTGAGGACTACCTGTATCACTTGGTGGAAAGAAAAGAACACAGAAGGGATGGGTGAGGACTGGAGCAAAGGATGTACAGTTTGGGCAGAGTTTGGCAAAAGGCTTTATCATCAGCTAAAGGCTTGTATGGAAATAAACATGCACTGACATTATATAATTGTTGATGCTGTTGGCACATGCTCACAGATTTAAGTATGAATAAATAGGCAGAAGATCAGTGTACAATGAGGTAGAGCAAGGCTTTATGAAAAGTGTATAAATAATATAAGATGTTTAAAATCTAAATCTAATTATACTAAATTGTATATTGATGCTAAATTGTATGAACTCATTCATTAGGATTCATACATTGTTCTGCAGAACTTGGCGTTCTGGTTTCCTACCCTCGGTTTTACCTGTTTTTCCTTGATTAATCCCAGGGAGGCTGTGGGACTTTTAAATAAGTCCCTGGAGGCAGTTTTGGGATACAGAAGAGCGAATGAGCTTAGTGTAGTAAAAAAGCAGAAACACTGTGAGCGGAGAAAGCTGCACATCAGGGATGTGCTCCTACTGAAAGATCAAGTTCATAAGTTAAGAGGTGTTTTCAAATTCAATCCTTGTGGCTTGAGTAGCTAGGAGTGTCTTTTATTAATTTTAGCTATGACCCTCCCTTAGGAAAATGGCCTTGTCGCAGTTAAAAATGAACTAGTGACACCTAGACTGAATTGCTCTAATGCGCTACCCATGAAACTTCAACTGATGAGGAATCTAACCTCTACGGTACACTATTGTACTGGAGGCCAGTGTACTGCCAGACTCAGTTCAATGGGCAAAATGAGGACATATAGGATAATGAATGGTTCTCCAATGGATATATTAATTTGGGAGTATTCCTATGTTATATACACTCAGAAAGAATTATATTGTAAATCTAAGGGGTATTGTTAAAATGAAGGCATGGTAGGAGGATATCATCTAATTAATTTTTGATGCAAGGTATCAAGGGCTGATAGAGATTAATATGATTTTTAAAAGGATTAGTTATTAATGAACATCTCCAATTACATTAGATGGGATTTAGAACAACAGCAGGGAAATATCCTGCATTGTACAGAGTATTTGGTTTGGGGAACGGTTGGCTCTGGGGAGAAAAATGATTGGTTTGAATATGGAAGTTGAGATACAATTGCTAGAAGATCTGTTTTGTGCCATCTGATATCATTAGGAAAATTATAAGCAGTACTGTACCTGCATCCATAGTAAGAATTTTTGATGCTCTTCTTTCAGTTGGTTCATAGTGCTTACTGCTTGTTTACTTTTTCCCGTAAATTGCCCAAAGAATTTTTATAAGAGGTTATATTTTCCTTTAAAAATAAGCATTCCTTGCATGAATCATGAACAGCAGCCAGATAGGTTTATGAAATAGATATATCATATCCAGAACAGTTTTTAACTGTTTTTAATTGGTTTTAATGGTTGAATTATGTTGATTGTTTAGTTTGTGTTTTAACTGTGTACACCACACAGAGTTACATGCAAGAGATGGGCAGCTACATAAATGCAATGAATGAATGAATGAATGAATGAATGAATGAATGAATGAATTTCAGGGGAGTATGGGGAGAGGATAGGATCTGAATGGGGAGAGGATGGAATCTATGCCAGTGCCAAAGTTGGCCAAAACTGGAAATTTGAATATACAAGCAACAGTTGTTTCCCTCCATTTGTCTTATGACTTGGAAACTTTGAATCACAACTCCACTGTTTTTAGTAATGAGCGGTACACCTTCACAATATCATGTACCCTTAAAGGGAGAACTGTTGTTTTGTTTTCTTTGGTAAGAACTCAAGAGTTGTTTACCTCTTGGAGTTTGGTAGACTGAATCTTTTTCACAATTTCCATATAAAATATGATATGCCCTGAGTTACACTGGGTCCCAGTGTAACGTGGATGTTGAGTCCCTGTTTGGTATATTTTGTGACGTGTTTGGAATTTGTGTCCAGACAGGTATACTCTTCTATTTACTTTTTAAAAACAATTATTTATAGTGTAAGCTCCCCAGAGTTGCTCTGGAGTCAGGCGGAATCAAATCAAATCAAATCAAATCAAATCAAATCAAATCAAATCAAATCAAATCAAATCAAATCAAATCAAATCAAATCAAATCAAATCAAATCGTAAGTAAGTAAACTGAGCTTTTAAGTGTTCATAGAGAGGGCAACTGTACTTTGAAAAATAATGATATAAGTTACAGTTATTTACAGATATCTATTAAAAGCAAAGATAGAGCACCTTGTTCCTTGATTCAGCAGCATTTTAAGTTTTATTTAAATTCAAGGATAGATTCCTTTTGACTAGTAGTGGGAGAAGGCAGTTTTGAACAGACCTCAAGCACTGCATTTGTTTGATAGCTAATCTACTCTATTAGAAGTGTCAATGAAAAAACTGCAGTTAATGAAAGCTTATGTAGTTCAAATTCTGGAGGAAACCATTCAAACAAAAGCTAATGAATAAGGTATTAAAGAATTGGCTTTCAACCCAATTAATCATTAGAAATAGAATATCTAGGAAAGCATGGCTAAAATTATGAGTACTAGAAAAATCAAGCATAGATATTATACGACTTTTCCCATACATTTAATTAAACCTGAAGTGAGCCTCTCTACAGGTGGGAAACGAAGGCTAGGCACTTTATCTCAGTAGGCTTGTAAATGTAATTTATTCTATGGTACAAATCCACCTTTGAGTCATATATGAAAATGACCTGCACATTTTGGTGGAGTATTAATAATGTACAAGTGACACACAGGGTTTGCTTTAGGACTTACTCAAATTTATAGTCTCCTGATTACTCCTGACATTTTGCCCACCGTGTCTCTTGCTTAGTTCCTCATTTCTTTCATTTGTGTAAAGGTTAGAATAAGGAATATGAAGAAAGGAAAGATGCAAGGAGGGCATAAGCTCAGGCAAAGCAAAAAAGGCCAGATGAAACAATTAGCTTCAAAACACATTTTCCACACTGAGGGCTACCACCCACAGGGAAAATCCTCCATCTATGGTCTGACACAACCAACCAAAAAATCCAGTGCTCTGCAAACCCTGGAAACCAGCTTCTCTTCTGTCCCTCTGCTTCTTCTGGGCAAGAAAGCTGTTTCTGGTGCATCTCTTGAAGAACATCCAGAAGCTTCAGCTGGTGTAAAATGCAGCAGTGCGGGCAGTTATAGGTGCAATTTGTTTAGCGCATGTGACACCTCTGCTCCGTGAGCTGCGTTGGTTGCCAGTATGCTTCTGGTTCAAATCAAGGTACTGGTAGTGACCTACAAAGCCCTTAATGACATGGGACAGGCTTACTTGTAGGACTGTTTCTCCCCACTTGCATCTATCTGTCCTGTGAGATCAAACAGGAATGGAATGCTTTGGGTCCCATCTGCTAGAGAGTGTCATCTCATGGGTCTCTGGAGGAGAGCCATTTCTGTTGTGGCACCCACCCTCTGGAACATCATTCCCCCAGAGATTAGACTTGCTCTGACCCTACTGGCTTTCCATAAGGCCTTAAAATCCTGGCTTTGTTTGCCTAGCTTGGGGCCCGGGTTGTGCGGTTCAGCTGTATCTTGGTTACGTTGATGGTGTTGGTTGGTTTTATCTCAGCTCCTATATTGTTAGTTATTCTTTATTATGACGTCTTTATCTTGTTTTTATTTTCTGTTAGCTGCCCAGAGTCATGTTTGAGATGTGTGGCCATATAAATTGAATCAATCAATCAATCAATCAATCAATCAATCAAAATAAATCTCTCCCTTTCTCATACCAGAGGCTGACTACCACTTAGCATCTCACTGCTCAGGGAGATTGACTATCTTCTGAAAGTAGAGTTAATGAGTACAAAAGAGAGGAAAAGCAGGTTGGGTATATGCAGTGAGATAGATTGCAAATTACATGGGTAATAATATGTCAGGGCTCGCTGACTTGGCCCATCAAAAACCCCATGATCATCTGCGAAGGAATTCCTCTAAGCTGCAGAAAAGTCAGAGATAAGCCAAGGTGATAGATAAAAGATTTCCCTTTTGATTTTGTGTAACAAAAGTTAAATTTTACTTCAAATCCTGATGATAGGACACTATCCTTCACTCACCTGAGAACAAGGTAAGTTAGGGCAGGTAGATTTTTCCATACTTTCCATACCTCTTATCCAATTGATAAACAGCTTTGTAGGGAGTCACAAACAATGACAACCAAGAATATCAGATAAAAACTGAGCAAATAACATGGCTAATATCAATGTCTACAGGCAGCATTACCCCTATGAAAAGTAAAATATTACAGATTAAATGTCTGCTAGGAGAAGAAAAGCTGGCCTAGTGGCTAAACCTTATAGTGACAACATTAATTAGTGGCTTCCTTGAGAATTCACTGTGCAGAAGGAGGCCACTTCAAAGAAAGGTCTTTCCCCATTGACCATCTGTCACTTGTCTGAGGCATCCACCCCACAGGGGCTTTGATTAACAATCAATCAGGCCTTTAAAAGACTGCGAGAAGCCTGGAGGCAGAATGTACTTAGGAAACTCCACCTTCATTTTCTTTCACTGCATCCTATTTTTTTGGTCATTGAAATGAGAACCGTGCAGGGAAACACAAATATTGAAACAAGTCTTGAGGTTATCCTTTAATTGATTAGTTTTTCTGCCTTGAAGGAAATGTATCATTTCCCACGATTTGTTTTTTTTTAAATACTGAACTATATTTAGAGTATTTCTCCATTCTTGAATGGGGGCTGGAGCAATTGCCTCCATGGCCCCCACATTCTGAGAAGGAACAAAGGCCTACTTTGCCAAATAATAGGATTGGCCCTGAGAGAATTTTGGATTGGCTTGTAGGTCACATGCTTAATTTATTTCGATATTTTATATTTATTTCTGAGAGCTAGCAGGAAGCTCACTGGGTGTCTTTGAGTGAGTCACTCTTAGGCCTACGTTATGGACAAGCATCTTTGGGGAGGTTAAAAAAATCAAGATGGTGGACACAACTGTGTGATTGAAGTGAACAACAAATTCAGGTTTTGATGTTCTGGGTGTTGTTTGCGTACTATGATATCCTTTTCTAAATTAAAGCAATTAAATTGAAAGACGTTCCACCACATAATTAGCCTTGCATTCGTTATATGTGGCTTCCCCCCCCCCCCCAATTTTACAGTGTGGGTTGATGCGTGGCACCAATCAATGTGACTGACTACATCTCTCCAAGAATACCATCACTAAACAAAGCCTTCTTTTATCAGGCAAATGGGTTAAATAATGAAATCATTTATTTTTGTAGGAGAGAATAGAGTCACAAGAGTCTTTCTGATTGTCAGCCCTCCTTCTTGCCCTCCCCCCTTCTTTCTTTTATAGTAATGTATTTTTAAAAAATCACATGCATCCATTTGGAATGAAATGGAAATGCAATCGTTGAAATAGTAGATCAAAAGAAGGAGGAGCATTCCTTCCACTGCAGTAACATATACATGCTAGCATTCTCAGACCTTTATCTGGAGACTATGGGCTGTATTTTTTATCCTGCAAACAACAGACCTGTCAGTAACCTTGGAATCACAGGGAGGGTTTTGCATGAGGAAGTAAATAGCAGCTTCAGAGCAGGCATCGCTGCTGGCATTCTAGCAAGGAAAGAAATAATTAAACTTCCATTCCTTGTGGTTTCAATATTTCCCTAAAGGAGTTATTTAAATAACAAAACAAAAAAGTGGCCCATTAATTGCATTCTCACAAAGAATGTTATATCTGGTTTGGCCATGGATTTCTAAATCCTTCAGGACAGCATGAGATAGATACTTGTCCCATCGTGGTTTGTTATCTTCTCTTTTTCCCCCCTGTTGTTGAGCAGAATATGAGCCCTGCTTGTACCTGATATTAAGTGAAATTCAATAAAATCCAAAAGGAAACAATGGACCAAATTGGTGGTAAGCTGGGAATTTAAAAATGTGTTGCTTGCATGCAAAGCCTGACCCAATCACATTATAGAGGTGCCATTCTACCAAAATAAGGCAAGCAATTACAAGAGGTATTGTTTAATTCTCTTTATGCTTCATTTAAAGCTAATTTACATTTTCTGAGTTGCACTTCCATCAAAATCGCAACTGCATCCAATTATATCTAATTGTTACAAAAGTTTATTAGATGGAAATCCATCTCTTGCAGGCACAAGCTCAAAAAGGTTTCAGCGGATATAGGCCTGGTTAAGCACCAGGGTTTTGAGTCGGCCAGTGGCTTCCAACTGAAATTTCATTCGCCCTTCTGTGACAAACCACATGGGAGTTTTGATCATTTTGTTTAAGACTCCAAAATGGACAAAGTTCCCATCCTGAACCACACATATATCTGTCTATTTCCCACCTGGTGGTAGTAAGGTAAAGGTAAAGGTTCCCCCCGCACATTTGTGCAGTCGTGTCTGACTCTAGGGGCCGGTGCTCATCTCCGTTTGTTAGCCGAAGAGCCAGCGCTGTCCGAAGACACTTCCATGGACATGTGGCTGGCATGATGCACATGGAACGCTGTTACCTTCCCACCGAAGTGGTACCTATTCATCTGCTTGCATTTGCATGCTTTCAAATTGCTAAGTTGGCAAGAGCTGGGGCTAGTGCGGGAGCTCACTCCATCATGCGGGGGTAGGGATTCAAACCTCTGAACTTGCGATCTTCCGATCAACAAGCCTGGCGTCTTACCCGCTGAGCCACCACGCCCCTCCTGGTGGTAGTAAATTCCATCAAATTCCCTGCTGTAGGGCTTCAGCTGCCTCCTTATATTTCTTTCTACTTGCTACCTGCTGGATTAAATATGTATCAATAATAGAGCTAAACTCAAGTAGAATTCCTTTGAGAGCCGGCAGAGAGGAAAAGTGCAGAATTGTCCTCCCTCCCTCCTCTTTTCTTCCCAATGAAATACTCCTCTATATTGCACGAGTTATTTTACGGGGTTTATAGTGATTTGTTTATTTATTATTTATTTCACTGTAGAAATGTCTAAGGCCACGCAATCCTACAACAACTGCAGTTTTCTCTGTGACAGTTGGGGAGTGTTTTGCCATCTTTTTCTTCTGGGATGTTTTTTCCCAGTCTATCCTGTGGGATTTTTTGGTGATTTATCATCAAAGTACAAGGCAGTGGCTGTCCCCAAACACCCAATGGGCTTCCTATCAGCCCCAATCCTGCTTATCTTCCAAGCCCAAACAAGGTCAATTTCTGTTAATTGCAGAAAGAAAAAGAAAAATAAATAAATGCATTTACAAATTACATTATCAGTTGCCTATTCTGCCATTTATATTTACATATTTCATTCAGTGTATAGAAAATAAACTTTTACCAGTAAGTGTACTGGACTATACCAGATTATTGCTGCTAATGGTAGCTGCTTTCCATCTTCTTCTCTAAGAGAGCCATAGGCAACTCTTGACATATTGATGTGCATCTTACCCGCTGCTCCATTTGGTACACTAAGATGACAGAGCCCAAATCCTGCAAAATAGATGCATTTCAGGAGTGTAGTGTTTTTTATGGACGGTAGAAGGTGGGAATGGGAATGGCGGCTTCTGGAAATCCCATCCCAAACTTCCTGAAAGCAAAGAAATTAATGGGACACTCGGCCTTTCTGATGGTATTTCCATTTCACTAGATGGACTTCAGTAGCCCCCAATTCTTTAGAAATGGTCCACCCCTGCTGCACAAGGTGGGAGATTTTAACAGCCTTTGGTTTGCTTTTTTCTAAAATCATTTTCAGCCACATGATGTTTGTACTGTATTGACTAAGGACGTTTTGCTTCTCAATGGTTCTCTTGTTTGTCTTAAGGCCAACTTTCTGATTGGTTCAGGGCATCAGTCCAGTTTAGGAAATCAGTTCAAATCCTGAAACTGTTGGAGAAAAATCTGTAAGAAGGAACTCTTGAATGTCTATTCTATTTGCAACTTATGAATTTTCTCTTCCTTCTCATGATGAGGTTTGTTTTGTCTACCCAAGCAGGACCCTAGAATACTTAATTCTCCAAACACTTTATTATGGGTTTGCAAAGCCAGGTCAAACACACACAGAAACATTCAGCAACACTCCATGGGCAAGACTCCAATACTTGGGGAATAGGGTATATTTTTAATCAAGCAACAAGGAAATACAAGATTATAAATGTGATAGTTTATAAATTAATTATAAAAAGACAGTTTAAAATAGACCTGAACTGCTACATCGTACCTGGTAACTGGGCGTGGCTCAGCGGGTAAGACGCCAGGCTTGTCGATCAGAAGATTGCAAGTTCGGAGGTTCGAATCCCTAGCCCTGCGTGCGGAGTGAGCTCCTGCACTAGCCCCAGCTCTTGCCAACCTAGCAATTTGAAAGCATGCAAATGCAAGTAGATTAATAGGTACCACTTCGGTGGGTAGGTAACAGCGTTCCGTGCGCGTCATGCGGCCACATGACCATGGAAGCGTCTTTGGACAACGCTGGCTCTTCGGCTAACAAACGGAGATGAGCACCGGCCCCTAGAGTCGGACACGACTGCACAAATGTGCGGGGGGAACCTTTACCTTTACCTTACCTGGTAACTGTACCTGCTAAATGTTAAACCACAGCTTCAGCTAACTCTTGCTACTCTGACCATATTCCTCTTGAAGTCTAACCATAAATACAATATAGAAACTATTCTTATATACCTACTTGCTTCTAAAGTTAGCTAAATATTTGCTTAAAACATTTATTGATATTGAAATGGCTTAAATTCTTCCACAAAACCTGATGCTCTATGTGACCTCTCATTGAATGTTGGGTCATAGGTTGTTTTTCTAAACTTCCATCTTTACAGAAATAGGTCTTTTTGGTTTCCATACTAATGTCCCCATGCTTCTCTCAATCTGCACATTCCTTTACACAATAGTCCTCAGCAATTTTTCAAGCTACTCTCAATCTATCCGTGCACATCTTTGCCTCCAAACAGCTACAGACAACATAATATGAAGTTAGGAGAACAATCACAGCATCAAAATCGCATACAAAATACAGGGCTTTTCAAGACTTATTGCATGAAGCTTAAAAGTCATCTGGGGAGAGTCTTTTCATATCACAGCATCCATCCTCACAACCCTCACTTCCTGCATGGGGATACGTATCCTAAGACAAGGATGACTAAGCTGTGGCTCCTTACCTTATTCAGCCTTCAGACCTTCCTTTGGCTGTAGAATGTTGCATTATGATTGCCCAAGCTCAGCACTGCAGTTTTCGAAACTAGCAGTAGCTTAAAGCATCCCCTTCTCCCCCAAAAGAGAAAACCCCAGCCTGCCCAGTTGGGTGACACAGACTACCGGCTTTGCACCACCATCCTGCCTAATGCAGCCCTTGCCTCCCCCCACTGCCCTACCCACTAAGAGTGGGCCACAGCAGCGCTCTTATTTGTGCAGCTTTCCTTTATAGCGCTTGAAAACAGCTTCATGATTTCTGACGTGGACCGAAGTATACTAAGCCAGCGCTATTCATTCCCTATCTGGATAAGCAATAACGGCTGAAGTTGAAGGTCATAGGGTGAATCCCTTCCTAGTTGCGGGGCCCTTGTAGGCACGCAGATGAATATCATATAGGTGCCAATCAGAAACTTTCTTTTGTTTCTTGGCATTTCTGTAGTTTTGTAATCAATGACAGCTCTGTTGGAATATGTTTTAGGTTGTTATACACATTCTGGGCTAATAATTTATTCATGTTATTGTTTGATTTGGGTTTTTTTTACTGTTTTTTCAATGCTTTACATTTTTAGAAAAAAGTCCTTTTTTTAATCCACCCAATAATTTGTGTGCGTGCCTTCAAGTCAGTGTTGACTCCTGGCAACTGCCCGGACAAGTCCCTGCAGTGTTCTTGGCAAGGTTTTCGGAAGTGGTTTGCCATGGCCTCCTTCCCAGGGCTTAGAGAGAGATTGACTGGCCCAACGTCATCCAGATGACTTTGTCGCCTAAGGTAGGACTAGAACTCATATTCTTCCAGTTTCTAGCCTGGTGCCTTGGGCAGATTAGATTAGAATGCAAACAAACAAGCAAATAAAGCAAGCCTACATATCCTGCTTTTCAACCAAAATATATTGAGGGAGAAACTTGGATTTTCCACCATTTCCCCACATGAGCAGGGATTCTCTTCCTACAGGTAGACAGTGCTGTCTTGTTTCCTCTGGAAGCCAACTTTATTCTGCTTCATTATATAATGAATATATTACATGCAAAGATAAATAAAGGACAATACTTGTTTCTCATGCCTATGTTGTCTTTACATAAATGTGTTCCAGTCAAAACCCCTCTTTTGAATTAAAAATATTTTTTTCTGATGCAACTTCTTATAAAATATTCCAATTACTTTCTGATTAAAGTATAGAATGCCATTCATTTGAAAGGAGTTCTTATGAAAACAAGGATAATTTATTTAGATTTTTTTTCAAATACAGGATCATGTACTGTATGGATTAGCAGAGAAATAATGAATTTTATTCTCTTTCAATTCATTTTTTGTATAAGGGTGAACATTTGCCCTCCCTATCCCCATTAGGTGTATTGGGAATGTAGAGGGAGTCTATGCAAATTGTATCCCAAACTTTGGTAATATAAGAAACAGTACTCTTCAATCCAGAGCCATTTTTATGATTGCCATAGCTTACATTCAGTAATTATATATGTACTAGGGAAGTTGGAGGTTGATAGGTAATTATGGGTATGTCTCTGCATAAAGACATATGCAGAGAGCCAGTTTGGTGAAGTGGTTAAGGCATCAGGCTAGAAACTGGGAGACTGTGAGTTCTAGTCTTGCCCTATGCAAAAAGCCAACTGGGTGACCTTGGGCCAGTCACTTTCTCTCAGCCCTAGGAAGCAGGCAATGGCAGACCACTTCCAAAATCTTGCCAAGAAAATTGCAGGGACTTGTCCAGGCAGCCGCCAGGATTCAACACTGATTTGAAGGTACACTTATTTATTTATTTGTTTGTTTGTTTGTTTATTTGTTTATTTGTTTATTATTCAAATTTATCACTTCCCATCTCCCCCAACGGGGGACTCTGGGCGGTTTACAACAAAGTCAACCGTTAAAAACCTATAACCATACAATTACAACCCAACCAGTATAATAAATAGATAAAAATCCAAGGGATGGTAAATTCTCATATAAAAGGGGAGACACTATGGCACCAACCATATACACACACACTCAGCATAAATCTTGGTAGATTGATGAGGGCTTCTGTCCCCCAGTTGTCTAATACAGAGCAATAATTAAACATCAACTTCCTTCTGGGGTAGCTTAGATTCAGAGAAATGATGTTCCTTAATTCTCACCCACTTGAATTGCTGTTATACATCTGGCTTCAAATAGTAGATCTCAGTGCGCTAGTAAAAAACCAAATTAGATCCCACAAGCCAGATGTCTGCTCACCCTGGTTCACTCTGTGTTAGGTCATGTGCATGCTGTCAGTGATCTCGGGGACAGGATTACAAAAAGCTTCTCATGCCAGCGTCCCCAGCTGATTAAGGTGTTTGGAAGGAGTTATGAACTCCATTTTCACAAATCTACATCTTCCTTAAGGAAGTGGGAGTAGTCTTGTCACTCTTGGCTCCTATCCTAATTTTCCATGATGCACAGAAGCATTTAAACAAGTTATCTGCTTAATTGTTCTTAAGTTTGTGCAGTAGAGAATGGCAGAGAAAAAAAGTCTCTCTCTTTTAAAAGCCCCTTTCTGGCTGTTTAGTCCTTTGTTTCAAAGTTATGGTATCAAACCTACGTAAACCAGAAGTTCTCTTAAAGTTTATTTATTTATTATTTATTTAATTTAATTTATTTATTTAATTTATATAACCGCCCATCTCCCCCAACGGGGAACTCTGGGCGGTTTACAATAAATAAAATTAGATAAAAGCATAAAATATAAAATATGTAAACTAACAATTTATACAATTAATATATTATAAATAAAATAAAATAAAAATCCAAGTGGGAGATAGTATTAATAAAAGAAGGGCATTATAAAATTATGGGATTAACCACCCCCATGAGGAACTATCGTTTCCTCCCTCCCATGCCAGGCGGCAGAACCAGGTCTTCAGTTCTTTTCTAAAGGTCGGGAGGGAGGGGATCTGTCTCAACTCTGGGGGCAAGATGTTCCATAGTGTGGGTGCTGCTACAAAGAAGGCCCGCCTCCTAGCCCCCATCAGATGACATTCTTTAATTGATGGGGTTCGCAGCAGGCCCTCTCTGAACGATCGGGTGGGGCGGGTCGATAACCTGGAGACAAGATGGTCCTTTAGGTATTCTGGTCCCATGCCATGTAGGGCTTTAAAGGTGATAACCAACACCTTGAATTGTACCCGGAAGCAGACCGGCACCCAATGCAGCTCGCGGAGCAAAGGTGTTATATGTGCGAATCTTGGCGCACCTAAAATCGCCCGCGTGGCTGCATTCTGCACCAGCTGTAGCTTCCGGATAGTCTTCAAGGGTAGCCCCATGTAGAGCGCATTGCAATAATCTACATGGGAGATGACAAGAGTGTGAGTGACTGTTCGGAGGGCATCGCGATCCAGGAATGGGCGCAACTGGCGCACAAGCCGAAGCTGTGCAAAAGCCCTCCTAGCCACGACTGCCACCTGCTCTTCGAGCAGGAGTCGTGAGTCTAGAAGTCCCCCAAGTTGCGCACCGGTTCCGAATGGGGCAGTGCTACCCCATCGAGAGCCAAAGATGATAATTTCCTAGAAGACGCTAAGCCGTCAATCCACAGCCACTCGGTCTTGCCAGGGTTCAACTGAAGCCTGTTGTTCCCCATCCAGGCCCTCACAGCCCCCAGGCACTGGGATAGGGTGGTCACTGCATCACTTACTTCACCTGGGATGGAGATATACAGTTGAGTATCATCTGCATACTGATGATACCTCATCCCATGGTGTCGGATGACCTCGCCCAGCGGTTTCATGTAGATGTTAAATAGGAGAGGAGAGAGAACTGAACCCTGTGACACCCCACACAGGAGTGGTCGCGGGCTGGATCTCTCCTCCCCTATCACCACCGACTGGGAACGGCCCTGGAGGAAGGAGGTGAACCAGCACAAAACTACGCCGCCCACCCCCAACTCCCTAAGCCGTCCCAAAAGGATACCATGGTCGATGGTATCGAACGCCACTGAGAGATCTAAGAGAGCCAGGATGGATGCACTACCTCCATCCCGCTCCCGCCAGAGGTCATCCATAAGTGCGACCAATGCAGTCTCCGTCCCAAATCCCGGCCTGAAACCTGACTGGAAAGGGTCTAGATAATCCGCTTCATCCAGGGTCCTCTGAAGCTGCAACGCCACCACCTTCTCAACCACCTTTCCCAAAAAGGGAAGGTGGGAGACTGGACGAAAATTGTCCAGAATGGTAGGGTCCAGGGATGGCTTCTTGAGGAGGGGGTGCACCAACGCCTCCTTGAAGGTCGCCGGAAACACCCCCTCCAACAAGGATGTATTAATCATTGCCTGGACCCATCCACATGTCACTTCCCTGGCTGATTTTACTACCCAGGAAGGACAGGGATCTAACTGACATGTGGTGGAATTAACAGTTCGGAGGATCTTGTCCACTTCCTTAGGTCCAACAGGATCAAATTGTTCCCAGATAATAGGGCAAGACCATTCTCCCGGCAACTCCCCAGACTGCATTTCACGCATGGAGTCCAACTTAGACCGAATCCGAGTGATTTTATCCTGCAGATGCTCAGAAAATTCTTCCGCACGGCCCTGTAGGTGGGTGGTCAATTCCACCCTACCTAAGAGAGATTGAGTAATCTTAAACAGGGCCGTCGGACGGCATTCTGCGGATGCAATAAGCGCGGAGAAATATTCACGTTTCGCCGCTCTTACCGCCACAAGGTAGGCCTTAATAGCGGCTCTAGATTGTGTTCGGTCCGATTCCGCCTTCGTCTTTCTCCAGCGACGCTCTAGACGTCTCTTCACCCCCTTCAAGACCCTCAACTCCTCCGTATACCACGGGGAATGACAGGTCGAATGGGGTTGGAGAGGTCGCATCGGCGCGGTGCTGTCCAAGGCTCCGGCCGCCTCCCTATTCCAGGAAGCGGCCAGTGCCTCCGCTGGACCGTGCAGCAGATCATCGGGTATTACCCCCAGCTCCCTCTGAAACCTCATTGGGTCCATAATTCGCCGGGGGCGGACCAATCGAATAGGTCCTGCCTCCCTGCGGAGTGGGGCGGGTAAGAGAATCTTAGGGATATCAGGACGTGATCTGACCATGACAACGGGGATAGTTCTAACTTTCCCCTCAGGTCACTTTGCCATTGCTCAGACAAGAAAATCAAATCCGGAGTGAGTCCACTGTCTCGAGTTGGGTCCCAAATAATCTGGGCCAGGCCCATGGCTGCCATGGTAGTCATGAACTCCCGAGCCACTTCCGAGGCCCGTCCCAGGGACGGCAGATTAAAATCCCCCAGAACCATCAGCCTGGGGAACTCCACTGCCAACCCCGAGACAGCCTCCAGCAGCTCAGGCAGGGAGGTTGCTACGCAGCAGGGAGGCTGGTACAATAGCAACACTCCCAACTGTTCCCGGGCACCCAACTTGAAAAACAGGGTCTCACATCCGGCCACTTGTGGAGCAAGGCCCCTGAAAGCCACCAAAGACTCTCTGATAATAACTGCCACCCCTCCTCCCCTACCCCGGTATCTCGGCTGGTGCCACACCTGGAACCCAGCCGGGCACATTTCCGAGAGGGCTACCCCTCCCTCTGGGCCCAGCCAGGTCTCAGTAATACACGCCAGGTCAGCCCCTCTCTCCATGATTAATTCACTTATGAGAGGGGCCTTGTTATTTACTGACCTGGCGTTAAGCAGCAGCAGTCGAAAACCGGGGCCCTCAACGATCTGCTGTCCAGAACCTGGGGCTGAACTCAGAGGACCGGAACGTGCCACCGGTACTAAACACCGGGGGCGCCTTCCCCGGAAATGGCTTGTCCTCTGGTTCCCGTCATAATATCCCCTGCCCGTCACCACTTCGATCGACTTACCCTCCCCGTAGCCCCCAGAGTTTCCTAGCCCAGTTGCCTCCACTCCCGAGCCCCTGGAAAACCTGGATTTGGGCAAGGGAATTTCTATTTATGTAGAAATAGAAATAGAAATAGAAATAATAGAAATAGAAATAGAAATAATAGAAATAATAGAAATAGAAATAATAGAAATAGAAATACTTTTATATACAGTATAGTTTCTCCCTAGGTTTACCTTTCAAATTTACTTGCCAGTAATTTCCAAAATTCCTTGGTCTCATGCTGAAGTGCTGTCTTAAGGATTTTGTAAAAAGTAGCATTTTCTTTTCTCTGCCTGCATCTTCATCCACCCACATGCCGCACTCTGGGTAAAAAAAGAGACATTTTCTCCATCATTTATCACTCCTTTTCTCACGCATCCCATTGTCCTGATTTCTCTGTCAAACACAGAATGACAGTCTTTGCATCAAAAAAGTTTTGGATCATGTATTTAAAACATGTAGTATAAGTACACAGGGGCATGGTGGCTCAGCGGGTAAGACGCCAGGCTTGTCGATCCTAAGTTCACAAGTTCAGAGGTTCAAATCCCTAGCCCCACATGACGGAGTGAGCTCCCGCACTCACCCCAGCTCTTGCCAACCTAGCAATTCGAAAGCATGCAAATGCAAGTAGATGAATAGGTACCACTTCGGCGGGATGGTAACAGTGTTCCGTGTGCGTCATGCCGGCCACATGACCATGGAAGTGTCTTCGGACAACGCTGGCTCTTCGGCTAACAAACGGAGATGAGCACCGGCCCCTAGAGTCGGACACAACTGCACAAATGTGCGGGGGGAACCTTTACCTTTACTTTATAAGTACACGGTGGAAAAAGATAAATTGCTCTCGTGTTTTTAACTACTGCTAACAGCCTTTATTCAATTCTTATCCTTAATAACATTTAATTTGGGACCTTGGACTAGGTTGCATTTTTTTTTAAAAAAAATAGCCAAGTAACTAAATACCAGGTGACTTTTTCAGGGATATGCTGTAACTGAGAGGGATGTCTGCAAGCTGTGGTAAAAAGTAATCAAGATGGTGTCCACAATGGTGTGATTGAAGCACCATCCTTTTTTATGTGCATTGCACATGTGACACACATAAAAAACCAGGCAGAGCTTCAATTGCACTGTTGTGGTTGCGTTCTTGACTTTTTTTTAACCACACCCTGCCGCAATGACTGGCTAGGAACTGAAGACAAGAGTAGCGCTGGGCTGACTGGATCCTGAATGCCACAGTCCACTGCTTGTCAGCTGGAGGAAGTTCTCGGTGTTAGGAAATCCTCCATGTTACAAAGATGGCAGTGATAAGATAACTCATAAGATACCGCTAGAGAAGAGAAAGGGGAATTATACATTTACACAACTCTGCCTGCTAGGGACTGGAGATTTAGCTGTTAGTTGCTTTCCTCCTGATTAAAAAAGTATATTTTGGGGTTACTATTAGCTTAGTTCTAGCAAGCAGGGAATGGTACAGCTTTAAATAAGGGAAATGAGTTTTAGCTTGACTAAATCTCAGAGGGCATGTGGCTGCATTTTTTTTTCAAATATGCCTCCTCTGCGCATTAGCCCACATGCCTTCCTTAACATTTGAATCAGCTTCTAATATAATGTCAAAAAAAATCCCTCTGCTCCACTAGAAAGCATGAGCTACATACCCATCTGTTCCTCCGCTGAAGGGAAGTCAGTGATGGTATGTCATTCCTTTTGTAGAAATGGTGGTGGAAATGTAAAAACCATATGAACAGCTTAGCTGTACAGCCATTCCTGCTGCTGGAAAAAATACAAGTACACTTTTGAGATTCACCAGCTCAATCTTATTATACTGTTCTGGAGCTTCTACAAGCTCCTGCTCTTTTGCTTAAATACTTTAAAAGACCATGGATTTGTTGGCTCTGCAACTAAATACCTCTCTAGGATTCAAGAGAGAGAGAAGCTGTACTTCTAAGCAAAGGTGATTTCCTTTCTAAACTTAACCTTTACAGTCTACAAATAAAGATAACTGAAAATTGTCATCCGATGAAATTGATGAAAGTTGTCATCCGAGAGTCCCTTGTGGCCTTCAGAGGCGCTGCTCCACAAGTGACCAGATTTTTCAAGTTGGGTTCACGAGAACAGTTGGGAGTGTTGCTGCTGTACCAGCCTCCCTGCTGCGTAGCAAACTCCCTGCCTGAGCTGCTCGAGGCTGTCTCGGGGTTGGCAGTGGAGTTTCCCAGACTTATGGTTCTGGGGGACTTCAATCTGCCTTCCCTAGGACGGTCCTCGGAGGTGGCCCAGGAGTTCATGGCTACCATGGCAGCTATGGGCCTGTCTCAGATTATTCGTGACCCGACTCGTGACAGTGGTCTCACTCCGGACTTAGTTTTCTTGTCCAAGCAGTGGCAATGTGATCTGAGGGGAGAGTTACATCTTTCCCCATTGTCATAGTCAGACCACGCCCTGGTGACCCTGAGACTCTCTTGTGCTGCCCCACTCTGCAGGGAGGCGGGACCCATTCGATTGGTCCACCCCCGGCGACTGATGGACCCAGTGAGGTTTCAGAAGGAGCTGGGGGTTATTCCCGAGGACTTGCTTCACGGTCCAGTGGAGGTCCTGGCTGCAGCCTGGAATAAGGCAGCGGCTGGAGCCCTGGACAAGATCGCGCCTATGCGACCTCTCCGGCCCTGCTCGGCCCATCACTCTCCGTGGTTTACGGAGGAGTTGAGGGCTTTGAAAAGGGTTAAGAGATGTCTAGAGCACTGCTGGAGAAAGACGAAGACTGCATCTGACCGAACACAATCTAGAGCCGCAGTTAAGGCCTACCTTGTGGCGGTAAGAGCGGCGAAACGTGAATATTTCTCCGCTCTTATTGCAGCCGCAGAATGCCGCCCGACGGCCCTGTTTAAGATTACAAGATCGCTTTTGGGTCGGGAGCAAGGGGAGACCCATTTACAGGGCCGATCGTAAGAGTTTTCTGAGCATCTGCAGGGCAAAATCGCTCAGATTCATTCCAAGTTGGACTCCAAGCATGAGACAAGATCTGGGGAGATGCCAGAGGCTCATACTTACCATGTTATCTGGGAGCAGTTTGATCCTGTTGTGCCTGATGAAGTAGACAGGATCCTCAGGACTGTAAACGCCACCACATGCCAGCTTGACCCATGTCCCTCCTGGCTGGTGAAATCAGCTAGTGAGGTGACATGTGGCTGGGTCCTGGCAATTATAAATTCGTCCTTGAGTGAGGGGGTGTTCCCGGCTGCCTTTAAGGAGGTGCTGGTGCATCCCCTCCTCAAGAAACCATCTCTGGACCCTACCATCCTGGGAAACTTTCGCCCAGTCTCCCACCTTCCATTTTTGGGAAAGGTGGTTGAGAAGGTGGTGGCGTTGCAACTCCAGAGGATCCTGGAGGAAACGGATTATCTGGACCCCTTTCAGTCTGGTTTCAGGCCGGGATATGGGACGGAGACCGCATTGGTCACGCTTATGGATGATCTCTGGCGAGAGCGGGATGGAGGGAGTGCGTCCATCCTGGCTCTCTTAGATCTCTCAGCGGCTTTCGATACTGTCGACCACGGTATACTTTTGGGACGGCTCAGGGAGTTGGGGGTGGGCGGCGTAGTTTTGTGCTGGTTCGCCTCCTTCCTCCGGGGCTGTTCCCAGTCGGTGTTGATAGGGGAGGAGAGAGCTGACCCGCGACCCCTGTCTTGTGGGGTGCCGCAGGAGTCGGTTCTCTCTCCCCTCCTATTCAACATCTACACGAAGCCGCTGGGCGAGATCATCCGTCACCACGGGATGAGGTATCACCAATATGCTGATGATACCCAGTTATACATTTCCATCCCGGGTGAAATAGGTGATGCGGTCAATGCCTTATCTCAGTGTCTGGAGGCTGTGGGGGTCTGGATGGGGAAAAACAGGCTTCAACTGAACCCTGGTAAGATGGAGTGGCTGTGGATTGATGGCCCCCCTAGATCCGGGAAGTTGTCATCCTTGGTTCTGGGTGGGGTTGCACTACCTCACTCAGATCCAGTGCGGAATCTGGGGGTCCTCCTGGACTCGCGACTCCTGCTCGAAGAGCAGGTGGCAGTCGCGGCCAGGAGGGCCTTTGCACAACTTCGAATTGTGCGCCAGTTACGCCCTTTCCTGGATCGGGAGGCCCTCCGAACAGTCACTCACGCCCTTGTCATCTCCCGTATAGACTACTGTAATGCGCTCTACATGGGGCTACCCTTGAAGAGTATCCGGAAGCTTCAGCTGGTACAGAATGTGGTGGCGCGAGCAGTTATGGGTGCCATGAGATCGGCACATGTAACACCTCTGCTACGCGAGCTGCATTGGTTGCCAGTTTGCTTCCGGGTCCAATTTAAGGTGTTGGTGATTACCTTTAAAGCCCTACATGGCATAGGGCCAGGGTACCTGAGGGACCATCTCGTCCCGATAACATTGGCCTGCCCCACCCGTGCATGCAGGGAGGGCATGCTTCGGACCCCCTCAACAAGAGAATTCCATCTAGCAGGGTCCAGGAGGCATGCCTTCTCTGCGATAGCGCCCGCCTTATGGAATATCTTGCCCCCGGAGGTGAGACTGGCCCCTTCACTCCTGGCCTTTCGGAAGGCCCTTAAGACCTGGCTCTGCCGCCTGGCCTGGGACGACAGAGGCGGTAGTGCCTCCTGGGGTTGGCTGGCCCCGTAGAAGTACGATCTGTGCTACGGTCCCCAA
This sequence comes from Charina bottae, assembly GCA_023362775.1. Classification (NCBI taxonomy): domain Eukaryota; kingdom Metazoa; phylum Chordata; class Lepidosauria; order Squamata; family Charinaidae; genus Charina; species Charina bottae. Next base: position 3,171,319 of record JALMGJ010000044.1, on the reverse strand, counting down.
TCCATCTTGGATTTTATTTATTTTTTATATTTTTTAGATATCTTCTATTTTGTATGGTTTTTACGTTTTGATTATTGTAGCCCGCCCAGAGTCCCTTCCATGGGAGATGGGCTGGGAATAAATTCAAATAATAAATAAATAAAAAATAAATAAAAAATAAATTATGTGGTATTCAGTAAGGGCACTTCCAGGCAGATATAGTCTTCACTCCCCAACACTTTTGAATCATTCTGTAAGGTGTCTCATCACTGCCATCTTTGTAACATGGAGGATTTCCCAACACTGAGAACTTCCTCCAGCTGACCAGTAGTAGACTGTGACATTTAGGCTGGTCATCCCAGTGCTCCTCTTGCTTTAAGTTCCTGGCCAGACATTGTGAGCTTGAAAGCAGATCAACTCATTTTCAAAATAATGCAGAACAGTAGCATAGTTCAGGAGGAAAGGAAAAGAAATAGGACAGAGTGAAAGTTCCTGCCAATGAGAACCATCTGCTCTGGGTGCCAGCATCACCACTTCCAAACTGCAGGTTTAGTGATTCCTTCACAGTTTAGTTGGAAGTTAATTGGCTCAGCTGCCTAATACCTATGATAAAGTGATCTGTGGAGAATGCTAAGATCCTCAGTGGAAGTGCCCTAAGTATTGCATACTGTAAACTGTGCTAGCAGTCAGATGTAGGGGTGTAGTAGGGATGGGACATTTGAGAACCTTCATATATATTTGAACTAGAAATGCCAGCAGCCCAGCAATAGGCCAGAGTAGAAGTGAGGGACACTGAGAGTTTAGGTTAGCAAAATCAGAAGAGTCACAGATTCCCGTGCCTGGATATATTGCATACCTTGTAATATTAGCTTTCAAACATCAGATATATATTTATGCCTAATTAGGAATGCAATTACAGGACTTCCCTCCACATGTAGCTACTACTGGGAAATACATTGTATATGTTGAGTTCCAAAAGTTCTGGCAGCACACATTGAGTAGGACTGTCTGGCTATCCCAGTCATGCAGAGTGTTAAATGGATGGTCTTTATGTAGACTTTTCAATTGGATATAATTGGGCTTTTCTAGAGTCAGGAACTAAAGTGTGTATATAGCATAACAGAGGCAGTTGCACAAACCTAGGTACTCTGTATGACTGTATTTTCTGGCAGCAGTCAAATACTCTGGTAGTTGAGTAACTGGGCTGTAATTCAGCCAAATTCTCAATTAGTGGAAATCAACTTTCTTGAAGGCCAAAGTGTTATGATGTAGCATTCTGTCTCTCTTGTTCTATGCATGTTACAGTCACTTCAGTGTTCTGATGAGAAATTGGAACAGCCTGATCTTAAGCGTGGGTTCCTAACAGAATTAGCATGTAAGATCTAACAACAGGCAATAAAGAGTTCAAAGGAAATAGTCATACAGATCTACAGTATATCTGATATGGTATTGGACTTGCATGATACTCTGCATGATACATTGGTTTGGGAAGACTTGTATGCCTCTTGTAGAAGGGGAAAATGTAACTTGGAAGGTAGTGGATGAAATGATCAAGACTTCACTTAGGTTTATTACAGTTCCATTGCAATTCTTTTATGGTTTTTATAGTTTTGGGTTTTATTGTTGTGGTGAGCTGCCCAGAATTCTGTTTTTAGATGGAAGCCCATTCTTTTAAATAAAATAAATAAATAACTTCCATTGTAGTAGCACCATGGCAAGCTTCTCCCTAGCAAGTTAGAATGGAAACAGTTAAATGGGCACACTAGAACCCAGTAACTTATGATAAATAGATTTTACTGTACAAAAGATAAGAAGTCATTACAACATAATTTCAGCTGCTGCCATATTTCAAACACAATCTCTGCTTATAACAATCAGTACTGTAATGGGAATTCATTGTGTTGACTTGAATAAAAATTCCTCATTCCAAGAAATACTTGTATTGTAAGCAGTAGCGCAGTTTTAAAGGTGGAAGGAATTTTATATATATCCAGGTATGTACAATGTATCAGGAAATACTCAAGAAAAAAAATGGGCTGTCGTATTGTTTTCTTCTCTGATGTGTCCACAAAAACAATTGTCTGCTGCCACCAATTCTGATTGTCACAAAGGATGTCGGCTTCTTATATTCCTGATGATTCTCAGCTGTGATCTTCTGACCACCATTATTTCTTATCCTAATTTAACTGTTGTGAAAACAACGTGCAATAAGATGCACGTATGCTCTTCTGGTTTTCTTGTGAAGAATGATGGAATAGAAGTATAATTTTTAAAAAGTATGGAAAATTGTGGCTTTGTCAACTCTGGAGAAGAAGTGGGTGATGATGGAAATAAGGTAATCAGTGATTTTCAGAACTTTCTTTGTGGTCTGAGATTTGAGACCTCATCTGATTTTGATTTAAACTGAAGCTTCATTTATAATCTTAATGTATGTTGATTTATTTAATAAGCTTGTACCCTGCCACAGTAAACAACTCTCAGTGGCTTACAGGTAGTTAATGACAACAGTTAAAACATCCATGGTAAACACAATCATAAAACCCAACAAAAGCACCAGCATAAAATAACAATAACAATGAGAATGGTGCAAGGCATTCAATCAAAATAATGCCATCTGAAATAATACAGTTTTCAATCATTTCCTGACAACCAGGAAGGGGACATGTCTGATCTGAGAGGATAGAGGACTGATAGAGACAGCCTTGAAGAAGATATACAGCAACCATTAGGAGAACTTGAACTTAGTCTGAGAAAACAGGAAAGGTTGAGGAATAAACTCAAGATTGCCCCCGCCTTGAGTTTTTTTTACTGTTAAGGGGAAGGAAAGAGAAATGTCAGGCTTTCAAGATTCTGTTACGGCAGCCTAAATCAATAAAGTAAAGTTCTAAATATAAACATAAAGGAATGTTCATCTTCCTCTTAGTGTCCTCTTTCTTATGGGTAATACATTTTAAAATGTTGATACTAATCCCCAGGTATTTTCCCCACAACCTGGATCTGTTAGTGTAACTTTCAACATATAATGTTCTATTGTAGAATATAACTACCTTATATGCTAAGGTCTTTGAGTTCAATAGTTAGAAGATGGTATAAAGCCTATAATCAGTGTGTGTACATAAATTATTTTATAATCTATCATTAACCTCTGTTGCATATTGAAGTTGATAGAAGGTACATATTAAATCAGCATACCATATTCCTAGGAAGTGATTTATATAAGTGATATTATGCTGCTATTAAATGTGCTTACCTTGCCTTTGATTATAACTATAATATCATAAAGGCATGTTGCAGCATAATATAGAATTAGAGCATATATTCAGTGCAGAGTATTATTCAGTCAAAAGGCTCCTGTTATTCATAGTGAGTATTTTGTTATTCTGATGCTAATATATCCTTAGGTTTTATTTAGGTGGTACCATATTAAACATTGTTAAGGAAATTGAAATCACTGCCTTGGAATGATGATATGGTCATTCATGCAATCATTTTAACATAATTTCCTCTGTGACAGTGATTCTCAACAGTTGTTACACAGATGGGATTTAAGTGGGACACAGGGTAAATCACTGAAACCTTAATTAAGACTTCAGACTTTACTGTAAATAATAAATATGACAGCAAAATACCTGTAAAACATATAAAATCAAGCTTTTAGTTTCTATCCTGTTGAGACTTATGTTCTTTGATAGTGTGATTGGCAGAATAGTGTTCCCAATAGAACACTGTTTTCTAAGCGCATATATGCTAAAGCTGCAGGGGAGAAATTGTGGCCCTTGAAATACTGTCAAGAAACTTGCAGCAGCCTTGGCTAGCTTGGCTAATGGAAAGGGATGCTGAGAGCTACCTGGAGGACCATACAGATCACTTGCTCCTGCGTTAAACAATATGTGGAATTCATATACAGATGAATGTGCATTCAAGAATCAATGTGCATAGAATATATAGATGGATGGATATTAAAAGTCATTTAGTCATGCATGTCCTGTCCCTGCCCCCCACATCTTTTTAAGCTGGGACATAGCTAGTTCATGAATAATGCTAACCTAGAGTTTATATACTTTGCACCCAAAATCCTAGATACAAAGCCTGGCATTTTCAAATGAGGCTCAAAAAACTTAACTGCTTGTGAATAATAAGCAATTCTAGGTCAGGTTTGACTTGCTATAAGAAGGTTTCCTTATTTTTCTAAATATGGGCTCTTATTCTATTCCTTCCTCCCACTTGCACTTCTGCTAAATTAGTGTCAAAGAAATTCAGCTTAGTTAGAATCTGAAATATCACCTCTGATCATATTGTCATAAACTATTTGTGTTCTACACCCATCCCAGTATGCAAAACAACACATACACACAGGAAAAAATGATACAAGAGCAAAGATAACAAATATGAAAACATTTGAGAACAAAAGTGCCATCATAAATCTATAACCCAACTTTAAATTGAAGACTTACTACCAATTGATTTCAAAAATCCAAAAGTCATAACAGATATATTAAATAAAAGATAATAAAATACAATTCATAATTTACTCAAATATATTTTACACTAGGATTTGCAAAATGTCATGTTCCAGAAACAAAGTGTTCCAGAACATTTTTTCCCCAGATGTAATGTGGTGGAGACCAGGGATTCAAGTTGTTTGCTATCTGGATGGTTGGATTATTCTTTAGCATAAAGGATTCATACACAATGTAGAATTATCTCCACCCAGCAAGCTTGTAGGAAGTGGCAAGAGGTGACTTGCCTCCCCATCACCACACACTGTTAAAGACCAGAAAAGTATTCTCCAACTTTTCCCATCTTGCCCCATCCCCAAACATTTGGGATGGCTATACGGCTACTCCTTGGTTTGTTGACTTGCTCATTGCAAATATGAAGCCAAGGATGGGGAGGAAATGACTACAAGGGTCAAATTCTAGCCACTAATCTACTTAATCTAGTGTAGGTGTGTGCGTGCCTTCAAGTCAGTGTTGACTCCTGGTGACTGCTTGGACGAGTCCCTGCAGTTTTCTTGGCAAGATTTTCGGAAGTGGTTTGCCATTGCCTCCTTCCTAGGGCTGAGAGAGAGTGACCCAAGGTCACTCAGACGGCTTTGTGCCTAAGGCGGGACTAGAACTCACAGACTCCTGGTTTCTAGCCCGATGCCTTAACCACTAGACCAAACTGGCTCTTTTAATCTAATTAATTAGTCTTGATCTTAATTAAGATTCCTGCTTAAAGAGACTTTTTTAATGTGGATTTTGTGTTGGCTGAGGTCTATATACTGTATATCACTGATACTGAGATTAATCTCCTGAAATGTATTCATCCTTCCATGCCTATCACTTGGGTGGAGAATGAGTGCAGTGGGGATTCCACTTTGCAGATGAAGGGGTCACAGCCTTAATCTTGACACTACTTGCATCCGCCAGTGCCCTTTCTGTTACCCTTATGTGAAGAAAAAGTCCGTTGCCAGTGAACACAGGAAATAAGCTGTGATTCTTGACTTCCCTTTGCAGTTATTACAGTACAGAGAAAAGAAAAGAAAGGAACAAACATCCTTCATTAAAAAAAAAAATCATTGCCAGAATTGCTGCAGCATGACAGACTTCCAACAGATGAAGAGAGGCAGCTCCACAGGCAGAGCAACAAGATAGAAAGGAGTGAAAGCAACTTATGAGTTAAACAACTGTGTACATTTGGCAAGCCAGCCAGGGCAGCGACTGTTCCTGATACAATAAGCAACTAAGTTGAGCAGGCTAAATAAACCTCAAATTGTTACAGGGAGGCAGATAGATAATCACCAGAAAAATGGGGCTAGCCAGTATTATATTATGAGCCCCATGCATGATGACTTCTTTCTAAGCAGAAAACAGAACAGGAGGGCTGGGGCATGCTTTGAAGATGAAGGGAAGCCGGGCTTCAGGTCTCATGCAAGCACAGCATCTCTCTGCTCTTCATGAAAGCAACCCAACCTTCCGAGTCTTCTACCTGAGTCTGATGACAAGATGCTTTAAGGTATTCCCTTAAAGCCGGTATGGATGGCTCTGCTCACTCCACTAAAAGTGGAGCTGGAACTGAGCAGCAAAAAGGAACAAGCAGACATTACTGGGGGCTGGTGCAGATCTCCTCTCTAGAAAAACGACAGCATCTGGAGCTTCTCAGCTTTGATCACAGACAGGTAAAAGGGGCCATGACAGAAGGCTATAAAACAAGGCATGGTATGGAAAATATGGATAGACAGTATATTTTCCTCTTTTAAGAGTTGTGTTACCTGCCTCCCAGATATCCGTGTTGCTCCCACCCCGATGATGTTAAGGAAGGCCTTCAAAACCTGGCTGTTCTCCCAGGCCTTGAGATAGGTTGTTTGAGGAGCTCTGTGGTCGATGTTTTTCTTAGAAGGAGCAGGATTTTCTTGCTGCTCTTTTCCGGTTTTCTTTATTATTCTTAGTTGATGTAAGCTTTCCAGAGTCATTTTGCAGTCAGAAGGCCTCTAACTCTCATGAACAAATGAATGTTAGAACCCAGTTCATCCATGGAGACTAAGCGCAGAGAGTTAGGATAGATAAAAGTACAGACTTCCTTACCACAGTACACAAACAGATAGTGATGCCCATCAAGTTAGACAATTTTCTAAAGGGACTGTACAAACTCAGGCCATTGGTGGCTGGTAGTCTTGGTGGATGCTGCTTGATGCCAGAATCACAGACAGTATATGTTAAATAGTCGCTTGCTTGACAACAACAGGGCCTGATTCCCCAGGGCTCTGCTTTTGATCTAAGATTCAAATGGGTCGCTCTTGGTTTTCTTTAGACTTCCAGCTCAGCATTCAGCTATTAATGGAAAACAAAGAAATACTGTGGCTGGGGCAGGTAGAAAAAGCAGATGGGGTATTTCTGAGGCAATCAAAGACAACATAATATACTCATATTGTATTACTCTCTCAGGTCACATGTTGGGGTCAGTTCAGAGGGGTACATGTGTGTGTTTTATAATCCTGTCATGGAAATGATTTCCTTTCTCCCTAGTGGTACGCTGTGTCAGAAGGCTGGCACAAAGACATTCAGCAGGTAAACCTTTTCCTGCCCTGATTCTCCGTGTCATTAAAAGCTTTGCCTCCTTAATTTCTCTGTGTGGTACTGCTGCTAGAAGCTAAAACAGAAGGTCAATAGAAAACTAGCAATCCTAGCTATTCACGTGCAGGGTAAAGGCGTTTTTGATGGGATTGCTGCAGTGTGTACACATAGAAAGTAATGTAAAATCACTTAAGGAGTTTCCATACTGGTCAATTCCAACCACTCCAAGCTCATTTTTAAAATTTCTTTACTATTTCTAATCAATAAGGGATCTAGCAGGCATCTTTTTACAAGGCTGTGCAGAAAAGTCCAATTTAGTGGCTAAAGTTGTTAACATAAAGCTGAGACAGTGGTAGGGAAAGCTTCAGCTGTTAATTTTCCGCTTGTAATGTAGCTGCTAGAAGATGTTCACTAGGGGAACACAAATCTGGGAACCCTACCTGGACATTTTTATAGCTCGTGTTCAGAGTCAGTGGGTAGCATCTTCTCCAGGGTATCCTGTCTTCTCATTATGTGGCCAAAGTACTTCAGTTTTGCCTTTAATATCATTCCCTCAAGTGAGAAGACTGGCATTATTTCCTGGAGTATGGACTGCTTTGATTTTCTTGCAGTCCAAGGGACAAACAAACAAACAAATAATGTTATTTTGTTACACCCAAGAAAATGCAACCTCTTTTACAGCTACTTTTGGGAAAGAGATAGGGAGAAAAAATTCAGAAGCTATGCTCTACATGTTTTCCCTACCATTTTAAGAAAAAGATAGAATAGCTTCATAATGTCTTTTGAGTGGTGGTCCTAGGAGCTATCAATTCAATTCAAGAATCACTGTATGTACAAAATCTCAGAGCCATTCGTTCTTGATAGTTGTATGGCAAAGGAGTTTTTTCTTTATCTGTCTTCTTTGTTCTGTAATTCATTTCCCTCTAACTCAGCCTTCCTCAAACTTGGAGCCTTTTAGATATCATTGAGCCTGATGTGTTTTGATTCCTGGGATTTGTTGTCTCAACACATTTAGAAGGCAGACAGTTTAACTCCCTTGATTCTCTTATTCTCCCTCACAATGTCACCTGTGTATGTGTGTGTGTGCGTGTGTGTGTGTGTGTGTGAGAGAGAGAATGAGTGGGGAGGGAGGAGAGAGAAATGGATTCTAGCTCACAAGACAAGTGCCATAAAAATGTGTTAATTCTTTAAGCTTCATTTAATGTCTGTTTTTCACAGAAAGAGGGATTTCTTGCCTTGTACTCATCCATGGGGATGAGACATGTTGGAACTGAGGATTTAACAGTCACAGCACAGTTAGTTTGCTTTCTTCCAATTTGGGTGCTCAACAGCCACCTTTTCCTTTTCAATCCATAATTGCACATGAAAGCAGGGTCTGGTAGCTTGCACACTTTCCACATCCTGCTGCATATTGTATTGCTTAGTCCATCAGATTATTGCATAATTGTGGAGAATTGATTGGGATGGAGGTGGTCTTTACTTTGATTTGCCTTCCTCCTGAATGTGTGATTTGTGATACTGCCACTGACAGGCTGGATCTTGTGTACTATATGGCAAGGATGGCTAAATTCTTTGTTAAAACATGTCTTTTTTGAATGTCTAAGTTATCTAATAAATGGTGCTCCTTCATTTACTTTGTTTAATTTGCCAAGTTTGGGGGGTTAATACTAGTCTGTTGTGTTTTATAACTGCGTATAAAGATTATATACTAATTAACTGCTCCTTTGCAGTACAGTTTACAGTCACTTTTTTGACACTGCAATTTAATTCCCTTTCTCTATTTGTATGTGTGTGTGTATGTGCATAGCAGAGATATGATCCCATATCTTTGGAAAAGTAAAGGGATATCATAAATAAGTAAAACATATTAAAATCTAGCAGCTGTATTTTTCTCTACCAAGAAGCATAAATATTCACCTACCAGCGTTGGATTTAAAAGAAATCACTACCTTATGATTGTTTTGCCTTTAACAAAACTGCAGGCCACATATGGTTAACCACAATAGATATGCAGATTGAGCAGTCAAAGCCCTACATCTGAGCTCAAAGGCTGTATGAAGAGAAAATTAGCTGCTGCAAAAATAGATGATTGCTAAACACTTAATATACACTTGCCAATATCTGCAGTTTGCCATATTGCAAAGGTCTTTTGTTATATATCTGGGCATGAATGTATCTGAAAATTACTTTTTTTCCTTGTGGTATTATGTTTCTAAAGTGTCACAAAGTCAAATGGCTTAGAGATATGAAATTAAATGTCACACTTGTGTTTTGTCATTGACCAGAACCTTTGTGCAGCTCTATTTAAGAAACGTTCTTTAACAAGTCTTCTAATACTGTTACAGGAGACTAAACTTGGTAGGTGTGAATCAACCACTACTGTAAACAATTAAGACCAGTTACTCCTTCTCTTCTATTAACTACAAGTATTTTGCTAATAGAATTAGTTCCATTATCAAGTATTTTGCTAATGGAATTCTTTTCAGTCTTTGGAAATAAATGAACCAAGGGAAACATCTGAATTGGAGAACTTAGATAGGCAAATAGGGTTTCACGCATCATATTTTTGGTGCCCACCATGCTCTGTTGTTTGGCTTAATTTTGGTTTAATTAAAAAATGAAAGCAGGTGCCTGATATTAATCCATTTTTTTTTTGAGAAATACAGAGCCAGACCCACAGAAGTACAGTTTATGTTGATTCTGGGTTGGTATTTGATTTGATACTGTGAGATGAGCTAGAGATGAAATTAAAGGAATCCTTCATTGATAGTTACTTCTAGCAATACAAAAATTCTCTTCGATTGGTACCACATATGGGCATCAAACGCTCCAGATAGCATGCAAATGGGAGAAATTTGCAGGTAGGCAAATGATTGACTATGACAGCATGCCCTGCCCGCCAGTGTCAGATACAAACCTCCAATCAACTGCACAGCTGGATGGAAGATTACACAACAAAGTGGGTGAAAAATGATATGGCTAATGATCATGGACGCCCACCTCAGATTAAACAAATATCAACACACAATAGACAGCCTCAAGGAACAACTAGAACAGACTATGACCCCTGAACATATCAACATGCTGACTACTACAATCAAGACCACATCACTGAGAAAAATAAAAAAGGAAAGCTAAACTCCAAACTAAACTACTTAAATTAAACCCCAGAAACAAAGAAGTACCGGAACCGGAATGGGTGGTCAACATGTCCAGCTGCCCATTATCCACTACAGAACACAGTATCTTGCAGAGAGGCCTCAATTATAACACAGAGGATGCAAATAAATTAGAATTCTTTGCAGCTTTCGAAGCAGCAATGAAAACTACAGGACTTACTACAGAAATCCAAGAGAATGTAAGACAAATAATCATACCACAAACCAGAAGGACATGGAAACAGAACCAACTGAAAGCAGAAGACAGAGTAGCCCTCAAAAACCTAAAGATGGACCAAAGTATCATCATCCTCCCAGCAGACAAAGGCCGCACCACCGTCATTATGGACAGATCACAATATATACAAAAAGCCAAATATTTACTTGAGGACAAAGAAACCTACACCCCAGTAAACACCAATCCTATACAGAAACTGGACAACTAGGTCAAAAGAATCCTCAACGACTTAACCAAGAAAGGTCAAATCATAAAAGAAGAACAGAGGCGGATGAAAAGCAGTGGACCCATCATCCCACGCTTCTACGGATGCCCCAAAATACACAAGCCCGACATACAACTCCATCCAATTGTATCATTACCAGGGACCCCCACATACAACATAGCTAAAGAACTTACAAGAAAATTTGGGCATCTCACAGAGGAGAGTGAATACTCTATCAACTCCCCACTACAGTGCCTCCAGAAAATCAAAGACCTAAAAATAGATGAAGATGAAATTATGGTGTCATTTGATGTCACTGCACTCTTTACATCCATAGACCAAGCACTAGTGATTGAATCCATGGCAGCAGTTCTATGTAACACACCTGACCTAACTAGATACACCAAGATCAAAATACCCAGAATCATGGACCTCATTAACCTCTGCCTCACCACCTACTTTCAGTTTGATGGACAAATATACCAACAAATCAAAGGAACACCTATGGGATCACCACTCTCAGGACTCATAGCAGAGATAGTAATGCAACATCTAGAAAGGATAGCACTCCTACGCATACAACCCAAAGTATGGATCCGGTATGTAGATGACACCTTTGTCATAATAAAAAAGGATCAACTGGAGGAAACACATGAAACCATCAACAACATCTTCAAAGGAATAAAATTCACAAGGGAAGAAGAAAACAACCACACACTATCCTTCTTGGACATCCTCATCAGTAGAGGAAATGATGGCATTCTAGAAACACAAGTCTACCGGAAATCTACCCACACTAACCAAGTGCTCCACTACCAAAGCAATAACCCAACCACCCACAAGAAGAGCTGTGTAAGAACACTATTCAGACAAGCACAAACGCACTGCAGCAACCCAGAACACCAGAAAAAGGAAACAGACCACTTATATAGCATCTTCCAGCAAAATGGATACCCACGCAACTTTATCAAAAAGTGCCTGACCACTCAACCTACCACAGCAAAACCAACAGAAGCTGTGAAAAGGATACACACTTCCATACATCAGAAACATCTCAGAAACTACTAATAGGCTGTTACAACCACACGGTATCACCATAGCACACAAACCAACCAAAACCCTTCAGAACATTGTAAGTAAACCAAAAGACCCAGTAGCCCAAGAAGAAAAAAACAGGAGTTATCTACAACATACAGTGTAAGGACTGTAACAGCCACTATGTAGGACAGACTGGCAGAAGACTAGCAGAACGGATCCACGAACACTAACTAGCAGTCAGAAGACACGATGAAAACTCCTTAATCTCACAACACATGGACAGACTTAACCATACTTTCAACTGGGAAACTGTGAGCATCTTAAACCAAGCCAAATCCAAAAATGCTAGAGAATTCCTGGAAGCTTGTCACTCAGACAAAGCAGCCATCAACAGACACATAGAGGTAAACAACATTTACATACCATTCATAAGAGACAATAGAAAAGCCAGAATACCAGAACACCTCCTTGCCAGCAATCAGCAAACAGATAGGCAAAGATTAACAGCAAGATTACCAGCAGAGGAGCAATCAAACAACACAATAGATCCTAATCAAGGAACTATTAACTCAGTCAATCAACCAAGCAGCAAACAACAACCCAATCAAGGAACTACCAAGGAGAGTAACAACACCCCCACCAACACAGGCAGGACAAGCCAGGGTATATAAACAGAGAGCAAGTCCCACTCCCTTTTTGCAGTGAAGATGTTGCCTAGCTTAGCAATGAAACGTTTGCAAGAAAACAACAAGGCTCAGAGAGCACCAAGGACTCCACAATACAAAAATTATATGAAGCTACTTTTAAAGTGTCAGGTCTTATAAGAACAACAGCTTATAGGAGAAATTGCAACATAGAGGAGAGTTAAACAAGAAGTTTAACTCTTGTTGGAAACCTTTTTAGAAATTTATAGAAAAAACAAAAAATTCAGTTGGAAATTTAATGTAATTAAGAAAGTCGCAAAGTTGGTTTATAAATACGTAAATAATTTTTGGATGAGAAAGTAGGAAGTCACACTTGTTATGTTATGTTATGTTATGTTATGTTATGTTATGTTATGTTATGTTATGTTATGTTGTTATGTTACGTTACGTTACGTTACATTATGTTACGTTACTTACGTTACGTTACGTTATATTATGTTAGTTTATGTTAGTTTATGTTATGTTATGTAATATTATGTAAAGTTATTTTAATATTAAAATAAAAAATTATATTAAAAAAAAGAATGTACATTGGCCCCTATATTATTTAAATATTATATCAACGCTTACAGAACAATTTTTTTAACCTTCTTTCTCCATTATGGGCAACAATTCTATTTCTGAGCAGTTTCTCTAATTAGGAAGGTAGTTTTCAAATCTCCCTAGTTCCACTTATCTATTACATGTATAGGTAAAATGGCTTGTATAATATCTGCATTAGCAATTATAGCATAGAATATATATTTTAATCCTGCTGGCAAATCATTGCGTAACTGAGTTTTCAGACATACCAATGAATAATTCAGACGTCATTGATTTAGTTTGTTGCTAATATGTTTAATAAAATATCAAACCTATCTCTATTAACACAGTGCTGAAGACATCTTTCATTTGCTCTGCTTGCATTTTGCAGAATACTGAGTCCATTTATAGGCCATGTATATAGTCAGACAATTGGACAAATATCATTTAATTATATTTTTGGTGTTACTTTCTGAAGAAAACTAATATAATGCCCAATTTACCTTCTACATAGCAAGTCAATATTATCTCTTACAAAGTTTTCAGTTATGCTAATATTTCAAAATAGAAATAATAGCAGAAGGCCATTCTAATTAGCTTAAGGAAGAAATTTTAATTAGTTTAATGGGAAAAATAATGTTGGGATGCTTTGGGGGTTGGCTTGTAACCAAAATTGTCAGAATTGCTAGAATGCCAGGTGAGTGTTAAGCTTTGTTGATTTTATACCCAGATTTTATTGCTTGAAAACAGTGATGGACATCCAATTTGCTATAGTGCTGCTTTTTGTGCTGAAATATTTGTCAAATGTGTGCCTGGGAACTGTAGATCCTAGTATCAACCCTTACCCCAAATCCACTTGAAAATTCAATTACTGACTATATTTTAAAAAGCCAAATATACTTAGAAACATATGAGATGGAAAACAACTACCAAGTAAGATCTGCCACAAGAAACAGTTAATAATACTGACCCCAGTAGGAAAAATACTAACCAAATAAAAAGTTGCTTTTCCTTTTTCTCTAGTTTTACAAGATCAATTACTTTTAGTGAGATTGAATGGTTTAGTATCAAAACACCTGCATCCATGTACATATGCCTGCACAAATAAAGTACTTACTCTGATGAATTGTAATCAGGCTTGTTTAAAATCTTGTTTTACACTCCAAATCAAAACATAACTCTTGATTTGCATGTCTAAACTCTGTGAGTTGTACAAATGTATATTCTGAAGAAAGTAGTTACTGTATTAATTTTGGCAACATCATTATTTTTTAGGCTGATAACTTTGTTCAGATTTGTAAAACATAGGGATTATTTCTTTTAAGTGTTTCAGCAATTAAGAAAGGAGAAAGATTTGAACAAGGAAAAGAGCGTAGTAAGGATGGAGTTCATAAGATCAGATTGTGATTGACCACTGACATTGAGATGGGTTAATTCAGGGGTCGGCAACTTGTGGTCCGCGGCCCACTGGTGGTCTGCGGACCATTAGGAAGTGGGCCGCAGGGTGAGCCGGAGCAGCTGATTGGTGGAGGCCTGGAAGGGGAAACACCTCCACCTATCAGTGTGCAGCAAAGAAGGGCAGAGGTGGGCCTCCCCTCACGGCGGTGCCTTTTCGCCTCCCTGCCAGAACCAAGGGCATTTTCGGGGCAAGCTCTGGGGACCCCGAAAAAGCCCTCGGTTCCGGCAGGGAGGCAAAAGCCTTGCCGTGTGCAGGCTACTGGCTGCTTCCCCGCTGCACAGTGGTGCGGGAGGGGGCGGGGTGGAAAATCTCTGTGCTGCAGGGAAGCGGCCTGGCAGCATGCACGTGCGTGGTGAGGCTTTTGCCTCCCTACCAGAACCGAGAGCATTTTCGGGGTCCCCAGAGCTTGCCCCTTCGAAGGGGCAGGCTCCAGGGACCCCGAAAATGCCCTCGGTTCCTGGAGCGGCAGTCCTGCAAACCCCGCCCCTGTCTGTCTGATTGGCTGCTGCCCGCAAACCCCACCCCCCCATCCGGCTGATTGGCTGCCACCCACAAACCCGGCCCCATCTGTCCGATTGGCTGCCACCTGCAAACCCTGCCCCCCATCCATCTGATTGGCTGCCACCCACAAATCCCGCCCCCCGGTCCTTGAAATTTTTTTTCCGACAGGGGTGGTCCCTGATGGAAAAAGGTTGCTGACCCCTGGGTTAATTAATGTCTGTACCTACCACGTATGTATACAAGCCAGATCATGGTCTCCCTATTCCTAGTCTGGTGCCTTAACCACTACACCAAACTTGCTCTCACCATATATACACAACTCAAAATCTAACTAGTGAGGCTAGGTTTGATTTCCAGAAGAATCATGGTAAAATTCTCACCCTGCATGGTGCCTCATTCTGTGTCATGGCTCAAAAGCACTACAGTTCCCATGCACTTTTATAAGTTCCAGTATGCTTGACCAAGCCATTAAGACCTGGCCGTTTCCACCTTCACCCTTCTCTGAAACCTTCCAGGTACTTTTCCACTCTCCAGTTCACAGGATAACTTTTTTTCTGAGCCCTATATCTTTCTGTGTCTCCTTCACAGTTGTCATTCTCCACATGTTTCATCAGCTGAATTTTTTTGCACAAATAAAATACATGGTATTGAGCTATACATTATCACTATACCATGGCATTATGCAATGATCATTGTTTTAAGCTGATGGCAGTGTTAATAAGGAGGTTAATAAGGTTATGCATAGTTAACAGTTTCAAAAATTACATTGCCTCTATTCTGCTGAGTTACAAAGCAGGCAGCAGTACAGCACCATAAGTCTGGCAAAGGAATATTGATCTGATTTGATGCTATTATGAAATTTAACACAAAGTCCATCTTTTTTCCTCTAAATCAAAAAAGTTCAGAAGTGTTTAGAAGAGATAAGAGAGGAAGCAACATGTTTGAGAAGGTACATATTAAAAGTATATAGGTCTTTTAGCAGATAACCCACAGTGTGATGGTAAATAAGTGAATGCAATTTTTACGCTGCTTTAACTGACATAAAATATGCAGGAGTAGCAAGTGATATGACAGGTCTGACAGCTAGCCTGAAAAGCTTTAGTTTTGTATCTGCCAAGAGTTTTAATTTGGTTAGGATTGTCCTGATTTTCAAGGTGTAATTCTTACTACAAAATTAGGTTTTGCTAATCCTGGGAATTGAGAGCCACTTTGGTGTAGTGGTTAGGGCACCAGGCTAGAAACTGGTAGACCATGAGTTTTACTCCCACTTTAGGCATGAGGCCAACTGGGTTATTTTGGGTCAGTCCTTCTCCCTCAGCCTGAGGAAGGAGGCAGTGGCAAACCAAAAATCCTGCCAAGAAAACTGCAGGGACTAGTCCAGACAGTCACCAAGAGTCAAGATTCACCAAAATAGATTTTGTTTTTAAAATCCTGGGAATTAGCCATTTATCTCTTCCATCCAAACCTGTTTGCTGATGGAGTGCTCTCCAACTGGAGAGCTGAGAGATATTTGCAGGACAGAGATGTGCCTGTTCCTTGGCTGCTGCACTACTAAGTGTGCATAGGCGTGGAGCTTCTCTCTATGTTGTATCAAAAGCTGCCTTGTCACATGACTGATTGGAGGAGATGGGGGAGTGTGGAAGTGGTCATTAGAAGGGAAATGCTGAGTATGAATAACTAGAAGTTTTGATGTCTTCTAGCATTTGGGTGAGAGCCAGTTTGGTGTAGTGTTTAAGGCACCAGGCTAGAAACCGGGAGACCTGAGTTCTAGTCCTGCCTTAGGCACAAAGCCAGCTGGGTGACCTTGAGCCAGTCACTCTCTCTCAGCCCTGGGAAGGAGGCAGTGGCAAACCACTTCTGAAAAACCTTGCCAAGAAAACTGCAGGGACTTGTCCAGGTAGTCTCCAAGAATCCGACACAATTGGACAGATTTTTTTTAAGAAAAGCATTTGGGTAGGTGGATGTGAAGGAGTGAAGCCAAGGGCCTTCTTTAACTAGACCATAGTATTTTATTGTCAAAACTAAGTGTTCCAGTCAAGGACATTTCTTATCCAGGACAGTATTTTATTTTCAGAAATGCTCCAGACAAGGGTGTTTCTTATCTAGGACAGTATTTTATTCCCAAGACTTGCCTCAGAGCAGAAATTTCCTTATCTAGAACAGTATTTTACTTTAAAAAATATGTAAGTGCTCAAGTCCAGGGCCTTGCTTATCCAGAGTAGTGTTTTATTTCAAATTCTTGCTTCCACAGTGAACTGAAGCTCTTTTCTTATCCTAAATAATAATGTATTTCCACAATCTTAATTGTTCCAGCATGCCCAATAGGAATCCAAGTGAAAGTATTATTAAACTATGTTCAGTAATTAAACTGTGTTCAGTTACTCATATTCTATAGAGGATAGTGGATTCATTTGGAAAAAAGAAACTCATGTATACTTGTGATAGATGTGCTTGTAGCTTTCATATGGTATGGCTGGATTAATTTTATGTAGGGATGTAGAACTATTATTATGTAAAGGACAAATGGAGAAAGCCAGAAGAGTTTAAAATCATCATAAGCAATTATAAGCAATTACTTAATTCTGTCCAAGCCACTGACTAATAACAGTAAACACAGAATGTTTTTTTCTTTTTTTTAATGGCGACTTAATTTGCCAGTTGTAGTAAATGACAGTTTTAGTAAACTGATAAGCTGATAGTTTTCACACAGTACTCTTTGCTTTGGTTTAAGGAAATACTATTCCCACAGTGGAAAAGCACTCTTCAGTCCCAGTTAACAACAACAGTTATCTATTGCATCTACCTCTGTAGAATTTTGGAGATATGCTGGGGGGGGGGGAGATATTATAGAGCAGAGCTTTCCAAACTGTGTGTCGCGACACAAAAGTGTGTCGCCACACACAGCGTGGTGTGTCGCCACACCACCCGGAAGCAGCAGCGGCGCGGTATAAGTGTTTCCGCGTTTTAGCGGAGGCTGCCGCCACCGCCGTGCACGCGTGCGCCGCCGCACGCCCCCCGCGCCACCGCCGTGTGCGCATCCCCCTGCGCCGCCGCCGCCGCTGGTGTGTCGCCAGCGGCAGCACTTTGGAAAGCCCTGTTATAGAGGATCATAACAAAAAGCAACATAAAAATATATTTGCCCCAGATAGCTTCACTCATTATGTGAATATATATTTTGGTTCAGCTTTAGAGTAAAATCACTTCCATGGTGGCCAATTATTTCTTTTGGACTCAAGCAGCTAAAGGAATCATAAAAATAAAGAAAAGTCCCTGTTTTTTAACTGAATAAACTATGCTGTACTTCATATTCTATCATGTTGGCAGGTACATAGTACCTGTGCCATAATAGCCACATTTGCACTTGAAATTAGCAACCAGAATGGTGGGGAGGCTGGAAACTGTATCCTGAACGGAACAGCAGGAACATCTGAGTATGTTTGTTTTGATAAAAAGAAGGAGGAGAGATCTTGAAATATTCAAATATTTAAAGGGACATTCATGCTGAATATGGACTAATTATTATTGTTTCTCCAGAGGAAAGAACTTGAAGTAGTGGTGGAAATTGTAGGAAAACATGTTTTGGGTGATACATTAGATGAAAGTTTCCCAAAAGGAAAGTAATTTTCAGACTGGGATTTGTCTCCCCTTCACCAGAAATACTTAAGCATAGATTGTTCAACCATTTGTGGGTAATCTATAGATCTTATGTCAAGTAGACAGTTGGGCTATGGGGCATTGCCACTAATGGTAGTCATGGGGAAAGAGGTTACCTGTTCACATAAATGACTGTTATGGTGATTTTGTTTTATTTTTTTTTAAAAAAAGTGTGTTAGGAAGTCTGATGAATTCCAGAGGAGGTGTTTCTGGGTACATACTTTTGTGTGTCCAATTATGTAATGGTATGTGGGAAAGACTTTGGGAGACTGGTCCCAGAGATGCTGCCTAGGGAATGGTCAGATAAGAGATGGCATAGCCCGCAGCTAGATAGTGGGTGGGGCAAGAGGCTCAGAAGAGACCCTCCCTTGTTTCTTGGGCTGTAAAAGAGATGGGGGGGGAGAATTATACTTTCATACTTGCAAGATTATGTCAATGTAGCTTTACAATAAAGTAGAATTAGCTCATCTGGTTGTGGTTCCTATTTGGTTTACCCCGTGAGGCCAACACATTACTAGATGCTATCCAAGTTCTCTTTCAACTTTTGCTTCTAATAGAAATTATTTTTCTGCCTAGCGTATTTATTTCTGAGTAATAATTTTCTGGATCTTGACTCTTGGAGAATAATAATAATCGAAGAGAATATTTGTAGCTCAGGGTTGAACTGTGGAGTCCATGGTGCTCTCTGAGCCTTGTTGTTTTCTTGCAGACGTTTCATTGCAAGGCTAGGCAACATCTTCAGTGCGAAAAGGGAGTGGAACTTGTTCTCTGTTTATATACCCTGGCTTGTCCTGCCTGTGTTGGTGGGGGTGTTGTACTCTCCTTGGTAGTACCTTGATTGGGTTGTTGTTTGCTGGTTGGTTGATTGACTGAGTTAATAGTTCCTTGAATAGGGTCTATTGTGTTGTTTGATTGCTCCTCTGGTGCTAATCTTGCTGTTAATCTTTGCATATCTTCTTGTTCATTGCTGGCAAGGAGGTGTTCTGGTCTTCTGGCTTTTCTATTGTCTCTTATGAATGGTATGTAAATGTTGTTTACCTCTATGTGTCTGTTGATGGCTGCTTTATCTGAGTGCCAAGGTTCCAGGAATTCTCTAGCATTTTTGGATTTGGCTTGGTTTAAGATGTTCACAGTTTCCCAGTTGAAAGTATGGTTAAGTCTGTCCATGTGTTGTGAGATTAAGGCGTTTTCATCATCTCTTCTGACTGCTAGTTGGTGTTCATGGATGCGTTCTGCTAGTCTTCTGCCAGTCTGTCCTACATAGTGGTTGTTACACTCTTTACACTGTAAGGACTTACCTCTTTGCCAGCAATTAACAAGAAGATATGCAAAGATTAACAGCAAGATTTGCACCAGAGGAGCAATCAAACAACATAATAGACCCTATTCAAGGAACTATTAACTCAGTCAATCAACCAAGCAGCAAACAACAACCCAATCAAGGTACTACCAAGGAGAGTACAACACCCCCACCAACACAGGCAGGACAAGCCAGGGTACATAAACAGAGAGCAAGTTCCACTCCCTTTTCACATTGAAGATGTTGCCTAGCCTGGCAATGAAACGTCTGCAAGAAAACAACAAGGCTCAGAGAGCACCATGGACTCCATTATTATTATTATTATTATTATTATTATTATTATTATTATTATTATTATGAAATCATTACAGTTTGTATCTGTTGTTTGTCCAGCTTTGATAAAACATGATATTCCATCACTTTTCTATGCTTTTTTAAATCTCACTGTAGCTTTAAGCTAATAGAAAAACTTGAGTGAAGATGTTTAGGCTCCCATGTTCTTGACATATTGTAGGCTATCTAGCCCAATAATTTTATTTATTGCTTTCAGTGTTAAACCAAAGCACTCACTCTGTAAGAACTGCCATTTCTTCAGACAAGGGTATTCTCCTTTTTATCTGAAGCCCTCCCCTCCCCTTCTTTGGAGTGTTTGAAATAAGCCTGGAAGACTGAGTTTGTATATGAAGGAATACATCAAGCGATAGAGACAAGAGGGCAAATACATTGTACATTAGACAACAATTGCCAGTCTGTGTAGTGTTTGGCTGCTTAATTCCCATTGCCTTGGAGATGGAGTAGTCTTATGATGCATAAAATGTTGTATAGTATATAATAGCATAATGGTGTTAGTCTAATGGGTACCTGAATATGCTTTTCATTAATGGCAAGTCTAGAAAGGAAGTAAATCATATAATATTAGTCTGTGCACTGGACAATTACAAGGTATCACTCTAATTTCCTTTAGTTTGATTATCCTGATTTTTAGAAAATAAAGGATTTTTAGACTTCACATTTTATAAAACAGGGTTCAGCACAGCTAATCCAAACAGAAGAATTGGGAGGAATGAGTGTCTAAAGCTTACTGGTTTGTTCAGGGAAATGTAAATTGAATCCTGAGGAACTGGGGATGAAAGCTCAGAAGTAGTAACGTTCGATAGGAACATGTATACTGAAGGAAGATGTTACTTAGAGAATAACTCTAGTGGGGCCTATTAAACCAGACAATGAGAAATCAGGAAGACCATTAACTTATAAAGTGCTTGGTAGGCAATTATGACTTCACAATGGAGACATAGTGGAATGATTCTCTTGACTATAATATAGCAATTGAAGGATACAACCTGTTCAGAAAGAAAAGATGCAGTAGACGGGAAAAGAGTTAAACATTAAAAATTTCCATATCTGCCCAGAAGTTCAGAGGAACAAACTTGTTTGAGAGCCTTTGAGCTAAACTAAGTGCAAAAAGAAACAAAAGCAATACTATTGTTGGATGGTGTAGTAATGAGAGGCAACTAATATACACTTATGTATGGCTCAGAGGTTAAGACGCCAGGCTTGTCGATTGGAAGGTCGCAAGTTCGGAGGTTCGAGACCCTAGCCCCGCATGACAGAGTGAGCTCCCGCACTTGCCCCAGCTCTTGCCAACCTAGCAATTCAAAAGCATGCAAATGCAAGTAGATAAATAGGTACCACTTTGATGGGAAGGTAACAGTGTTCCGCGCGTGTCATGCCAGCCACATGACCACAGAAGCGTCTTCGGACAACGCTGGCTCTTTGGCTAACAAACGGAGATGAGCACTGGCCCCTAGAGTCGGACACGACTGTGCGGGGGGAACCTTTACCTTTAATATACACTTAGGAAATACCTTATGAATAACTGTCAAATCTGTCTGAAAATTAATCATAGATTATAAATCCCAGCTTCCAACCTTACAGAAAGTATGCTTGATTAAAATACTACATGTGACTGGGGTAAAATGATGATAAACCCTCATTAATTGATCTTCCCCAGACAGAATTAAAACTGAACTCATCTGAAATTTGCCTCATTTAAAACTAATAATTTCTTGGTTTTGTTTCTTAATAAGAGTCGTATGTGTGAAGTAATACCCATAATTCTATTTTTTTAAAAAAATCTGAAATTTGTATGAAGCAGTGTGCAGACATAGTTTTCAGTAGTTTCAGTTTTTTATATTTTTCTCACTGCTCAATAAAACAAGATCTGAAATCATATGCAAGATTTTTTGAATGTGGTAAAAGAGTTTTTATGCACATCAATACATACAATATGTAGATATATTTCCCCCAGATATATCAGCAATTATCAGTCTATCAGCAAATAAGGGGGCATGGTGGCTCAGCGGGTAAGACACCAGGCTTGTTGATCGGAAGATCGCAAGTTCATAGGTTCGAGACCCTAGTCCTGCATGACGGAGTGAGCTCCCACACTAGCCCCAGCTCTTGCCAACCTAGCAATTTGAAAGCATGCAAATGCAAGTAGATGAATAGTTACCACTTTGATGGGAAGGTAACAGCGTTCCGCGTGCGTCATGCCGGCCACATGACCGTGGAAGCGTCTTCAGACAATGCTGGCTCTTCGGCTAACAAACGGGGATGAGCACCGGCCCCTAGAGTCGGACATAACTGCACAAATGTGCGGGGGGAACCTTTACCTTTATCAGCAATAGAGAGGAAGAAAAATGGAAGTGAACTGAAAACTTGAGTCAAAACTGCACATTCCAGTTCTGGAACAAATTTTAGAAATTTCCTACTTAATCAGAGGGAAAATTGGAAGTGGGACGATAGCCTGATTCAGGACAAAAAGGAGAGAAACCTTTTCACTTAAGGGTGTGGGAGAATATTGCTGACTCTATTTTTAGGGCAGTTTAACACAATTAGCACTGCTTTGATTGAAATATAAATTCTTCAGTTTCTGAGTTTTGCTAAATTCTATGATACTATAATATAGTATTCAAGAGCAAAACTGTATATAAAATACTATTTTATGGGGAATGCATAGGTCATTCATAAAACTGTTTTATGTTTGGGTAGAATGCATATAATCTAAAGGCAATTTTTGTGCTCTGTTAAAAAAATCACAAAAATTATCATTGAACTTATTTATTAAAAGGACATATTTAAATTTGACACAGATAAGAGCAAACACACAAACTCATCACTGCTATTTACCTTTTGCTTATCTGTTTGAACACAATATCTTGAATTCTTGAAAAACCATTAATACAACTATTTACACAGGTGGTACAGCTTTTAGAAGCTAGAGGATAAAAAAAGCCATGTCTACTTTAATATTCTCAATAATAATTGTGAAGTCAAATCACTGACCAGTGTAAGATGCCATCAGGAATATACCCATCTAGGCTGCAAAGTGTGAGAACTTGCAAGAATTATCATTACTAGCACAAAAGTACAAAACATTCTATATATAAGAATGATAAATACTAAGACTATACAACCATACGCCACCCAGAGTCACTTTTCTGTGAGATGGGTGGTTATACGAATTTGATAGATAGATAGATAGATAGATAGATAGATAGATAGATAGATAGATAGATAGATGATAGATAGATAGATGTTGTTGTTTATTCGTTCAGTCGTTTCCGACTCTTCGTGACTTCATGGACCAGTCCACGCCAGAGCCCTCTGTCAGCCGTCACCATCCCCAGCTCCCCAATGGTTGAGTCCGTCACCTCCAGAATACCATCCATCCATCTTGCCCTTGGTCGGCCCCTCTTCCTTTTGCCTTCCACTTTCCCTAGCATCAGCTGCTTCTCCAGGGTATCCTGTCTTCTCATTATGTGGCCAAAGTACTTCAGTTTTGCCTTTAATATCATTCCCTCAAGTGAGCAGTCTGGCTTGATTTCCTGGAGTATGGACTGGTTTGATCTTCTTGCAGTCCAAGGCACTCTCAGAATTTTCCTCCAACACCACAGTTCAAAAGCATCTATCTTCCTTCGCTCAGCCTTCCTTATGGTCCAGCTCTCGCAGCCATAGGTTACTACAGGGAATACCATTGCTTTAACTATGCGGACTTTTGTTGTCAGTGTGATGTCTCTGCTCTTAACTATTTTATCAAGATTTGCCATTGCTCTCCTCCCAAGAAGTAGACGTCTTCTGATTTCCTGGCTGCAGTCAGCGTCTGCAGTAATCTTTGCGCCTAGAAATACAAAGTCTGTCACTGCCTCCACTTTTTCTCCCTCTATTTGCCAGTCATCAATCAAGCTCGTTGCCATACTCTTGGTTTTTTTGAGGTTTAACTGCAACCCAGCTTTTGCACTTTCCTCTTTCACCTTCGTCATAAGGCTCCTCAACTCCTCCTCGCTTTCAGCCATCAAAGTGGTATCATCTGCATATCTGAGATTGTTAATGTTTCTTCCAGCGATTTTAACTCCAGCCTTGGATTCATCAAGCCCAGCATGTCGCATGATGTGTTCTGCGTACAGGTTGAATAGGTAGGGTGAGAGTATACAACCCTGCCGTACTCCTTTCCCAATCTTAAACCAGTCCGTTGTTCCGTGCTCTGTTCTTACCGTTGCTACTTGGTCGTTATACAGATTCCTCAGGAGGCAGACAAGATGACTTGGTATCCCCATACCACCAAGAACTTGCCACAATTTGTTATGATCCACACAGTCAAAGGCTTTAGAATAGTCAATAAAACAGAAATAGACGTTTTTCTGAAATTCCCTGGCTTTCTCCATTATCCAGCGGATATTGGCAATTTGGTCTCTAGTTCCTCTGCCTTTTCTAAACCCAGCTTGTACATCTGGCAATTCTCGCTCCATGAATTGCTGGAGTCTACCTTGCAAGATCTTGAGCATTACCTTACAGGCATGTGAAATAAGTGCCACTGTTCGATAGTTTGAACATTCTTTAGTGCTTCCCTTTTTTGGTATGGGGATATAAGTTGATTTTTTCCAATCTGATGGCCATTCTTGTGTTTTCCAAATTTGCTGGCATATGGCATGCATCACCTTGACAGCATCATCTTGCAAGATTTTAAACAGTTCAGCTGGGATACCATTGTCTCCTGCTGCCTTGTTATTAGCAATGCTTCTTAAGGCCCATTCAACCTCACTCTTCAGGATGTCTGGCTCTAACTCACTGACCACACCGTCAAAGCTATCTCCAATATTATTATCCTTCCTATACAGATCTTCCGTATATTCTTGCCACCTTTTCTTGATCTCTTCTGCTTCTGTTAGGTCCTTACCATCTTTGTTTTTGATCATACCCATTTTTGCCTGGAATTTACCTCCGATGTTTCTAATTTTCTGGAAGAGGTCTCTTGTCCTTCTTATTCTATTGTCTTCTTCCACTTCCGCACATTGCTTGTTTAAAAATAATTCCTTATCTCTTCTGGCTAACCTCTGGAATTTTGCATTGAATTGGGCATATCTCCCCCTATCACTGTTGCCTTTTGCTTTCCTTCTTTCTTGGGCTACTTCCAGTGTTTCAGCAGACAGCCATCTTGCCTTCTTGGTTTTCTTTTTCTTTGGGACGTTTTTTGTTGCCACCTCCTGAACAATGTTGCGAACTTCTGTCCATAGTTCTTCTGGGACCCTATCTACTAAATCTAGTCCCTTAAATCTATTCTTCACCTCCACTGCATATTCCTTAGGAATATTAGTGAGCTCATATCTAACTGATCTGTGGGTCTTCCCTATTCTCTTTAGTCTGATTCTAAATTTTGCAATAAGAAGTTCGTGATCTGAACTACAGTCAGCTCCAGGTCTTGTTTTTACCGACTGTATAGATGTCCGCCACCTTTGGCTGCAAAGGATGTAGTCAATCTGATTTCGGTGTCAACCATCTGGTGAAGTCCATGTATAAAGTCGTCTTTTAGGTTGTTGGAAGAGAGTGTTTGTTATGCACAGTGAGTTGTCTTGGCAAAATTCTATCAGCCTATGTCCTGCTTCATTTTGTTCTCCCAGACCATGCTTGCCTGTAATTCCAGGTGTCGTCTGACTACCCACCTTAGCATTCCAGTCTCCTGTAATGAAAATAACATCTCTTTTTGGTGTATTATCTAGTAGGTGCTGCAGATCCTCATAGAACTGATCTACTTCTGCTTCTTCAGCATCTGTGGTTGGGGCGTATATTTGGATCACTGTGATGTTAAATGGCTTACCCTGAATTCGAATTGAGATCATTCTATCGTTTTTTGGATTGTATCCAACCACTGCTTTAGCCACTTTATTATTAATTATGAAGGCTACTCCATTTCTTCTGTGGTCCTCTTGTCCACAGTAGTAGATCTGGTGGTCATCTGATGTGAAGTGGCCCATCCCAGTCCATTTCAGTTCACTGACACCTAAAATGTCTATATTTAATCTTGACATCTCACCAATAACCACATCCAATTTGCCCTGGCTCATAGATCTTACATTCCAGGTTCCTATGGTGTGTTGATCTTTAGAACATCAGATTCGTCGTTCACCACCAGCACCGTCGGCCGCTAGCCGTCCTTTCGGCTTTGAGCTAGCTGCGTCATCACATCTGGGGCTAGTTGAACGTATCCTCTGTTCCTCCCCAGTAGCATTTTGACCATCTTCCGACCTGGGAGTCCCATCTTCCGATGGTATACCGACATATCTTTGGTTGTACTGATCCATTTAGTTTTCATGGCAAGAATACTGGGGTGGGTTGCCATTACCTTCCCCAGGGATCGTATTTAGTCTGACCTCTCTGCCACGACCTTCCCGTCTTGGGTGTCCCTTCACGGTTTAGCTCATGGTTTCATTGAGGTGCTCAAGCTCCAGCACCACGACAAGGTAACGATCTCCTTTGCTGGCAGGCATCAACCTTGCCCTATTTGCTTTATAAAATTATCCAGGATCCCTCTAGATTTTACTCCAGGTTTAGTTTCTTCAGAACAATCATAAAATGGTTCAGCAGAACTTCTGGAATGCGATGGTTTGTTCTGAGTTTGAAAGAAAAAAACTCCCCTCAAGTTGCAAAGAATGTGGTCAAAACAGTAAGGAATGGTTAAAATTAAAAGAGGCAGAAAGAATGCAGAGTGCTTGGAATGGAAATAAAAATGTTGGTAGAATGGTAATTGGTCTGTTGCAAGGAATGTTTGTCAAAAGAGCAAAAAATGGTATATACAAGAACATTGTTCTGGGTACTTTGTATGTCAGGAGAAACATAAAAGCTGAATGCAGTGGGAATATGGTACATAGAAAGTGTGTGAAAAAGTCATAGTTACACGGAGTTGGTGAGATCCTCAAAAATAGAGAGGTGAAAATTTTAAAGAATAAAAGGCAATATATGAACTGGTGCATAGAAGTGATGGAATAAAGGATGGTTTGCAAGGATAGAAAGGTATAAATATGGTGAATGGTTTTGGTAAACTAGATTTAGCTGTATTGTATCTCCAAGCTGGCTGGATCGTGACTTGGAGAACTGGCCTTGGGGGATTGGAGGCGGCGGCTGGATTGTGGGACCACCAGGAACATGGATTGGCAGCCTTGCATGGGAAGTGCTCCGTGCATTTTGCATCAACTGGCGGCACAGCGGTGGGAAGGAAGCTGGCGCCGACGACGGAGGAAGCCCCTACTGGCCTGCGGAAGGGACTGTGCCGAGGAACGAGGAGGACGATGCTTCCGGAGTGCGATAGATAGATAAATAGATAAAATTATTTAGCAGAATAAAATGGAAAATATAAAATATAGTGATATAAGAGTTAATAAAAATGAAAACTCTAAGTGGTAGCGCTAGTCAGCAAATCAAAACAATCTGAGCTATGAGATATAGGAAAAGCTAAGAGTTAGCAGTACTAACACATATAACATATAGTAAACGGTAAAGGTTTTCCTCTGCACAGTCGTGTCCGACTCTAGGGGCCGGTGCTCATCTCCGTTTGTTAGCCGAAGAGCCAGCGTTGTCCGAAGACACTTCCGTGGTCATGGGGCTGGCATGACGCCCGTGGAACGCTGTTACCTTCCTACCGAAGTGGTACCTATTTATCTACTTGCATTTGTATGCTTTCGAATTGCTAGGTTGGCAAGAGCTGGGGTGAGATATAACATATACAACATTGTAATTCTAATCACCTAATACATCATGTAGAACTGTCTTCCAAGAATGCCTCAGATAATAAAACCAGTAACTGAATATCTATATATAGCGTTTTGCATTGCATTACTTCAGAATTTAACGAACTATAGAAAGGAGTGTTACAACGTAGCATATAAGCTCAAGGATCAGACATATCAAGACATTGGAATTAAACAGCAACAGCTAAGTAAACCGACATTCTAGAACTGATCATCTGATCATCTGATCAACTTATTTTTATTTTTGATCAGTGCCTGGTATATTCTATAGGCTGCATCACATTATATTGTATTCAAGAGTTACAGTATGATAATAATACACAGGGGTATATTCAACTTGATATTTGAATATTCCAATTAATGAACATTGAAAGAGGGCGTGTGCAATGGATTCAACTTTCCTGACTCTACAAGGACATAAATGTTCCAAATGTGGGACCTTCTCATATCTTTCCTTTAATACTACAGAGGAAAGAGGATTAAAATGAATTAATGTGAACAGCCATCTGTATTTGTAAGTTCTAATTGTTTGAGATATGTTGCTGGTACTACTAAGTACTCTGATTATTAGGAAACAAAAAAGTTGGCCTTTTATATATATATATATGTCCAGTGGCAGTATATCAGCCTGCCACTGGACATCCAGTATTTATTGTTTCAACATCATGCAAGCCTTTTTGTATCCCAAAGAAATTAGACTGGAAGGAGAGTGCCATAAAGATGCTACTTTCATTGTAATGACTTCCTTCGTTCTGATTAAAACTAACAACTAAGATTAAAGAGGATAGCCCAGCTGGAGAATAGGACAGCTTTAACCAGTATCAATATTCTAGCCTCTGCTTCTACCACACTAGTATCAAAACAGAGAACTTACCTTGGAAACTTGAACTGAACCTGAAGCTCCATTATAGTCCTCTCTCTCCTGCATGGAGTGAGGCATTATCAGTATCCTGATGATACCCAGTTATATATCTCTACCCTACCAGGACAGGTACTGTGGCAAAGGACCTGATCCATGGAGTGACCCATTGGAGTGCTTGGATTTCTAAGCCAACTGTTTCCATAGTTAGTCCATCTTTGGCTATAATGGGATTCTCAGTCTGGGAAAGGACAATGATGTCTCCAAAAATTGGCAGATGACAACCAGATGGACATTCTACTCTTATCTCTTAAGCAAGTCATTAGTCCATTGTTAAGGAGTCTGTGAGGAAGAGGATCAAATGACTCAGAGAGATCACACTTTAATGTACTCACTGACAAAAGAAGGATAGAATATACTGTACTTACCTAGCTTCCAACATTACAGAACCTAACCACTTATTCTTTACATCAAATCTGATTAATGAGACTGTGTGAATCTAGCTTCCTTGTTTGTATTTTGGTCTTTAGCACTGACTGTTGATGGGGTTGCAGTTTCCCACCAGGTGGCTCAACAATCTCAGGATACTTCTGGACTCACAGCTCCTTCTTGAACATCATGTGGCCAGAAGGGCATTTCCACAATTACATCTTGTATGCCAGTTGCAGCCATTTCTAGAACAAGAAGTTTTGCTCTTAGTCACTGATGTCCTTGTCACCTCACAAGTGAACTGTTGCAGGAATACTGAAAATTATTCAGATGCTTCAGCTGATTCAACACGCAATGGCCTGAATAGTTATAGGAGTACCTAGTTTTCACCCATGTTCTTTATTTTATTTATTTATTTATTTTTAAACTTCTATCACCTCACCATCTCCCCCAAAGGGGACTCTGGGCGGTTTATGTCTGGGACTCTTTATGTTCATGTTACTGACTTTTAATCCTTCAATTTGATCTTACTATTTTCAAGCTGACTGAAGTTTTTAGAAATAGAATAACATATAAGCCAAACAGATAAATAAAATTTTCAAAGGTGTACAGGTAGTCCTTGCTTAGCAATCACTTGTTCAGTGACCATTCAAAGTTACAATGGTGCTGAACAAGGAGGCAAGGACAGCCAGTCCTTGATGTTGCGGCTGTTGCCGCATCCTGCGGTCATGTGATCACAATTCGGGTGCTTGGCAATTGTCATGCAATTATGACAATCTCAGCGTCTGTTGGTCACATGATTGCCATTTGCGACCTTCACTGCCGGCTTCTGACAAGTAAAGTCAGTGGGGAAACCAGCAGGAAGTTGCAGGTTGCAGTCATGCGACGTCATGCTTAACAACTGCGCATGATTTGCTTAATGACCGCAACTGGAACTGCCATTGTAAGTTGGTGTGATCATGTGCTTTATGGCCACATTGCAAAGAGATGGACTTGTAGGTCTCAATTATGGTTGTTAACTGAGGACTACCTATATTTGATATGAACATTAGAATCCAGGTGTTGTGTGTGGCCTTTTATAAAAACCATAGTTTAATGCAGAAATGGGGTGGAATGGATTTATGAATTAACATATACTGGTGTGGACTGGAAATAGACTAGTTTCTATCAATGCTCATTTAATTACATGTCAAAATAAAGGCATGTCCTTCCTCTAAATTGGAGAAATACATAATTTACTATACCTGTTTCACTGTTATTTTTTCAGAATTTTTTGTGTCTGACCTTCATAGAATATGGAAGTCAATATGATCATGTATGTTTCTGATAAGATCAAGCTGCAAATTCTGGATTTGCAGAAACTCTGTCAATTTTGACATGTGTTTCAATAATTTTCTGTTGTAATTAAGTATTGGTGAATTGAATCTCAGGGTACCAGAGGCAAGCTATTAACATTTGAATTACTTGCTTGAGAAGGACTATAGTTTAATTTTCAATATCTTAATACTTATGCCTTCAGATTAATCAAATGCATTATAGATGAAAGGTTGATGGCTTAGTTTCTATAGTTACAATAATCACATTTCTGCATTCTAAAAACAAGGTCATCTATGTCTGGTTTTAGAGGTTTGTAGTGGCAAATGCTTGGTTGCAATATAAATAACAAGGGAGGTCAAGCATTTACAAAGCAGAGGAACTATCATTAAGATTGAAAATAAGAAGCTCTTTTCTTTATGCTGGTATGTATGTATATACAAGTATGGCATTTTGTAGAAAAAAGGCAGAGTGTTAGATATTGGGTTTATTTGTGTGTTTATAAGGAAAAAACTCCGAAATAGTAGCCTGAATACCATAACAGGAGGCTAAACTACATGTTACATTTAATGCACTGAAAAGAAAAGGGAGATTTATTCTTTCCCACCCATGACCTAGATGTTAATTGCCTCTCCACTATGCAGACTAAAAAATGTAATTTGTGTTAGTCTAAACATTAAGCATCCTGAGTTTAACTTCCCATAAGCATTAAGTCCTCTCAGACTTGATGAAAGGTCTAAGTAAAGTTTGTGGAGGAAATCTAAGATAAGTAGATCAGGAGTGAGCACCATTCAGGCAGGAAAATATGAAAACATGGTGATTGTCAGCCCTGCAAGGTATATGCTACATAGGTCAAGACTACTTTTATTGTAACAGCTATAGTAGCAGAAATTTGCAAGTCTGAATGTCCTTCCCCCTTCCCTCACTTTATGTTAGTGTGAACTAGGGAGGGGCTTGTCTGAGACATTTTCTCAAATTACTTTCTTGGCCCGGGCTCAAGCCCCACCTATCTTGTGGTTCTTCTTCCTGTCCTTCAAGGCCATTCTGTATTCCCTCTATATCACCTCCCACAAAAGTCACCTTGATGCAATCTGTGGGAAACTCTGCTGGTCTGCCCACCATAAACTGTTCACATTGAGATATGAAGGTCAGGAATTGGTCCTGGTCTCCTCCAGATTTTACTGGCAAGCTCCCATGAGAATGAAGAAATACTGGCTGCGTTGGAGGCTGCTGTGCTGCTGCAGATTGAGGCAAATTCTGTCCCACCTGTTGAGTTAGCTGCATCATGGCACTTTGTACATTGATTATTTGTACATCTACTTCCTGGTGGTGTTGCAACAACGCTACAGTGAGTTGATCAGTGGATAGCAGTGTACCATAAGGATCAGAGGCCAGATCCAATAACCAAAGTGAGATCTTCTGCCTCTCTAGAAAGAGAGTAGGAGACTTCTACTCTCTACTTGCAAGATTGATGTCAGACCAGACTAAGAAAACAATGCCATATTGGACAGGATTACTTTTCTTGGAACAGCTATAGTAACAGAATCTTACAAGTTTGAATGTGCTTCTCCCTCCTTCCCTTTATCATCATGTGAATTAGGGAGGGCCTTGTCTGAGATGTTTTCTCAAGTTATTTTCTTGGCCCAGGATCAAGTCCCCTTAGCTGACTGTTGCCTTGGTAGTGGCTCTTCCTCCTGTCCTTCAAGGCTGTTCCCTATGCCCTCTACAGTGATAGAGATTCATTAAATCAAGAAAGGAAGACAAAGAATAACCAAGACATGAGATAATTAAAAATGCAAGAGCTTCCAAATTGATAGGAAATAACTGTTTAGTCTTTCATGTTCTGCTAGAAATAGGAGATCCATGAAAATAAGATGAAATTAAGTTCACAATAAACCAGAAAAAATATTCCTCACGTATGATCCCATTCATCTATAGGAGTTACTGTAAAGGACATTCTCTGAGCCTGTAGTTATAGAATGCTTTTCCCAAGGAGACTAACATAGCAACAGTCTTTGTCTTTTCTGGTGCTGGATGAAAATCATTTTATTAATGCAGGTGTTATATTGCTATGCATTAACTCACTAGCATATTTTCCTAGATGTAAGGCCCACTGAACTCACTGGGACATCTGAGTAGTTATGCATCACTACTAAACTGGTTTTAATCTCTACTAAAAATATCCAGAAGAAACTTTGGGGTAAGCTGGTGGTCCTCAAGCCACAAAAGGCTTTATAAGTTAATACTAGCATTTTGAAATGGGACCAGAAATGAATTGTAGAGTCTGTGAAGATGGTATAATATTAGCACAATATATTTAAAAGCTAGTTCTAGTCAGTACAAGTATTTTCCAATAATAACTGATGTTTCCAGACTATCTTCAAGGGTAATTCCATGTATAATAATTACATTTCCAAAAGGGGGAGAATCCCTGCGCAACGAGGTGAGCTCTCGTTGCTAGTCCCAGCTCCTGTCGACCCAACAGTTCGAAAGCTTAGCAAGTAGATAAATTGGGTACCACCTTAAAGTAGGAAAATATGCTGGCGTCCTGTCCTGTCTGGGGTCAGGTTCCATCGGACGGAAGATCTTTCGAATGGCTGCAGATCCCGAAAGCAATAAACATCTATAGGACGTCAGCAGCCAGCTCCAACACAAGGCACCTTGGGACATTTAGTCCAGAAAGCCAGGAAGAGCCGGTTCCCTTACCCCCTCCCCTTGCACGCAGATTGTATAATGAAAGAACACTGTATAATGTGATGTATAACAATGTATGTAAGCCGCCCAGAGACCTCCATTAGGGAGGGGATGGGCGGGGTATAAATACAAATATAAATAAATAAACAAACAAACAAATAAATAAATAAATAATGCATTGCCGTCATCTACATGAGATGTTACCAAACATGGATTAATGTCAACAAGGCTACTTCTGTGCAAGTAGGACCATAACTGGTGCACTAGCCTAAGTTGGTAAAAAGTGTTTAATGCCCTAGAGGACACATGCTCCTCTAATGACTAAGACAGATCTAGTAATATCCCCAAGCTATGAACTTGATCTTTTAGGGGAAGTATAATTCCTTTCAGAACCATTTGAATGTCACACAGTTGGACAAAATAACTAGGACTTTTAACTTTTCTAGACTGAGTTCCGGTTTGCTGGCCCTCATCCATAACATTAGCAGGGCTGGCACTAGTTCAACTTTTCCATTCCCTAACCTGGATCTCATGAAAACGAGAGAGAGAACCATGTGTAGGAATGCTCTTGGACATAACCAATTGCAAGCACAGTCTCCTTAAATCATCAAGGTCAGAGCACAAAGTAAATTTTACTTTTCAGTGGTAGAGATGGGTAATTATCTTATCTCTTTATTCCCTGTGATGAAGCTCTCAAATGTTTGTTGCACAAAGTTTTTGCCAGCCCTTGAAAATCAGCATGGGCTTCTGCAGGGAGGGGAAGGGAGGCAAGAAATGCATCACGACATCATTGTGCATATGATATGTATTACTTACTACTAGCAAGTTCCAGCGAAATGGTCGCTAAGCAAACCACATGACGGAGAGAGAGAGAGAGACACGTTGCAAAAATTGCTGATTGCTGCCATCTTATTTAGATAAAGTTTTCTTGTGCAGCAATGCCAGCATTATTCTCACTCTGGTGTGCATTGTTGTCAGGTGTAGAAATTTGGGTGTAAGTGCGCACAATGGTTGGAAAATGTTTTTTTAACTACTGTTTACTACCATATATTATCATTGTATTTGCAAAGGGTTGTTATCCAAGGCAGTTGCTAAATGAGGACTATCTGTATCTTGCATTATTTATGCAGATCATATAATGGCTCCTTTATTTATTTAATTTTATTACATATGTAAGACTACCCAACTGTACAATGACTTTGGACAGAGCACAATAAAAACACCAACAAAAAACAGGTAATACAAATGGGAAATCCCAAATGTCTGGGGAAAACAACTTTTCTCGCCTCCCCCCAAATATACAGAGGACCCACCACTCACTCTAACCCAGTGTTTCTCAACCTTGGAAAATTTCAGATGTGGCTGGGGAATTCTAGGAGTTGACATACACACATCTGAAAGTTGCCAAGGTTGAGAAACACTGCTCTGACCCAAGGCTTGGGAGAAGAACCAAGTTAAGGTTCTTTTAAGCACAATAAATGTGGGGGCCAGATGAATGCCAGGGGGGATGGTGCCCCAAAGGGCAGGTGCTGTGAAAGAGAAGGCAATCATGTTACATCATGACTCAGTTTACATCTTCATGGCTCCAACCAAACATCTAGATAAAAAAGTTCAAGGAATACTTGAACAATATTTTTTTTGTTTTTATTGTATTTTAATGATGTTATGTTGTGAACTGCTCAGAGTCCCTCCTTGTGGGGGAGATGGGTGGTCATAGAAATTTGATAAATAAATAAATAAAAAATACTGCTAATAAGTAAGCTGCCCTGAGAACAGAAACTGAAAGGTAGCATTTAAATAGGTTAAATAAATAGTAAATTAAAAAGCTTTGATAGCAAAATTATACAATAGGGCCTAAATTATCCTTTTTTCAGATTGGAATGGCTTTCAAATGGTTTATGTTGCTTTGAATAATGCAAAACAGGCCTAGATGGTGATTTCCAATGTCCCAAACAGTTTTCCCACAGAAGCACAGGGAAACAAGATGTATTTTATTCATAAGAACATTAAAAATAAAAAGAGTTCAGACTTACTTAACTGGGGAATACCGATAAAAATCTGCTAAGGGACCAGTACTCATCTCTGGATTTTCACCGAAAGAAAGCTGAAGATGGTATTGAACATTAGCTTTCTGCTGCTCATTATGTTACTGATATCTGATGCCATCTCTCCCCCTTTTTTGGAATGCTTTGCTTAACACACCATCTAATACTATTTAATATGCTTTCAACCTTTCCCTCATGTCTCATTGGGCTATGCAGTTTCTGTGCAAATGTTTGAGCTGGCAATATTGTGCGTACCAAAAGAAAGTCTCTAGTCAGGCCCTGCTATCATAATGTTGAGAAGCAGAAGAAATGAGAAAGCCAGGCCAGTTCTCAGGGTAACAGCTCCCTCTCAAAGCAACTGGCATCGGTTACTTTCAGACAGAGTGACATTTTAAATGCCCACGTGACCAATTTCTTTAAAATCCAGTGTGAAGGTACTTTTTACCATCTTTGGTGGACATGCTAAGAAATATTGGGATCAGATATGTACTTTAATTCAGAGAATTCTGAAAATAAATGTACAATTCAAGCCAGCGGCTTTCCTTTTAGGTTTGATGGATAAACAGATTGAAAGAAAACATGGGACTTTGTTTCTATATATGATAACAGCAGCGAGACTTTTATACATGCAGAGGTGGAAGGACTTACAAATACCTACAATGGAAGAATGGATGGTGGAGTTAATGGAATTGGCCGAGATGGCGAAATTGACTACTTTGATTAAAGAAAAGACTTCTTCTAGCTTTCCCTAATTTTCCCTAATTTTCTTTTTGGAAATCACTTTTGGACTTCTTACTTGAAACTGAAAGAAATGAAATTTTAATTTTGGGAGTTGATGATTAGAATTGTTCATGATTGTAGAAATATTGTGTACTATTGTTAATTTTAGTGTAAGAGGTTAATGTATCTTATATTTGTATCTGTACCAAAGATAGTCGGAAGTTATTCTTTTTCTTTTCTTTTTTTCTTTTCTGCACTCTTAATTTAATTTTGCTCTCTTTCTGATTTTCTTAATTCTTTTTTTTTCTGTTTCTTTCTATTTTATAGAAAGAAACAGAAAAGGTTTCTTGTTGAAACTTAATAATTTTATGGGGAAAAAATCCATTGTGAAAAAGGTGACTAGATGGTCTTCAAAATATTCAACCCTGTTTTAAAGGCTCTAGCAAATAAGTAACTGTGTTTATTGTGTCCCTGAGTTGGGAGAAAAAAACCCAGCACTCATTAAGTTGGGCATTTGTTTTGATTATTAAATAAATTTAGCTAATTACCATTGCTGGTGCACAAAGCAATAAATGACTAAAAATGGAGTAAGATATTTGTGAGAATTTAGTGGTCTAGTTTGTGATGTGTGGTAATGCAGCTATGGCATTTCAGGCACTTTATAACCAACATGATAATTGTTATCTGTGAGGCTGGTTGTAGATCGATTAGTATATGTTTTGAGTTTTCTCTGCTGCGGGTTATAACTCTTTATTATTCAGAATAATTCTCCACCTTAATTTTGAAATAACTTCCAGCTGAAATCCTCACCCTTTTTGGAAATGTAATTATTTGTGCATTCAAAAGCCTGGTCCTTTTAAAATGGATAATTTATAGTTGTTTTCTGTCTTTGCTTCCTTTTTTAATCTCTTATTACTCTAAAAGGACCCACATCTTTTATTATTGTAAATTAAGCAGTAAAGCATGATCAAGAGAACTATAGATAGATAACACTGGCCATTAATCGATGTGAAAATGTATAAAACAAGGGGCTGCATAAACCATTATTGTGGTTCAGTCCTCTTTTACCTCCTCTTGTTTTAATTTGAGCATCCTGCTAACAATCTTTATGAGACATAAAGTCAATAGCAGGGAATGTAGCTGCAAACGTATAGTGATCGTGAATGTTTATTTAAGGCTGCAAAGAACTATAGAATATTCCACTGCATTCAGGGCATTCAGAGAGATTGCCATTATATCTCCAGCAATACCAGTGTGCACCTCCGAAAAACTTGTGAAGTTTGGAGAGTATGTGTCGTTTCTTTTATTTTTCCCTACTGGGTTTTGCAAGACAGAACAATTGTTTCTAAGTTCTTGGTAGGGCAGATAGGAAGCCTTCCCTGTTCCATATACAGAGGTTTGCCACAACACTGGTAATGAGATAGCATCCTCCATCATTACTGAGGAAATAGCTCAATGTAGAGCAACTGTGTAACATCACTTTGCCTTTCAACAGAGTGGAATGGCCAGAAAAGAGGGTCAAGAAGAGCGGCTGAGGCACCTGCATCACTCTGTCTTATCTTAGGACTGACCTTGAATCTGCATGGGCAAATTCCTTATTCATTCCTTTATTAAATCTTAATGTTAACTAGCAGTGGCAGCTTGACTTTCCAGTAGGAATGACACTGCTCCAGTATGTCAAAAAGATCTTCAGTTCCACAGTGGTGGCTGCCCTTCCCCCTTGTTATCATTGTTGTTTTTAGCTTGAGCAGTTAAGGCAAAAGCTGGAATATATGGGTGGCTTGACAATGTTTCATGTGTGTGCCATGCTCCAGTGTGTAATTGGCTCAGCCTGAAGGAGGCTGTCAGACTCTTTGACAGCTGCCTAAAATTGAAGGTGGTTATTCTCCAAGCAAGATTTTCAGAGTTCTCTTTAGTTAGATTGATTGAGATGAAAAGGGATTGGGCTACAAGAACTGCAGCAACAGAACTTTTTTTCCCCCATTTTGGAACAATGTGTCCTTCTGTACAAGAAGGCAGAGACTTTCTGGTCTTCTTACAAATAGCATTGCTGTCATCCAGCAAGGAGGCAGGTCTCTTTACTGATAATGGGGGTACTTGCAGCTGGCTATTTCCAATCTCCAGAACCTTTATCAGTCTGGCAATTCTTACCGAAACTGCTTTTTGCTCAAGTAAAAATTCACCCATGATGTTAAAAACATTGACTCTTGCATGCATGTAAAAAAATTGACATAAGAGAATTTGGTTTGGAGAAAACACATGGAAGGCTACTCACATTGTGGGCCAATTCCACCTTTGGGTAGAGGGAGGCAAGTGCCTTAGGGGACAGATGTTGGGGGTCTCTCCAAGCAGCCTCTCCTGGCTGTTCTTTCCAAGCCCCTGATCTCTTGAACTGATCAGGTATTGGGCAGGGAACATGAGCACACCTACATCTTAACTGACTGGAAGGATTCCCACTTGTTTTTCATGCATTCATTACTCAAGGGTGCTGAAAAATGATTATGATAATGCTTCATTCCTGAAGCTTTTGGAGGCTGTTGCATTATCTCCATCTTTCACAACTAACGTTACGAGCATAACAGTCTTTCCACAAGTATGCATGTTATTTAAATCAGTATCGCCTGCAGATTGTTCAATTTATTATTTATTGACTTCAAATTTATTTGAATTTGGAGGATTATACTTTTATAGATTTGGAGGACTCCTACAGTTGTTTGCAAAACTGTAAATTTCAGCAGAATACCAGTGATGTTCCAGATGGATATAGAATTATAAAACATGCTATTTCTCATGCAGAGCAATCCTAAACAAGTTTACACAAAAGTTAACTTCTGTTGGTTTAAACATGCTTGGTTCCAGAAAAGCATACTTAGGGATTACAGCCATCTTTCAACTTGGATGGAAAAATGGAAATGTCATTCTGATCTAAATAAATCTGCAAAAGGAAGGAAAGTTAAATATTTAAACCAGTTGTAAAACAGAGAAAAGGTTGTTTATATTAGTTTATTTTCCATAGATGTTTCCAAGTTGTAAAGTGTGGAAAAATGGATAACTTGTAGAATAACACACAGCTTCTCCAAACAAAGCTGGTGTATTCTAAAGAAAATATTAGAGCAGATTTTTTATGTACTTTGTGTATTTTATGTTGTTTACTTCTAGCAGTGTAACAAACTAGATATTGTCTCAGTTATCATTGGATTTATTGTCTTCTACATTATATCTTTAGAAAGGCGAAAGGGTTTAATGTAGTTGTATGGAACATAACTTTTTATTGCCTATCAAATATTCTGAAACAAGGGTCACTAATTGTCATTAGCATACAAATAATGAAATTTAAAGAGACTGGAATAAGCTCTGTTGATATTTTCTCTCCTCCTCCCTCTAATATAAGTGGCCAGCAGCTATCACAGCACACAGCACTGAAATCAGGTTTGTTGTCCCTGTAACATACTGTGTGAATGGCAAGATAACATGCTGGTCACTGTTAATAGGGTCTTCCCTCCCCTGTTCTGTCATTGGTCAGGTGTATTCTAAATTTGCAACAATACAGGAAATAAGGCCACACATGTATAATTTTAACTTTTGGGCTGGCTGCTAGATGTAATAATGTAAATCAGCAAAGTATTCAGGGTAGAGAATACTGATATATAATCTGTTTTTGAGACCACTGGATTTCAAAATAATACATCACTAGCTTGTACAATACATGTG
Source organism: Charina bottae (assembly GCA_023362775.1). Taxonomy (NCBI): domain Eukaryota; kingdom Metazoa; phylum Chordata; class Lepidosauria; order Squamata; family Charinaidae; genus Charina; species Charina bottae. The sequence goes on along the minus strand of JALMGJ010000044.1, from coordinate 3,131,650 downwards.
CTTTAGCTCCGATTTGTTAAATCAGTACTGTAAACAAGAGGAGTGGGTTATTGTTCACACAAGTAGTTAATTCAATTCGTTTCTCAGTAAATGAGCTACACAGGAAATGCCTATTTATAGATGAATTCTGTATAAGAAGATCTATTTTGATGCCAATTTATTTGAGGGAATGCTTCACCTCTCAAAAGTAAGTATTTTTTTCAGATTTATTTCCTTTGTGTCAGTCTTGACTCTTGGCAACTGCCTGGACTAGTCCCTGCAGTTTTCTTGGCAACATTTTCAGAAGTGGTTTGCCATTGCCTTCTTCCTAGGGTTGAGAGACAGTGATTGGCCCAAAGTCATCCAGATGACGTCTGTGCCTAAGGGAGTACTAGAATTCGGATTTCCCCTGCTCCTAGGCCAGTGTTTTAACCACTAGACCAGTTATTTATTACTATAAAGTAAAACAAAACTAATAAATTTTACAATATTTGAAAATCCCAGAGAGCTAGTCTGAGACTATCATCCTTTAACGAAGCTACTGGCCTTCATTTTTAGGAGGAAGACTTTATCTAAAGAAGAGTACTATGTTTAGAGGTTTCTTGGATTTTGAATAGCTACCCTTCATCTCAAGTTGATAAATGCAAAGGTTACCATGTGGACTATAGCAATCCTATTCCACTAGGGTACCATCTTACCCACAGACAGATCTAGTGCTGGGCCAAGAACTAATGTTGTACCAAGAAGATGGCAATTGAGTCTCAGAATATTCTATATCATTGTCACCTATATTCAGTTGCCTTTCTGTTCCGTCAACTTTTCTGTGAAATTGAAAGAAAATGAAGCTGACATATTGAAAAGCAGTTATTTCCATTAATGCTTTCAGGCCCCAAACAGACTTCATAAGGTTTCTTAGAAAATAAAAATGATGGATGGTTGCAATCCAGTCTCTATTTGGAAGTATGCCCATGAAAAGGGCAAACTTAAATAAGAATAGAAAAAATGTTTTGTGCTGAGGGGGTTAGGAGTGGCAGGTAGCATTCTGGCAAATTCAGACTTTTGTGAAGGGGCAATTTCAACAATTAGCCATTTTGCAAAAGGGATTACAACACATTTTCAGAATTCCAAAATTGCTCACACAGAAATATTCTGTACTAATTGATGATACCGCACCGGAGATGTTGGATTCTAATTCTCATAATTTCCTGCCACCCTCCCCGTTGTACCATGAATATCAGCTCTAGAATGGTAACTCTGTGGAACAGTGTGAAATATGGTGCAGGTGGGAGGAGAAATGAGTGGAAAAACCTTTCTCCCTTTAGTCTTGCAGAAGAAGCATTTGCTGCAGCAAAGTTCCTTTTGCAGACAGTAAGTGTTACTCCATTGGTGAAACATTTTAGCTGGATATGTAAACGAACAGTTACTAACAGTTTAGTACAGATGTACAAAGTCTCTGCAAAACCAAAATAAAATCCATCAAATGTTTTAAATGTTGCAATGCATATTTTAAATGTGACTATATAATCATTTTTATTAAAAGCAATGGGAGATATTTGTTTCAATTTCATACTTTCCAATCGTATCGCTTTGCAACTTGAACAGATATTTTCATTTAGCTTTCTACAAATAACCTGCTTTCAGAATGATTTATCCAATATTTGAACCTCGTATTGGCATTTACAGGGCTTTGTGATGGCTTCCTTCCACTTAGGAAAGATCACCTAGGAAATTAGATCACTAAGATCCACTTAGGAAAGGAGATCAGGAGAACTCCTTTTCTTGTGTTTCTGTTGACTTATCAATATTTTGTTTCATTACACAATAGATGTTCATTAACATTCTTTTAGCCCCTTTGGAAGTTTTCATCACCTGCCTTGCTGTGATTACATGATTTATTCTCTCCCCATGCAGTTGCTGTCTAACTAGTGAGTTTAAGTGAATTTAGGAAAAGAAAGATACCTCACTGAAAATACATCAAAAACGTAACAAGCTGTGGAAGTAAAGAAAGGAGCTCTCTTTATTTTTCTTCAAAGTAAGAACTGTGAAGTTGTACGTCAGCATTACAATGTCTACCCTCCTACCTTCATTCTGCCAATAATATGCCAAGTGTTCTGATAACACTGAGAATGGAGATTGTCAGGCTTTGTGCTACAAACAGGTCTTACTTTCCTTCCAAGCCATGTTATGTAAAGTTACGAGACAGAAAATCAATAGGTTTGGCAAAATGTTAGCAATTCTGCAGATGTTTTCTTGCCAAATAGATTTCCTGCTACTTTAATAACACGTACAAGAGTTCCAAAAGCTTAGGAGGCCAACTTGGCAGAGATTTCATTTGCTGTGAATTGGAGGGCCAGATGCGTACTGTATGTTGAGCTGTGCTCTGTAAATCTATCATTCTTCAGATCTGTCATAAATGTTAGACAAATGTATTCACAAACTGCTGGGCATACATTAAGTGGTCCCACAGGTTGTGCCAGGGATGGCAAAATCAAGGAAGGAAGGAAGGAAGGAAGGAAGGAAGGAAGGAAGGAAGGAAGGAAGGAAGGAAGGAAGGCCTTCCAATACTTGAAAGAAGGTAGGAAGGAGGGCTTCCCAATACTTGGGCCTTCCAATAAGTTGATGCCACAGGGAAGAGGGCATCAACTTATTCTCCATAGTACCTGAGGATAGGACAAGAAGCAATGGGTGGAAGCTCGTCAGAGGGAGATCCAACCTCGAAATAAGGAGGAATTTCCCGACAGCGTGAACTATTAAGCAGTGGAACAGCTTGCCACCCGGAGGTGTGGGTGCTCCATTGCTGGAGGTTTTCAAGAAAAGTTTGGACAACCATTTATTTGAGATGGTATGAGGATTCCTGCCTCAGGCAGGGGGTTGGACTAGAAGACCTCCAAGGTCCCTTCCAACCCTATGATTCTAGGATGGATGGATGGATGGATGGATGGATGGAAGGAAGGAAGGAAGGAAGGAAGGAAGGAAGGAAGGGTTTGTTCCTGCTAGCCAGCATTTATGGAGTTATCAAATCAAAATCACTTTTGATTTCTCCCATTTTTATATCCTTCCTCTGCTTTCACTTTCTGCTCTTTTGATTTCTTCCTTCTTTTTTATTAGCCTATTTTGCTTTCTCACATATGGATGCTTCTCATGTGCTGGCCTTTTGAGAACAGGTGCTGATAAAAGATAAGAGATGGTTTACCATCAGCAAAAGGAGATTCCTGATGTGAGAAGCTTCCAGCTGAGATAGGTACCTGAGTCCTTGTGCAAAGGTGTAAGACCTTCCATTCAGTCTAAAAGGCACTAAGATGCACATGTTAACACAAAATGCACCATTGGTGCAAAAGTGTTCCCTTGGCTATAGCAAGAATACAGGATAGTTTGAGTGTTTGAAGTGAATGATTTGTGAAAGAAATGAAATATTGGAAAGGCTATATATTGCATATTTGTTTCAGTTCTCAAAGCTGAATTATTAACACTCAGTGGCTAGCAGTATTCAATATCAAGCATATTAGCCTTATGGCTTAAATTTACTTGGGACAAAATCATGAATTGGGCAGAGTGATGAATGGCAGAATAGATGAACGATAGCAGTTCTCTTACTGGGAAAAGTATTATTGATCTGATGTTTATGTCTTTACTGAGAAGAGGTGCATGGTGTATGTGATTCATGAGACTAAAGAAAGTCTGAACCTGGTTATAAGCCTTAAGGCAAGATCATTTGAATCCTAGGATATGAGCCCATATTGTTCAATTTGTAGTTGTCTACAAGCAGATGGAAAGAGCTATGAATCTGAAGCATGCCAGAAGTACAAGAGGAAAAAAAAAATCACAAAGCCTACACAAATTGCTTAGACATCACTACAGGAAATGTTGAGGCATAAGAATGGTCAGTGATGAAGTTTCATTAGATATGTAATGAATCAGAATATAAAATTAAGAACGTATGAAGCTGTTCCTTTCTGGTTTTACTGTTTAAAGCCGTTTATGTCTTAGTAACTCTTAAGACTTAGGATAAAATCAGTATTCAGCAGAGATAGATGTTTTGCCAAAACCTATTATTCCCATATACGGCTGTTAGTTAACAGAACAATGAACTAGTTCCCCTTGAAATAAATAAGGATTACTCAGAAGAACATAATGTTTCTCCCATATATTTCAGTGGGGCTTATGTGTAAGAATTTTCCAATGGATAGTGCCACAGTTTTACAGTTGCTGCAGTGAGAAAACCCAGCTTGATTTGTGCCTAAGGTGGGACTAGAACTCACGGTCTCCTGGTTTCTAGCTTGGTGATTTGAAACTTTCTGTATCAAATGGCTGGAGAAACAATAAAACAATCCAACCCCTGTCTGTCTGTCTGTCTGTCTGTCTGTCTGTCTGTCTGTCTGTCTGTCTGTCTTTTATTTATTTATTTATTTATTTATTTATTTATTTATTTATTTATTTGCCATATATACTCATGGATAAGCCAAGAATTTTAGGTGCCAAAATACACCCCAAAAATATGGTTCAGCTTATCCGTGGATGGGTTTATTCTCGAGTATATACTGTAATACTTTTTAAAAATACCCGTATATCTCATATATATTTGCATATATAAGCCCATCTGTGGATAAGCAGACCTTTGAATTTTTAACCAAAAGACCATGAAAAATGCACCACCCACAGATGAGCCAATTGTGAATATTAAAACTTGAAAATTTTGCGGATTGGTTTATCCACGTGTGGCGCATTTTTCATGGCATTTTGGTTAAAAATTCGAGTGTCATCTTATCTGCGGATGGGATTACAGTATGTGCAAGTATATATGGAAACCCAGCTAGTTAGGAAGAGCTAGGTAGCTGAGGGAAAGAAGATGGTAATAATAATATGCTTCTGCTGGGCTTTGAATAAGCAACTTCTTGCATGTTGTGCAAAGCTCTCAGCTGCTGTAGCAATTTAATCCTGATAGGAAAAGACTCTAGAGATTGAAGCAACCAGCACCTTGTCAGTGGAGGGGGCGTGTCTCCCTCTGCAAGTAGCCAATGAGCTTCCAGGGTTGGGCTTTGAGGTCATAAAGTGTTCCAAATGGACAAGAGCTCTTGAGGTGACCTCAAGGGCAGGACTGCTTTGAACCTGCAAGAGAAAACATCCCCCAAGGTTGAATTTGTGATGGGAAGGAGGTGAGCAAAGAATGACATCATCCACCCTGCCTTCACAACATGATTATTGTCCCTTTCTGGGCAAGAGGACAACTAGGCAGCTCAGAACAGTCTTGCTGTCCCTCAAAAGACAGTTTAAGATTCCTGCTTTCTCAGGTGCAGAGGGAAAAAACTGGAATCTAAGAAGAGGCTTATTAAATTTGATATCTACCATTGCAAGATATTTTATTTGGGTTCAAAAAAAAAAAGGAAAACTTTTCAAACAGTTTCTCTTCACATAAATACCATATTGCAAAGAAAAGATTCTATCTCCTTTGAGTTGTTCTCAATTCTGGTTACTTGATGGACGCGTCTGTTAGTTTCCTTGGCAGGAATACAGATGGGCTTTGCCATTCCTTTCTTTGAGGGTTTTATTTTCCCCCGTTTTACAGTCTGCAGCCCCAATATTTCCTGGTGGTTTCTTGTCCAAATATCATCAATTGTACGTGGGTTTGCTTTTTGTGCCTTACAATAGCTTCTTTGTCAAAATTCTCCTGTAGGTTTGTAATCCTGCAAGTATGCTTGAAAAACTGGACAGCAGAAACAGTCAGCACCGCTGCAACACATGATAATTAATTAATAATAAATAATTAGTAATGATAGATTACTTACATATGTTAGTGGTATAAATATCCAGTTAGCTTATAATGGCTGTGTTTATGTGACAAAAGGATTGAGGGTTTGAGGGAAAAAAAGATTTATGATGATTTTAAAAAAATTGATTCATGTCACTTGTGATGTATTATAGGTTGCTTAATAATGATTTTCTACTTATAAACTAATTAATAAAATCTATTAATGGTTTGTGTGTATGTATGAAATCAAAGCAGTTGATTTTTGAATGCAAAGGCCATGATAGGGCTCAATTTGGTAGAATTTTATACCACTGGGAGATGACTCATGATCTCAGTTACTATATCTTCCAACATATTTACCCAGAAAGTAGACAACTTTAAATCTAAAACAACTTCCCCAATGAGAAAAATACTTAAACTTTCACAAAAATTCTATGCAATGCCTAGCTTCCTTACCTCCTCAGCTTAGAGTTCCCAACTCCAGATGAGACCAATCCTGAAGATTTCTCCTCCAGTGAATGTAATGCTGTGCCATACGTACGTATGTATGCATGGAACCACAGTCCATAAAAGAGCAAGACCAGGACAAAAATATTTTTGAATGAATAACTATTGATTAATATTAATTGCTTATAAAATAAGATAGCCCATTTATAAAATTAATTTTTCATTTTCATGTGTTACTTATGTAAAAATACACAAGTATGTGCACACAGGAATACATACACATTCCAGAAGAAACACAAAGAAGAAGAGGAAAGAAATAGGATGGAAATTGGGTGAGGAGAAGGGATAGCTGTATTGTACACCCATAATTCAAGGTAATTGTTTTGGGAAAAAATACCCCTCATTTTCTATTGCATTAATAAGGTACTATTAAATTCTAGGCCTATTTTCACAAATGACACTTTTACTTTTTAAAGATTTCTTTGGTTTTGTTAATGCTAGCTAGCTCTCTGCTTCAATGACCATGTTTCTGGAGGCCATAACTGCACCATAGAATCTTTCTTCTGTTGTTCCTTGGAAACTGGCATTCTGCCAATGGGAGTAAGAACAGAAATGCCATAGCCTCCTTGGCAAACAGTTCTAAGGATATTTTGGGAGACATGAAGAATATTTATGTTCATATATATTTATGTTGAGAGAGAGAGAGAGAGAGAGATTGAGAGAGAGAGAGAGAGAGAGAGAGAGAGAGAGAGAGAGAGAGAGAGAGAGAGATTGAGAGAGAGAGATTGAGAGAGAGAGAGAGAGAGAGAGAGAGAGAGAGAGAGAGATTGAGAGAGAGAGAGAGAGAGAGATTGAGAGAGAGAGAGAGAGATTGAGAGAGAGAGAGATTGAGAGAGAGAGGGGGGTACATTTGTGACTCTAGATGGCTTACAAATATTGATCTACAAGGAAATCCAAAGTAAGAAACCATTAAAGCAAAGCTAAGGGACTCCTTAACTCCTTAAATTATTTTAATGATATAAAACTGTTTTGATGTAGCTATACCCTTTTTTAAATTTCATTTTTCTTTATTTATTTCATGATAAGATGCTTATTGGTCTCAAAGACAACAGTAATTTGTTGTAGGATGTTTATTGCAAATTATTTATTTTCTTTCATATAAATGTGATGTGATTGTGTAGTCCATTAATGAGATAGTTATTGATTTGATTTGATTTGATTTGTGCATTGCCTGGAACCTAACAGATTCTAGGTGGCTTACAACACTCGGTGAAACAAAGAGCTGCATGGGATTGGTAGATGGGGAGAGGCCACTCAGGGATAATCCTGTTTACTGCCCTGGTGGCCTCCATATTCCAGAGGTCAACAAGTTACCCAATAGAACTGTCCTCTAGATCACTGAGAAATTTCCCAAGTGCCATCAGGAAACCTGTTAGATGCCTGGGGTGGGTCAAATTAATGGGGCCCTCCTCCCTGAATTGTCATGAAGAATTGATCTGCCCATGACAATGGACTGATGGAAAAGTACCCTAAAACCAGATCATGACACATATGCTCCTAATTTAACATCAGATCTAATGTGTGGACAGGCAGATGAGCTGGATCCATGATGATCTGGGACAAGCCCATGGTTGTCATGGCAGCAGTAAAAGGTGCCTGAGATCCCAGAGAGGGGAGATTGAAATTACCCAGTCCTAACTGACTGGCTGAATCCCAATCCATTGCTGCAATGAAATCAAGCATCTTGATGAGGTATGGTGCTCTGTAGCAGGGAGGATGGTCCAATAACATTACCCCAAACCTGTCCCTATGGCCCAATAACTTGAGCACGGCCTTGTCACCTGTGGAACAGCAGTTCTCACAACAGTTAGGGACTCCCACTATATAATTGCCCTACTACCTCCCCTGCCCTGGTGTTGGGACTGATGCAAAACATAAAACCCAACTGGGCACATCTCCATGGGGGATCTCCTATTCTTCTCCAGGCAGGGAGAAAAGCAGGTCTGTTTTCTCATCCACAATTTAATCATGGAGAAGTCTGGTTTTATTGTGACAGATGTTGTGTTTGCTAGCATCATCCTGAGCCTGGAGTGCCCAGCAATCTGGTTACCTGGCTCCTGAGTTGAGACTGGGGGGCTGGAAGTAGAGATTGGAGCCAAATTTCCAATCTCTGTTCTCCTGGAATGGCTTGGTTTCCAATCCCACCATACTTCAACCTGCCTGACATTACTATTATCTTTCCTCCATTTTTACCTCTTCTATTATCTAGTCTCCCATTCCCAGGCATCCAATGTCAGTTACAACTCAGCTAGGTAGGTGAATAATCCTCCCCTCTCTCTCCAGTCCCAACCAGTCAATAATACAGTAGCAACAACAGTAGCTCGGCAACTCCTGCCCACCTCTTCCATTCAAACAATCCATCCCACCAGCTGCATACAGTAAGGGTCAGGTGGGCCAGTGGTCTCCCCTCCCTATTCTCACTCCAACTAGGATCACTTTCCTCAGTCTTCCACCAGAGGGCTGTTCTTTCTTCTATCCTCTCCAAAGCTGCTCCATTCATGGTTTCTCCTCTCCACTGGAATAGACTTCCAAGCAGTCCAGAGCAAGAGACATGTTTCCTCTCTGTCCCCATGCTCCCCTAAGGCTCCCCTGTGGAATGGACTCCAGGCAGTGATCTGAATTGTGGCTCTGGCATTGGAATTGTCCCTGAGTTTGGTAATAAGGGGTGTGGTGGCTCAGTGGGTAAGATGCCAGGCTTGTCGATTGGAAGATCGCAAGTTTGGAGGTTCAAATCCCTAGCCCTGCGTGACGGAGTGAGCTCCTGCACTCGCCCCAGCGCTTGCCAACCTAGCAATTTGAAAGCAAGCAAATGCAAGTAGATGAATAGGTAGCACTTTGGTGGGAAGGTAACAGCATTCCACGTGCGTCATGCCGGCCACATGACCGTGGAAGCGTCTTCGGACAACACTGGCTCTTCGGCTAACAAACGGAGATGAGCACCGGCCCCTAGAGTTGGACACAACTGCACAAATGTGCGGGGGGAACCTTTACCTTTACCTTGGTAATGAATAGTTTTTGTCAGTAACATGCTAATTATACTAGTTAAATTTTCTCTTTCTTTCAAAGGTTCTCAGCATCAGAAGTGCTAAACAAAAGTCACCATCTGCTGCTGAATTATTTCAAGTAGCAACACATCTCAAGACTTGATTTCTATGCTTTCATAGATCTTTTTAGTAATTACAGACATATGCCAAATATCTTGATCAAGTTTGTAAAAAATATCTTTGCAAGGGAAATTAAAACGGAAGAAATTATGGCAGGGCATCTAAAGTAACTCACCTGGTAACCTATGAATGAAAATTGTTTCCAGATGCAGAAATTCTTCACAATTTAAGAGTTTCCCCATCTTTTTTTTTCCAGGCACAAATAGCATAATTTAACGATTAATTGATAAAATTTATATGGCCACCCATCTCATGAAAAGTGACTGTAATAAAAGTAATTGTGATGTGGGCATCAGTGCTAGCCCCTCTTTTCACTGCATCAACAGTTCTCTAAAGAATGGCTTAATTCCATTATACTTCCAATATATAAAAAGGAAATAGGTATGAACTCACCAATTACTGTCCAGTTAATCTTATTTCAGTAGTTAGTAAACCATATGCCAGGTTTTTATGCCTTAAACTTTTGGACTGGTTGCATTCTGAGAATATCTTAATGCCTGAGCAAGCTGGTTTCAGGTCTGGATATCCAACAATGAACCAGTATATAATTCTTCACCATTTAGCAGAGAAATATTATAATCTCCCAAATGGAGTTCTTTACATCAGGGGTCCCCAACCTGTGGGCCGCGGCCTGTTAGGAAGTGGGCCGCGGGGCTCCCACCTGCAAACCCTGCCCCTGGTGTACGTGATTGACTCCCGCCTGCAAACCCCACCCTAGTGCTTGCGATTGGCTCCTGCCTGCAAACCCCACCCCCGGTGCGTGTGATTGGCTCCTGTCTGCAACCCCCCCCCCCCGGTCCATGGAAAAATTTTCTTCCACGACCGGTCCCTGGTGCCCAAAAGGTTGGGGACTGCTGCTTTACATCGCCTCCATAGATCCTTTGATTCTATATCCCGAGAGATACTCTGGACAAAGTTAGCAGCCTCAACAACTTATCATCATCTCTTAAATTGATCATACAGTTACACCAAAGCACTATCATACAGGTCAAGGGTAATAGCAAGGGGGAACCTAATGGAACTTATACCTATCTGTAAAGGGATCAAGCAACAATGCATACTTGCCCCCTTTCTGTTCACCCTTTAATGACATTGCTGAGATTTTTGCCAACCCAGACTTTCATCCTCCCTCTCTTGCCAGTCACCCCATATCTATTCTTTTATATTTCATTGATGCAGCCATTTTTTCTGTATCAAAAGTTGGGAGTTTGGGGGGCTTATAGCATTATTGGCCTGATTATCATTGCATTGGCCTGATGATTATAGCATTACTGGCCTGATGATAATTGGCCTGATGAGAATGCCTCAAAACAAATCATTCAAAAATATAAGTCCTGACGTTTTCAAGAAAACACTTTAATTCCTCAGATAGATGGTTGATAAATGGAAGAACTATTGAGCATGGTTCAAAAATTTTCCATTGTTCAGATATCTACCAGTCCTCTATCTGCTGGAGAAACCAAGGAAGGGAACTACTATAGCTATAAGGGACCAAAAAGCATTTCTAGCAATTACAAAATGTTCAAACCATAGGAATAATTTTTTGCCCAGCTGCCATTAAGCTATTCAAGGCCAAAGTTTGGGATATGTTGTTCTGTGGTACCTAGGCGTGTATCTATAAGAAGATCTCAACATTTGACTCCACACAAACTAAGTTCCTAAAAACAATAGGGCACTTCTCTCACTCAACTTCTAATTTATTTATTTATTTATTATTTGGATTTATCCCCGCCCGTCTCTACCGTGGCAGACTCTGGGCGGTTTACAATAAAAATATAAAAGATAAAACCTAGACATTTAAAACTACTATAAAAATAAAAAATAAAAATCCAAAAGATGGTCTGTTCTTAAAAGGAGGAAACCACTAAACCAACCACCTCCAGGAGGAACTATCCTTTCCTTCTAATGCTGTAACTCAATTAGAATTGGGCTGCATCTCTTTCGGGCCTGCACAAGATCATGCTGCTTATGCTCTTAAGCAAAATCTATTAGGGGACCTCCTTGGTTCATCTTACCCTGAATGATAGATTTGTATCCACCCTGCAAATTGATCAGGACCTGATATATTGTGGTCTGTCAATACCAGCTTTACTTACTTTAGGGTTCAATAAAACTTTAGCCAGGTTGCCTTATGTATTCCATCAGAGAGGGCCAAAATCTCCTATCTCTATTATAGTAGCAATGCCCCATCCTCCCGGACTCTCCCTAGCTATTTTTTTAAGATCATGCATGTTCCACATAGAAGGCTTTTTTCTCTGGCCTGGATTGATGCACACCTACCTATCAGGGGAACAGCTGGAAGATATTTCAATCTCCCATACAAAAAACGTGTTTGTATAGGCTCCAATATGGAGGTTAAATCTGTATCACATGTTTAATTAAAATGTCCATTCTATACCCAATGGAGATTAAAACTGATAACCCGAGTTGTTGCGAAATTTAATTACCTTTATGATGAGGAGATCCCTGCTTCCTTTTGAAGCGACCAATTTCTAAATGTATCAAGGGAGGCGGCAAAATGTTTATCTGTAGCTTTAGCCCATAGGAACTGACTGATGCCTCCCTCACATCTTTTATTAGCTTTTATGTAAAATTTATATCTATCTATCTATTGTATATGTTTTTTACATTAGTTGATTTGGTCCTGGATTGAAATAAATAATAATAACAATAACAACAACAACAACAACAATAAAATAACAACAACAATAATAATAGTGGTTTTCAGCAGATGGAAGTATGTGGCTGATCGTATCTGGGCTTGGAAGCTAAGTTGCCCTGGTTGTTTATGTGAATTAGTAGGCGAGTGAAAATGTTTGCAGTTTGGAGGGTCTTATTTGAAAGGTAAAGTTACCTTGAAGCTTCATAGTACTTAAGAAAGGACAATACTTCAGTTATATAGGCTAAGAACATTTCTATTCATCTTAGCATTTGATGTTTTGTGATGGTACTGCTGCATTTCCATGGCTTATGTTTATATTATTTGGTGGATAGCATTTTTAATAATCTTAATGCATTTCTTGCATTTATAGTAGTGTACTCTTCCTGCAGGTGTTTTCCATGTAGGTGGTATATACCATATTTCATGTTACTGACAACAGAACTGCAGAGTATGTTGATTTGCTTTGAAGTTCCTTTATTTAAATCTTAATATGGATGCTTGCACTGTAGAAAATAACTGTATGTGTTACCCTGATATACTCTTCAGCAGTTTCTACAAACTGCCATCCCAGCAGCGGAAGAATGACAAATAATTTTGGTGGAATAGATTTTTGCTTGGCACCTGGATGATACAGGAAGATGGCAGTAATTGACCACTGAAAGATGGGTGTGTATATTAGCCCACTCAGTGAGGAAAGTGTTGACAAAGTCCAGCAGCACCTTTGTCAAAAGACGAAAAGATGTGATTTATTGCTGGCAACTAATTAATGGCAGCTGTAGAAGAGAACCTTAATATATGTGGGTTATAATGGATCTTACTGACACCTTTGAGAGAAAAATGCCATATCAGTGCACCTTTTTTAAAAAAAACTGAGGCTGATGGACAGCTGGTTTCCAAATGTTTGTCAGATATGAAAAAGGGCTGTCTAAAATTGTAATTGCATAAGAACAGTTGTTTTAACTGTGCAAAGAATGTTTTGAGGATTTTGAGGACTGAGCATATCAGAAATAATTTGTTTGGTTTTTGAGTTCCTTGATTACCAAGTAGTGGGGAGATACATAGCAAAAATATTCTAAAGAATATAACATCATAAAACTGTAAAAACAAGAATACAATAAAGTAAAAACAAAAAGCTCGACAAAACAGTTCTTACTTCCCATCTTGGGAATCTGCTTCAATTCTCATGACCAAGATGCTCATCAATATAATCCCTCTGGGTAATGGGACATATATAGCAGCCTGTGGTGCTGATTGTAAGTTAGAGTCAAATTCATTTGAGAGAGAAAACTGTTCCTTCAGATAACCTGCCCCTTCTTATTTACAATATGTTTTTATTTGTTTCATAACATGGTGTGTTATGCTGTCTGCTTAAGGACAAGACATATCCTGGTCTACAAAGAAGTGCACAGTCTCATACCTCATAAAAAAATAGCTTTCAGCCAGGCCATTTCTTGCTAGCAGAAAATACAAATGGTATGCAAAATCTAGTAATGAAAGTCAAGGAGCACAGTGAAAACAATGGGACTGTGATTAACTATAAAGACCAAACTAATGACAACATTACACCAACAGCTACACCCACCAGCCTTAGAACTGACTTCAGCAGTTCCATGCAGATATTGAAAAGCATGGGAGGCAGAACAGAGCCCTGAGAAACACCATATAGTATCTCATGTTTTAAGAAGCAATTGTCTCCAAGTAACACCACTTGAAATCTGTCTAAAAGTTAGGAATGGAACTACTTTTTAAAAAAATGCTCTATTTCTAAATTTCTCTGTGTATGGGAAGATACCACAGTAGATGTTACCAAATCTGTCAGTGGGTTATGGAGAACCAACAGAATTATATTCCTTGCATTTATCAGGCCAACCATGACAATCTCAACACCATGCCCACCATGAAGCCAGTTTGAAATGTTGGGGATGAGATTAAATACTGGGAGAGGATATATTGTTTGGATATTATCCTTCCTTTCTCACGTAAGTGAGATTAGCAGAGCATCATCCCCGGCAGCATAAAAAGTTGGAAACTGAGACGAGGTTGGTTTAACCTTCTAGAAAACAATAATCCAGGATGCTGTGAGGCAGACTGGATTATCCTGGCATTACCCCTTTTTCTCCCTCTTAAAACAACAATCACACAGTTTTGTGAAGAAATAAAAGTAATGTTTACTCACATCATTTAGGTCTCAAAAACAGCAGTTGCAGTAGTAGAGTCAAGGCAGGTTTAAAACATATTAAGTTACAAAAATAGAATATATAGACTTTAGCATTCTGTCTGGGCTTGGAGAGCTCAGACAATGTGTCCTTTCAACTCAAGAGCATGGTGGAAAGAGAGGGAAGAACAGGAAGAAGGAAGTGATCTCACAGAGTTCTCTCTGCAGGAAGTTACTGCGAGTCTCCGCCCTCTTCATGTCCTTATAGAGCAAGACATGAATTGTTGGTATGACTGCTATATTTTCCCACAAACCCCTTCTCAGGCATACAAAACAAGTTCATGCAAACTTTTAATTAAACCACCCAGAGTCCCATTTTGACTCGAAGGTTCTCGAAACTGTCTCTCGGTAGAGGCTTGGTGAGAATGTCCGCAGTCATCTCTTTGGTATGGCAATAAGCCAAGTCCACAAGTCCATCTTGAATGGCCTCACGCACGAAGTGGTACTTCACTCCGATGTGCTTTGTTCTTGCATAGAACTTCTCACTTTGTGACAACTTCAGGCAACTCTGGTTGTCCTCCATGAGACGAACAGGCTTCTTGCGCACTAACCCAAAGTCTTTGGTCAGTTGGTCGAGCCAGGCCGTTTCTCTGCATGCTTCTGTAGCTGCAATGTATTCAGACTCTGTAGAAGACAAAGCTATACAATTCTGTTTATAACTGCCCCAAGAAATGGGACCATTTGCAAACATAAAGACATAATCCACCTGTGGATTTATAGTCTTTTGCATCCCCAGCCCAATCAGCGTCCGTGTAACCTACCAGTTCAGGATCGCTGTCAGCTGGCAACTTTAGTTTACAGTCCATGGTACCTTTCAGGTATCTGACAACTCTCTTGACAGCTGTCCAGTCACGTTCAGTGGGAGCATTCACTTTTCTGCTTAGAATCCCCACTGCATTAGCTATGTCTGGCCTACATGTTGTGGTCAGGTACAAAAGTTTTCCTATGGCTGACCTGTATTTGCTGTTGTCAGGAAGAGGTTCTGACTCCTCTTTATTCTTTAGGAAGTCAGTAGTCATAGGAGTGGCAACTGGGTGTGCTTCTTGCATCTGCAGGCTGTCAATTAGTTCAGTGACCTTCTGCTTTTGACTTAGAAGAAAAGAACCATCTTCTCCTCTCTCTATTTGAACTCCTAGATAATAATGCACTTTTCCTAGTTCTTTGACTTCCACATCTTGGCTTAGATGTTTTACTACTTGGGAGTAGTCTCTGTCATTTACGGTTGCAATTATTAGGTCATCAACAAATGTCAGAATGTAGGAAAATTGTCCATTATTACATTTTGAGTACAAACACTTGTCTGCATGGCTTTGTTTGTACCCCAACTGCGTTAGCATGGCATGTAGCTTTTCATTCCATGCCCTAGCACCCTGTTTTAGTCCATAAAGCCCCTTCTGAAGTCTGCATACTAAATGCGCTTCATTTGGCTTGACAAAACCTTTGGGTTGCTTCATATAAATCTCCTGTGAGATTTCTCCATGTAAAAATGCAGTTTTTATGTCTATGTGCCTCACTTGCATTTGCTTTGAAGCTGCAATGCTTAAAAGCATTCTGATGGTGGTGTATCTGACTACTGGAGCAAAAGTGGCATCATAGTCTTCTCCATACTGTTGACTGAATCCCTGTGCTACAAGTCTCGCTTTGTAGCGCTGTACTTTCCCTTCTGCATCTTGTTTCACCTTAAAGACCCACTTACTTCCAATAGCCTTCTTCCCTGGAGGCAGCTGGGTAAGTGTCCAGGTCTTGTTGTGGTGCAGTGCATTCATTTCCTCCTGCGCAGCATCCTTCCAGAGACGGGCTTCAGTGGCTGGCATCTCCTCTATCGCTTCCCAGTTGGAAGGCTCTAGGGGTTGCGCCGACCCTGCGAGGTAGGACAGTCGTAGTGGTGGGACACCTCTGTTGGATCTCGATGAGCGTCTGACCTGTGGTTCTGGTTCCACATCAGCTTCCTCATCATCCTCCAATGCAGGCATCTCCGCATCAGACTGTTCCTCTTCATCTCTGGTGGTGCTGCTGAGAGTCTGGTCCTCTGCGTCTTCTTCCTGTTGATGCCCTGTAGATGGTGTTATGGCTGCGGAAGGCAGATCTGGACAGTTACACATTTGTGGTGGAAAGTATATGAGATCTTGTGTTTCTTTTTCTGATTGTTCAGAAAAATCTACGAAACTTCCTCTTTTGTCAACTTTGCTGTGTAAAATGTACTTATTTTTCCCAACTGAGGGAACATTCAGTGGACCACACACATCACTGTAAACTACATCAAGCACTTTGGTACTTCTCTGTTCAGTACACGGTGGAAAAGAAGGTTTGACACTTTTCTCTGTGATACAACTTACACACTTTGTTGTTGGTGACGTGTTTAGTGCTACCTTTATTCCTCTTGCACGCTCCTTGCGCTGCAAGTCCACTATGGCATTGATGTCTCTGTGTCCAAGTCTTCTGTGCCAAAGTTCTGGATCCGCCTCATCCTTCTGGTTTGAGCGCGCCACTTTAGCAGACTGGGGTTCTGAAAGATTAATCTCATACACACCATGTATTAGATTTGCTTCAGCATACAATTTCCCATCTTTAGACACCTGGCACACATCATTTTCAAATAATATACTGAAACCTTTTCTGGCCAGAGTAGAGACACTAAGCATATTGCAGGTCAGTTCTGGAGTATACAAGACCCGTTGTATGGGATTCTCTTTTGTCTCACAACCTATCTTGCACTTCAGGACTCCTGACCCTGCGCCATGTGCTTTTATGATTTTGCCATCTGCAATTTGAATATTGCCACCTTGTGATGGGTCAATACTTTCAATGTCCTCAAAGAAATCTTTTTCATGAGTAAAATGACTTGAGGCTCCAGAATCTATTATCCATTTGTTTGACTTGGTGTCACAACTGTTAGCAGTTAAACTCTTTTCTTGTAAGAGAAAACTTCCCTCATTTTTTTCTTTCTTTTCGTTTTGCTGCTTAAATGCAGGGAAATTTTGTGACTTTCGGGCTTTGCAAGCTTTAGCCATGTGCCCTTCCTTATTACAATTGAAGCACACAATTTTCTTAGGTATGGGTTTAGCCCTCACTTGGAATTTAGACACATAGTTTGAATCATTGGCTTTTACAGTCCTGGTAGGAGATTCTTGTCTCCTTTCCACACACTCTTCTTTCAGATGGGCAATTACTTTTCTTAGAGTTAAGTCTGACTTCCCATCCATAAGAGTTGCAAAAGTCTCAAACTTAGGTCCAAGTGATCCCAGGAAATAACAAACTTTCTGTTCTTCCTGCATTGGGTATTCTGAGAGTTCTAGTTTTTCAATAATTGTTAGGAATTCTGTCACATGACTGTTACAGTCTGCTTTGGACACAAGTTTCAACTTAAATAAGTCTCTCACCCAGGCACGGTGAGAGCGTTTACTTGCAAATCCATATGACAATTCCAAATTCTCAAGGATCTGGACTGCAGTATTCCCCTTCTTAACGTGAACCATCTGCACATCCGAAATACTACTCAGAATTATGGCTACTGCTAACTTATTCTGCTTTTCCCATATCTTGATTGAAGCTTGGGCTTCTTCTGTAGTGCCAGTAGGCCTCTCTTTTTCAATACAATCCAAGATATCTTTAAGATCAAATATCACCTCTAGGCGCTTTTTCCATTGGATAAAATTGTTCTCTCCTAGTTTGGGTAGCTTAAGGCTTCCCTCCTCAATTTGATTGTGATTAGCCATCTCAAAAATCAAAAATTTGAAAAATGTCCAAAAATACAAAATCAAAAACTTAAATTTCCAACAAAAAAAAAAATCTAAGATCTTCTCTGCCTAGCTACTGCACTGCGAGGGAAAGGGGGGGTTAATCCTTTCACAATGGAGACAATGGAAGTCACCATGTGCTCGCCAGAAAAAAAAAATGTCCACTTTGGATCTTTCTTCTCTCTTAAGAAAATCCAGCGACATCCACAAAATACTTCAAACTTTGTCTCTTCTGGGCCCGTAACCCTTGTTGGGGATGAGATTAAATACTGGGAGAGGATATATTGTTTGGATATTATCCTTCCTTTCTCACGTAAGTGAGATTAGCAGAGCATCATCCCCGGCAGCATAAAAAGTTGGAAACTGAGACGAGGTTGGTTTAACCTTCTAGAAAACAATAATCCAGGATGCTGTGAGGCAGACTGGATTATCCTGGCATTACCCCTTTTTCTCCCTCTTAAAACAACAATCACACAGTTTTGTGAAGAAATAAAAGTAATGTTTACTCACATCATTTAGGTCTCAAAAACAGCAGTTGCAGTAGTAGAGTCAAGGCAGGTTTAAAACATACTAAGTTACAAAAATAGAATATATAGACTTTAGCATTCTGTCTGGGCTTGGAGAGCTCAGACAACGTGTCCTTTCAACTCAAGAGCATGGTGGAAAGAGAGGGAAGAACAGGAAGAAGGAAGTGATCTCACAGAGTTCTCTCTGCAGGAAGTTACTGCGAGTCTCCGCCCTCTTCATGTCCTTATAGAGCAAGACATGAATTGTTGGTATGACTGCTATATTTTCCCACATGAAATTGGTCTAGCTAATCTCTGTCTAGGTGTGCCTGCAATTGAGAAGCCACCATTCTGTCAATCGCCTAACTTAACTTTGGAATGTTAGATATTTGCATAAACTTGCCCATCTCAGGTCTTTAGGATAGGCTTTTTAAATGGTGTTCTAATAACTGCCTCCTTTAAACAAGGAGGAATCCTGCCCTTCCTCAGAGAGATATTTATGAAATTAATTAAATTAAGGTGTTGCTAATAAACTCACAGCTCGAAATTACAAGCTAAGTTGAACAGAGATCTAGAGGACAAGTGGTGAAACATAACATTCCAAGTAATCTACCCACATCCATAGGCATCACATATTAAGAAAAATCCAGTCTAACTATACAAGAGAAGTTCAGAGTTCCCTTGTGGGGGGAGATGGGCGGTGATATAAGTTAGAAATAATAATAAATAAAATAAATACTACACATCTCTATAGTTGACTTTACACCAAATGTGGCATTGTTGTTGTTCAGTCGTTTAGTCGTGTCCGACTCTTCGTGACCTCATGGACCATAGCACGCCAGGCTTTCCTGTCCTCCACTGTCACCCGGAGTTTACTCAAATTCATGTTCATTACGTCGGTGATGCTATCTAACCATCTCATCCTCTGCCGTCCCCTTCTCCTTTTGCCTTCAGTCTTTCCCAGCATCAGGGTCTTTTCCAGTGAGTCCTCTCTTCGCATTAGGTGGCCAAAGTATTTGAGCTTCAGCTTCAGTATCTGTCCTTCCAATGAGCAGTCAGGGTTGATTTCCTTTAGGATTGACTGATTTGACCTCCTTGCAGTCCAAGGGACTCTTAAGAGTCTTCTCCAGCACCACAGTTCGAAAGCACCAATTCTTCGGCACTCAGCCTTCCTTATGGTCCAACTCTCACAGCCATACATTACTACTGGGAAAACCATAGCTTTAACTATACGGACCTTTGTCGGCAAGGTGATGTCTCTGCTTTTTAATATGCTGTCTAGGTTTGCCATAGCTTTCCTCCCAAGGAGCAAGCGTCTTTTAATTTCATGGCTGCAGTCACCATCTGCGGTGATCTTGGAGCCCAAGAAAATAAAATCTGTGACTGCTTCCATTCCTTCCCCTTAAATGTGGCATAGACTACTCCGAATATGGACTGTTTTATCCACAAGAAACTCATTGCAGCAAACTTCTGATCTCTGTAAGGAACATATGGGAGTAAGAGTCAGCCCCCAAATAAGTCAGCAGGCTATTGCTTGATGCAGTATGTACAGAGAAATCTACTTCATCTTGTGCTTTGAGCTGAGTCTTCTTCCACCTGTGCTCTTGCCATCTAACTTTCTGCTTCAGCTCCTGCAGTTGAACTGCATACCGGTTTGGAGATGGTGCTAGATGCAATTGTGTGCTTGCTCAAGGAATTCCTTATTCTGGGTACCAAGTGACAGAATCACTTATTTCAGCTACATTGACAGAATCACTGGTGGAAGCAACCTGAATCTCTTCCAAAGCTTCTTGCAATCCAAATGAATCATAATGACTTTTTGAGTGAACCATCCTATTAGGACCACTGCCCCTGTATTAATCTAGCCTTAACCAGATAATGAATATTGAAATTCCCTACCACCATAAATCACCAACACCAACTCTGAGATCAATTCACTCTGGGATTCCTTGGGGCAGCAAATAGAACCTCCAGTCTATCACTGATCCACACTGAGGTACACACACTCAACATGAACCACTTCTTTCACAAGTATTCTGACAAGAGAGATACTCTTCTTATACATCACAGCCACAATGCTTTCTACCTCTACCCCCAGGTCTTTTGATCCACAAACTAAGTTGGTTTTTCATCTGTAATCAAAGCTCAGATAATCTTTTTTTTTATTTTGAGCTGCTCCAGCATTACAGAAGATCAAGGCTCTTTGTAGGGCTGGAACCATTCTCAAAAGTATTAGAGCTGACAAGGGTGTTGTTAAATTTGTAATCTCTTCTCTGTAATGGCCTGCTGGCCTGCCAACACCATATTTTCTTTCCTATCACTGTTGTTTGCTTGGTCTAGTGGTTAAGGCAACGGGCTAGAAACCAGGAGACTGAGAGTTCTAGTCCCGACTTAGGCATGAAAGCCGGCTGGGTGACCTTGGGCCAGCCACTCTCTCTCAGCCCAACTCACCTCACAGGGTTGTTGTTGTGGGGAAAATAGGAGGAGGAAGGAGTATTAGGTATGTTCCCCGCCTTGAGTTATTTATAAAATAAAATAAAATAAAATAAAGGCGGGATAGAAAATAAGTAAATAAAATAAATAATAAAACCAGGTTCTATAAACATAGATATTACTCTCCAACATTTAAAACAGGTCAATTAAATAATCTCTTAGTCCAATGTCAAAAAACAGGAAAACTTCCAGGAATCCTTACCATTCACATTGGCTGCCACTTCCCAGCGTTCCATCTCTCATCAAGCAGGATGTAGGGGCTTAAACTGCCCTGCTCCTATTTCTGGCACTCATCCAAAACCACCCCAATCTCTCTCTCTCTCTCTCTCTCTCTCTCTCTCTCTCTCTCTCTCTCTCTCTCTCTCTCTCTCTCACACACACACACACACACACACACACACACACGAACACACACATCCAGTGGGGGTATAATCCTGACTGTCCTGTCACCTCTGAAGTGGATCCTCCAAACAGGCAACCTTTATGCGTATGAAAATGTTTCTCCTATAGAAAAATGTGTACCAAACTATGTACTATGGTAAAATATGAAGAGAAATCTGTAGCTTGGACGTGAGTTGCTCTTTGTAATGTGTAAGTCTTTTACCTTTTTCATGTATGTAAATTTTGGGAAAAGTGTTAAAAACAAAATTTTGTATGTTTGTGTGTTTTAAAATAACTGATAGGACATGAATGAACCTATCAAAAAAAGACATGAGTCTGGGGTGAGAAAAATCAAATTTAAAAACTGCAGCAGCCATTAAACTCATTGCGTGACGTTGGATAGGGTCACTATCTTTCATTTAGCATATGTGGCAAAAAGTACCATGTGTAAAAAGAAAACTTTTTTTTAAATAGAATTTTAGTAGACTATTATGTTAATAACATAACAGCCTCATGTGATGGAGTGAGCTCCCGCACTCACCCCAGCTCTTGCCAACCTAGCAATTCGGAAGCATGCAAATGCAAGTAGATGAATAGGTACCACTTAGGTGGGAAAGGTAACAGTGTTCCGTGCGCATCATGCCAGCCACATGACCACGGAAGCGTCTTCGGACAGCGCTGCCTCTTCGGCTAAGAAACGGAGATGAGCACCTGCCCCTAGAGTCGGACACGACTGTGCGGGGGAACCTTTACCTTTTTAATGTTAATATTGAGTTATTATATACCTGCATTCTTCAGGGAACTAAAAGGAAATTTTCTTCTCAATGCAATTTTGGATAAAGTATTTATCACAGTGAGAGGAGGCGTGGTGGCTCAGCAGGTAAGATGCCAGGCTTGTCGATCGGAAGATCACAAGGTCAGAGGTTCGAATCCCTAGCCCCGCATGACGGAGTGAGCTCCCGCACTAGCTCCAGCTCTTGCCAACCTAGCAATTCGAAAGCATGCAAATGCAAGTAGATGAATAGGTACCACTCCAGTGGGTAGGTAACAGCGTTCCACGTGGAACGCTGACCGTGGAAGCGTCTTCGGACAATGCTGGCTCTTCGGCTAACAAACGGAGATGAGCACCGGCCCCTAGAGTCAGACACGAATGCACAAATGTGCGGGGGGAACCTTTACCTTTACCTTATTTATCACAGTGGAAGTGAATGATGCTGATCCACAGACATTCCTGTTTCTGCTGCTAGGTCAGGTTCCCCAATGATATGCCCTTCAGATGTATTGAAATACACTTCCCTTCATCCCCAGCTAGCATAGCCATTGGTGATGCTGCCTGGGAATAGCAATGTTTTTTCATTATTTCTGAAAAACATTTTAGTTGTGAAGGCAGTACTAGCTGAAGATGTGTGAATTTACAGCAGAAAGTGCCAGTTTAATATTAGAATCTTAGATCATATTCTGGGTTTGGAGAAACTGATATATACATATTATGTACAGTGTCCATTGTACTGGTGATAAATGCCTGAAGGTGGTGATGATTCATTTAGTTGAACTGTGTTTTAATTCCTATACTGCATAAATAAATACAGTGAAGGAAGTTTATCTAAGAGCATTTCGAGGATGCAGGTGATTGCTCCTTTTCTTCTATGCAGTCCTTTCCAAACTGTCCAGTGCTGTGGATTTACAACAAGAAGTGTCTATGTGAATAGGTTGTATGCAGAAATAACTAACCAGAGGCTGTTAGGGATCTCTCATAGAAGTTAAAAAATATATTCCTGCCATGACACTCAGAGCTAGCTGCTGTTGGCTCCTGTGTTTATATTTGCTCTGCCATTTCTCTCTTCTTTGCAGTTTAATCCATGAACAGGAATCTGCATAAAAATGGCTATGTGTTTGCCAGCCAAACCAATTGTTAGCAATAGCACTGATATATACCAATAGCTATAGGGAAACACATGGAGATCCCATCAGACACACTGCAGATCCCATCAGATGAGTGTTAGGATGACTTACTACGGTTATATCCCAGCTAGTAGTACCACTTCAACAGGACTGAGTGTGTTGCTCCAGGGACTTGTGATCCAAAAGCTTAACCCAGAAGTGCTTGATGAGGGCGTGCTGCTGCACTGGGCCGTTGGTCAAGAGCACAGCAAGCATGTGGCATTCTAAAATAAACTTAAGCAGCAGGCAGCTAAAGATACTGCCTTTGTAAATTGCAAGCTAACGGCATTGGAGCACTTCCAGTCCTGCCTCCTTGCTACTCCAGTGACCTCATTGGCTGCTCATCTCCTAAAGGCACAGTTTTAAAGTGTGGTTTCTTTTAAAAATGTGTTGCTGCAGTGTCAATTGGCTGGTCCACACAGTGTTTTTAGCGCATACTGGCTGCTGAATCAGAGGTAAAGGTATTGCCAAGAGAATGGACCGTTTCCTCGGCTTTCTCAAACACCATGGTGCCTCTGATCTTATCACTCCACCAAGGAGCTCAAAATGGCTAGGTGGTCCTCCTTATTTTATCCTTATTTTTCAGCTAACACATTCCAGCCAAGAGTGTTCACTTGAAGTTCATCCTGTCAGTTCATATCTGAGAGGGAATTTGAACCTGAATCTCCTCAGTCCCAGTTTCCCATTTTAGGCCTTTTTCTTCTTTAGAGTTGTCTCCTACAGGCAATTAGCAACCATCAGCACTACTTTTTGTTTTGACGTTACTTTATAAAACAAGGATGTTATATTTTTGACATGTATATAGATTTTTCAGCCGGGATATGCATGGTCTGTCCATATTGCACTTCCTTTGAGTATTTCCTTTATTTATTTATTTATTTATTTATTTATTTTATTTATTTTATTTATTTTATTTATTTTATTTATTTTATTAAATTTATATTACCGCCCATCTCCCCAGTCGGGGACCCTGGGCGATGTACAATAAAACAAGATTAAAATGAATATAAAATTACAGCAATACATAATAAAAGATCCAAGAATAAAATGTTAACATGAAGTACTGGGCGGCTTCATGGGACTAACCATCCCCAGGAGGAACTATTGGCGTTTCCCTCCCAGGCAAGATGGCAGAACCAGGTCTTTAAGCCTTTCCGAAAGGTCGGGAGCGAGAAAACCAGCCTCAGCTCCGGGGGCAAGATATTCCAAAGGGCGGGCGCAACTGCAGAGAAGGCCCGCCTCCTGGACCCCGCTAGATGGAACTCTTTAGTCGATGGGGTCCCTAGCAAGCCCTCTCTGACTGAACGTGTGGGACGGGTCGATGTTCTGGGGATGATACGGTTCCTCAGGTAACCTGGCCCCATGCCATGTAGGGCTTTAAAGGTGATAACCAACACCTTGAATTGTACCCGGAAGCAAACCGGTACCCAATGCAGCTCGCGTAACAACGGTGTCACATGGGCCGATCTTCTGGCCCCAGTAATTGTCTGCGCAGCCGCATTCTGGACCAGTTGAAGCTTCCGGATACTCCTCAAGGGTAGCCCCATGTAGAGCGCATTACAGTAGTCTATATGGGAGATGACAAGGGCATGAGTGACTGTTCGGAGGGCATCTCGGTCCAGGAATGGGCATAATTGGTGCACAATCTGAAGTTGTGCAAAGGCCCTCCTGGCCACGGCTGCCACCTGCTCTTCAAGCAGGAGTCGTGAGTCCAGGAGGACCCCCAAATTCCGCACTGGCTCTGAGTGGGGTAGTGCCACCCCCTCAAGAGCCAAAGATGACAACTTCCTAGATCCCGAGCGGCCATCAATCCACAGCCACTCCATCTTACTAGGGTTCAGTCGAAGCCTGTTATTCTCCATCCAGGCCCCTACAGCCTTCAGACACTGAGATAGGGCGGCAACTGCATCACTTACTTCACCCGGGATGGAAATATACAGCTGAGTATCATCAGCATAAAGATGGTATTTCATCCCATGGTGACGGATGATCTCACCCAGTGGCTTCATATAGATGTTAAATAGGAGAGGGGATAGCACCGAACCCTGAGGCACCCCACATAAGAGGGGCCGTGGGTCAGATCTCTCCTCCCCTATCACCACTGATTGGGAACGGCCCTGGAGGAAGGAGGTGAACCACTGTAAAACTACACCGCCCACCCCCAACTCCCTGAGCCGTCCCAAAAGGATACCATGGTCGATGGTATCAAAAGCCGCTGAGAGATCTAAAAGGATAAGGATGGACGCACTCCCTCCATCCCGCTCCCGCCAGAGATCATCCATAAGTGTGACCAATGCAGTCTCCGTCCCATATCCCGGCCTGAAACCAGACTGAAAGGGCTCTAGATAATCCTTTTCATCCAGAATCCTCTGGAGTTGTGACACCACCACTTTCTCCACCACCTTCCCTAAAAAGGGAAGGTGGGAGACTGGCCGAAAGTTGTCCAAAATAGTAGGGTCCAGGGATGACTTCTTGAGGAGGGGGTGCACCAGGGCCTCCTTAAAGGCCATTGGAAACACTCCCTCCCCAAGAGATGCATTAATCATCCCCTGGGCCCAGCCACAAGTCACCTCCCGGGCCGATTTTACTAGCCAGGAGGGACACGGATCTAATTGACAAGTGGTGGCCTTCACAATCCGGAGGACTCTGTCCACTTCCTCAGGTCCAACAGGATCGAACCGTTCCCAGATAACAGGATAAGTACGTACCTCTGTCATCTCCCCAGACCATGTATCACGCATAGAGTCCAACTTAGAATGGATCTGAGCGATTTTCTCCTGCAGATGCTCGGAAAACTCCTCCGACCGACTCTGTAAATAGGTCACTGATTTAGATTGACCTAACAGATAACAGATAAATAATAACATTTATTTATTTATTTAATTAATTATTTTTTATCCCACCTTTATTATTTTTATAAATAACTCAAGGTGGCAAACATATCTAATACTCCTTCCTCCTCCTGTTTTCCCCACAACAACAACCCTGTGAGGTGAGTTGGGCTGAGAGAGAGTGACTGGCCCAAGGTCACCCAGCCGGCTTTCATGCCTAAGGCGGGACTAGAACTCTCAGTCTCCTGGTTTCTAGCCTGGTGCCTTAACCAGTAGACCAAACTGGCTCTCTAATTAATAATTAATTTCTGATTAATAGTCAAGATTAAAAAAACATACTATACATTCTTAAAAACCTTGCTATCACAAACTAGTACTTTATTTCTTATTTCTTTTTCAACTAACTACAGATAGAATAGGCAATTACACAAAATTGGACTATGCTTCTGGAAATGTTCACTTTTTGAAGAAACAATATTTGTAATTAATTGAAGTGGTTAATATTTCTCATTGCATGACCTGTGTCTTAAATATTCCAATTTCCTTTTCTTCATAGTATTAATAATATCCATATATCTACTCATTCTTTTCGTGACTACCCATTTTGTATATTCAGCCCAGAGGTCAACAGCATCAAAATGGTAGGCATGAGACCTTCTCGGCCTTTTGGCTAAGATCAAGTGTAGTAGGTGTGACTGGGTGATTGAAGCCCTGCTCTTTTTTATGCCGATGAGTTGAGTGAAATTTCATGCTGTTGACCTGCCCTGCAGTCGCCCTTGACTCAAGCTGTAATATTTTAGGTAATATTCTATAAACCACATTTCAACAGTTCTATTCTCTTGATTGTAACTTGAGTCACTGTTCATGTTTCTAATCTATTGAAAATATAATCTACTCATTGAAAATACTCAAGCATTTCAACCCTGCTGCCATCCCCCCCCCCTTTTTTTTTTGCTCTATTACATTTATGATATTTCAGGTAACTGAGTAACTGAACTCTGTCTTATTTATAGTTAAATTTAAATAGTTTGTTCTGCAGTTTTCTTGCCTTTTGTCTCTGATTTCATTTTATACCCTTCACATTTTATGTCAAAGACTGTCTAAAGCTGAAGTATTTCACAATATTTTGGCCCTTGGAGATTCAGAATGTCAAAATTGCATTACACCACTAGCCTAACAAGTGCCTATTAGTAAAGGAGCAGGAAAAAGTTGAATAAATTCCATTAGAGCATCATATATATCACCTGCATGTCTAGAGTCATATTAATTTAGCTGTTGTGCATACCTATATAGTAAAAAGGGTAACTATAAATAATGTATTTCCATTGTGTGTATGTGTGGGGGTAATGTAACCTAGTTTTTGTTCTGTTCATTTCTAGCATAAATGCTTCACATGTTTTTTTTCTTCCTTGCTCACATGACAATTTTCTCAGCTCTCCCTATTAGAGTAGAAGAATCTTAAAGTTTATATGGAAGTTCCTCCTTTGGTATAAAATACCCAAGTGTCAGAGTTCAGTCGGCATTGCCTCCCAGTGTTCCAGGGGTCCAGCGCAGTCTACCCTGGGATTCCAGCCCAGAGACCCAGAGAGTCCAGCCAGTGTATCTTGCATTCCATTCCACGAATCCCAGAGAATCCAGTCCCGTGAAACCTGCAGTCTCAGTCCAGAGTTCCCGAGAAACCAGCCCAGTTTATCCTGCAGTTCCAATCCAGAGTTCCTGAGAATTCAGTCCAGTTTATCCTACAGCTCCAGTCTAGAGTTTTTAAGAGTCCAGCCTAGCCGTGCTGAATTCAGCAGGTTTCCAAGTCTACCTCAATTCTCCTGCCCAGCTATTCAGAACTTGACACTTGTTGTTGAACTTAGTTGTACTATTGCCTAGTTGTGCAACCATTGATCCAGTATTCCAATGAGATTATTGGACTACGATTGTAAATAGTTTTCATTAATAAAACCTTTTTACTAAAGAGTTCTGGTGGTCAAAGTCCGAACAGAACACCAACCATATCAATGTTCAGTTTTACAGAGGAGCACAGAGTTGATCTGGGAGAAAGTATGTGTCAGCTTTACCAGGTAGACCAGACAGGAAACACGACCAGATAAACTAATTCTACTTTATTATAAAGCTATATTAACAGAATCATGCAAGTACAATTCTCCCACCTTCACCTTTACAGCCCGAGAACATAGGGAGAGGCCCTTCTGAGCCTCTTGCTCCACCCACTATATAAATTAAATGACTAAACCAAAGCAAATAAAAGTGCTATTCCAGAGTTATGGTAGTGTAGTTGTTAAGATGCTGGAGTAGGACTGGGAAGACCCAGGTTAAAGTTTATCATTAGCTAATCTCATTGGGTGACTTTGGGCCAATCACTCTCTCTCAGCCCAGTCGGTGTCACAGGGATGTTGTTATAGCGAAACAGTGGAGAAGGTTGTTATATGCATACCATCTTGAACTCCTGGAGCAAAGGCAGGATGCAAATCTAGGAAATAAGTAGAATTCTTCTTGCAAGATTGGCAAATTTTAAATATATGGATCTTCTTTCCACAGAAGACCTCTTCTGTTATTCTGTTTCCCACAATTAAATAGTGCATAAGTATTCTTGGGAGCCCTCATTTGTAATCACACCAAGTTGAAAGTCAATGTTGTAATATTGGGAGTCTTCTCTTGTTGTGGAAGAATTTTGTATGATTTGGAATCCTGATTATTTAGGGATTTGTATTCAGTTTTCAACCTCTGAACTTTCAACTTTGCTGATGAAAAGTTTCCTATTCAGACATTTTTGTTCAGCTTGTAGAAGACTGCAAAGAAGAAGATGCAAAGAAGGAGGCTTGCCAAATTGGCCAAAACTCCTTGACCTGTGGAAAACAATAATATTTGAATGTTCATGCTTATTGGAAAAGAGACTATTTGCAGGTAAATTAGTGGTGGCTCTAAGGCAGATAAAGAAGAAACTGACCTCTCTCTGTGTGTATATTTATAAATGAACGTGGAACATTTGAACGTATTCTATCCTTCTTAGTATTGGGCAAATCACTGAATTCTGATTTAAGGAATAAGTTTTGGGCAAAAGCTGAAAATAAGGTGGAAAGCAGAGAGATTATTCTTTCCTGGTAACACTCAAAATAATACCTTTAACTCTGCACTAGAATTGGAAATTATAATAAATTGTAGAAAAGGTATTTTTCCTATTTATATAAAGAAGGTTCTCTGTTCTGAACCGCACAAGCCATTGAAAACTGAGCACAGTATAAATTATACCTTAAATATATCCAATATAAGAACTGTCTGGATTTAAGCTGTATTAAATATTAGTATCTCTCTCTCTCTGTGTGTGTGTGTATACATGCCTTGATAGTAAATCAGCTTGTGTATGCTGATATATATCTAATCAAATAATCACTATGCATTTAATTAATAATAATAAAGACCCTTTGGTTTAAGATGTTATAAGATTATTTCAAATTCTGTTCATACTTTCAATCAATCAATCTTTATTCGGTCATTGACCAGCAAATAAAACAAAATCACAATTAATTAGGATAAAAAGAGAAACACATAAAATTCTAAAATATCTAAGAAAAATTAGAGGAGATGCTACAACATATTGTGCAAACTATAGAACACTACTTGGCTGTGGTCAACAAAATAAAATCAGATTGATTGGATAGTAACAACTTAAGATAAAACGAGTCAGAACAACCAGGATGTTTAGTGAAGAATGGGGATAGGAATTCCTGGCGAGCACCTGCGTAGAGGGAGCAATACAAAATAACATGTTCGATCGTTTCAATTGTTCCTCCACCACATGGACATGGTCTCTGTTCAAAAGGAATATTTTGGTATTTCCCTTCAGTAACAGCTGTTGGGAGGGCATTGAATCTGGCCAGGGATAAAGCCCTTCTAAATTTTGGAATTCTTATGTAGCTTAGGTATCTGGCTAGACAGAGAAAATATTCAGAATGGCTCAAAAAGGTGTTTCTAGGTAGAACTCATAAATCTGATTGCAGCTCTAAATCGATGGCCCGTTGTTTGAGGTCAGCTAGTGCACGTTCGTAACCCATCTTGGTAATGGCTGCCCATGTAAAGCCGTAAGATTGCAATTTGGCAAGTATTGCCTGGCAAGCTATCAGTCATAATTAAAGGGCTCAATCCAATTGGAAAGAAAGATTGCTTAAGCCAATAGGAGAAGATGTAGATCCAAGCAGAGGTTTCTATTTTAAGTAGGATGGCTTCTCGTCGAAGCACCATGTTCAGAACGCAGAGAGGTACTTGAAAAATAGATCTCAGAAACTTGGATTTAACTCTTTCAAGAGAAAGAAATGACCTATAGGGGCCCAACTGAACTCCAAAAAGTTGCTGGGCTCGGATTTTTGCCGAGAAAACTTTAATTGCTGTGGGTATATAATGAGCTCCTTTGGAGAGATAGAAAGATTGTAAGGCCAATGTTGTTTTTTGTGCATTTAAGATAACATAATCAGTGTGGAACTTACGATTGCCTGTAGCATGAAAAACAATGCCCAAATATTTAAAGGTCTTGACTTGCTCTATTGGATGATTATTTAGCCGTCAGACATGTGTCTTAGGGTGTTTATCAAAAACCAAAGTATTTCTGCCTGATGCATACCAACATTGTTCACAGCATCCCAGTAGTGATTGACATACACACTCTCTGAAGAGGGACATCTTTCCTTTAAACAAACTAACTTCCTTCCTTCCTTCCTTCCTTCCTTCCTTCCTTCCTTCCTTCCTTCATTCATTCCTTCCTTCCTTCCTTCCTTCCTTCCTTCCTTCCTTCCTTCCTTCCTTCCTTCCTTCCTTCCTTCCTTCCGGAAACCAGGATTTTGTTATAACCTGTACTAATGTGTCTATTGAATGACCTGTTTAGTAGTACCTACCCATTGCATGGACCACCTGCAGCACCTGATCCATGGAGGACAGTGATGGAAGATGATAAAGCAAATGTGTGCTTTGTCAGGTAGATACTTTGATTCTACCCTCATGTATCAGGCACTTCAGGTGATCCATGGGGTGGGTGGGGCTTCCTGATAAACCCACCACGTCTGTTAAAACTTGCCTTATCTGCAAATCCCAGCCCAGATTTGGACATGAATAGTGGGTGTTTTACAATCAAGGCACGTTAAGTGACCTCACAGTAAACTGTTAGCACCATCTGCTAACAGGCTGTTTTCTGAGGCAGGACAGAGATCGGTTATAGGAACAGAGCAAATTATGCTAGCATGATTTTGGGCTGCATCACGGATTGGATGAAAGCATGTTAAACCAGTTGGGTAGGTGTGCGTGCCCTCAGACCACCAGGCATACTAGCCCCTTCCTACCCATTTCTTTCTATATGTAGAGGGCAGCAGTCTGGTGCTGCTTCCAGTGTTCAGTGAAAACAATTTTGGTTAGTTGTATTGCGATTACATGAACATTTATCAGAAGTCTTGATCTCATGGACTGTCAGGGTTTGAGGCAAAGAAACAGAGCTGAGCCAAGGAATGAAGCTCTAGCTCTTTATTGTTTCTACCATACACAGAGTCTTGCCAAACTAAGCAAAGCCAAAAGGTGCTAGGGAGAAATACCCCCGTGAATCTAAGGTGGGTCCTGTCTCAGCTTCTTGGCTGGCTGCCCAAGGTCCTCCAAACTGTAAGGTCGTTTCTCCCCCTGGAATGCACCCCCTCCTTCCTCTCCTGCGATCTCCATAGCATCACCTCCCCCCTCAGGGACACATTCCATCACATGGACAGCCTCTATGAATAGATAAAATTGTTCATTATTGCTCTGTGGAGGAAAATTCAAGAATGACATCCAGCATGCTTCACTCTACTTCCCCTAAATACATATTGCCCCTTTTCTGAACACTTGAACCATGTAATCTCAGTACAATTAACCCATGATACAAAATGCTCTTTCCATTGCATATTTGGAGGCACTTCTACTGTATGTCATGCCTGTTGGACCATCGGCCAAAACCTGTCAATAATGGGAAACTACAGTCTAGTTTGGTAACAGAGACAAACATTGCTAATATGAAGCTGAAGGATTTAGGAATATGTAGGAAAGTGCATTATTTCTAAACCTGTAGCAGCAAAGTTTAATCTCCAGAACATGTTTGATCCAATTCATTGGTTGTGGAAAGAAATTAATTTATGCTGAGTAGAATAGAGCCTCTATTTTCATATTCCTAAATCACCCTCCTCCCCAAATAAAATAAAAATAGAAAAAAACTTTCTTAAAAGATCTAGTCACTGTAGTGAGAAATAACAGACTTTGCCTATTTCTTTTTCTATTTAATGCTGGATGACAAAAATAAACAAATTATACAAACATGCAAAATGAAAAGTCCTAGATTATTCTGTTTAACCTGATAGAGATTTAGAGCTTTAACTTTTGAAGGCTTCTGTTTACTTTTAAAAAGTTACATTTTATTTGGGGAGGTGACCCGTATGAGCTTTTGCAACCCTTTCCAACAGACATAAATTTATTTATTTATTTATTTATTTAATCAAATTTAAATAGCCACCCATCGCATGGACATGACTCTACACTAAATAATACACTAAAATACACTAAAATTGGCTAAGATGATATTTCTTGAGGCTAGTAAGATGCGCCTGTGAGACCCAAGAGTCGCCTTTTTTTAAAAAAAGATAAAGGTAGAATCGGTACAAGAGAGCTCCAGCGATTGCATTCAGAAGATCCCACAAACCATGGGGTGAGGTTTAAGTAGAAACAGTACCAACCCATGGGCTCACCATTTCTTTCTCCTTTTCCTCCTCCTTTCATGCAGAGGCATAGAAGCAAACTGTAATTCATTGGGATCCTGATGGATTCTAATGGGGGGGGGTCTAGATTCCTAGCAAATAATAGTTTATGCAAACCATTATTACTTCATTCACAAATTAGGCCACAAATTAACTTAAGAAGCCTCTTGCTTTAGAAATGAAAGGTCACTAGTACTCATTATCTAAAGATAAACAATAGTTTCTTCTTTGTCTAAAAGAAGACTGAAGAAGCTCCTTGGATAAGGAGTGAAACGTTTCCACTAAGAAAATAGAAATCCAGTTGACATGATTCAAGCCACAGACTTCTTTGTCTAAATAACAAAATATTGCATGGTGTCCTCAATACCTATTCCAGCCAGACCGTCATGCCTACCTTTAGAATAATATAATTTGTCAGTCTCAAAACTGCCAAATTCTTTCTCTATCCAACTTTTTTCCAAATGACACTCAAACATTCTGTGGCTTCAGAAGCCACTGAGTACATTCAATCCTCCATAGCCAAGGGCTTGTTGCTCATTTCTTAGGGATTGTTTATAAATTTTTTCCTGGTTTTTTGGTATGGGCTTAAGCTCATGTGAGTCTATTTGCCTTATCATTTTTTTCCTCACTGACCTAATTTGGCATTTAATTAAATTCCATCCAATCATTGGAGGGAACAATCAGGATTTCTAACAGACTGCTGCAATGTATTCTAAGCCCCTTAAGTTCCTGAGGAGGGCACTCTAGAGTCTGGAATAGAAACTTGAGGTACAGCTTCAGAGAAACTAGAAGGGCCTTCAACAAAATGCTACAGTGTGACCTCCTTGCTAACAGGAATATTCCTGTTCATAGTTGCAACCATTTTCTGCTCAAGCATCTCTCTCTTGGTTCTAATTATTTTTCCAACTTGTATTATTATATACACAACAATGTGAAATCACAGCTGTCAGTTCTTTAGCTGGAGTTAGCCTTCATTTGCATCGAGTTCTTCCCAAGAACCTAGGATGTTGTAATGTATTGGCATAGTATGTGTGTGGATCCAAGCAGTGCGGTCTTTTGTAATTGACAGATGACAAATTTTGTCAATGTGCGGGTTTTCTAAGTGTCGTCCAATACATTTTGGTATGGCACCCAGTGTGCCAATAACCATTGGGACTACCACTGCTGGTTTATGCCATAATCTTTCAACTTCGATTTTCAGATTTTGATACTTTGTGATCTTCTCTAAATCTTTGTCTTCTATTCTACTATCCTCTGGTATTGCCACATCAATTATCCACACTTTCTTCTTTTCAACCACAGTTAAATCTGGTGTGTTGTGGGCCAAACGTTTATCAGTTTGTATTCGGAAATCCCACAATATTTTAACCTGCTCATTTTCAATTACTTTTTCAACTATATGTTCCCACCAATTTTTCATTATTGGCAAATGAAATGTGCATTATAATATCACAATGCAAGCTCTGCCCTTTCCTACTTGTATGGTGGCATCATCTGCAAATAGATAATAGATCATGGGCAAAGTTTGTGTTTATCACATTGCAGTTATTGGTGCCCCAAGATCGGCACATGTGACACCTCTGCTGCGCCAGCTGCACTGGGTGCCAGTATGCTTCTGAGTGTTGGTTATCACCTTTAAAGCCCTAAATGGCATGGGACCAGGCTACCTGATGGACTGTCTCATCCCTATAAGATCGAACCGTCCCACTCGGTCATGCAGAGAGGGCATGCTGCGGACCCAGTTGGTAAGGGAGTTTCACTTGGCGGGGTCCAGAAGGCGGGCCTTCTCTCTGGCGGTGCCCGCCCTTTGGAACATTCTACCCCCGGAGGTGAGGCAGGCCCCATCGCTCCCGGCCTTCCGGAAGAACTCAAAGACTTGGTTCTGCTGCCTCGCCTGGGATGGGAAGTGTAACAGCTCCTCCTGGGGATGGCTGGTCCCATAGAGCCCTTTTAAAAATAATTTTGTTGCCTCTTGGATTTTATCTTTAATTTATTTGTATTTATATATATGTATAGGTATTATATTTTTATTCATTTCAATTATTGACATTCTGAACAGCCCAGAGTCCCCTTCGGGGAAGATGGGGCGGTGATATAAATTGAATTATAAATAAATAAAAAATAAATTAGGTGTGCCATTAAAAAAAATCTATCTATCTATCTATCTATCTATCTATCTATCTATCTATCTATCTATCTATCATCTTGTAAGCCGTCCTGAGTCACCATAAGTGAGTTGGGCAGCCATAAAATCTCATAAATAAATAAAATAAAATAAAATAAAATAAAATAAAATAAAATAAAATAAATAAAATAAAATAAAATAAAATAAAATAAAATAAAATAATAAAATAAAATAAAATAAAATAAAATAAAATAAAATAAAATAAAATAAATAAAATATATCTTCAGAATATTATATCACTATTTGAATATTGAAGCATTTTGAAAGTAACTGAAAGATTAGCCTTCTTTTGAGGTGTATTCCAAACTTGTACTAGGAAAAGTTGTGATTTTGTGAACAGTTCAACTGTTCCTGCATTTTTTTTATTCATTACAAAAGCAATTTCTCATTTTCATTACAGGAATAGCCTTGAAAATTCATGAAGTCAGCCATGCACAGCAGATGGCTTTCATTGTAGATAGGGAAAGAAATCGAAATGTTCATGAATAGCAGCCTATATTTTTAGTAATTATCCACTCTGTCAAAGGTGCTATAGGTCAGTTTCTCTGCTTCTGCAGTGAGTAAAGTTTAACTTTGCCAATTTTCCTGTAATTCTTCACTAAATAAGCACAATGAAGATCAGCTCTTCAAAGAAAATATTTTTGATTATAGGCAGACTTTGTGAGAGAAATAAGATATTGAAACAATGTATACATTTTTGAACATTTGTATGAGTATTTTTTCTCATCTATGAAATTTGTTTGGGACAGAGCATAGCGTATTGTGTATTTCATATTGCTATCAATTTATCTGGTAAATCAATTGGCCAAAAAAAAGGTGCAGTCAGGATTGTGTCTGCAAGTGGGGATATTTCTTGCGGGATACGTAAAGAACAAAGTCCAAAGGTGGGCTGCAAGCTACGTCAAGTATCATTGATACAGTATATAAATATAAATATTCCCAGTTTTCCTTCCAGGTTGTTATTCAAAATGGTTACCAGTTTTTCAGTTTGCCTCACGTGTAAAAAGATGTACTTCTGTCAAATCAACACACCAACATTAATTTGTGTTGTTGTTGTTGTTCAGTCCAGAAGTGATATTAAACATTCTTTGAGACAATTGGTTTCCTTAGATTTAGGCCCTTGCGGATTTTAGACATAGCTAGAAATATATTGACCAGATCCCAATTTACCCGTGGAAAAGAAGGTTTAAGCCTTGTATGCTATTTTTTTCCGAGGTCAAGTTTTTCTATCTTGCCAGACCGGCTGCCCAGCCTGCTCACTCACCATAACTACTATGAAATTGTAGGGCTGTTCTCTGATGGTATCAGGCCCTTTTTTTAATTAAATGTGCAACGAGACACGAAATCTGCAGCTCCAGGAACAAATTCACAGTTCCAAGATCATTGGTGCAGCATAAAATTCAAGTAATGCAAAAGCTATATTATGGTAGCTGATGAAAAATGTGGCAGAATAACGTGAGAGTGAAGTGAACTTCTAACTCCAGCCAAACTCCATATCCTTTTCTCCTGTAACTGCTACAAAAGATATTCTCCACAGACTCCATTCCACTCTCCACAGCAGTGTTGCCCAACCTCGGCCACTTTACGATGTGTGGACTTCAACTCCCAGAATTCCCCCGCCAGCATGCTGGGGAGGGAATTCTAGGAGTTGAAGCCCACACATCTTAAAGTGGTCGAGGTTGGAAAACACTGCTCTACAGGATGCCAAGCAATGATCCCAAGGTAAAGGGAAGGGCTACAGCTCAGTTGTTGTTGTTTTCGTGTCAGAAGCACCGAGGCGCTTTTGTAGTGAAAGGATTTGCTGGTGACAACACCGTTGTCCGGGGGACGCCGAGGAGGCTCCTTTCATGTCCCTGTAATCTCTGCTCAGTGGCAGAGAGTCTGCTTGGAGAGACTCCAGGATTGAACTTCCCAGAGAGCATCTGCCAGTTAGATTAGATAATACTGAACTAGGGGGACAAGGATCTAATTCAAGTTAAGGCTGTTGGCCACCATCCTATTATAGAATATGGAATCCTTTGGTTGGCAAATCATTTGAAGATTTCTACTGTATAGCAAAACAGTGTTGTCAAAGGCTTCCTGTTGCAGACATGTTCAAATGTACTGTAGCGGTGTGCCCTACTTGTACTCATTATATTTACTGTATCTCTGCATTGTAGTCCCCCCACCAAAAAATCATGCAGATGCTCGTGCTGAATTCTATCTCTGCATGATTTCAATGCAATTTTCATATATAAATCAGGTTGTAAGAAAAACGGAATACTCAGTAATAACGGAAATATAGATTCTTAGTTGTATATGCAGAATGTTATTCATTGATGATGGAAGCTGACTGGCACCATCCACTAAACTTAGCTGACTGCCTTTTTCTCTAACCACATTGTTCCTGGCTCTCATTGGTGGCCTTGGGGGTGGGAAGGAGGTTCCTATTTAAAAATGAAGTAACAAGACCTTACAGATTTGAATTCTGCCAAAACCTCTTTACAGGAATGTCCAAATATATAAAAAGTGGACCTCTGTTCCAAGCATTTTACTCAGATTCCATCCATAACATTTGCTCCACTTGTTTTACTTTGGCTTTTAGTAGTGCTTTCAAAAGCAACAACAGCACAATACTCTTAAAGATTATTGCCGCATGTTCCATTTAAAATTATCTCAAGTGCTAGAAAAGCTCTGCTATATCTGGTTTAAATAATTGATCCTTTACTCTAATCGTAAGAAGATGAGGCAGGTACACTGTTCCTCTAGACATGACTTTTCCCTGCTATTTGTTCAGTAGCATTATGATCCCCTTGGTCCTATCATTTCTCTTAAGAGAACAATTTAAAGCAAGACAGACAATGTTTCTGGGCTATTGGGCACATTTGGAATTTAAAGAATAAGACTTGTGATTCTCCCAAGACATGCTACCATATTGAGGGGGGTGTAACTAGTCATAAAACTCCCATTTACCAGAAGAGAAACTAACAAGTTTGCTCCATATGTCCCTCTCCAGCTTGCCAGGATGCTTTCTATTGCACATCTTATTTTGGTCATATTTCTGAACAAAGCACTAGGCCAGAGCTTTCCAAACTGTGTGTCGGGACACATTAGTGTGTCGGCTGCAGTGTCTGGGTGTGTCGCGGCTGCTGCTGCCTTCGAGCCCTGCCAGAATTCCGAGCAGGTCCTAGTGCCTGCCTTGTGCCCTGCTGTAAGAGGGGAGCTCTGTCCAAGCCTTGCCCTGCTGAAAAGGGGAACTCTGTTTTCATGAGATATGTTGTGTCCCCATGCATTTCGCGATTACAATTTATGTATGTGTCCATATCTCTTATAAGTTAGTTAGTTTAGCCTCCGGTTTGCTAGTAAAACTGCATTACTGTGTCGCGAAATGATGCATGTCTAAAAAGTGTGTCACCAACATGAAAAGTTTGGGAAGCTCTGCACTAGGCAGTACCCATCTACCATCTTTATATTCTAAGAACACTTACGTGACCCCTATGGGCCCAAAAGCATTCTTACAAATAGAGACCATTCTATGGACTGGTATTTCGCTTTGTAATGTGTCAGCTATTCCTATTCTATTGTGTTCTATTGTGTTCTATTGTGTTCTATTGTGTTCTATTGTGTTCTGTTCTGTTCTGTTCTGTTCTGTTCTGTTCTGTTGTGTTCTATTCTATTCTATTCTATTCTATTCTATTCTATTCTATTCTATTCTATTCTATTCTATTCTATTGATCTGTAAAAAAGGGAAAAAGGTCTGGCAAGGCAGGAATGCACCAAGGGATGTAGGTTTCAGCTTATTGATCGTTTTTTACTGTTTTATAGTGATTGTTTTCTTGTTTTGTGGGAAAATGCTGCTTTCATCAAACTGACAAAATTGGAGACTAGGTGAAGTAAATTTGGCTGAATTTTAATCTCTGGAAGGATGATATTTAAACTGTAATGTAAGCTTAAATCTCTAGTACCCATTGTTTGGAAACGTTGTGTAGGTAGGTAGGCAGGTAGGTAGGAAAAGAACTAAGAGAATGTCTATTTAGTTAAATAGGGCTGTATAGTGCTTTAGATTCAGTTTCCCATGCTTTTTAGTGCAGGGAAATAGTTTCCTGAAGTCAGAGGACATATACCCTTTGTCATTTAGGAAGATGGTGAAAACAATGCTCTTCTGCAGGGCTTTTGGAATAGAAGTTTCTCATTAGATGACAGCAGTGGATGGATTGGAAAGCTAGTAGATGATTTTGAATTGTGCTTTCATGCTTTTATAATTATAAGCATCTAGAGTCAGAAGATTAGATTGATTGATTGATTGATTGATTGATTGACTGATTATGTGTCATCAAGTCGTTGTCAACTCTTAGTGACTACATAGATAGATTTTCTCCATGACAGAAGAGTAGACAGCTTATAAATGGTTGGACTACGTAAAGTAAAATATCTCTCGGAGATACATTTTTATTTTAATATACAGCCATTATAGTTTTGTGGGTTTTTTAAATAAGTTGCAAGAATGGCTTCCTGATTAGTGACTAGTAATCCAATGTATAGTACAGTACAATATAGTACAGTATAGTATAGTTGTTATTGAGTTGCTAATCACTCCACTGAAACTATCTCCAACAGAGCAGATGCTTGTTTGTCTTTAAATCTTTAAATATTGCTAATCATGTTGAATGTATAATCATAGTAAACATTTTTTTGCACCTTTCAATTTAGTTCAAGTAAATTGTATAGGAGGTGGTACCAGGAGAAAAAATACTGTGTAGCACATGTAATACATATTTTAGTATGGACTTTATGGATGCACATTTCTCCACATCTGCCATTTATATATAGCAGCTGCAAAGTAAAACACAAAATTAAAATATCTGTAAAAATTCCACTAGCATTTCCAATAGGGTCAGCAACTAATTAAACTTTATTATGATTATAGACCAGCATCAACTCAGCAAGCATGTATTTTGATGGAATGCCATGACTGAAGACTAGCTCTAAATTTCATTAGGAACAATATCAAGTTAGACCTTCTGTTGGTTTGATCTCAAGTAATAGATTTCCTCAGTCATAAACTGGAGTGACACAGCCACATCTAGTAACAGATGCTAGCATTTGTAGGAATATTCTCCTATATGTTCTTTTCCATTTGAGATCAAAGTTGTTAGTGTACGTGGTGGCCTGCCTAATGATCCCTAAGCCAGCTTGCTGTTCATGGATGTATGGAAAGCTATATTCCCTTGCCAGTATTAAAGTGATTCTACTCCCAGTCTCTTTGACATTTCTATGACAAATGGAGAGACATCTCATCTCCATGCTGATTTTAGTTTTAGATTACTTCAGGTAACTAAGAGGGTTTGCCCTAGAACTGCTTATTTTATAGCTCACATAAGCCTCTCCATCACTGTTCTGAGTATCTAGTTTGCAAAACATTTAAGCTATTAAACAAGCTTCCAAAAAGTTCCAGCTGTGTTTAATTTTTAAAATTGCTTTCTAGACATTGCTCACCAATTGCCAACAGATTAAACACTCTTTGATATAAGGTCATGTTATTCAGCAGTTTTGTAAAAATCAGACAATAACATTTATTAACTGGATTGCTGAATCTCTGCTGGAGTTACATAGGTATCTGCAAATTTGAACTAATGCACGTACATGATAGAAGTGCAATATTTTTATATTATTTTTGCAGTATCAACTATGTTGGTGTGAAAATGTGAAACTCATGTTATGTGAAAATGTGACCAAAGAGTCTTGCTTCGTGTCATGAAACAAGGGTATTTGACACACTGTTGACACATTTCTAGAGCAAATAGCAGGTTTTAATATAAAGCCTCCTTCTGTTTGAAAGATATTGATGTTATATATGAGGTACTATACTGTTATACGCAGCATCAAACTTGACACAGTTAGCAATGGCTACCTTGTTGTATCACATGCTTAATTGCTCCTATTTATTGATTTAAAGAGTTTACATGGCCGCCCATGGCTGTCCATTTAGACACTCTACAAAAATCCCCCAAACAC
Source organism: Charina bottae (assembly GCA_023362775.1). Taxonomy (NCBI): domain Eukaryota; kingdom Metazoa; phylum Chordata; class Lepidosauria; order Squamata; family Charinaidae; genus Charina; species Charina bottae. Next base: position 3,090,545 of record JALMGJ010000044.1, on the reverse strand, counting down.
CAAGTTAACAGTAGTATAATGACAGCAGAACCATCTAAACAGTATACAGTATGATGATAATCACAAAAGGCAAAATATGTCATTCAGCCAGATAGGCTGGGTTCACCTAACATCCTGGACCCTGTGCCTGGGGGAAGCACCAGACTTTTAAGGCTTTCCTAAAGGCTAAGAAGATTGTGGGGGGGGGAGGGAATGCTGTTCCAGAGGACAGATACCACGACAGAGAGGTACATCTCCTGGGTCCCAAAGATGACCCTGATTCACAGAAGGGACTTAGAGTATGCCCTTTTTGCTGGATCTGATGGAACGATCAGAAACAATTGGAAATAGTCCCTCAAATAACCTGGTCCTGTGCCATAAAGGGCTTTATAGGAGATAACCAGCATTTGAATTACACAAGAAGCCAACTGGGGACCAGTGCAGCTTATAGAACAGTAGTGATATATGGGTATACTGCGATACTTCCTGGCTTCTACCATCTGAAGTGGTGAAACAAACCACAAAAGCTTCTTCAATGCTTTGTTTATTATGATATGTCAAGTGCGGTTTATTCTCCCCTAATAAATTAGATTTTATTTATTTATTTATCTATCAGACTTTGTCACCACCCATCTCCCCCCTTAAGAGGAACTCTTGGAGTTATTTTGTTCTAGCTTTTCTTTTTTGGGGAAATCAGGACAGCTACTTCATGGTTTCCCAGTAATTTGGCAAATGTATAGTGAACTTGAAACATTAAAATGCTAAATTGCCATGAATGACATAGCTCTAAAAAGATATCATGAAGTGACTCAGAATCTCTGCTAATGTTTTATACTATTATTGGAAATATACATATGCATTTAGCATATATTAGGCAAACATTTAATACAAAAGGTTCTATTTGGTCCTATCTTCCTATATTCTGTAACATTTAATAGAAATTTGTGATTTTAAAACATTTGGAATAATCTTTCTTCAAAAGTACTAAAGGACAGAAATGAAAACCAATTCATTTGAATAGTGTAGAATTTTAATGTATAAATTGCCAGTTAAGTCCCTGAGTTTGGATTTTAGCAAATGAAGGTGTTAACATTTATAGTGTATTTGTTTGTTTGTTTGTTTATTTATTTATTTATTTATCAAATTTCTATCACCGCCCATCTCCCTCCTCAGGAGGGACTCTGGGCAGTTTACAATAATATAATTTATTAAAACAAGAAGGATAAATATAAATACAATATACAATTATTAATCAGAATAAAATCAGAATAAAATCCAAGTGGCAAAAGTGGCTAAAAGGTCTAACTCAGTCCATGTGTGAGAGGAGCACTCTAAGGCACTAGCCATCCCCAAGAGTAACTATTGCCTTCCTGGCCCCAAGTAAGGTGGCAGAGCCAAGTTTTCAGGTTCCTCCGGAAGGTCAGGAGAGATGGGGCTAACCTCACCTCTGGGGGCAGGATGTTCCAGAGGGTGGGAGCTACTACAGAGAAGGCTCGTCTTCTGGACCTCACCAAATGGAATTCTCTTACAGATGGGGTCCGCAACATGCCCTCTCTGCATGATCGGGTGAGACGGGTTGATGTATTGGGGATGAGGCGGTCCCTCAGGTAACCTGGCCCTATGCCATGTAGGGCTTTAAAGGTGATAACCAACACCTTGAATTTGACCCGGAAGCCGAATGGCACCCAATGCAGCTCGTGTAATAGAGGTGTTATGTGTGCCGATCTAGGGGCATGAACTATAGCTCACGCAGCTGTAATCTGGACCAGCTGTAGCTTCCGGATACTCTTCAAGGGTAGCCCCATGTAGAGTGTGTCACAGTAGTCTATATGGGAGATAACAAGGGCATGAGTGACTGTTCGAAGAGCCTCCTGATCCAGGAAAGGGCATAACTGGCACACAACACGAAGTTGTGCAAAAGCCCTTCTGGCCACCACTGCCACCTACTCTTCGAGCAGGAGTCATGAGTCCAGGAGGACCCCCAGATTCTGCACAGGGTCTGTCTGGGGCAGTGCAACCCCATCCAGAACCAAAGATGATAATATCCTGGATAGGGAAGAGCCATTAACCCACAGCCACTCCATCTTACCAGGGTTCAGCTGAAGCCTGTTGGACCCCATCCTGGCCCCTAGAGCCCCCAGACACCGCGAGAGGGCAGTCACAGCATCACTTACCTCACCTGGGACGGAAATGTGTAATTGAGTATCATCAGCATATTGATGATACCTCATCCCATGGTGATGGATGATCTCGCCCAGTGGTTTCATGTAGATGTTGAAAAGGAGTGGAGAGAGAACCGAACCCTGCGGCACCCTACAAATGAGGGGTTGAGGGTTGGATCTCTCTCTCCCTATCACCACCGTTTGGGACCGGCCCTGGAGGAAGGAGGTGAACCAGCGTAAAACCATGCTGCCCACCCCCAACTCCCTGAGCTGACCCAAAAGGATCCCATGGTCGATGGTATTGAAAGCCACTGAGAGGTCAAGAAGAGCAAGGATGGATGCACTGCCCTCATCCCGCTCTCGCCAGAGATCATCCATAAGTGCGACCAATGTCGTTTCTGTCCCATATCTGGGTCTGAAACCTGACTGAAAGGGGTCTAGATAATTTGTTTCATCCAGAATCCTCTGGAGCTGCAACACCACCACTTTCTCAACCACCTTCCCCAAAAAGGTGGTGTCTAGTACAATAGGGTCCAACAATGGTTTCTTGAGGAGGGGGTGCACCAATGCCTCCTTAAAGGCAGTTGGAAACACCCCCTCTCTCAAGGATGCATTCACCATCACCTGGACCCAGCCACATGTCACCTCCCAAGCAGCTTTCACTAGCCAGGAGGGACATGGATCTAGATAACAAGTGGTTGCATTTGCTGTCCAGAGGATCCTGTCCACATCCTCAGGTCCAACAGGATCAAACGGTTCCCAGATAACTGGGTAAGTATCTCCCCAGATCCTATCTCATGCTTGGAGTCTAACTTGGAATGGATCCGAGCGATTTTATCCTGCACATACACAGCAAACTCCTCTGCATGGCCCTGTAGGTGGGTCTCAGAACCCACCTTCCCTAAAAGGGATTGAGTGATCTTAAACAGGGCCGTCTGGTGGCATTCTGCGGATGCAATAAGAGTGGAGAAATATTGACGTTTCACCACTCTTACCGCCACAAGGAAGTCCTTAACAGTGGCTCTAGCTTGTGTTTGGTTGTGTTCGGTCTTTATCCAGCAGCGCTCTAAACGTCTCTTAATCCTCTTCAAAATCCTCAACTCCTCAACTCCTCCATGAACCATTGGGAGTGTCAGGTTTGATGGGACAAGAGATGTCGCACAGGCACAATCCTGTCCAAGGCCCTGGCCACCTCCCTATTCCAGGTAGCGGCCAGGGCCTCCACTGGACCATGCAGTACATCCTCGGGTATAACCCCCAGCTCCCTCTGAAATCCTTCTGAGCCCATCAGTCTCTGTTGGAGGACAAATTGAATGGGTCCTGCCTCCCTGCAGAGGGGGGAGGCATAGGAGAATTTCAAGGACACCAGGATGTGATCTGACCATGACAATGGGGATAGATGCAGCTCTCCCCTCAGATCACATTGCCACTGCTCAGACAAGAAAACTAAGTCCAGGGTGAGGCCACTGTCTCGAGTCGGGTCCCAAATAATCTGGGACAGGCCCATGGCTGCCATGGTAGTCATGAACTCCTAAGCAACCTCCAAGGCATGCCCCAGGGATGGCAAGTTGAAGTCCCCCAGAACCATAAGCCTGGGAAACTCCACCACCAACCCCGAGATGGCCTCCAGCAGCTCAGGCAGAGAGGTTGCTATGTAGCAGGGAGGCTGGTACAGTAGCAACACTCCCAACTGTTCTCGGGAACCCAACTTGAAAAACAGGGTCTCACAACCGGCTGCTTGTGGAGCAGTGCCCCTGTAGGCCTCTAGAGACTCTCAGATGACCACAGTCACCGCTCCTCCCCTGCCCTGAAGTCTCAGCTGGTGCCATACTGTAAACCCGGACAGGCACATTTCCGAAAGGGGTATGCCCCTTTCAGGGCCCAGCCAGGTCTCGGTAATACATGCCAGATCCGCCCCCTCCTCGTTGATCAAATCATGTATGAGGGCTGCTTTGTTGTTTACTGACCCGTGTGATGATCTCAACAACAATGGCCCAATAAACACTTCTCAATGCAATTCAATGAAATGAAGATAAAGCTTTATTCAGGATACATGTTAATTGAAGCACTCCTAAAGACTTGAATGCCAATTCCCACCAAACTATTCCCTCTTAACTTCCCCCCTTGCGCGCCAAATTACCAACCGATGATCTCATGAGGCAAGCGTTCCCATCTCCGCTCTGCTGCAGGTGCGTGACCTTGACGAAGCTGCTTCCAGTCTCCACCACCAGACATAACACTCACCGGCCATTCCCCCTCCCAACAACTCTACAAGCATCTATGCCAGGCCTAATCCCAATGGCAGGATTCATAGACATGAACCCTGACAACCTGGTGTTGAGAAGCAGCAGCTGAAGACCAGGGCCCCTACGGATCTGCTGACCAGGGCCTGGGTCTGAGCTCGGAAGGCCGGAACATGCCACCAGTAACAACTACCAGGGGCGTCTTCCACGAAGATGGCCTGCCCTCCGGCTCCCACCATAACGTCCCCGACCCGTCACCACCTCAATGATGTGACCTGCCCTACAGCCCCCAGAGACTCCCAGAAACTTTATGTTAGTTTTATTAATATTTAATCTCTACTTTTATTCTTATGCCATCTTGGGAGAGCTCTTCAGACAGGTTTCTCTGAAAGGATCTGCTACTTTTAAACATAGTGGAGAAATTGGATAAGCTGTATAAATTTGCATTTTATTTTGTTAGTGATTATACATGCTTTTACGTTACTTCAATCAAGGCCTCTAAATCAGTGTTTTTCAAAGTTGGCAACCTTAAGATGTGTGGTCTTCAATTCCCAGAATTCCCTAGTCAGTATGCTGGCTGGGGAATTCTGGGAGTTGAAGTCCACACATCTTGACGCTGCCAAGGTTGAGAAACACTGCTCTAAATGGTTCACAAAAGCTGTATAACAAGAATATCTGTAAAACAAGAGTATGAAATATATATGCTAGAGTCTGTAGTAGTTAAGGTCCTGGGCAAGGAACAGAGAGACCCAGGTTCTAGTCCTTCCTTAGGCATGGAAGCCTAAGCTGGGTGACTTTGGGCCAGTCACTCTCTCTCCTCTTTAGACCAGTAAGTTGAAACACATCTGTCTACCTACACCACTGTGGATTTTCAGGCTGATGTCATATATACACACACTATATACACACAAGAGGAGTTCTGCACTATTAAAAGGAGTCATTACAACTCAAGCTAGCTCTGTAAAGAATCAAGATTAGAAGATTTACACATGTCTGCTGAAGTGTGACCAGCTGCCTGATGCAGCTAAATAGATAGGGTTAGGTGATAAACTTTATAACCACCAGTGGTTTTTTTTCCTTCAGTCATGCCTTTTCCACACCACTTCTACTGGGTATAAGAGCTGTTCAACCCTTGGTTTATGATACAAAAATATCAGTGACTGAGAGATGAATGGAGTCATGCTAAGCTGACCTATGTTTGGTGCCAAGGCCCAATGCTAGCAACAAGTAAGAAAACCTCTAACCCAGGGCTTTCCAAAGTTTTCCCACGGTGACACACCAACCGCCGTTGGTGTGTCACCACGGGAAAACCTGGAGGTGCCGCTATTGCGGCAGCGCGCAAAAACCCGGAAGCGCTGCTGCCGCTTTCGTTTTTTGTGCGCCGCCGTTGGTGTGTCGCCGTGGGAAAACCCGGAAGTGCTGATCATGATCAGCACTTCCGGGTTGTGTGGTGACACACCAGACTGTGTGTGGCGACACACTTTTGTGTCGCGACACACAGTTTGGAAAGCTCTGCTCTAACCGTATGATGAGAACACTAATCACTATGTTGTCTTAGCCAAAAATTGTTTTCCAACTTTGCTTTGCTTTCATTCTGATTTTAAGAGGGAGTAAGGAGTTCATTTAAACATTCAAAGAGAGAAAGACAGAAAAGGGCACCTATGATTCATTTTGCAAAATCTCCTCCTTAGAAGAAATATGAACTAAGAGTTAAAACAAATACAAAGGTGATGCATTTGTTTACCTATATTTCCCCCCATTTGATTAAGGGGAGGCAGCTCTGCTTTTCTCTGCATAATTGTCTTTGTTCATACATGATTAAAATCTTAAGATATCTTCTCTTTTAAAGAGTAAAAAAGACGAATATAAATAATGTGTGAAAAAAGGCAACTGATATACTGAGCTATTGACTCAATTACTATGGAAACAGGACTTATGTCTGAATTATAAGCAAGAGACCTTTTTGCTGAATGCTAAATATTTGTTTACAAAATACCAGAATCAAGAATCTAATAGATGAACTTCCAGGGTGTCCCTGACTGTGTGAATCTGAAGGTTATATTTTAATTACACTGCTGAGGTCATGTATAAAATAGTAAAGTAAAGGTAAAGGTCTTCCCCTGCACAGTCGTGTCTGACTCTAGGGGGCAGTGCTCATCTCAGTTTCTTAGCCGAAGAGCCAATGCTGTCTGAAGATGTTTCCGCGGTCATGTGGCTGGCATGACCTGCGTGGAACGCTGTTACCATCCCACCGAAGTGGTACCTATTAATCTACTTGCATTTGCATGCTTTTGAATTGCTAGGTTGGCAAGAGCTGGGGCTAGTGCGGGAGCTCACTCCGTCACATAGGTCTCAGGTCTCAAACCATTGACCTTCCGATTGACAAGCCTGGCATCTTAACCGCTGAGCCATCGCGCACCCCATGTATAAAATACTGGCACAGATTAAGATCAGAGCTGAACATTCACTTCACGTAAACAATTCAAAGTTTGTAGGGGTGTCTCCAACCTCAAACTGCATCATACTCTTAACTGAAAAAAGTCAGTAGAATTGAGCCATCAGTGCTAGGGCAGGTTGTGTCTGGACTGCTAAAAATAAGATTTTCAGGGACAATCAACCAAAAGCTAAACTGGAGAAACAGTGAGCAGATTATTTGAATTGTGGTACTTCAGGAACAATGCCATGCACCAATTGTATTAACTACAGATGGGTAATGCATAAATGCTATCATTAGCATAATGCTGTTCCTTAAAAAAATGTCTCTGCAATCACAAAGATCACAGGTGGGATTCACTACAAAATACTTCACTATGAAATTTGTAGAATTCTAGCCACTTTGTTCTATTATTTCTTGCCTTTAGCTTTTCAATTCCTACTCAGCAGTCAGCTAGCATTCCATGGCTGATGAGCACACTTAGTCTTCATTGGATTATTTTTTAGGGTTTACTTACTTATGGATCCCCCCCTTTTTTTCCCCTCCTACTTTTCTGAACATGGACTTTATCTGAGTCTGCTGATACCTGCCTACCTACATGGTTGTTACCATTTTGGCTGCATAAATATGACACTTTAGGTAGACGATCAGAGACAGAATATAAGACTCAAGTCAAGACTTGCATCAAAATATTGTAGTTTGTTCCTGGCATGTCTGCATTACCTAAACTTATGGTTGAAGTAAGTGAAAAATCAGTAGTTAATATCAAAGAGGAATCCCTGTATTAATATTCTAGCAGGGCTATTTTGTAAATGTTTCACAGTAAATAAAAACTGAGCTAGAAATAATAGGAACTATTCCTTTGCTTATAACTTTTGTTTTGTTTTTCTAACTTTTGTTGTGAGGAGAGGCTTCATCTGTGGAAGGGGGACTTTGACCAATGATTCTTCATTTTACCTCAGACCATCTTTGTATGCCTGAGTGTAACATTTTTGTAATGGTCACATTTTATGATTTGATAATTATTATGTTTTAAAATCTGACTCCTTCCTATAAGCTGACCCTCTCAACTAATTTTAATTTGATTCTGTAATTTAATTTTTTTTTCTGATCTAGGAAGTAATAAATTATTGTGATTGGATTTGTACAACTTCAGAGACCAGAGGAGTATCAAGTCAGTCTCTTTCCCAAGGCAAGGCCTTTGCTCTAACCTGGGATGTATAACCTGGAGCAAAGTTTTGTTGTCTTGTATGCATTCTTCCCTATAATCTAAGCATTGGTATATCACAAAAGTAATGAGGGAACAGTAATGATTTTACCAAAATGCTTATAATATGCATAGCTTGGAGCAGAGCTTTCTAAACTGTATGTCGCGACACTTTAGTGTGTCGCGACACACAGTTTAGTGTATCGCAACACAACCCGGAAGCGGCGGCGGGGGCGTGCACGACGGCGGTGCAGGAGTGTGTGTGGCAGCGGCGGCAGCGACGATGGCAGCGGTGCACCATTAGCGCTTCCGTGTTTTAGTGGAAAACAAGAGGCCGCTGCCGCCATGCACGCCGCCGCCGTGTGCCCCCCGTGCCACCGCCGTGCGTGCCCCCGCCGCCATGCGTGCCCCCATGCCACCACCACTGCCGCCGTTGGTGTGTCGCCAACGGCGGCAGTTTGGAAAGCACTGGCTTAGAGAATTCAGGAGGTAAACTTTGCTATGCCCAGATGCTAGCTTTCTTTTCCAGCCTGGAAAAGGAACAAACATAGAAAAGTTTTGTACTCAAAATTAGAATTATCACAATATGGTGAAATATATTAAATATGAGAATCAATCTATAACTTTTTCTCTTTCAGTGAACGTAATGGCCATAGTTTAGTAGTAGTTCAGGATCGTATTAAATTATTAGAATTTTTCAAACTTTGAATTGCTTTCAGCAATACAAAATAATATTATCTGTGGGATTGTTGCTGACAAATTCACAAAAGACATGGCCCTGAGGTATATTGCTTTGCTAGATTATTGAATTATTAACAGATAACAGATACAAGCACTTTTTACCTCAGCAAATTTCAGAATCCGTTTCTTAGAAGTTCTGTGGGGAATTAGGCATTTCCCTAAAGTCTTTTAGATACAGCAGAAATTCAGACATTTTTTCCCAGTTCAGACATCTTTCCAGTTGAAGTGCTCAGGTAATTAGAATGAATTGCTTCAAACTGAGGAAAAAGAAGACTAGGTAAAAGGTTGTGAATTTAATTCAGTACCATGATTTTCTAGACGTAATATGGGTGTCAGTATATGGGTGTGTGTGTGTAGTTCAATAGATTCAGTATAAAAGAAAATAATAGGGCATTTATGAAATGGTTATAGGAAACTACCCCATCCATTAACCTATAATTAAGTACAGGTAATGCATTTGTATATAAATGTACCTTAACATAAACATTGCTTAGATACCATATGTTGGGTAGAACAAGATGGAGTATGAGTGTGTGCCTGACTCTTCATAGAAGGAAGACGACACTGACAAGGTGGATCAAGAGGTGACTAATGGCTAATGGCTCTTAAAAAAAAGGATGGAGTCAATCTGGTCTATTTGACATGTAAAGGGTCAAGGACTCTTCTCAGTTTCCATCTCTTCCAAGTTCTACTGAATGCTTGCTACAATGTATGTGTTTATACCCCTTCATGGATCACTGCCTTGTCGTGGCGAAGGGGCTTGCGTAACTCAATGAAGTCAGGTCAAGAAGAACAGGTCATGATGGAGAGTTCTGACAAAATGTGGTCCACTGGAGGAGGGAATGGCAAACCACTCCAGTATTCTTGCCAAGAAAACCCATGGACAGTATCAAAAGGCTAAAAGATATGACGCTGGAAGATGAGCCCCTCAGGTCGGAAGGTGTCCAAAATGCTACTGGGGAAGAGCGGAGAGCAATTCCGAGTAGCTCCAGAAAGAGTGAAGCGGCTGGGCCAGAGCTGAAAGGACGCTCAGCTGTGGATGTGTCTGGAAGTGGAAGGAAAGTCCGATGCTGTAAAGAACAATATTGCATAGGAACCTGGAATGTAAGATCTATGAATCAAGGTAAACTGGATGTGGTCAAACATGAGATGACAAGATTGAACATCGACATCTTGGGAATCAGTGAACTAAAATGGACAGGAATGGGCAAATTTAATTCAGGAGACCATTATATATACTACTGTGGGCAAGAATCCCTTAGAAGAAATGGAGTAGCTCTCATAGTCAGTAAAAGAGTGGGAAAGGCAGTACTGGGGTACAACCTCAAAAACGACAGAATGCTTTCAGTTTGAATACAAGGCAAACCATTCAACATCACATTGATCCAAGTCTATGCCCCAACCACTGATGCCGAAGAAGCTGAAGTTGACCGGTTCTATGAAGACCTACAACACCTTCTAGAACTAATACCAAAAAAAGATGTCCTTTTCATCATAGGGGACTGGAATGCTAAAGTAGGAAGTGAAAAAATAACCAGAATAACAGGCAAGTTCGGCCTTGGAGTACAAAATGAAGCAGGGCAAAGGCTAATAGAGTTTTGTCAAGAGAACACGGTGGTCATAGCAAACACTCTTTTCCAACAACACAAGAGACGACTCTACACATGGACATCACCAGATGGTCAATACCGAAATCAGATTGATTATATACTTTGCAGCCAAAGATGGAGAAGCTCTATACAATCAGCAAAAACAAGACCTGGAGCTGACTGTGGCTCAGATCATGAGCTTCTTATCGCAAAATTTAGGCTTAAATTGAAGAACGTAGGGAAAACCACAAGACCACTCAGGTATGACCTAAATCATATCCGTTATGAATATACAGTGGAGGTGAGGAATAGATTTAAAGGATTAGATCTGGTAGACAGAGTGCCTGAAGAACTGTGGATGGAGGTTCGTAACATTGTACAGGAGGCAGCAACTAAAACCATCCCAAAGAAAAAGAAATGCAAGAAAGCAAAGTGGCTGACTGATGAGGCTTTACAAATAGCTGAGGAAAGAAGGGAAGCAAAAGGCAAGGGAGAAAGGGAAAGATATAACCAACTGAATGCAGATTTCCAGAGAACAGCAAGGAGAGATAAGGCGGCCTTCTTAAATGAACAGTGCAAAGAAATCGAGGAAGACAATAGAATGGGGAAGACTAGAGATCTCTTCAAGAAAATCGGAGATATCAAGGGAACGTTTTATGCAAAGATGGGCATGATAAAGGACAAAAAAGGCAGGGACCTAACAGAAGCAGAAGAGATTAAGAAGAGGTGGCAAGAATACACAGAAGAACTATACAAGAAAGATCTTAATATCCCTGATAAATACGATGGTGTGGTCACTGACCTTGAGCCAGACATCCTAGAGAGTGAAGTCAAGTGGGCCTTAGGAAGCATTACTAACAACAAAGCTAGTGGAGAAGACAGTATCCCAGCTGAGCTATTTAAAATCCTAAAAGATGATGCTGTTAAAGTGCTGCACTCAACATGCCAACAAATTTGGAAAACTCAATAGTGGCCACAGGATTGGAAAAGGTCAGTTTACGTTCCAATTCCAAAGAAAGGCAATGCCAAAGAATGTTCAAACTACCGTACAATTGCACTCATTTCACATGCTAGCAAGGTTATGCTCAAAATCCTACAAGCTAGGCTTCAGCAGTATGTGAACCGAGAACTATCAGAAGTGCAAGCTGGGTTTCGAAGAGGCAGAGGAACTAGAAATCAGATTGCCAACATTCGCTGGATCATGGAAAAAGCAAGAGAGTTCCAGAAAAACATCTACTTCTGCTTCATTGACTACGCTAAAGCCTTTGATTGTGTGGATCACAACAAACTGTGGCAAAGTCTTAAAGAGATGGGAGTACCAGACCACCTTACCTGTCTCCTGAGAAACCTGTATGCGGGTCAAGAAGCAACAGTTAGAACCAGACATGGAACAACCGACTGGTTCAAAATTGGGAAAGGAGTACGACAAGGCTGTATATTATCACCCTGCTTATTTAACTTATATGCAGAATACATCATGAGAAATGCCGGGCTGGATGAATCACAAGCCGGAGTTAAGATTGCCGGGAGAAATATCAACAACCTCGGATATGTAGATGATACCACCCTAATGGCAGAAAGTGAAGAGGAACTAAAGAGCCTCTTGATGAGGGTGAAAGAGGAGAGTGCAAAAGCTGGCTTGAAACTCAACATTAAAAAAACCCAGATCATGGCATCTGGTCCCATCACTTCCTGGCAAATAGAAGGGGAAGAAATGGAAGCAGTGACAGATTTTATTTTCTTGGGCTCCAAGATCACCGCAGATGGTGACTGCAGCCATGAAATTAAAAGACGCTTGCTCCTTGGGAGGAAAGCTATGGCAAACCTAGACAGCATATTAAAAAGCAGAGACATCACCTTGCCGACAAAGGTCCATATAGTTAAAGCTATGGTTTTCCCAGTAGTAATGTATGGCTGTGAGAGTTGGACCATAAGGAAGGCTGAGCGCCGAAGAATTGACGCTTTCGAACTGTGGTGCTGGAGAAGACTCTTGAGAGTCCCTTGGACTGCAAGGAGGTCAAATCAGTCAATCCTAAAGGAAATCAACCCTGACTGCTCATTGGAAGGACAGATACTGAAGCTGAAGCTCAAATACTTTGGCCACCTAATGCGAAGAGAGGACTCACTGGAAAAGACCCTGATGCTGGGAAAGACTGAAGGCAAAAGGAGAAGGGGACGGCAGAGGATGAGATGTTTAGATAGCATCACCGATGTAATGAACATGAATTTGAGTAAACTCCGGGAGACGGTGGAGGACAGGAAGGCCTGGCGTGCTATGGTCCATGAGGTCACGAAGAGTCGGACACGACTAAACGACTGAACAACAACAACAACAAAATGTGTTTATAAATTGAAAGGATTGGTTGAATGTCTGAGAAGGTGAATGGGGTGATTGTGAGTTTGGCTCTAGGCATTTTTTAAAAAAATTAGTTACTTGAGGTTTTATGCCATTTCAGTCTGCAGTCTTTAAATCTAACTAATTCTCACTTGTAGCATTTAAGTTCAATATACAGTAAATCATAAGCAATAATTAGTAATAATCAGACCATCAGTAGTGGGTGGCTGTGCATATTTGCTGTTGTTCTCTGCCTGTGGGTAGAGTCTTTGTGGACACGCATAAGATTGCATGATAAGATATATAAGTAGGTGATAGTTGAAGTATACAGTAATCTTACTTATAGTAATCTGAATTCCAAAATAATTCTGAGAATTGTAGGTTAGTTATGAGGGCTATACAGTGCTTTTGATTTGATTGGTGAACATGGGAACACAGATACAGCACATCTTGGCAATTCATTAAATCAGCTGCTTCCTTTTCCGTGATTCTAGAAACAAGCACAACTGCTTTAGCTGATGACAGGTGCTGAGTACATTCTCCAGTACACTTCAAAGCAACTTTTTAAACTGAATCTGAAGGATTGCACACCGTATTAGAGTACTTAAGTAATTTCTCGTAATCTCTAACTATCTTAATTCCCTTTATGGTATAACTGAGGGTGTGCATAGGTACCCATTTGTATTGAATTATTTGCTAGACAACCAAAAAATCAGGATTTCGTATTCCAAAGCATTCCTTTGAAAACAATTTTTGAGTGATTGGGAGATTGGTGACATTACAAAAAGAGCCTGTAAATGGAGCCATCATCTTCAGCACTTTTAGAAGAAGATTTATTGAACATGGTAATATTTGAAAACACTGTATATCAATGCTCTTATTCTTATATAGTTGTTATTTTATTTTACTTTTAAGATAGATGTGTAAAGTACATCTCTCTATAGAGTAAATGGAACAGTTTTCCTTCCCTTTGAAATTTTAGAATATTTCCTTTAATCTTAGATGTTATTCTCTTCCATGACAATGATAAAAGTAGTTTAGTACAGTATATGCATTTTTTCCCTGGAGAACAGGTGTTAGTAAAAGGCTTATGTTATCTTAGATGAGTTAATGCTATGCCATTTGGAAACAATATTAGATGTTATTGGTAGGTCTTTGCTTACATTTACATAGCAAAGTAAAATCCCAAGGTGGGTGTTCAACATCTGTCAGATCTAATGTTTTGGAATACAATTAAGCTAGTTTCCACTGCAAAAGAGGTTGTCTTACATTGGTTGTTTAAGCTGATGAATTGATTCATGATATTTTATACTTTATAAGAATATTATTCTTTCTTTTGTTTTTGGTTAATTGGGCAAAATAAATCCCAATAGCATTATGATGACATTAATGAAAAACTTTTCTTGGAAGTATACCAAATATCAAACCCAAAGTATGGCATTATGGAACAGACTTCAGTACATATGTGCTTAGGGATGACTTTCTCCCTGGATCCTTGATTCTGATATTAGAGACCAGCAATGCCCAAAGAGTGCCTATTAGACTCTCATTTTTCAGTGTAGAAATGCCACAATTCCCTGATTCACAGCTGAGGTTTTCCCCAACATGGTCCTTTCAATTTCCAGAAGAGTATTCGGTCTGAGAATTTGAGACATTGCAATTCCAAAACAGCTAACCTAGTTGGAAAAGAATGAATGAGGTCCATGATTTATTTCATGTATAGCAAATTTACACAAAAGAATTCCACAATCATGTAATACTTGCAAGATCTTGATATCTGTTGGGTATCTTAAGTAATAAATAGTCACAATTAACTAAGCTAAGGAACAGATTTTGTTTCCCTTTCTTGTGGATGTGTTACCCTCTCATCTGATTTCAGAATAATTTCTTATGTCCCAGTCATGAGAATCTGAAGAAATATATATGTATGGAATTATTTTATCATTTGCAACTCAATCAGGGATTATGTGGTATCTCTGTAGAAGCTCTCAGCATTTGCCCTTAGTTTCCTCAATGGAACAAGAGGATTTGAGGGGGGAAATAGGATACTTATCAGGCTGGAAATCCTGAGGAGGAAATCAGCCAGAGAGGAAGAATTGTTTGGTAGTTCAAAATTCAATGTCATTAAGTAGAGAAGAACTTAATATGATTTGGGGGATTTAAAGACAAGACATATTTTTATTTTTATTGTATATTATTATTATTTATAGTTTTTTACTGATTTTAAACTTTTGTTGTGAACCTCCCAGGGTCCCTCCTTGTGGGGGAGATGGGCGGGATATAAATATGACAAATAAATAAATAAATAATAAATATCAGTAATACTCCGTTTATTTATTTATTTTCTATCCTGCCTTTTATTTTTTTTATAAATAACTCAAGGCGGCGAACATACCTAATACTCCTTCCTCCTCCTATTTTCCCCACAACAACAACCCTGTGAGGTGAGTTGGGCTGAGAGAGAGTGACTGGCCCATAGGTCACCCAGCCGGCTTTCATGCCTAAGGCGGGACTAGAACTCACAGACTCCTGGTTTCTAGCCCGGTGCCTTAACCACTAGACCAAACTGGCTCTCTTTCATCCTAAATTCATTTGTATTCCATTTTCAGTATAAAAAATGTTTATATTTACCAAATTTCTATAAACCTAGGCATCAAAATCTCATATGCAGGTGCTTGAGGCATTTGGCATCCTATATGATATTCATATAAAAATAGATTAGTTCTAACAAATACTGAATCTGTATTCATATTATGACGGCATTGATAGAAAACTGTTCACAACACATACCAGGTTATAAGTCGTCAATATGTTAATAAATAAGGAGTCCTGCTTTAATAATACTAGTCTCCAGAGATGCCTCCTGCTGTTGGGAGGGCAGTTGGATTACAAGCCATTTTACCACCATCCCATTAGCCAGGTTGGAAGGTGAGCCCTACCAATTAGGGCCTAAGCAAAGTTCTGTTGCTGTTGCATAAATCTTAAGTTCAGGGCAACTTAATTTTGATTAAACATGCTTTAATAATTTTGTTCCTGCACAGAGGATTCTGTGTTTTGTGCTACAGTTTTGCCTTCTATTACCAGCGGTACTAATTTCTTAGAGGCATAGCTTTAAGTCTCTGCCTCAAAGAAAGGCATAGGCTCTATCTATCTATGTGGTTGCTAGGAGTTGAAAACGACTTGATGGCACATAATCATCAATCAATCAATCAATCAATCAATCAAAAACTTAAGAGGAAAAAATGTTTAGGTAAAATGGGAAGGAAGTGGCCATACCAATGATTCCAAAGAAAATTAAGGGGGAGGGATGGTATCCAACGAAAGACTTTCATTATCGCCATCACTTTTTGCCACTATATAAAGTATGCAAGCATATGTACACTCAAAGACAAATACTGCTTTAATGCACTGAATTTTAACATAACTGCAATTGTCACCACTAGATCTTGTCTGTCAAATGGAAAACTTTCAACTAATTTCTGATTGCTTTCACTAATTGATTCTTCAGCATTAACCTTTGTGTAGATATTATGTTACTTATTTCAGATAATAGGAAGAGACGTACTGAATGAGTCAAAGGAAATCATAAAATCATAGGAAGAGATGTACTGAATGAGTCAAAGGAAACATGGCTAATAATTATGTTTCCAACAGTAGCCAGACAGATGCTGTCAGACAGCCTACAAGCAAGGAATGAAGCCAACAGTTGTCCCCATTTCCTTCACAACTGTCTTATTCTTGCACTATCAACATATACTGTACTGAAACTGCAATGTTATAACCCATTTATTGGAGTAACTTCCACTGAACATGGTAAGACTTAATTTTGAATAGACATGTATATGCCAAAGAAAGAGGTGGGGGGGGGGGAGAGAGAGAAGCCAGTTTGGTGTAGTGGTTAAAGCACCAGGCTAGAAAACAGGAGACCGTGAGTTCTAGTGCCACCTTAGGCACAAAGCCACCTGTGTGACATTGGGCCAATCACACACTCTCAGCCATAGAAAGCAAGCAAGGGCCAACCACTTCCAAAAAACTACAGGGACTTGTCCAGGCAGTCATCAGGAGTCAACACTGACTTGAAGGCACCAAATATATATGTGGAAGAGGATATACAGTATGGATAGAAGATGTGAAAAGTGAAGGCCAAAGTGGTCCCAGTGCACTCAGGACTGTGACTCCTAAGCTGGGAGAGTGGCTCCAACAGATCCCAGGAGCAACATCAGAGCTCTCTGTCCAGAAGAGTGCAGTGCTAGGAATAGACAAGATACTGCGCAGAACCCTCAAACTCCCAGGCCTCTGGTAGAGGACCCGAAGCTGAGGAAGACACATACCACCCATAGGGGTGTGAAGAGAATTTTATATGTGTGTGTGTGTTTCATTACTGTATGCCTCCTTTGTCTTAACCTGCTTCTTTCTCTTCCTACTCTCTATACCAGAGCTTTCCAAACTGTGTGTCGCGACACAAAAGTGTGTCGCCACACACAGCATGGTGTGTCGCCACACCACCCGGAAGCCGCTGCACGCCCCCCGCGCCGCCGCACGCCCCCCGCGCCGCCGCACGCCCCCCGCGCCGCCGCACGCCCCCCGCGCCGCCGCACGCCCCCCGCGCCGCCGCACGCCCCCCGTGCCGCCGCACGCCCCTCCCACGCCACCACCGTGTGCGCGTGCGCCGCCGCACGCCCCCCGCGCACGCCGCACGCCCCTCCCACGCCACCACCGTGTGCGCGTGCGCCGCCGCACGCCCCCCGCGCCGCCGCACGCCCCTCCCATGACACCACCGTGTGCGCGTGCGCCGCCGCACGCCCCCCGCGTGCGCCGCTGTGCGCGTGCCGCCGCACGCCCCCCCGCGCCGCCGCCGTGCGCGCGCATGTCGCCGCCGCCGGGTGTGTCGCCAGCGGCGGCACTTTGGAAAGCCCTGCTCTAGACTGCCAGTTCCTACTTCAGCGTCAGTTCTTTCCTCTTTTCTTTTTTCCCCTGCTTCCTTGTTATTCTGCCTAGTTTCATTCTTCCACATTTGCATGAATCCTATGTTTGCTCTGAACTTTTCAGACTTCACAATTTCACAATTCAGAGAGCAGTTTTGACAATATTTCTGGGCTATTGAGTCAAGGCTCTGTTATGCTCATGAAGGAAGATGCATGCATACATCCAATTTAGAATATAATATATCATTTACAGCTTTATTGTTTATTGACATAAGCCAGAGATCATAATCATCATAACCAATCAACATAATAAACCAATCAGACACATATGAAACTGTTGGAGATCCAGGCCAATATTCCCATGGCATTGTATTCACACTAGCCCATACCTTAATGGTAGCACAGTTTGTCAAATAAACAAGAGTGGCTATTTGCGCAATACATTTATGTGTGGCTAATATTAATACAGTTTTCTCAGTTCAGTTATATGAGTCTCAGTAGATTTTGAACCATAAATTAACCAGGGTGGGATCAGGCAACTTGCTAAGCTAAAATATGGTTGCTAGTTTGTGATTTACTGTATGATGCAAACCTAGCCAATCATTCTGGCATGCAATAAAAATAAGTATGGCTTGTTTGATAATTTCTGGTTTGTTTTCTCTCCTTTGTTCTTGCTGATGCCTTGACTTTCTGTGGATTCATTAAAGGTTCAGATGGGATAAAAGAAGCCAAAAACAAAGAAATTGTATATCCTTATTCACATACTACATTAGGTATATATTGTAAGCCAACAACAAACCATGGACTTAAAATGTAGGTTACTGTGGAAAATATAATATGCTGAAGTGAAAAATTCAGTCTTACATATTAGCTGATAACTGACCTGATCATCCATGTTTTGCTTACTGACTTCTTGGTAACAATTGCATGATTACACTGAGAAGTTCTGAATAAAAATACAAATGGGACTCCATATTTTATTTATTTACCCATTTTTGTGCTGCCTAATCCCAGTGGCTGTCAGCATCTTACAACAGCAATAAAATGCAGTTTACTAATTTAAATAATATAAAAATCAATAGCATAAAAGCTTTAAAAACTTGTGTCAACGGTTGTCTAAAATGTGCTGGCTAGTTCCCTACTGGACTTGATATAGAACATTTGTGTGCCATTTTGGGTATTAGCCTTGCTTCCCTTTCAGATTTCCAAGTTGTGATAATTCAGCCCCATTGTTTATTTTATGAACATTCAGCTGTTGCCTCCCAAAGGAAGATGAAAAGCATAACTCCATGACCAGTTTTGTGAACATGATTTTTTTTTTCTGATCCTCAATGAGCACCTGCTGATGTTGGAACATATTGACATGTTTGATGAATCCAAAAATCCAGCAGTTTTGGAGGGCAGACTTTAAGGAGACAAATAGGATCTGTGTTTCATCAGTTCCAGCAACATCAGCTGTTTATTATGGTTTAAAGAAGACAAATTAAAAATAAAGTCAGGGTTAGATTTATGCTGGTTCCAGCTACAATGTCAATCACTCAGAAGTGGTATGAAATAAGTATCCCACCATTGGCTTTCAGTACTCTTAAATTATGAGATGAGAGCCAGTTTGGTGTAGTGGTTATGGCATGAGGCTAGAAACCAAGAGACTGTTAGTTCTAGTCCCGCCTTAGACATGATGACAGCTGGGTGACCTTGGCCCAGTCCCTCTTTCTCAGCCCTAGGAAGAAGAAGGCAAGGGCAAGCCACTCCCAAAACTGCATGCACTGTCCAGACAGTTGCCAGGAGCCAAGATTGAAATGAAGCCCCCTCCCCACTTCAAATATTAAAAACAATCCGAATGGAAAGGCTCACAGGTACAATATATAACATACAGCATCTTAGGTACTGTATAATATTTCTTGTTTCAATAAATATCAATTATTGAAATGATATTTGACCTCATTGGTGGTGTGGATTTTTTGGAGACAAGATGTGTGTCCATCTTGACAGGAAAATTTTTAGGAGGGAGATTTGAATTTTCTAAGGGGTATGGTATTTGTAATTTTTAATGACTTTATTTTGTCCTGTAAATAGTTTTTAATTTTAATTTTGAAATGAACACCTGCTGCATTCCTATGACAATCCCAGTTGTCATGAAAATGGCATAGTGGAATGTTCATAGTCCTGTAAACATGTGCAATTCCCACAGTCTTTCTTAATCTCACGAGGTCCTAAAATCCTGGCCTTTGCAAGATCTTATAATTAACTCAGCTGGTACAGGAAGAGGCTGCTCTAAATATCCATGCTGATTTTCTGGCATCTATATTCATAGCAAATTCAATGTTGGCTTTTTTGAGTGCTGAATGCCAAAATGAAAGCCCTTCATTAAAACTTTAGTTGTTAGACGTAAATGCAACAAAGAAATGGCTATTTCTGTAATGATATACAATGTGGAAATGGAAGTCCTGGCTAACAGCTTGACTATTTTGAGCTGGTGATTCCTAGGTCACATGTAATATGAAATGGTAGCAAACCACTTAGAGTTTCTAGTAGATGTGTAAAATGCTGTCTTTTTCTGCAATAAAATAAAATATCAGGAATAAAGTAAATTGTACCCTTTATTGTTCCCCGCATGCTTCTACCTCATTTTGGTGGATCATGGCACTTAATTGCAAGTGAACAATTGGAAGCTTATTTCTACACATTTTTATATTGCATTTTCTCAGATCAAAAAAAAAAAGGTTAAGGTAGTTTGAAGGAAAAAAAAGATGTCTAAAAAAGGAGGACACTTGAAGCCAGAAGGTGGATTTGAGGCTTAAAGGTACTTGAAGAGAGGACAAAATGTGTTTAGTCAAGCAGTGTGCTCTCCAACCTTCTTTAATCTCATGGTTGGCTGCACTTGAGATTTCTTTTTGCTTTTTTTCCGCCCAGTGCCGGATTCTAAGTATCCAGTGCTGTCTTAAAACTGCCCTACACAGTCTACTAAGTCATTTTCTGACCAGCCGCTACATAAGGGTAGTTTTATGCATCACCTGGTTGACAATCCTTTTTTGTGGGTTTTTTTGTAGGTAGACTGCAAAACCAAAAAGGCAATCAATCCACTAATGGAGTTCACTGTATAGTCTACTCACAACTATTTTGTCTTTGCATGTAAACAATTGACAAAAATATTTAAAAGGTAGGAAAATGCTTCTTAGAACTTCTTTTCAAGAGAGTCTAACAGCAGAAGAAAATGTAGAGGAGGCTGTCTTTTCTGCTAGCATTGCAAGTTGATGATATAGCACAGAAAGAAGAATGTTGCTTCAGTAGTCTTCCTTTCCTTAAAAAGGTAAAGGTCCCCCCCGCACATTTGTGCAGTCGTGTCCGACTCTAGGGGCCGGTGCTCATCTCCATTTGTTAGCCGAAGAGCCAGCATTGTCCGAAGACACTTCCACGGTCATGTGGCCACATGACACGCGTGGAACGCTGTTACCATCCCATGGAAGTGGTACCTATTTATCTACTTGCATTTGCATGCTTTCGAATTGCTAGGTTGGCAAGAGCTGGGGCTAGTGCGGGAGCTCACTCCGTCATGCGGGTCTCGGGTCTCGAACCTCCGAACTTGTGATCTTCCGATCGACAAGCCTGCCGTCTTACCCACTGAGCCACTATGCCCCTAAGAAAATTCCTTTCCTTAAGTTGCCCCAAATAATACTAACCATTAGCTAGATGCATACCTGCAGCTATTAAGCTGCTGAAAGCTAAATCTCTGTGCCAAATGCTGTTTCACCCTAAGGATTTGGTCCTAAATGTGCACATTGGTCAGAAAATGAATTTTTTATTACCATCATATTTGGGAATGGTTGCTCACTGAGGTAGTCACTAAACAAGGAGTGGCTATTTTCTTTTATCTAAATTTTACTCTTGTTTTATCTATTCTCTTTCGCTTTGTTACATTTTGTTCTCTTTTGTTTACTTCATATACATGTAAATTTTAATTGGCAGGTCTCTATGGTGGTTTTATTGCTCTTACTATATTTGAGTCTGTTTTTATGTATTGTTTTAGGGTTGTAGCTACTTTGCTGGTCCCTGACTATAAATAAAAGTTTTCTTTCATTATGCCTGCAGGAAGCAAGTAAACTATGTTCCATTCTGATTTTGAACAGAACAAAACAAACTGGTTGGAATATGGAATAATCCATGAAATTTGATCATGGTTCTCAAAGTGATGTTCATTTCCTGGCACAAATGTCTTAACCTTCTGTCTGTCAGAATGCATTTCTGCAAACAGCCTAGCATCTCTTCCACATTGAAACTTGAAATTAAATGTATGGTATATATTAATGGGAGCTGATAATATAATCATCTATGCTCACTGCAGAGTAATTTCCCTCTTCCTGCCCCCAACAATATAGTATTTTTAGATTTCACTTCTTACTCGCTATGTGGATAGGCATTCAGCCTTGAGTCAGGGGCAAAAATGTCTATTTTGATTCTTGGAGTCACTTTTTTTCCTGAAATAATTTATGAAATAGACCGTAGAATTGTAAATATCCTGATTCTGGGGGTAAACATAACTTTTCACCAGAGAAGAGCTAAATTATTTTTTTATTGTAACTTTTAATTTATTAGAACTTTTAAATTTAAAAGTTTATTAAAACTTTTAGCCAAAGCTCTCTGGGTGGTTTACAGGTAGTCTTTGACTTATGACCACAATTGGGACTGGATCTTTGGTCGCTAAGCAATGCGGTCATGCGGCATCATGTGACCATGTCTGATTTTATGATCTTTTTGCCATGGCTGTTAAGCAAATTGTGTGGTCATTAAGCGAATCTGGCTTCCCCCACAGATTTTGCTTGTTGGATGCCAGCTGGAAAGGTTGCAAATGGCAGTCACATGACCTCGGGATGCTGCAACCGTCATAAATACATACCAGTTGCCAAGTGCCCGAATTTTGATCATGTGACTGCAGGGAAGCTGCAATGGTCATAAGTGCAAGGACCAGTCGCAAGTCACTTTTTTCAGCAACATGATAACTTTGGTCACTAAACGAATGGTCTTAAGTCGAGGATTACCTGTACAACAAAACAAACCTAAAAATACAGTTTGAATAAATGATATGCAATAAATAAATAAAATAAAATTCAAAATAAAAAACACTATATAAACTAGGTAGCAGCAAGGTGGTCATTCAAAATCAAAAACAATACAAAATAAAACACACTTAAAAAATAATTGAGAGCCAGTTTGAAAGCCTGGGGAAATAGAAAGGTCTTTACCTGGTTCCTGATAATGCTAATGTAGGCACCAGTCAAGCCTTGGGTGTTAAGGGAATCCATAAATGGGGTGACACCACAGAAAAACCTCTCTCTCCCTTCTATAGACCCACCTCACCTCTTTTGGGGGGAACTGAAGGAGGGCCTCAGTATAATTTAAGTATAAATTGTACTTAAATATGATTATTTAATTTATAATAATAAGTAATTATATATTGTACTGTATATTTTTAGTAGAATTTAAATGGATCGCTTTGAGAGCCATTGTTATTCAGGATTGTTGCCATCATGTCGTCATGGAGTAGCCGCAAGATGTTCACAAATTTATCAGGGCATCTGATTTTCAGAAGGATGGTCCAGAGAGCAGTACAATTTACAGTATCAAAAGCTTTAGTCAGATCAATAAACGCCATGTACAGAGGGCGGTTTTGCTCCTTGCATTTTTCTTGAAGCTGTCGTGCAGTGAAGATCATATCCACTGTTCCCCTGGAAGGGCGGAAGCCATTTTGCGTTTCAGGGAGGAAGTCTTCTGATACAGATAGGAGACGGTTTGCGATGATCTTTGCCAGGATTTTGCCTGCTGTGGCTAGAAGGGAGATGCCTCGAAAGTTTCCACAGTCTGTTCTATCACCCTTTTTAACGAGAGTGATAATTATGGTATCCCTAAAGTCTGCTGGAATCTCCTCCCTCATCCAGATTTTTTCGATGACCTTATGAAGTTGTTGTGTAAGTTCAGGCCTGCCTTCTTTAAAGACTTCAGCAGGAATCCCATCAAGTCCACTAGCTTTGTTATTTTTCATTTGTTTAGTGGCTTTACTGACTTCCTCCAAACTAGGGGGTACTGCAAGCTCATCTCTTATTTGTTTTTGTGGGATTTGCAAGAAGACTTCATCAGCCACAGTAGAGTGACGATTAAGGATTAAGGATTTGATTTGTGGCCAGGGATCATTGGGAAAGAAGGAGTTGACAACAGCAACATGAATGGAATCTTACTTCTGACTAAATGTGCAGAGCATAACCTTGCTTGGCTTTGTAGCTTCTGCTTAATGAGGTGCCATTGCTTTAAATTACTACGTATATGCAATGTTAATTTTCAAATCAAATAATTTCATATTGTTGGGGAAAAGGGTACAGTACTTGTAATTATATCAATTTCACCTAAATTGACTATCTTTTAACTATTTTTTCTACCTACCCATGGATTTTAAAAGAGGAAGAGAATGAAACTATTTATTATCTTAAATTGTTCACATTTTTTATTTTGGAGACAGCTGTTCGAAGTTACTGTGAAGGAGAATAAATTCCAGTTTCCTCGAAACAATTGCATGATATAAAAGAACAAGAAAGATGCTGTCACTTGAATTTAATGCCTGAAGAAGCAGCTTCTTCCAGGGAATAATGAATATAGGAATGATTATAGAAGAACTGAAATTAACCCTCCCTCCCTCCCTCCCTTCCTTCCTTGGAAGACTTGAATCCTACAGTTGAATGCAAATGTAAGATATTTGATGGTTACGTTTTAAGTCAAATGACTTCACAAAACAGCTCTCAGAAAAGATTTCAATGTAATAAATATATTTAAATATGTAAACATCTAAAATATCAAATTATAACTAGTATAAAGTCCAATAACAATACATTATAGCATTAAAATTACAGTACCATTGCCAGTATAACATTTAAAATTAGCTGTAGGATTTAAAATATTTAACACCAAGAGAAGAACTTTAATATGGATTGCAGTATAAAAGACTTGTGAATTTGAATGTTGAACAAGGAATTCCACACAACCCATTGTTGGCATAAAGTAGTGTTTATGTGATTATATATATTTAATCTAAATTCTATATTCATCTGTATTCAGTTTTTAATTGGTTCTGATGCTTAGCAGCCTATATTATAATTGTAAACTTAATAAACATGTTGCTTGTTAAATTAATTTTATGCTGAACAATAATGTGTAATTTCAGTTTGTATGAGGAAACTGTTCATCACCCTATTGGATCTTGAAATGAAATAGGCTAGAACAGCCTTCCCCAGTCAGATATGTTAGGACTGCAACACCAAATCCATGCCTGGTTTTATAGTTCTAGAACATCCAGAGAACATCAGGCTGGCGAAGACTGGATGAGGATGTCTGATACAAAGTGGTAGTTCATGCTTATTGTTTAGAGTTAAAGTTTCCTTGAGGCTCCCTTTTAGAAATCTTCATTTCTCTATCAGTTTCCCATAGCTCTCTTCTGATGAAGGGTTGGTACAGATTTCATTTGTTGTTGTTGTTCAGTCGTTTAGTCGTGTCCGACTCTTCGTGACCTCATGGACCATAGCACGCCAGGCCTTCCTGTCCTCCACTGTCTCTCGGAGTTTACTCAAATTCATGTTCATTACATCGGTGATGCTATCTATGATCCATTAATTTAAATGGTCTATTAAAAGTTTCACATTATTGATTTCAGTTGTGATTTCAAGATCAGAGAAATGAATTGTGTTACTGAGGCTTATGTGCGTGATAGTCCAAAAAATGTTCTTCCCCCCATTTTCATTTTAGTTGCGTGTTTGAACTTCTACCATGTAGGAGGAAAAAAAGAAGAAATGGTCTCAGATTGGGTTTTGAGAGTAAACAGTCTTTCCAGTGCCTGAAACACTTAAATAATGGCAAAATTTCTGTTTTCTTGAGGGCAGGTTATAAAATGTAAAATCTGCATTTTGGATCTTAAAATGTTGATGTCGATAAAATCCATGAATGGCTAGCATTTTAGATTGTCTCTTTCTACCCTAAAACATTTTAAAATACCTTAGGCCATTTGAAGACAGAATAGGAGAGAGGAAAAGGTAAGAATATGACTTCATCTCAATGTAATATTAGGAATACATCTCTGGGTTGCAAATTTGACCAACCACTGGATGATTGCAGAGAGATACAATTTTCTCTTTCTATGGCTGTTGTGGGTCTTCCGGGCTGTGTGGCCGTGTTCTGGAAGTTGTGGTTCCCTTTTCTCTTTCTCTTTGTTGCCTAGATTTTGCAGCTAGATACTGTAGCCCGGCCCAATATTAAACCATGATTTTGTTCTATGTGTAGAAAAAAGCCCCTTGAAAGTATAAGGCTTAGGTCTGTAGCTTGAATCATGTCAACTGGATTTCTATTTTCTCAGTGGAGATGATTCAAGCTACAGACAATTCCACCTGGATGACTGAGAACCTTCATAGACATATAAGGCTTAGGTGCAATCCTCTCTTCTCTGTCTCAACTCCAGTCTTCTCTTCCCAACCAGGCAGAAGGAAAAAACAGGACTGAATATGTATTTAGCTGATTCCACTTTTCTTCTTACCTGTGATTTAGACTTTTTTCTATTAAATAAGACAGTTAAACATTCCAAGATTCCCACATGGCTTTCTAAATGTTTGACTTTAAACCAGGGACAGTCTTTTTCTAGCTGAAGGTACTTTTCAATCAGCTCAAGGGCAGTTCTTGCAGAAGGATGTAGGGCTTGAGCAAAAGCGGGTGGTATTGGTGGAATGACTGCACTTATTTCTTGATTAGTTCCCACATGTCAGGAGAAACAGTATATCTTGTCCCTCTCAGGTAATTCTCCACAAGTTTTATCTGTTAATTTTGCTTAGAGATAATTCTTTGCTACTGTTAGGCTTGAAAATAACTCACATTTGTAAGTTATTCCCAAGAGCAAGAGTGATTCCTCCACTCTTCTAGAAGTTTGGAACCTTAATTACATGTCCTTATTGTTCTCCATAAACTAGTTCAAATATATTCCTGCTACTAGCATAAAATGCCCTAATATAAAATAATACAAAAACGTTAATTTTGGTCATTTTTTGATCCTGAAAGCATTCCTGGAAATGACTGAGAAATCCGTACACTGATGCATTTTTTTTTAATGGTTGTCCCCCCAATATTGGGAAATGTACCATGTAGCTTTTGTAATTCAGATAGCTACAAAGCCAGCGGCCCCTTAAAACTGCTGGTAAATTAATTCTGTGTTTGCAAAGGCAATGTATGAAGCAGGGTACGGACAACAATAAAAACAAGGATTGTTTACAATAATAAAGAGATATAGCGAGGTATTGAGAATGATATTGGTATAAACTAGTTTTAACTCAATTTCTTTTTCTTATCTCATCTCTTTAATTTCTTTGGCTTACTATTTTTTAATCCTTTTTTATGCTTTGCATAATGTTGCTTCCCTGAAAGGGAACTTGTAATGGATATGCCTATTATGCTGACTTTGTTGTGAGAGTTACCTATGGCTAGTGCACCTTCTGGAGCGATATCATTTAGTCTTTCAAAAGATAGATTTTAATGGTGCAATGCAACAATCATTTTCTTTAAAACATACAGTATGTCACTCATTGCTTCCAGTGTCAACAGGTCCCATTGTATATCCATATTCTTTAATCCTGAAAAGATTACTAGTAGAGTGCAATAGTCAACATCATCCACATATTTTTTTTAAAAAATCCTTTAATTACTATCAATACAAATATTATTATTGCTAATATTATGTACCATTGGTCAAATACTCATGTCACTCAAGCATCAATTTATTCAAACGTAACTACTTCTACTATTTCCTTTATTGGTCATTCTTTTAATAATAACTATTTACTCATTGCAACTTAGTGTTTGCTTTTTAAAGAGCTGTCTGTGGCTTTTGTTCTGTGTATGCACAACAGCTAGACATCTACAGTGAGAAACAAGAAGGGTTAGTGATGTTGTTAAAATGGACTGTCTTTTTATTTGAAAGACTAAAAGAGTTTTATTTGAAAGATGGGGAAATGTTTTGGGGATCACTATTCATTGCAAAGTGTTTGGGCAGGTAAAGCAAGGAAAATTTGTGGATACCAAGAAAATTGAATGGGCTGGGACGGATGTTGTGGTAGAACTTTGGCAGCAAACAGCATCAGTCAAGTACTGCCTGAGCAACATCTGCAGCTTCTAATGGAAGGAGGTCAGGAGCCCTAAAAATTAATCAATAAACATTAGGGATCTCTTACATTAATACTTTAACCATTATTACCAAGGGGGAAAAACCTTAAAAACATTAACACAGAAAGAAGCATATGATGTTACAAGATTGGCAGGATCTAGAGCAGAGCTTTCCAAACTTTTCATGTTGGTGACACACTTTTTAGACATGCATCATTTCATGACACACTCTTACAGCAGGGCACAAGGCAGGCACTAGGACCTGCGCGGAATCACAGCAGGTTTGGAGGCAGCAAGGCACAAGGCAGGCACTCTAACTGGCGTGGAAGCCATGAGGCAGCAGCAGCCGCGACACACCCAGACACTGCAGCCGACACACTAACGTGTCCCGACACACAGTTTGGAAAGCTCTGATCTAGAGGTATCTTGGAAGGCTAGGGGCTGATTGCTCACCTCTTTCATACTATGAATGATTCCAGATTTTAAGGTACAGTAATAAGTTTAAGCTATGACATTTTAAAATTTGCATATAATGTCTTGAATCAAGCTTCATTGAATATCTTCATTGAGTTTTTTTCAATGCTGCAACTAATAACTCTTAAGAATATATAATATGTAAACTTCATTCTAAACTAGGAAGAAAAATACTATATACTTGAAGGAAGCAAAATAGTCACAATTCTTGTGGCTGGTATATAGGAGAAGGAAAGGGAAAGGGAAGTGTTCGGTCTTATTTCTATTCAAACATATGATAAATTAAGTATAACTAAGTATTATAACTAAGTAAATAACTAAGTATTTTAATGATTATTTGTATTATTTATGGTTTTTATTGATTTTAAACTATTTTATTGTGAACCGCCCAGGGTCCCTCCTTGAGAGGGAGATGGGCGGGATATAAATATGATAAATAAATAATAATAATAAAAATTGTAGTATAGTATTATTTGTATTGATACTTTAATTAATACTTTACACATTGATACTTTAATTAATTAATACTTTTTTAAGAAAAAATACCAATCCCATAATTTCATCATTTCTGACAGTTCTGACAGAAAAATCTTGTATGTTATAATTGAGAAGTTCTTTGCTTCTCTTGGCTTGGCAGATTTCATTCTCACTCATCTCACGTTGCATTAATAACTTCACTACTTTCCTGCCCTAATGTAAGTTCAACCTCATCATTAGAATGCTTTCTAAGAGCAGGTAGCATTTTAATTTATGCAATGAAACAATGCATCTTCACTGGCCTCCAAACCATAATTATTTCACCACTGGCAGAACTTTCCATTTCTCCCTTGCTTCAGTTTTCCTATCTCCTTTTCCAGTAGTTTCTGTAAGATTATTACAGACTGTTTCTATGAGATGAATTAAAAGAATGTAAGTACTATAGTCTATCAATATATATTGGCCATAAATAAATTTTATACGTGTCTAAGAACTAATAAGGGACAGTGTGGCTTTTACACCTTCTTCTGCAACTACAGAATTTTGCCACTTGTATCGCAAAGTGATTTTGAAGCTCTCCCAATTTTAAAAAGTGGTTTGGTTTGAGGCTTGGAGACTGATATTTGAGAAATATACATACTCTTAATGACAGACTGCATATATGAAGTGGATGAATACTCCTCTGTATTGTATAATTAAAATTTGATGTGTCTTAATTTTTTTCCAGCATTTTCATTTATAAAAGAAAAAGAGGCAATAGTATTATATTTCTATAAGTTACAACATTGTATAAATCAGTTTTGTATTGGATTAATCGGCACTGTACAAATGCTGTCTAACTAGCAGCAGAAATCTGAGAAATATTCCTTTGTAAGGCATACAGTAGATGAATTGCAACATCTTTTATGGCAGATCACAGAAACACATGACAAGCAATAGAGCAGAAGTTCTCTCGGAATAGCACTCCAAATGATAAGCATTTTTCAGGCAGATGGAAGCAAACCATGCACAATAAAATGAAGAGGAAACGGGATTACTCAAGGATCTTTGCTGGAAGTGTTAAGTGGATAATAAAGTATGTTCTGTGGGGGGAAAAATCAACACAGAATTAGTGAATTATAATTGTTTACATCAATTCCTATGATATATCCTTGGCTGAGAAATGTTATATTTTAGTACTCCATTCCTTTTCCCCTGGAGCTCATTTTTATACATGCATTCAAAAATCAAGTACCAGGACTTCCCAGGAAGAAATGGTGAACTGAAGATGGTGAATGAAGAGTCAGTGAGTAGAGTGGCTCTTCGTAATTCCTGTCCAGACAAGGAGAGGACTTGAGATTGCCCACAAGTGCTCCAGGCAGTTGCTTCTTGCGAGAAGACTGCAAGACAGGAATATCCATCTTGCTCAAACTGTGGTCAGTGCCTTTGAAAGGACACCAAGTTCACATATTTCCTTTCCTAATCACTTTAGGAAATTGCTTGTTAACTGCTTTTCAGCTATTAGGAACTTTGGATTGATAAGTCTGGAAACACCAGGTGAGTTTCCTTTATTCTTCAGCGAAAGAAGTTTAAGGACTTAAAATTTTTTTTTTGGAATAAACAGCAAAAGGATGATTAAAACTTTGATTTTGGAAAGTTACAAATGGACTAAGGGTCCAGATGGATTTGAAATAAGATTTTGGAATTAATTATAAGAATCCTGGTGGAAAAATGCTTTTGTTTTGAATTCTTAAAAAAAAATGATAGGATGGGACTTTGAAGGTTGGACACTAGAGGGAACTAGAAGGAACTAAAGATTAAAATTAAAGAAGAAGAACACTTAAAATCAACTTACAAATACAGAATTAAGCAAAATATTTTAACATTGGACATATTGAAGGATATTTTTGAACAATGGACCCAGAAGTTAACTTTAAGAGTGTCTGACATTATAGATAGACTGTGTTTAAAAGATGTTATCGAAGAGGAACAAGTTTTACCTGATAAGATTGAGACTGATGTGAAAGTGGATTTAAAAATGACAGGCTACAAGAATGATATTGAAAAAGAGGACATACAAAAGAAACCAGCTGATGTCTCAATAATTAAAAAGGATATACAAAAAACAAACCAAGAGAGTGATCTGGATAATTTTCCTATATTGGGTTTACAAAAGAGGATTGTTAAAGCTTTGAAGAATTTTGTGCGAAGGGACAAAGTAAAACTGAAAAGAAATCAAGTTCTAGGACATTATTTGAAGGGACTAACAATCAAGATTGGTTTATTTGATCAAGGTTAAAATAGATATGTTTTTATCTCTGGTAACCCTTAATGGCAGAAAGTGAAGAGGAACTAAAGAGCCTCTTGATGAGGGTGAAAGAGGAGAGTGCAAAAGCTGGCTTGAAACTCAACATTAAAAAAACCCAGATCATGGCATCTGGCCCCATCACTTCCTGGCAAATAGAAGGGGAAGAAATGGAAGCAGTGACAGATTTTATTTTCTTGGGCTCCAAGATCACCGCAGACGGTGACTGCAGCCATGAAATTAAAAGACGCTTGCTCCTTGGGAGGAAAGCTATGGCAAACCTAGACAGCATATCAAAAAGCAGAGACATCACCTTGCCGACAAAGGTCCATATAGTTAAAGCTATGGTTTTTCCAGTAGTAATGTATGGCTGTGAGAGTTGGACCATAAGGAAGGCTGAGCGCCGAAGAATGGATGCTTTTGAACTGTGGTGCTGGAGAAGACTCTTAAGAGTCCCTTGGACTGCAAGGAGGTCAAATCAGTCAATCCTAAAGAAAATCAAACCTGACTGCTCATTGGAAGGACAGATACTGAAGCTGAAGCTCAAATACTTTGGCCACCTAATGCGAAGAGAGGACTCACTGGAAAAGACCCTGATGCTGGGAAAAACTGAAGGCAAAAGGAGAAGGGGACGGCAGAGGATGAGATGGTTAGATAGCATCACCGATGTAACAAACATGAATTTGAGTAAACTCCGGGAGACAGTGGAGGACAGGAAGGCCTGGCGTGCTATGGTCCATGAGGTCACGAAGAGTCGGACACGACTAAACGACTGAACAACAAACCCTTAATGGATTTTTGCTGACATCAGGACTGAAATGATGAGGTTTTAAGGATTTGTTTATAGGTAAGAGATGGGATTTGGGAAGAAGAGATCATTTGTTGTATTTTAAGAGAAGGTGATAAGTTAGTAAAATTGTTTATACTTGTGATGAAGGGGGAAGTCATTTCTTTATATATTTCTTTTCTTTTTCTTTACTATATTCTTTTTCTTTATTTTCTATTTTTCTTTATTTTTTCTTTTCTGCACCTTCTATTTTTTCTTTTTTTTCTTTTCTTGTTTTAGTTTGTATTAGTTTTTATTGTTGCAATTGTAATTTTTAATAAAATTAATATATAAAAAATCAAGCACCAGAAGCAAGTCCTTCATGGAGGCTCTTGTGCCACCTTCCAAACTCCTGAAAACAGAATGTAAATTCTTCTACCCTCTGCACTCTTCTTGAGATTGGGCCCAGAGGCATGACTGTAAATAAAGACGATTGTTTAGTTTGCAGCTTGCCAACTCCCCCCTCCCTTTTTTTTAAGGTATCAAAACATGGAAGTCAAATGGGGCCTGTTGGTTGGCAACAGGACAGGAGTCTACAGTCATGCTGATGCCTGTGGGCACAGTGTTTCCTATCCCTGCTCTAATCTTTATTTCACCCAGACTTTGCCTTCTATAATCTGGACTGAATCATCAGAACAGTGTTGTTGAACAGATTGTACATTATTACATACTGATAGCTGATGTGGAAATCTTGTCCTCCCTCCCTCCCTCCCTCCCCCAAGAAGAGGAACCAGAAAGCAAAGTTTCTGATTATGTAATTTTGTGCAAGCATAATCTGAATTCTGGGGCAAACAATGAAGGACTGAGATTACAACATTCCAGAACCTCAGTAATTGTTATTCCAAACTGGATTGCTGTTCCTTTAGTGGTATTTCATGCTTAAGTAAGGAATATTAAGAGACAAGCCTTTAATAAATTAGGTTAATTAATAAGAGGTCCTGTGGCTTAATGCTGATAGTTTTCATCAAGCTGAACAAGAGATGAAATGCCAAGTTACTTGTATAGTTAAATTTGAATAAGTATAAGAGTGCTTAGGCAGGACTTTATTATTATGATTACCGAAATGCTTTTAAAAATATTTTTAATCATATAACATAACACCTGAATGGAAATATTAAAATTGATGTTTCTCACATGTCAATATCAGAAACTTGCTCTTGAGATCTTTGCATCCTCTTCCCCCACCAATCTTTACAGAACTTGATAAAATAGTGGGTCCTGAAAGGCAAACTGGGCATCTGGTTAAGAATTAATTTGGGCTCTCAGGAATAATTTGAGATGCAAAATCCTCTTTTACAATTTACTGGGTCTGTTTTCATGGCATATTAGCCTCTGGATTGTGCAGGATGATCTCTGGTGAGTCATAGTAATGGTGAGTGTAGCAGGAGAGAGACGTTGTGCTAACAGCTAGATGCCTTTCGGCTATACAGTTGAAGGGAATTGTTCCAGTAGCTCTGATTAATAGCCCTACCTTCCTGGATTTAGGGGTATGAATTATTAAAATCGATGAACTGAGCTTTTGAGTTCAATTTCTTCCAAAGAAAGCCTTTAGCTAACTATGTTAGTAATTATGTTACTTTTTAGCCAAACAAAACAAGCAAAACAAAAAACCTACCACAGATTACAGAAGCATACAAGAGAGTCTAAGTGTAATGGTATGTGGGAATGACCTTGGGAGACAGCCGCAGACTAGAGAACCATCATGCAAAAGGTATCTCAGCCCACTGAAGGAAAAGGAGCGTGGGAAGCATCTCAGAAGGGACCCTCCCTAGTTTTCTGGAAAGTAAAAGTAAAGAAGGGAAGAAGTGCTTTCAAACGTGCAAGGTTCTGTTACACCTTACAATAAAGATTGTGTTAGTACTCATGGTTTGTGCTTCTTATCTGGACTACTTCAAAGGCTTACAGTAAGCATGTACTGTAGGGGAGCACAGAGGATTTTATTTCAGATGTAAGTCAGTGCAACAGAGAAAAGCATGTTTATTATTATGAAATAAAATATCTTGGGATTAATGTATGTTTTAATATATTATATTATTTATTTATTTATTATCCTCTGAATACGATAAAGAGACAAGACAAACCTAACTGGCTGGTTGTTTCCAACTGTTGTGCAGTGGTTCTGGTCTTCCTATCAGGATGCACCCAGAACATATTGCTGGGGATTACTATTTGACCCCAAGGTCATTGAACTAGGATGTCCCACATTGTCCCTTATGCTGTTTAACATCTACATGAAACTGCTGAGGGAGGTCACTTGGAGCTAGAAAGTAGGGCACCATCAGTACTGTATGCTGAAGGCATTTAGCACTGCTAATCCATGCAGTCCAGCTCCAAAGAAGGACTCATTAACCGTGAACATTCCCTAATTTTGATAATGAGCTGAACAATGAACAAACAGAACTGGCAGAAAATTACTGCAACTGTAATAATTTTAATGCATTGTTTTGTTTTATGTTTGTTACGGGGTGGTTTTAATACATATTTTAAATGGCCATGAGTCCTATGGGAGTTGGTAGTATAAAAACATAGCAGATAAATAAACACTCTAAGCTATATGGTGGTGATGTTGGTAAGAAAAAAGGTGACCCAGGGATTAACGAGAAGACTGTTTGGGATGGTTTATCTTCCCCAGAAAGAGCAGGTTAATAGTTGTAGCTGTCACTGCATGCACAAGTAGGGGCTCTGGAAAGGAGTCTGATTGCATTGTGATAGCTACTTTCGTCCCAGAACAGGTCCCATTTTTTCTAGGGAAGGAAGTGCTAGTTCTCTCTCCATGGGATATTAATTAGCAAATTAAATCTTATCATTGAGTAATGTATTGCGGTGTCATATTCAAATCCTTCTGGGAATTTTTTTTTTGGTGTCTTAGTATTGGCTTTTTGGCTTTTGTGTTTGATGCTTCAATGGACATTAATAATGAATAGCAATATTAACTAGTTATTTAAATATGTGTACTACATGATGCTTGAAGTAATAATGCAAGCAAATTACAATACAGGTAAAAAGTAAAGGTTCCCCCCCGCACATTTGTGCAGTCGTGTCCGACTCTAGGGGCCGGTGCTCATCTCCGTTTGTTAGCCGAAGAGCCAGCGTTGTCCGAAGACGCTTCCACGGTCATGTGGCCTCATGATGCGCGCGGAACACTGTTGCCTACCCACCGATACAATACAGATACTGCTATGCTATATTTAATTCAACTGCAATACCATGATGCCTCACAAGAAACTTAAGGAAGACATATACCTGAGAGAACAAGCAACTGAAAATAAAGTAGGAAGGTTTGTTCTTCATAAAACGTTGAGTAAATTAATTTACAACTACACTGCAGATACAGCTCTTTCCATTAAACTGCTGTATAAAAATTCAGTGACTTTGCACAATCTATACTTATCAGTTTTTCAAGAAGGTGCATTAAAATCACGGGCAATTACCTTTCTATCGATACAGTTAACCTTGTTTTCTATCACTGTAGGCAGAGGTGGGTAACCTTTAAAGCCCTTCATTTAGGACCTGAGTATCTCATTCATCTGGAATCTGAAATATATTCTTTTTTTCTTTTCTGAGCATTTTGGATAAAATAAACCTTTCTCTTTTAAACTACGTTTAGTCTATTTTAGGACTTATGGTACAGGTCTTAATGGTGGTGGTTTTCATCAGCTGCCCTGCTGAAATTGAACAACACAGTGATAGGGACACTGGGGCTGCAAAACATGGGAGTCAGTGGTGGCCTTAGGGCTGCGGGTGGTCCCCTGTCCCCCAGTAAGGATGTTTTTAAAATGTGGAAAAGATGTTTGATTGCAAGCATCTGTTAACAGCATTGTTTATTTTGGGGGTAGGGTGGGGTAGAAGAGAGGAGGAAGTGGTACACATGGGTGCACATTTTAAAAAGAATAATAATGAATCTCCTTTAATATCTCTCCAGCAATGATTTATCAGGTCTAGTGCTTGGTAAACAGGAATTATTGGATGACATGTCTATGAAGGTTCTCAGTCATCCAGGTGGAATTGTCTCTAGCTTGAATCATGTCAACTGGATTTCTATTTTCTCAGTGGAAACGTTGGATAAGTGGATAAGGTGCGAACCGTTTCCACTGAGAAAATAGAAATCCAGTTGACATGATTCAAGCTATTGGATGACATGATCTTTTTATGCTGCACACTAGCTATTGTTACACATATATGATTATACTCTTAGGTACCAATCGAAGAGATTACTCTTAGGGAATTTCCATGAATATACAATTTATATGTTTTTCATAATATAGCATCTTATAAAAAACTCCAGTGTTACCCAAGTTTAGAGTAATTAATTGCACAGGGACCTGGCATGCCTCTTCATGAAAGTTGCAAGTAATTGTAAATGGCCAACACTGCATTCTATGATTAAATAGAGTCTTATGACATTAAGTACATAATGCCAAAATAAAGTATCTGATTTATCATAGCAGCATTGTCTCCTTTTAAAAAAACGCAGAGGATATAGTGAACAACAGAGAAGCATATTTTATTCCATAGTTCCCTTTACAACCATAACATTTTCTGTCTTGGATGTGTTTTGTTTTTTTTGAAAGCTGTGTGTAGAAGTGAACACAGTGGGACTAATGTATATTTTGAGTTCAATAATTGCTACAAGCGCAGACAGAACATATTTTTCTCTTTGCTCTATGGCAAGCAAAACCTCTGAGTAGTGAAACGGATTTCCAAAATATTGTTTGCCATTGCATTTCCCCTTAAGCTGAAGACTGTGAAATGTTATTGGAAAGCTAAACTTTTCAAAAGTAAGTATGGTTAAAAAAAAAGTACTGGGTGTTTACTATTGATTCCTTTTGATTTTTTTATTCTTTGCACTTTGTATCATTTTTAAAAGTACTTTCCTAGATTTTGAAATGGATCCCCCCAGCTCATTGTTGATTTTTTTAAAAAAATAAGGTATTTTAAGAAAAAGTGCTCCACCTATCTCTTGAAAAAAACATTTTTTAGGTAAGAGTGATAAACCTGCTTATGAAGATTGTTTTTGACAATCTTATGAAGATTATGAAGTTAATTCTCTACAATTAATATTATAAGATCTCGACATACAGAAGATATGTGAAGTAATAATATTATTAAATAAAGAATACTATCGTTGACAATATTTTTGAAGTATGTATTCGGCTTCAGATTTGCATAGTCTATGACCTACAGAGTTCAAGGGATCAAGCTGAGGTGGCTCTAGGCTAAGGCCAAGGGGCACCAAATTTTGGGGGGCATCAAATTGAAAAGACTTCCAAAAAACAATAAAAAAGCAAAAAGCCACAATGGCACACTCCGTGAGCCAGCGCACCTGCTGGGGGGCTAAATATAATTTTGCAGAATTGTTGCCATATGACAACAATGGGTGCTGAGTAATTAAAATCTCACCCATTTTCACATGCTGAAAATAAAGCTCAAAAACTCAAAGAAACAAGAGGGCACCATTTTGAAATTCATAACAAAATCAGAAGATGAGTCAATTTCCAATTTCTATCACTGCCCATCTCCCCGGAGGGGGACTCTGGGCGGTTTACAGTAAGATCAACAATTAAGATATATAAAGTACAATTCAATACAATACAAACACCATACAAGTAAAAAATAAGTTAAATATAAAATCCAAGGGCTATATGATCATATTTAAAAGCGGGCTCTATGGCGCCAGCCATCCCCAGGAGGAGCTGTTACCCTTCCCATCCCAGGCGAGGCGGTAGAACCAGGTCTTCAAATTTTTCCTGAAGGCCAGGAGCGAAGAGGCCTGCCTTACCTCTGGGGGTAGAATGTTCCAGAGGGCAGGTGCCACATTTTAAAAACCTTATTACTATTTGAGCAGAGGAAGTAGCTGTGATGTTTAGTTGAAGTTTAGAAGAAAAATATTATTCCTTTCTCCTGTTCTTTCTTATACATATGCACACTCTTATCTGTTCCTCTCAATAGAAGCTTCATTTTGTCCCTTAAATCCCTTTTCTTCTATTTTTTTCCCTTCCTTCCACACCTCCTTCTCTATTTTCATGGATGGAGTTTTGAGGGCATGGTGTGGGAAAGCAGAGTTCCAGCCTTACCAAAGTGGTTGAGTCCGTGGGAAATATGGCAGTGTTTTATAAACTGATGTTATTCATAGGCTCTTAAGAATAGTATACGTTCAGGGCTTTCGAGAGATTTGTGTGAATTGTTATTCTGTCCTCAAGCATGGAATTACTGCTAAAGCACTGTGCCCAAGAACAGCTAAAGGGATATGTGGTTTCCAGAAGAAATATGAATCATGTGCTTTACTAACTGAGTTCCTGCCCAGGGAAGTGGAACTAGCCAGCTTCACAATTCCTTTATAAAAAGCAAACATTTACTGTATATTTCTAAGTATGTTTGTACTGTTTACTGCAGCTCAGTACTATTAACTCTGTTATTTTTGACTTCTTTTTCCCTAGGGGAACAGAATAAAATCTGGTATTTATTTATTTTTTGCTTTGGTTGATTAGCAACAGATTAATATGAACTTGATTGTCTTAAGAATTCAACACTTAGGAAAGTTTCTTGGGGTGGGGGCAAAAATAGGGTTCCAAATGTTATTGAGGAAGGGCTTGTCTCCCTGTAAATCCTTTCCTTCTTGTTTGTGGAAACAAGAACTAGTTGTGTCTACGTCATAGGTACGTGCTATTTAAGAACATATGAATTCATAGAGCTTTTGTTTCTTGCCTTTGTTTCTTCAGCATGTCCTCTGGACATCATTTGTATGAGTAATACGCTTGCACAGAGCCAGTATTGCAAATGTTTTCTTTGACCTGGAGGCTTGCCCGGTACTGTGCATAATCCTTGGCAAGACTTTACTCCTATCTTCAGCAGTATTGTCATTAGGCTTTTGGCCGGATGAAGGAAAAAAAATCATTTTCAGTTTTATGTATTGTCGAAGGCTTTCACGGCCGGAGTTTCTGTGCTCCTGCCCTCTGAAGATGCTGGCCACAGATGCTGGCGAAACGTTAGGAACCACAACTTCCAGAACACGGCCACACAGCCCGGAAGACCCACAACAGCCATTTTCAGTTTTGTTTTCCATTTCTCTTTTCTGTTTCCTTTTTCACCATTGTTGTCTTCTTCTTTCGTATTCAGATCAAACCTTAAGCTGCCAATATGACGCCACCTTCTTAGCTTTATCATTGGCCAGAAACAAATCATTTTCAGTGCATGCTATTGGTAATAATCGGCAGGTCAGCAGGTGGGCTGAATTCTATATCTCTCCACACTCACACTGTGTATTAATATTTGTCAACAATCCCCATTTGAGCATATTAGTTCTGCACTTAGGCACTCCAACCCTCAACCTATTCAAAGTCCTCCAAATGACATAAGGGAGATCGGATCCCTCAGCCATATTCTCCTCTGGAACTATTCCTTGGTCAGTGATTTCTCTCCTCCATCTGCCAATTCGGTTTTGTTCTTGCGTACCCTCCAGGGTGTTAGTTCTTACCATAAAACTCTTCCTAGATTTTAATCAATGGGTTTGA
The DNA here is from genome assembly GCA_023362775.1 of Charina bottae. Taxonomy (NCBI): domain Eukaryota; kingdom Metazoa; phylum Chordata; class Lepidosauria; order Squamata; family Charinaidae; genus Charina; species Charina bottae. The sequence continues at coordinate 3,051,179 of JALMGJ010000044.1, read as the reverse complement.
GGCTCATACCCATACAGAGGGTGCCGGGGATCATTCTCTTGTTTTGTTCTCTCAACATCTGCTGCTACTTCTCTCCTGATCTTAGGTGGTGCAATACTGACAAGCGGGTACATTTTCTCAATTGGTGTAGGTTTAAGACATCCTGTCACTATTTGTACTGCTTCATTTATGGCGATATCAACTTTTTTCGCATGTGCAGACGCGTTCCATACTGGAGTGGCATACTCTGCTGCAGCAATACTCAAGGCCAAAACTGATGTTCGTAATGTGGATGGCTGGGCTCCCCATGTATAATTTGTCAGTTTCACTGAAACAAGCATATTTCATTTTTCCATCGTCATCTTTTCTACATCATTTTGATCTCCTTTCCTGAAATGTTTGAAGGGTGGCAGCAAGCTAGTATGGATTGATACATCGTACCTCCTTTGTTTTGGCAAAGGCCACCTGGTTGATTTGCCCCACCAGGAAAAGCTTTTAAAATACATAGTCAGAATCAATCTTCTTCCCTTTGAAGGAAACCAGTCTGGCCAGCCTGTGTTCATAGATCCTTGGATTTAACTTTGCTGCTTCATACTGACACCTGTTCCTTATGCATAGACACCTTCAACTATGTACCCACATTAGGTTGCTCCCATAATCTTTTTATTTTCAAAGAAAGAAGAAACTTTCTTCCAAGCATTCTCTCTCCTCAATCTGAACAGAAGAGAAGGCATTTACATGTATCAGTAAAGCAGAATCCCTTGGCTATTTCTGCTCATGCCCGCTCCTTTCTTCAACCTTATCAAGAGCTATTCTTGTTCTGCCATCTTGTCCCCATCAGTGTGTGTGTTAGTCCTTGTGAGTTTAGAATGTGAGTGTCTCCGTCGAGCTTGTTTCCCCAATGGCTTGCCAAGCTTTATGCATTTGTGCAAGATTATGCACTACATTATCTTGCATTAGGGTAAAGTGGGCTTTGTGTTTCATTTCTTCCTAAAATTATCTTTGATTCTTACACAGCTTGTTGTTTTACCAGCTTTCTGTCATCAATCAGCAATCCTATCAGAATGCACATGGTAGTGATTAAGGTAGACTGGGGACACCCAGTTCAATCCACCCTTAATCATGGGAACTCATTAGGTGATTCTGACCACTTGGTCAACCCAACCCAACTCACTTGTTTGCTATTGTGGAATGAAATTAGGGAAATCCTTATATAAGCTGATTTGAGTCCTTAGAGGAAAGACAGGGTATACATCTAACAAAGAAGCACTGGCCTTTTCTTTAGACAGGACTGTACCGTCCCTTTGTTCTCAGAGCCTTTTCTTTTTTACTTGAGCCTGAGAAGGTCTTTTGGTTTCTTCCTGACAATTTGCTCATTGGATTTGAGATGTCATCCTTTATCTTAGCTACTTCATTATAGGGCCAAACACCACCACAAGAGCAGTGGCTTTTTCCAGTGTTTTTTCATGATATTTGTTTCTGGACTTTTGTAAGATCCACTTTATCTGAATTACTACTGGATGTTTAGGTGCAGATGGATGACTCTTTGGGGAGATTCATCCTTCAATTCACACTTTGCAATAATTAATGTATCTTCTCATAGTAACTTGCTAGTTACCTATATGTGTGAAAGAAAGAGATCATAATGAAGAACAGATTGCAGGTAGTTGTCTGTGCATTTACCCAGTTGACTTTCCTCCCCTTGACAGATGTTTGTCAGGATGGATATCTATGGTTTCCAAACTGTTTCATGCCCAGGAGAATGTGCAGGGCAGGCCATGCCTCCTGCCTTCTCTCAGCTACAGGAGATTCTCTAACATGGCTCTGTGCGTGGAAATCACATATTAATTCACAGGTGAGCACTCAGAGAACCATAGTTACAAATGAACAACCTACTCTTTCAAGAAAGAGTTTTAGAAAGCCACTCAGTCCAAAGTTGGATCAGTGTTACATTAAGCCCCAGGTCTATCACTGTTGTGAGCTTCCTAATTTGGACTGAAAGCAGAACACATAAACTGACACATAGAAGTTAACATGCTTACAACTGCACATGCTCATATACACTATCAAAGAGGATACTGGGTTTACTTGAAAGGACTAGACTTTTTCCCAAATTATTGACCTTCAAAATAAAAGTAGAAGGTAAAATAATAAGTATTTTCTTAGTTTTGCTGAGAATAAGGTTAGAGAGGCAAGTGAATTTGTGTGTGTGTGTGTGTGTGTGTGTGTAAGCTTCTTGTAGGGTGAATATTTTCTTAAAATCAGGGTCACCTTGCTTTTGATTAAATATTTTATGTACAACAACAATACACCCCCTTTTTTTACTGCCTCTCTGAATGGAATTTACTCCTGATGTGTTACTGGAAGCAAAACACTAATACCTTATTCTAGGTAGAAAACTCAAATAAAAACACAGATTCTCTTTTATCACTTCTTCTTTTACAGAATCCAGGCACAGGAGACATAAACACATGCAGAACTTTCATAAACATATCCTCATTAGAGAAAAGAGAGTAATTCACTGACAGCAGGACAGCAGCCAAGCAGGACAGGAAATACACACCCATCCACACACCTTTGTGCTCCCTGAGGTGAACCAGCAAATGCCTCCATTTCTCCAGAGATGGTTTTGTGTCTGTATTTTTCAGTCTAACCTACCTCACCATCTACCTTGCAGGGGCAAAAACCTTCCATTCTTGGAAGGAAAGCATGCCTTAAATGTAATAACAAGATTTTTTAAAAAGAGATGCTTGAACAAAACTGTCCTGCATTTTGTTGTTAAAATACTAAACAAACATCCCTAATTTTGGACCCCAGCTGATCTCAAAGCAGCTAAGCAGGATCAGGCTTCTTTAGTCCTTGGGTAAAGGACGATAACAGCGTTCCGCGTGCGTCATGCCGGCCACATGACCACGGAAACATCTTCGGACAACGCTGGCTCTTCGGCTAACAAACGGAGATGAGCACCGGCCCCTAGAGTCGGACACGACTGCACAAATGTGCGGGGGGAACCTTTACCTTTTTAAAGGATGATAAGGAAATATTAAAGATTGTGGAATAGATTTGAAAGTTTTTCTTTAAAAAAATCAGGACTAAGACAGTAGCAAAGATTTTCTGTTTTACCAATCGAAGAATTGGTTTTCTTGGCAACAATTTTCTGTTTTGTTGCCAAGAAAACATAGTGGAGGTATCCATGAAATTGCCAAGACTCAAGCTTGACTTGAGAAAGCCTTTACCTTTGACATGTAAATTGATCAGGGGGTTTACTGCATGGTGCCTTACTGTGTTTCTTTATTTACATTCATATGCAATATAAATAAGATACATCTCCTATTTGCAGAAGGAACACAATCCAGGAGACTGGTACCATCTCTTATAAAATGTACTTAGAGTTCAAAATTTGAAAAAGACCTCTTTTTGCTTTATTGGAAAAAAGTATGTTAGTCTGATCACAAGAATCACTCATTTGAGGGGAAAGCTGACAGTTACTGAATGCAATTTAAATATTCCAGCTCTCTGACTTAAGGTGTTTTGAAATGCTCCAAAGATGCAACGGTAGCATTTTTCTTCTTCTACTTTTTACTCCTTTTGGCAGCCAAGGTTAAGCTAAGAGAGAAAATAGATAATTTATCAATGCCACTTGTTCTCATGCTCACACATACCTCTCCAACTCAAAATTTGGCTCGCCACATTGAGTTTGAGTTCCAGAAGAATCAGAGTGGGAAAGTTGCTTGTGATTGTTCAAATGTACTGTGGTTCTAAAAGTACTATTTGTAACAAGGCTTGCCTAGTCCCGGATTGTTATTTTCTTGTGCTTTTTGGTACTTTTGCATTTGAGAGTCTGCACCTAAACAAGTTGATTTGGGATCTGACTCTTCTTTTGAGTACCATCTCTTATTGAATCTTCTTGGAGGTCTTTATTCTAGTCCTTTCCACATGCTACCTAAGCTGGAATCTGCCAGAATAAATCATTTTGCTTATATGGCCTACTTTGAATGTGTCTTACACCATATTTCATACATGTTCATCATGTCTTTCACCCAAACATGGTAACTAAATAATAACATTGTTATCAATATGGTGACAGCAGTGCCTTCCTTTTTATCCTGTAAGGAAAAGTGTTTTCTGGTTGGCAGTTTTGACAGGATGTCAGGCTTTTCAACTTTGGGCCAGCTGTGACGGTTCCTGAGACAGTTGGAGTTTGTGACAGTTACCTATGCCTTGGCTGCATCTTGTTCTAATAACTGCAACACCTCTGTGTCAAGTAAGAGCTGCAGAAGATGCCTGTGATGTCAGATGCAGGACCTTTTGAAGATCCCTGTGCTTTCTGAGCTTCTTCTCTCTGGCATCAGAAGAGGGCAAAGCAGTGCACATCCCTGGAAGTTGCATTTGGTCCCTAGTCTGTTAGCATTTAGAAGAGTGTTTCTCAACTGTGGCAACTTGAAGATGTGTGGACTTCAACTCCCAGAATTCCCCAGCCAGCCACATCTTCAAGCTGCCAAGGTTGAGAAACACTGATTTAGAAAATCTGTAAAAAGACATCTCAAGTTAATTGGTAACACAACTATCTTTTATTTATTTATTTATTGGATTATTTGGGATTTATACTCTGCTGCATTCAATAGATTCTTTGTGGTTTATAATGAATACAGTGAAATGACAATTTAAACAACTACATTGATTACCAACATAAGTGGCAATAAATAGTGAGTGAAATAGTAAAAGTGGCACAAGAATTAAAGTTAGCAAGATCATGACCATGCTCTCTGGATTATTGCAACACAACTTTTTGTAGTAATAGTGTTTTAGTTTCTAATCTTTTAATTTTTAGGATGTTTTTGAAGTATAAGTTGCATAAATAAAAAGTATAAATAAGGTATAAATAAATAAAAGGCATTAATACCTGACTTCTTTTCAATTTTTACTTTTCTGAACAGTTTTTTTTTAAATCTTGATAGCCATCCTGTTAACTCATTAATGCAGAAATGTAGAGTATCTTGAATGAATGAATGAATGAATGAATGAATGAAAACCAAGAAAATAAATAATTGAATTAAATAAATCTAAAGGACAGCTTTCTGAAATAAAGGACTGTCCTTTATAATAAAGACATATGGTCACTGTAGCTATATTCCAAGCAATGAGCAGTGCTGAACCACTTGGTCTTGTTACCAGTTAAGTTTCTACCATTCTGTGATATGGTAGGAAATTAAAATGAAGGCTACACCTTGTTGTGAAGCACCCCTCAGTGTGCAAGACTGGAAAAACCATTTTGAAGGAAAGTCCAAGGCATGCATTAATGGAAGATCCTCCAGGAATGCTGGGATCTTGACAGCTGCCATGTTGATGGTGCAGATACCCTTGCTCCTATAACTATTTAGTATAGTTTGTGAAATACTCTCCATATATGCAAGCCATTTCCAGTCTGTTCTATTTTATACAAAAAAGCTTATAGAGCTCATTTAGGTCCCAAAGGGACTTTTGGAAACAATGAAGTAAGAGGATGACTTTTCAGGCCACCAATTTAATTTAATTTAATTTAATTTAATTTAATTTAATTTAATTTAATTTAATTTAATTTAATTATTTAATTTAATTTAATTTAATTTAATTTAATTTAATTTAATTTAATTTAATTTAATTAATTTAATTTAATTTAATTTAATTTAATTTAATTTTTTAATTATTTAATTTTATTTAATTTTATTTAATTATTTAATTTTATTTAATTTAATTTTTAATTATGGTAAGTGTAAAAAAAAGTCAGGTGAGACATGGAATCTGGTGGGAATTAAGGCAAGTGTTCATGCCCACAATTTCTACATTTATCCAGGAAAAAATTTATGGATTTATGCCAACTTGGAAAATCCTTCCTTGAATAGAGGTGGGGGCCTCAGGCGCAATCTTTCCCCAATTTTCCTTCCTGCTTTGTCTTCTGTGCCTAGGAAGATTAAGACCATTTCGCAATCTCAACAACAGCATGGTAATCTTAACGACCCTCCTTTGGATGATAAAGGGACTTAGAAATAAACATCTCAAAAATAACCATGACCTAGCCCCAGGTGCAAGGTCACACAGCCACCCTAGAAACATATTTAAGGATTCCCTTACAAACTTTGCTCAGCCTGAAGAAGCTTCTTGGACAAGGAGCGAAACGTTTCCACTGAGAAAATAGAAATCCAGTTGACATGATTCAAGCTACAAAGAAAAGCATCTGTTACCGTATTTTTAAAAAAAAATTAGCAAAAAGGATGCTGCTACTGCTTGTGACATAATTCTCTTTGGGGCCTGGCAAGCTACAATTCTGCTAAAACCATGCCACTACCTGATTACACAGTACATTTGGGGACCTTGTGAACTTCAGTGCCCTGGATTTCATCCCAGGATTCCTGCTCTTGCTGCAGCTTGGGATTGGCTGTGGCAGCAGAGACAGACTAACTCCCAATCGTTATATATGTTCACTGCAACTTGAGAAAAGGGAAAAAATGTTTCCTGGCCTACTGAGATGGGAATCAAAAAAGCTCATGCTTGTTCCAGTTATCAACTGAATTTGCCATCTGAAGATCTGCTCCTCACTTTTAAGTCTCGCCCTAGCACACTTGCTTTCCTGCTTTCCTGCTTGTGTTGTGTAGGTGGAAAGAAAATAAACACGATGCTTAAACTTAGGAAAATATATAATTAACCAAAGAGGTGTTTGTTGATGGTGGGGGAGAAATGAAATGTCGTATTATATATGTTTGGTGGCTTTTCATTTTCAGGATGTCATTTAAGCCATGAATAACTCTACTAGCAATGGTTTTCAGAGTATACTGTATACCCACATTGTCATTTTCTTATATTCAGAAGAAACTAGAACAATGCGAATTAGAGGCATACCACTGCGTTAGGATTTAAACCTCCTTTTATGGTGTTAAACTGCTAAATCTTAGCACTGTGTCCCATTTCAATATGGCAGGAACATCTTGTCTAAACAATGCACTCCCACTTCCCTGCTGTTTTTCTTACTGATTTCTGAGTGCTCTGGAGCTCTGTGTAAGATTTGTAACAATTCCTCCTGGAGGAACAAACAAACAGACAAATAAACCAATCCTTGAAAAGATTAGAGCGTCAGATTGAAATGCTTTTTTCAAAACCATCCAAGTACATTTTAAATGAACGATTTTAAAATGTGTGGCATCAAATATTGAATATTCATGACATAAAAAAGGAAAATGTGAATGACTAAGTTTATTCTAGTTATTACCCCTAATAGCAGCCTGTAGTGAACTGCCAAAAAGCAGCAAAGGATTTTGCAAACTATAGTGTCGGTTAAATGCAAATGAGACATTTTCTTATAAAAAAGCATCTTATTCATGATTCACTTTCCACATTTTTTTTCTTGGGAAATCCTCAGCAATCATAGTTTATTTCTCTGAGATGAAAGAAAACTGAGCCGGAAGTATTTTTCCTTTTTTTTTAAATTCAATGCCCAAAATAACTCATCTTCTATTGGCCAGATTCAGAAGATATCAGAGTTCCTGCAGTGAGATTGAAGTTGTTATGACTGTAATCTAAAATAAGGGTTTGTGCAACAAGAAAAGGGATAAGGTGAGGAAGCCAGATGTTAGAGTTTGAAATGTTATCATCATACCTGAGAGAAATCTTGCCTTCCAAATAAATTCTAGACTGACTTAATTAAGCTTATTGTCCCAGTTAATACCAGCTAGAAATCCCCTAGTTTCTGTCTTCATCATCAGATTTTTCAAACAGGGCCAGTGTTATTTCAAGAATATCTAGTCAGTGGGCAAACTTAAGAGAAGGCAAAATAAGGGCAGAGAATATTAGTAATTTAATGGCATTTTGGGTTGAGATCTTGTGATTTTAGGTAAGCTGAAGTGCAGCTAAAGAATTAGACTACAATGAATGTAATGAGGCCTATTGGAGATGGATTATTAATGAGAAATTTAAAAAGTTTTGTTGTTTATTCGTTCAGTCGTTTCCGACTCTTCGTGACTTCATGGACCAGTCCACGCCAGAGCTTTAAAAAGTAACCTGGTTTATACCTGGCTTATTCAATTAAAAAATCCCCATGCCAAATCTAAGACAAAAATACCAAATTAGTAGGTAAATATCAGATGGCTAGTAACCCTAAATATATCCCATCTTTACTCGGTCTTCCACCCCCTTCTTTAGAAAGGGGGTAGATTATAATCTTAGCAGCATTATCTGTGTGTTGACTTTGAAGTTACGCCATGGGTTTAATGCACTCATAACAGCTGTTGCTTTGAGAAAACTGTCTTATTTGGCAATATGCATACTTATCTGTCATCATGCAGAAAAGCATAAAAACATAAGCTTTGCCTTGGTGGATGGTTGGAATTGTGATACATCTCCCTTTTTAATTTTATAGACAAAATCGCCACCATAGAATGCTGTTGGGTCATTCTATTAGACCTTTTTTATGTTTGTGTGATACTTTTGATTATTACATTTGTTTATTTAGAACTGTAATGTTGCATCTGTGTTATATATTTTGACTTCCGTCATATACAACTCATAATTCACATACTTTAATCAAAGTCAAAGAGCATGTTTTCTATCTTTTTGTTCTATCATAGTAGGCTGATTGAGATGAGGGGCAAGGTCAGTGGAGGTTGGAGAAGTAAGATTACTATACCTATCTACTATACTTCTTGACCACCCTTGTCTTTGTGTACTGGATGTAAAATTTGCATAGACCTAAAGTGTTAGGCTTCATGAGGACAATGAAGCCATATACACACAGAAGATCTTCCTAGTGCAGTGTATAGGAATCAAAGAATATACATAGCTCAGAATCCAAAAGTTTAAATCCTAGGCCTCTTCCTCCTGCTGTTCTTAATCAACAGATACAGTATTTGGCTGCTTTCCTGCTGGCTTGAGAAGCACCTGATTTCTGTGGACATAATAATTCTCTCCAGCTTGAAAACAGCTGATTCCTGCCTCCCAACATCATTCCTTATATAACAAGCATAACAATATACTGTATAGTTTTGTAAAAGTTTATAGTATTTTCTGATGTGTATTTGTGTGAGTAGCCCTTGCAGATGTTCAGCATGCACATACGAGGATTAGAAATAGGATTGTTATACCCAAACCTCTGCAGACCTTCATGGTTTGAGAACTAAGACCTGCAGGAATGTATACTGTAAGTAAGCATGTAAGATGAGTCTACCTGAGTGAACTCCAGCTATTTCTTGCCATCTGTCTCTAAAAGTTAGTCTCTTTCTGTGCCCACCCGCTGAACAGTGGTGCTCCTTTGACATATAGGTTAAGATTCAAATTCCAAATGACTTGCAATAGCCTCCAGGTATTGAGATGAATTAATCATTTATCATCACAAGTAAGAGAGACGCTGGGTTGGTTGCTGCTGCATGCAGCATTTCCTAAACTTACTGACTGCTCTACAGATTGCCATATGACTGTGCACTGCTTTCAAACTTTGTATAACGAGAAAATCACTTGCAACCTGATTCTTTAGGTATGATGCTCTTGTGATCAGCTTCACCAAATCCTTTTTTAAAATAACAGTTTGAGATTAAGCAGCAGGGTGCCTAATGGGAGTCATATGGCTAAATCTCAAATACCCTTTGAAAACATAAGGATTACTAAATCTCCTTTTATCGAGAAGAGAAATGATTTCTTCTCTTTTTTCCCCCTTAACCTTAATCCATAGAACAAGTCAGCACAGAGATAGAGGATAGCAGTGGTGGGGGCAGTTTATTAGCTAATATACCTTTGCATTTTAACTTCATTTTTGTAATAAAGGCAAAAAGCAACTTGTAATTTCCTTGTAGAATGTGGTTCCTTGTAGAACTCTAATTGGCAATGTACTAATAACTATACATACTGAGGAAAATAAGAATGAAGGAGGAGGATATAGTCAATATTTACGTGATAGCCTGCTATGGGGGCTCAAAATATTTTCTATCAGAGCTCACAAATATTTATTTAGGAAATAAATTTATTATATATAACACCTATGCTATTAGATCAGTGTTTCTCAACCTTGGCAACTTTAAGAAGTGTGGACGTACAGTAAACTTCCAGAATTCCCCAGCTACTCATAGGGGGATTCTGGGAGTTGATGTCTACACTTCTTAAAATTGTCAAGGTTGAGAAACATTCTATTAGATAGTATTAGGACACATTTTTGTAAAATAGCATTATAAGGACTAATCCATTTACATGTAACTCTCATAAATAAACAAACAAATAAAACCCTAATACTGCAGTCCTATATCTACACTGAATAAGCCGCACTGAGTTTAATGGGACTTAGTGCAGAGGACTAGCCACTTGAACAAGGAAAAGCATGGGGATGGCAAGCTTACCAACAACAGTCATGTAATTTTAGGCAACCTTTTGGATACTCTGCTATTCGGAGATAATTTCTGTCACTTTAAGCCTCCTTAGCAGGACACTAAAATTACAGGTTTGCTTTGTTAGGCCTCCAGATTAATCCAAAAGGAAACTGTCTTGTGATCTCTGGAATCACAATGACAGGCTCCCCACTTTATGCTGTAATTTCATTTGTTTGGTTTTGGCAATGCAACATATGAGCCAGGTCAGTGTTTAACTCATTAGGAATGGGACTTTAATTCTTCAGATGGCTTTGTTCTAGAATAACAGTTCATAGCAGCAAAGTTTAAAAATGCTTTAATATGCCTAAGATTTAAAGTGCAATCGTAACTTGAAGATGCCTGGAGCAGGTAGCGGTGAGACGTAATTCACTTGTTCTGCTGACACAAAAAACTTTCTGTTGGCTGACCCCAAGTATCTGCCACCAAAACTGGAGTGCTGGTCAAGTCATGGGATTCAGGAGCTGAATAAACGGAGTTTGGGGGTTGGAGAAAGGGACCTGCAGAATTGTGATAGATAGATAGATAGATAGATAGATAGATAGATAGATAGATAGATAGATAGATAGATAGATAGATAGACAAACAGACAAGCCCTTTCCAGGTCAGAGATATAGCCATGATATTGACACACGATTAATACAGGTTGATTTCTAATGTAATTAATCTATTTAGACTCCAAAAACTTTTTCATAATTATCCCCTTCTGTGAAATATCTGAGGTTAATATACAGCACAGTCTCATCCAGCCAGATGATTGTTCATTGCTGGCCATTTTGACAATTTAGAATTAGGTTTGGGCTATCCATTATGGTGGCATAAACAATAGAGCTAGGGGCAGGACTATGTTAAATGAGTACTAGGCTTTATTTTAGGAAGGACTGCACTGTCTAATAAAAGGCAAGAAAATTGAATTTGTAATAGCACTTACGTTTTGAAAGAAATATGTCACATATTTCCTAATTCCTTTTCTCTTCTCTGTCACTTTAATTTTCCCTCATATTGCTGAAGACAAAGAAAATATACCCCCCCAACCCCAAGGAACACTGCTTTTAACATAGTCTTTTGGTGTTCAAAATATAAAGCAGTATTTTCTCAATCTGTTTTTTTCCCAGAAAATAAGAGTGTGGCTAGTTGTGTCAATGGATTTAAATTTCTGGGCATATCTTTTTTCAGGATCAGATTCAATAAAGTTGGGTGTTAAATACCATCAGATAGAATTATTGCTAGGTATAAAAGTCAGTAATAAAAATATAACCTACAAATAAGGATAATCAGAAATATAGAGCTGATTTTTTAAAAAATCTGAAAACTCCTAGAGCAATGTTTACAAGACTTTAATGCAAGTAGTGAAAGCTAATAGTCACATAACCCATTTTTGGAAACTTTCATTAAGCTAATTCCAAGCCTGCAATCTGCACACAATACTCCTTACTACATATATACTTGCTCTAGTACGGTTTTTTTTAATTAATAGTGTTCACCATGTGCATTCTGTGCTTAAAAGCTTTTTTAGCTCAGAGCTTCAGTGCAAAATATCCAATTGCTACTGTTGGAAACAGAATCAGGACTAGCTATATTTCTGGTCTTAGCCAAAAGAGTTGTCCGGTGTTTCACAAAGGACACTTTTCTCAGATTCACAATGATTGATTTTACTTGCACAGAAATTCTAAAGAGCTGCTGGGCTTAGCTTCCTCATGGAATCAAAGCTTTTGCTCATCTAATGCCAACCAGGACCCACTGAACCAGTCTTATATGCAGAAATAAATAAATATATAAATTTATAACTCAACTTCCCTCCCCCATAAAACAACATTAATTTGTTTCCTTCCCACCACTATTCTATATATTTCTAACCAATATTAATAAAAATCAACTGAACAACAACAACAAAAATAAATTGTCTACTTTTATAATTAATAATACTACAACAATCTTAATCCTATTAAACCTAAATACTAAGCAATTATTATTATAACTTATGAATGCCTTATGTTGTTGTTGTTGTTGTTAGTTGCCATCGAGTCATTTATGACTCATCGCGACCCTATGTATAATAGAATGAAATGCTAAACGGTCTTGCGCCAATTGCCTGACTGTTCCAATGTTTACATCCATTGTTGCGATAATTGTGTCAATCCATCGCATTGAAGGTCTTCCTCTTTTCCGCTGGCCCTCGACTTTACCAAACATGATATCCTTTTCAAGCGATTAGTCTTTCCTAACAATGTGCCCGAAGTATGAGAGTCTAAGCCTAGTTATCCTCGCCTCTAGTGAACAATTTGGTTGTATTTCTTCTAAAACTGATTTGTTTGATCTTCTGGCAGTCCATGGTATTTTCAGTAATCTTCGCCAGCACCACAATTCGAATACATCAATTCTTCTTCTATCTTCCTTTTTTAATGTCCAAGTTTCACAGGCATATGTGACAATTGAGAAGACCATAGCATGTGTCAGACGCAGCTATGTTTTTAGACTGACGTCTTTACTTCTGAAAACTTTAGATAGGTCTTGGATGGCAGATTTTCCCAGCGCGATACATTGTTTGATTTCTTGATTACTATTTCCCTTGGCATTGATTGTTGATCCGAGTAGAATGAAATCATTGACAACTTCAATTTCTTCTCCATTTATTGTGACATTACTTATTGGTCCATTTGTGAGAATCTTCGTCTTCTTCACATTCAAGTGTAATCCGTATTGCTGACTACAATCTTTGATTTTCATTGGCAAGCACTTCAAGTCTTCATTTCCAGCAAGCAAAGTTGTGTCATCTGCATATCGTAGGTTGTTAATGAGTCTTCCACCAATTCTGATACCCCGCTTTTCTTTGTACATTCCTGCTTCTCGAATTATTTGTCCAGCATACGCATTGAATAAATAGGGTGAAAGTAAACAACCTTGCTGCACACCTTTCCCAATTTTAAACCACTTGGTATCACCGTTTTCTGTTCTAACGACTGCCTCTTGATCCGTGTACAAGTTCCACATGCGTACAATTACAGTAAGTGCTCTGGGATTCTCATTCTTCATAATATTAACCATAACTTGTTATAGTCCACACAGTCAAATGCCTTTGCGTAATCAATGAAGCAGAGGTAAACATCTTTCTGGTATTCTTTACATTCAGCCAAGATCCATCTGACATCAGCTATGATATCTCTTGTGCTGTGTCCTCTTCTAAATCCATCTTGGACTTCTGGTAGTTCTCTATTGATGTAAGGCTGCAAACGTTGTTGAATTATTTTCAGCAAAATTTTGCTAGCATGTGAAATTAATGAAATTGTTTGATAATTTCCACATTCTGCTTGATCTCCTTTCTTTGGAATGGGTATGAATACGGATCTCTTCCAGTCAGTTGGCCAGGTGTCTGTCTTCCAAACTTCTTGAAATAGAAGAGTAAGTGCTTCCACTGCTGTATCTGATTGTTGAAGTATCTCAGTTGGTAATCCATCAATTCCTGGAGCCTTATTTTTCGCCAGTGCTTTCAATGCAGCTTGAACTTCTCCCTTCATTACTGATGGTTCTTGATCATATTCTACCTCCTGAAATAGTTGGACATCGACTAACTCTTTTTTATACAGTGATTCTGTATATTCCTTCCATCTTCTCTTAATACTACCCACATCATTTAATGTATTGCCTTTAAGGATAATGTATTGTCTTTAAGGATAGCAACTCAGGGCTTGAATTTTCTCTTCAGCTCTTTCAGCTTAAGAAATGCTGATTGTGTTCTTCCTCTTTGATTTTCTAACTCTAGGTCAGGGCTTTCCAAACTTTTGCCGTTCGCGACACACCAACGGCCAGCACGTAAAAACCCAGAAGTGCCGCCGCCACCGCAGCGCGCAAAACCCTGGAAGCGCCGCCGCTGCCACAGTGCACAAAACCCTGGAAGCTCCGCTGGCAGCGCTTACGGGTTTCTGCCGCCACGTTTTTGGGTTTTTGCACACTGTGGTGGCGTCGGTGTCCTGGCATGTTGCACGACAACCTGGAAGCACTGCTGCATGCGCTAATGCACATGGCAGCAGCAGTGCACCATCAGTGCTTCCGGGTTGTCGCACGACACACCTGAGGCCCCCAAGCGACACAGTACTGTGTTGCGACAGACAGTTTGAAAAGACCTGCTCTAGGTCTTTGCATATTTCATCATAATATTTTTCCTTATCTATTCTAGCTGCCCTTTGAAATTTTCTATTTAGTTCTCTTACTTCATTCTTTCTTCCATTAGCTTTAGCTACTCAGCATTTAAAAGCAGGTTCCAGAGTCTCATCTGACATCCATTTGGATCTTTTCTTTCCTGCCTTTTTAATGTTCTTTCACTTTCTTCACATATTATGTTCTTAATGTCTTCCCACAGCTCTTCTGGTCTTCGGTCACCAGTGTTTAGTACATTGAATCTATTTTTGAGGTGATCTTTAAATTCAGGTGGGATGTTTTCAAGGTCATACTTTGGCACTCTTGATCTTATTTTAAGTTTCTTCAGCTTCAGCTTGAACTTGCACATAAGCAATTGATGATCTGTCCCACAATCAGCTCCTGGCTTTGTCTTAACTGATAGTATTGAGCTTCTCCATCGTCTCCTTCCACAAACATAATCAATTTGGTTTCTGTGTAATCCATCTGGCAAGGTCCATGTATATATAGTCGTCGACTGTGTTGTTGGAAAAAAGTGTTGCAAATAAATAAAGAATTGGTCTTAAAGAATTCTATCATACGGTCTCCAGCCTCATTTCTGTCACCAAGGCCATATTTTCCAACTACTGATCTTCCTTCTTTATTTCCAACTTTTGCATTCCAGTCACCAATAATTAACAAAGCATCTTGGTTGCATGTTTGATCAATTTCAGATTTCAGAATTTCATAGAAGTTTTCAATTTCTTCATCTTCAGCATTCATGGTTGGTGCATACATTTGAATAATAGTATTAACTGGTCTTCCTTGTAGGCGTATGGATATTAGTCTATCACTGGTGGTGTTATACTTTAGAATTGATCTTGAAATATTCTTCTTAATGATGAATGCCACGCCGTTCCTCTTCAATTTTTCATTCCCAGCATGGTATACCGTGTGACTGTCAGATTCAAAGTGTCCAATGCCAGTCCACCTCAGCTCACTAATGCCTAAGATGTCAATCTTTAGGCGTTCCATTTCACTCTTAACAACCTCCAGTTTTCCTTGGTTCATACTTCGTACATTTCATGTCCCAATTTTTAATGGATGTTTGTAGCTGTTACTTCTCATTTTGAGTCATGCCACATCAGCAAATGAAGGTCCCGAAGGCTTTACTCCATCTGTGTCACAAAGGTCGGCTCTATTTTGAGAAGGCAGCTCTTCCCCAGTAGCATATTGAGTGCCTTCTGACCTGAGTGGCTCATTTTCCAGCACTATATTGCAAAACATTATGTTGTATTCCATAGGGTTTTCATTGGCACGTTTTCGGGAGTAGATAGCCAGGCCTTGCTCCCTAGTCTGTTCTTTGTCTGGAAGCTCTGCTGAATGCCTTATAAGTCTTACAAATCAAACGAACCTTAAGAAAAATCCAATAAATCTTAATCCAAATCATTAAAGAGAAATGAAATCGTAATAATGTCATTATCAATCCAATTACACATTCTTGATTTTACCCCACCTCGAAGTGTACCAAAGCATTAACATATCTCCCTATTACACCCAAGGCATTTTTCTTACAAAAATCCAACAGCCCAACTGCCCCCCTTAAAAACTCAGACTTCTCAGCAAAATTTTTCTTATAAGAATCAAACAGCCCAACTGTCCCCCTTACAAACTCAAACTTTTGAGCAGAGAAACTCCCACAAAGCAGATTCTCTTCTCTCCCATAACAATCCCCCATATAGCCATAACAATTCTTCAGAAAAACAGCTCTCCTTGTAATCTGCAGCTCAGACTGTCACTTAAACCCTTCAACACCAAAATGTAGTCTTTGTCTGGCATTACTTCAAACTTGCTGTGAATAAGAAAGTCTCCATCCTTATCAAAATCTTCATCTTTCTCCATAACATCTTCAGCCAGATGACACAGCTTAGAAATAAGGTATTCCCCAAAGTCCCGAATAGTCTGCAGAATAGGCTGACAACACTCTAAAAGGATCTCTTTGAAGGTCTGCTCAGGCTCATAACAGAACC
The DNA here is from genome assembly GCA_023362775.1 of Charina bottae. NCBI lineage: Eukaryota > Metazoa > Chordata > Lepidosauria > Squamata > Charinaidae > Charina > Charina bottae. Next base: position 3,034,678 of record JALMGJ010000044.1, on the reverse strand, counting down.
CTGAAGAAGCCTCTTTGAAATCTTCCATGTTTCAGGCAGTAAATTATGGCACCCCTAGATATTTGACCCACACAGATATGAGTTAATGAGTTAATAGAAAAGTTCCAGATGAAATTGGCACAAAGAAAAATATGTTAACAAGCAGATCCCAAGGAAATTGAACAGAAAGCTGAAAATTCAAAACAACAAATCCAACATGTAGGGAAATATTCAATCCTTCAAATTCAATACAAAAATAATAACAGGAAAGCAATTATTTATTCTCAGTCCTCCTTAGTCTTTAGATGGGAACACAAGCCAAAACTTAAAAATTTAAAAATTAAATCCAGAAGTAACAATAAGCACCAAGAGAGTCTGCTTCTTCTTTCTGTAGAAAGCTTCTCTTAGGGTACAAAAACTTTAAAAAGAACAATAAATTGGGTGTTTAAGAAATGGGGTGGCCAGACTTACTGTCTTTTAAGGGCTGCAGCGCAGCTCGGAAATTATGAAATCCCAGCCTCCCAGCAAAGTCTTACTCGTCGATCACATACGCTGTACACGATCTCCTTGCTACAACTCACCATCTGGAGGACGAATGGGTCGATTCCAAGCGTTTTCCTTAATCCGGAAAAACACTTTGGGATACAGGAGAAACCAGCCTGTGCCCGAAAAAACTGCCACAATGCCAATTCTGCCTGTGGAACGTGCAGGCAAAGCTGCTCAGTCCATCATATTCCCACCGGAGAAGGAAAGGGCATTTAACCCTATTACTCTTACTCTTACTCTTACTCTTACTCTTACTCTTACTATTACTCCCAGTTTCTAGTCTGATGCCTTAACCACTACACCAAACTGGCTCTAACCCTGTTATAGGAGCATTCATATCTTTAGCTATTGCAACATATGCTAAAACTACTCTTGATTTTTTATAATTTAATTTTGAATATTAAATATTATTTCGTGATACCATATAATGAAATTTACATCCATTTCCATAGAAAACTGAAAAGGGTCCCAGTAAAGAAACCTACGTTACAGAGTATTATAGACTATTTATTTTCAGCAAGCAGAGTTGCTAATGGAGCAGGTATCACCTGCTTTCCTCTACATTCTCCCAAACTAGGAACTTATTGAAGGTTTGGCACTAAGTTCCAATAACTAATGCCCTCCAGATATATTGTACTACAATGATCAAAATTCCCAGCTTGTATAGCTGTTTGCTTGAGATTTGAGAGCTAAAATTCAACATTATTTGGGGGAAGAATAGCCCAGCAAGGTATTTATTTCCTGACAATCAGGCAAACTTTATATTTCAGTTCAGTGTTTTCCACAAAGTTTCCCTTGTTATTAAAACATGATGAATGTTCTGCTGAGTCTTCAGGAGCCCTAAAAGGCCATCTCGCACACAACCTTTAAATAAATGGTCTCTGTGTCCAACTAGGGTTCATGCTATGAAAAAAATGATTACATTACATTCCTGATGACACTACAAAAAAGAACAAATATATATATTTTCCCCCCAGGAAGACCTAAATAGCGTAACGGAGCCCAATTTAGAATGTATTGCCACTTGTGAGAACCAAATTAAATTATTTTAAAGTGGTCAGTATTTGATTTAATTACACCGGATGTTACCATAAGGCAAGAGTTTACAATACAGAACTCCAATACGCCTTTTCCGCATTCTTAGAAACTTCCTATGTTTTTGACATTGACGTTGCCTGGGGGAAAGATGTCCCTCCCGTAATTGATGGGAGTACCGTGTCAGTTTTTCTTTCTTGTGAGATGTTTCTTGCCTTATCTCTTTGTTTCTAAGAAAAGTTAATAACACCGCCTCTGCAGTGTAGTAAGTTCTGTGGATTTTATTTATTTATTTATCAAATTTATGCACCACCCATCTCACTATGGAAGTGACTCTGGGCGGCTTACAAGTGAATAAATTTATCCTAAGGCCAATGTTTCTCTGAATGGGAGGAAGGAAAAATCACATTAATCTCAAATGAGCATCCAATAGAGATATAAGGTATGAGTATAATTTTTCCAAGAAAAAAACAAAACAAAGCAAAACTACACTATCTATCTAGGATTACAATCTGCTCTTCATCTCAACTTAGAAGTTCTTTTAAACAATATCTAAATCAAATTATTTCATCAAACCGAGAATTGGTTGGAAAAAATGCAAATAATTTTTCTACCTAGGACTAGTTATAGAGTCTTATTTGCCAAAGAACTGTAGCATCATACAAATAAGCTGTAATATCCCATCTTCAGATTTCTATTCCTTACCTCCCCTTCTGACAATATTCTGTGCCCACATCTATTGGATGTTCATTTGAGATTAATGTGATTTTTCCTTCCTCCCATTCTTTTTTTAGTTTTATCAGGAATAAATCTCCTTTAGTAAACACATAGAAATTGCTTTTAATGTTGCAGGCATCTATTTAATTGGAAATCTAAGTTGGATATCATACATTTTTTATTGTTCTGGTGTTGAAATGTGTTCTTTTAAAAAAAGTGATAATCTGTTGAAGGGAATTGAATGGGAAGGAGACAATACCAGTGTCACTGTTTCTAGGCAGATGACTAGGTTACTGATTGATTTATCTTGTGTTTATATCATGGCCTCTGTCTTGTTCATCACTGGCCCTCAGTCAACTTAACTGATGCTTTATTTTCAGGATAGCTTGATATTTTAATTAATTTTACTAGGAATACATTACCTTTGCTTTTATTAGACCTGCATTTCAAACAGGTATAAAAGGTGAGTTAAAGACCTTAAGACTGACTTGCCAATCCTGTAGTTTCTACACAGATCTAGTCATGCATAGAGAACATACTGTATGTTCTTTTGTGATATTTTGCAATACTCTGCTCTGCCTACTGGTCCAGCTATCCTGTTTTGAAGTTTTTCATGATGTGAATTATAAAAATGATGCAATGAATAGCCCTGTTCAACTCTCTTTTCTTCAACTCACTGTAGAGGTTAGTATACAGTACAGTTGGATATATACTATGAAAGCAAAACTTGGAAGAAAGGTAGAGAATATGGCATCAGAACATTGCTCAATAGTGTATATTCTGGCTCCTGGTCAGACCATACTTGCCATTTGGTTAAATTTGCTAAGCTGGGAGCAATAAAATTAGAGCATTACATCTGATAATTTTTATCTGATTATATTTTCTCCTAGAATAATGATTATGTTCACTTAATGTATTTTCTGAGCTAAAATTAGCTAGTGATCTAAATTTACTTACTTCCACCCACACAGTTTCATGTTACTGAAGGAGCATTTCTGTTTCATTTGGGATTTTAAATGGCTCAATATTGTTTAAAGGCCACTATGCCATTTAAATTAATTAATTAATAAGATGACAGATTTCACACTATATGTGTAATGTAGGCTGGTAGAGATATTAGTAAGCTTTCTAATATTTCCCCATTTATATCCTGCCACAATCTAATGACTCTTGGTGGTTTACATAATATTAGAAAAATATTAAAATATTCATGGTATGTTAAATATAGCATTTGTGTAGTTTGGCCCTTTGCTCAATTATATCTTTTCCAAAAAGGCTTCATGCTTCAGTGAACCCTGCTTAGATATGTTATGCTGGTTTGATGGGAATAAGTCATTTATTTACTGTTTATTTACTGTTTTTATTGTTAACTGTCCAGAGTTGATTGATTTGAGTGGTATGAAAATGTTGTAAACCAATCAATCCCGTCTCTCCCTTCATATCTGGTTATGATGAAACTGAGCCTATGGTAGAATTTGGAGAAAGCAGGTCTGAGTGACCAATAGCAGTCAGTCAGCAAGCAGAAGTTAAGGACCTACTGATGAACATTACAAATAAGAAAATTGTATCATGTAATCAGAGACAGGTTCAGGACCATAGACAGCTCTAAGCAAATGATGTTTCCTGTTATTTGAATATTCATCTATGTGCCCTTGAATCATTGCTGTAAAATATAGAATCCAAAGCAACTGCCTTTGGCCCAGACAGTGCAGCTGTCAGAAGAGAATGTGGGTCCATTTTGTTTTGACAGGTGCATTGCCTGCACTGCTAAACAGGTTCACTGAAGCATGAAGCCTTTTTGGAAAAGTTATGATTGAGCAAAGGGCCAAACTAGACAAAACCTTTCCCCATTTCCAGTGCTGAACTGTTCAGTCAGCTGGTTTCTCTATATGAGATGGAGAAGCACCATTTTGTTTTAACCTCAGGCCACAAAATGTATAAATAAATAAAACAAAGCCTGACTTGGCTACTGTACTATCTGAAACACCAGTTTGGTATGATTGAAGTAAGGGGTGAAGCTACTACCCTGAGCTAGTATTGTACTGTAAGACTGTGGAGTCCTTGGTGCTCTCTGAGCCTTGCAGACGTTTCATTGCCAGACTAGGCAAAATCTTCAGTGCGAAAAGGGACTGGGACTTTCTCTCTGCTTATATACCATGGCTTGTTCTGCTTGTGTTGGTGGAGGTGTTATTCTCCCCTTAGGAGTTCCTTGATTGGGCTGTTGTTTACTGCTTAGTTGATTGACTGAGTTAATAGTTCCTTGATTAGGGTATATTGTGCTGTTTGGTTGTTCCTCTGGTGCTAATCCTGGTGTTAATCTTTGCATATCTGGGTGTTGATTGCTGGCAAGGAGGTGTTCTAGTCTTCTGGCTTTTTTATTGTCTCTTATGAATGGTATGTAAATGTTGTTTACCTCTATGTGTCTGTTGATGGCTGCTTTGTCTGAGTGCCAGGCTTCCAGGAATTCTCTAGCAATTTTGGATTTGGCTTGGTTTAAGATGATCACAGTTTCCCAGTTGAAAGTATAGTTGAATCTGTCCATGTGTTGTGAGATTAAGGAGTTTTCATTGTGTCTTCTGACTGCTAGTTGGTGTTCATGGATGTGCTCCGCTAGTCTTCTGCCTGTCTGTCCTACATAGTGGCTGCTACAGTCCTTACACTGTATGTTGTAGATAACTCCTGTTTTTTCTTCTTGGGCTACTGGGTCTTTTGGATTACTTAAGATGTTCTGAAGGGTTTTGGTTGGTTTATTTTCTACGGTGATGCCATGTGGTTGTAACAGTCTATTGGTAGTTTCTGAGATGTTTCTGATGTATGCCAGTGTTATCCTTTTCATAGCTTCTGTTGGTTGTGTTGTAGTGGGTTTGGTGGTCAGGCACTTTTTGATAAAATTGAGTGGGTATCCATTTTGTTGGAAAATGCTGTATAGATGATCTGTTTCCTTTTTCTGGTGTTCTGCATTGCTACAGTGCATTAGTGCTCATCTGAATAATGTTCTTACACAGCTTCTCTTGTGGGAGGTTGGGTTGTTGCCTGAGTTATCTGTTGGAGTGTGTGTTTTCTTGCACATGCAGAGTATCAGAAAGCGATTAGCATTCAGAGACCAATAAATGATGCCAGTCATTGTAGTAACTTAGTTGCAGTTGTATTAGTTACTCATACAAACGGATACTATTTACAGTCTTCTTCCAGATCCCTGGAAATGTTACAAATCCACATACCAGATAGTAGAAACAGAAAGCAGTGAGCAGAAGCAGTGGGCGGGGCAGGCAGGCAGGTTCTTTTATACTCTTCAGCCTGGATCACATGCTGCCTGACCTTCTAAAGTTTGCAGGTGTTTACCTAATAAGGCTTTATTGCTGAGACTTACTCCTCAAAAGAATAATACACCAACATTATCTACAACATACTGTGTAAGGACTGTAGAAGACACATATAGTTAAACAACATTTACATACCATTCATAAGAGACAATAGAAAAGCTAAAAGACCAGAACACCTCCTTGCCAGCAATCAACACCCAGATATGCAAAGATTAACACCAGGATTAGCACCAGAGGAACAACCAAACAGTACAATATACCCTAATCAAGGAACTATTAACTCAGTCTATCAACCAAGTAACAAACAACAGCCCAATCAAGGAACTCCCAAGGAGAGAACAACACCCCCACCAACACAAGCAGTGCAAATGACTGTAGATAAACTGAGAGCAAACACCACTCCCTTTTTGCACTGAAGATGTTGCCTAGTCTGGCAATGAAACATCTGCAAGAAAACAAGGCTCAGAGAGCACCAAGGACTCCACAGTTCAACCCTGAGCTACAAATATTCTCTTCAGTTTGTACTCAGAAAGCTCTTTGTTTTCAGATGCTGGGGCAAAGCTGAAAAAAACTCAAAGATGTTAAGTGTGATGGCCCTCAACTCTTATTTCTTTGGTCCTGGAATTCAAGTTTTCTCAGATATAGGTTATGAAAATCAGGATATGACTTTTACCTCTTTAAATGTGTCTGAGAACATTTCAGTGTTTCTGCTGCCAAAAAAAAAGCAGTGATTATTATTAAAACATTATTAAAACACTTAGCATATTATTTTTGGACCTGATAGCTTCTGATTATTTATGGCTAGAATTAAGATATTATTTCTGTTTCCTAACTGCATAGCTTTAGTGAATATAATTAGCAAAGAATGTTAAAGAGACATTTTTTTTAAAAAAAGTTTAACAAGAATGCATTTCTAGGTTTTAAGCTCTTTCTCCCTCCCCCCACCCCCACCTCCCTATCTTTATTGTGTGTGTGGTGTACATTCCAGCAAACACTTTGGGTACACAGCCAATCAAATTCTATCAAGCACAGTTACCTAGCAACAAATACATAGCCTCAGAAATAAAAAATTAAAATAACTTATTCTTGGTCATGTTTGAAATTCTTAAAATATATGAATATGGTTGGGGGGGATTTATTATTTGCCAAATGTTTTAGAGTGGGCTGGAAAACTTTACTGACTCTAGTTCTATTAAAGTGTACCCTTACAAACATTACAAAGCATCTCTGAATACAGAATTACGAATGTAAGAAATATAATTAGTTCACAGAAAAATCTATAGAACAAACTAGATACATCTAACTTAAATCCCATTGTTTGCAGTGGGACTTAAACAAGATCAACATAAATTGGATGGATTATGATGTGCTGACTGTGATTCCAAAGAACCACAAAGATGCAGTTGTGCAATATTACAGATTTAACCCCTACATTTTTAACTGGCAGGGTTAAAAGTCATGGTTTAAAAACAGAGAAGTGGTTTACCTGCAGGCTCAGTTCCCAGCATATAGACATAGGATTAGGAAAGATTACTGACACTTATAAATTGAGTGCTTCTCCAAAGGCAGAGTTCAGGCGTAGAAGTTTAATACATCTGGGGGGCTCCAAATTGAGGAAGGTTGGTGTAAGGTAGTACTGAGCAAAATAGACAATCAGTGCATACCTTAAAACAATATTATGCCCCTTGACAGTATATTTAGAAAAACTTGGTAACTCAGTTTTGCTTGTTATACTCAATCTTCTTAGGATGTGGGGAATTCTTATCTGGACAGATGATGGATAAAGCATTTATAAATCTGTTGACTCCAGCAAAACCATTGTGGAAGTCAAGTCATAACGACACCAATCTAAAAAGCAGTTCTGTGGATTGACATTTAATAGCTAGATGTTAGAGCTGGGCAAATGATAGACATTTAAATGTTTCAGTTATGAATTAGTCCCTCTGACATCCAGAAAACTCCAACAGATAAAATACTCTTGAACTTGAAGCAATTGATTCATTTTTTAAAGTCTCCTTACCAACATTTATTACATTTTTCAGATAATTTTGAAATTCACTGCAACTATTTTTTTTAAAAAAATATGCCACATGTCATTACTATAAACTGGACTCCCCTACAATGCCAATTTGTGTCAGAACCAAAATGAGACTCTAATTAATAAATAATCAATACCAATTTTAAATATTATTTGATCCCATGGGTGTACAGGACTTCCAAATAATAAACATTTATTAGTGTATGGGAAATTTAACACAGAGAATATTTGAGGCTAATCGCATACAGAGCAATCAAATAAGAAAGTCTATTATTTTTATTATTTATTGTATTTGTAAGGCCGCAAAATCAAAAGAAACAAGGCGGAGTCCAAAGTGAAAACATTGTAAAATTGCTTTATCAAATCAAATATACAAATACAACATACCGAATAGAAAAACTACAAATAGAATATCAGCCACCCATCATATATGAGTTGGGATTACATATTACCCTGGCATCTGGCCTGGTGAAAAGCTAGGAAATGTATTATTTCATTCAATTACAAAAAGTGAAGGAATTCAGATAGCAGCTTGGTCAATTCAATGAGAAATAGATGAGATGGAAATTCAGATAGTGTCAGAGGGGTTCAAATGGTACAAATGGTGCAAAGGGGTTCACTTTACACTCTTCAGGTAGAGAAGGCAGAAAGGCAACCAATCAACAACCAAAGAAGTTTTGAGGCTTCTTGCCACAGCAAAGAAGGAGACAAATGTACATGATAACAGCAATTTTACACATACACACCCATGCGTTCGCGAAGGGAGATAGCCTTTTTTACAGGTACGTCTTTGTTTTAGAATGGAGAATAAAATAGAAAGTTTTTGGACTAAAGATGGAGAGAAAGAGAAAAATCATATTTCCTTCGCAGTACTGGGATTTTTTTAGTATCTACTTTAGTATATAAACTATATATTTAGAAAAGTTTAGTATATGGGGCGCGATGGCTCAGTGGTTAAGACGCCAGGCTTGTCGATCGGAAGGTCGGCGGTTCGAGACCCGAGCGCCGCATGACGAAGTGAGCTCCCACACTCGCCCCAGCTCTTGCCAACCTAGCAATTCGAAAGCATGCAAATGCAAGTAGATAAATAAACTTCGGTGGGAAGGTAACAGTGTTCCGCACGCGTCATGCCGGCCACATGACCACGGAAACATCTTCGGACAGCGCTGGCTCTTTGGCTAACAAACGGAGATGAGCATCAGCCCCTCGAGTCAGACATGACTGTGCAGGGGAAAACCTTTACCTACCTTAGTATATAGAGAAGAAGAAGCATGACTCCATATCCTTGGCTGCTTGACAGTACCTTTGACTGGGTTTACTCAGTGTGTGCATTGGTTTTCTTGAGCTGAGAATTCAGACCAACTCAAAAGACAGGGTCCTCTGTCTAGTCTGGGTTCAACTGATGAGGTAGAAATGGCGGGCTCTTACAGGCTGTGAAACCGAGCTTAGCAGGGCTGCCTCAGGAAGGCAGTACTTCTGAAGACTTGGAACAACTTCAGAAGAGATTAAATTTAGCTTTTATGAGTCACAACAACCTCGCTGCGGCTGTGCAACTGCAAGATCAATCAATGTAGGACCTGACAGGTCTCTGCCTTGGGGGTGGGGCACACTAGGTGGGCTCAAGTCCAGCCCTAGGATGGCTAACCATTGCTTTGACTAATGAAAGGAATAGCTTAAGCAGAGTTCATGGCTCTGGCATGATATATCCTTTTACTACATCTGCCATTGTTTTACCATGACCCAGCAAACAGCAGTAGAAATGGGAATAGCTGAGGATGACATTTGCTGAATCTTAGTTTGGAAAGACCCCCTCTTGGGTCCTTTTAATATCACTTTTATTCCCTGTTGCTACTAAAATTGCTGTACATAGGGAGTCATGGTATTGAAGGCACCTGACAGGAGTCCTTCTCCTAAATAAAAATGCTTGCCAGACGTCTTCTAGAGCATAAGGATATCAGTTTTATAACAGAAGGGAAAGGTTCCTGCAATCATCGATTTTAACGTATTGGTTTGCTATAATGTTAAGACTGCACAAACATGGAGCCAAACTGAGGGGACAATTTAGAGCAGGGTGGAGAACAAATCAGGTAACATTAATCATAGCATAATTTTATTTTTTGCAATATTTATTTTGCAAATGCTATATAGGAAGAAGGCTATGACAGTAGTTGGACCCTTGAAAGTGAATATCATACAACAGTACGGATTGAGGAGTATTACACTAATTAATAGAGCAGTACTATCAGAGTTATTCCAACACTTTGGGAAAACCAAACACCACCACAGCTCATGGTGATATTTTTGCCTCTGGCCATCTTCTGCTATTTTTTTGGTCAAATATTCCCCTTGAGTTTCAGTAAAGAAAATAATGGAGGTGGGTGTTTATGATTTTTCATATCCTGACCCTCTCCCGTTCATTTCGTGTGATACAGTTGATCAGATACCCAGAATTATTTGTGAAACTTTTTGAGAGATAAGCTATATGAATCAATATTAACTGTGAAGACCCTATCTAAATGACAAGTGAAATAAGGGCAAGGCATAACTTTATTGGAAGGAAATTCTATAGAATTGGGCTCACTATTGAGAAGACCCTGGTTCTTATGCACATCTTGTCTCTAGTTACATTAATGGTGTACATTTGAGAATGATCCCATTATCTAGCTGACTATTGGATTTGACAAGAGGAAATTAAGAATCTATATTTCCTGATGTATAGCAATCTTTCCTAAATTGTTGGCCATTTAGGCAACACTGCAGCTTAGGTCTCACTCCATCACTCTTCCAATTTCAGACCAGATAAAATTTATTAGGAACACTTCTATTTTTGTTGTTACTAAAAAAAAAAAAAACATAATCACAGCAGTTATTTTAAGAAGATTTATTCATTTACTCATTTTACAAAAAATGAAATGAAAGGCCCTTGTATGGTAGGAGAGATGCAACTTTATTTGTCCTTTGGGAGACAGGAGATGGTTTTTCAGGAGCTGCCAGAGAGAGTCATGGAACTATTTATTTATGCTCTAGCTGGTCTAAAAGTTACTATTGTCAGCTAAGCCCCTCTATCAGTGTGCTTTAGTGATACTGTATATAAGAAAAATTACTTATGTATAGACATTGGGAACTTGAAATCTATATGGCCCTTCCTCTTTTTTCTAATGTTCTTTACTGGTCACCATGCCCAATGATGGAAGAAAATGCACTGTGAGTCAGATTGATGGCAGTATCATTTTTTTAAATGTTCTAGTGCTGGGAAGGTGACAGAGACAAAGAGGTTGTTCTTTGCTGGTGCTGTGACAGCCGATTGAATAGTTCAGAGCAATGGGAAGTTTTACAAAATCCAAATTGCTTTTGCTGTTCCATATAGTTAGGCTTTCATTGATGCCACAGAATCATGCATGTGCAAAAATACTTTACAATAAGTGAAACACCTGCTCAGGTAAGGGCATTTGCAGTTCAGGTATCATTGCTATACAAATGCTAATTGGCCATACAGAACTTCAGAAGAGGAGATTAAGTCCTGGCCCCTGCATTGTTATTAATTCTTTGTAAAAAATACATGCATTTTTCTAACTTTTCCCCCACAGAGTTTAAACAAATCGTTTTAGCTAGGGAAATGGTTGCTATTGTTCAGGGTTTTTTTTACCTTAGAAAAAGCTGCCAGCATCTCAGGGTTCTCAAGTGTCTTGCTTCAATTTTTTTTCTTGCCACCTGACTTTATTGAATTACATTCCCTTTAATTCCCAACCCCGTTCCAACTTCATGAATGGGCCCAATTAAAAGGGAGCAAACAATTTGATTCAATATTTGCTTTCATCTGTCTCTGTTCAGTTCAGTTTCACTTTACACTTTCACTCTGAGAGCACTGTAGAGTTGTTCCTTCTCAAGCACAAAACATGATGCCAAGACTCATATTGCTCCTGGGCTGAGATGTCTGTACACTAAGATTATCTGAGTTTTGGAAAGGGACAACCCATGGATTTTGCACAAACTTTGTGTCATGTGAAGAACTTGTGCTCTAATATATTTTTGGGAACAAAAAAGAAAATAAAACAATGTAAAAGTGATAACAACTCAAGAACATTTCACTAGTTTGCTCCAAAATCCTCCTTCTTGTCTCTCTGTTAAAAAGAAACTAATTCAAAAAATTAAGGAAGACCCATGCCAATATTTTACTGTCCCACAAGAGCTGAAGATTCACTCTCTTCCCATGCATGAAGAGACCTTAAATCATGATAATTTTTTAAGTGCGAAATGCACTCAAGCACAGCATGTGTATCTTCATTAAACAGTATTATTCTACAATCATGTTGACAATCCTGTGTATTTAAGACCAAAATATATCACAAATAAGACAAGTCCAAGCATATGAGTTAGTAAGAAGTGTTACTATAGTTTTATTGTTAAGTTTCACAGTGGCAAAATTAATATTTGGTACTAGTGAAGATAATACCGCCAGGAACTGATGAGGAAAAGTGGGTTTGTTAGCTCTTTGATAACAAATTAAATTGTTAGGACAACTCACTGCAATATGTGGATGTCGTGTACCCTCTTAGAAAATGAGGAGAAAAACAACATGAGTATTTTCTTGATGAATACATGACACAAACCAAACACTTTGGAATGCATTGGTTTCCTGCAGCTCTGAACATCAATTTCTATTTCTTTGTTTATGCTACATTACTCTTGTGGTAAGGATTGTGAAATATTTTGACATATGATTATAAAGATACCACCACAATTAGTTTTACTGCAGTGAGTAGTCCAGACATCATTGGATCCTGGTGGGCATTGGAAATATTTTCCATCACTTGTTGATCTAAATAATTGTTAAAAACTATACTGATATTAATTATGAGCAATATTGATTAGGCTTCGTATTTAAGATTAAATAACAAAATTGTTCTTTGAAGAATGATAAGGAAGAGCCAGTTTGGTCTAGAGGTTAAGGCAACGGGCTAGAAACCAGGAGACTGAGCGTTCTAGTCCCACCTTAGGCATGGAAGCCGGCTGGGTGACCTTGGGCCAGTCACTCTCTCTCAGCCCAACTCACCTCACAGGGTTGTTGTTGTGGGGAAAATAGGAGGAAGGAGTATTAGGTATGTCCGCCGCCTTGAGTTATTTATAAAAATAATAATATATAATAATAATAAATAATAATAAATAATAATAAATATAAATAAATAATAACTATAAATAATAAAAATAATATAAAAATAATAATGTACATATACATATACATCATATACATACACATACACATACACATACTGTACACATACACACACACATACATATAGTTTGTGTGTGTGTATATGTGTGTGTGTATATATATAAATATATAAACTTGAAGTTTCTTGGCTATTTTTCACATTGCTGAAGCAGCAGCAAATTTGTTTTACATAACTGGCAGTGTGCATACTAAGATTTTGCAGTAATTGTTTCATTTATTTCTTCAAAGTACTAGGATATTATGCTTGGAGTTTCATAACTGCAGAACATTGCTGTTTGCCAGATGTAGAGGCTTGCTGTACTGTAGTTTCACAGAATTGTGCTTGTTTCTACATTTTTATTTCTTGTTTACAATTCTCTATTATGAGAACATCAAACATAGTCTTATTCTGAGTGAAGCCACTGCGTGGAGATGCCAGGCATCGACCCTGGGATCTTCTGCGTGCAAGGATGCAGTTCTACTACTGATCTGTGGCCCCACCCTCTAAGACCTACAAAGAAAGCTCACACAATCACGTTTGATGACACAGAGAAACAACACTTCTGGAATTTCCTCAGGTCTTTCCAATGTTATGTCCCAAATTTTAATATACATTTCAAAGGACTGTAGAAATTGAAAGAGCTCAAATAAATGATGAAGAATGCTAACGCATCTTCAGAAGCAGAAAGGTTGGCTGCAAACAAAAGAGACCCTGTTAAGTAAGTTGGAGTAGCAGGTGGGAGGCACAAGATAGAATGTTGGATTGACTATAGGAGGCCTGGTGCCTGAAGGCTGCCGTGGATCCCCTCCCTGTGAAAGCCATCTTGTCTCCTTCCTGCTGGGGTTTTGAAAAAAGGACAGCATGGTGACCATTTTGTGGTCAGTTACATCTTTTGGGTGTGCATCGGCCGAGACTCCAGGACAGGGATGGGGCTGTGGCAGTTGTCTTCCGGGATTTCAGGGGTGCAACTCCACAGGTTGCCAGATGTGAGACCCTGTTCCTTAAGTTGAGCTCTAGGGATCAGTTGGGATTGTTGCTACTTATCAGCCTCCCTGCTGCATAGCAACCTCCCTGCCTGAACTCCTTGACTCTGTCTCAGGGTTCGCAGTAGAATTCCCCAGGCTTATGGTTCTGGGGGATTTCAATCTGCCTTCTCTGGGAGCAGGGTCTGAGGTGGCTCAAGAGTTCATGGCCACCATGACAGCCATGGGCCTATCCCAGGTCATCCAAGGCCCAACATGGGACAGTGTTTGCATACCTGATCTGGTTTTCCTGTGGGAGCAGTGGCTATGTGATTTGAAGTTGGAGGAGCTCTCTGTAGATCCTCTGTCATGGTTGGATCATGCCCTGGTTGCCATGAGATTCTCTGGCATTCCCCCTGATGCAGGGAGGCATGATTTATTACATTGGTCTGCCCTCAGTGGATGGATCCTGATGGGTTCCATAGGGAACTGGGGGTTCTTCCTGGTGGTCTGCTTCATGGTCCGGCTGAGGCCTTGGTCATCACTTGAAATGAGAGGGCAGCTGAGGCTTTGGATCAGATCGCACCCATGCAACCTCTCCTCTCCCATGGATTCTGTTGCTCTCTGTGGTTTATGGAAGAGCTAAGGAAGATGAAACTGGAGAAGTGATGTCTAGAGCACCACTGGAGGTTGATGAGGGATGAGTTTGATCGAACATAGGTGAGAGCCACTATTAAGGGCTACCTAATGGTGGTAATGGCGGCAAAGCAACAATACTTCTCCATCCTTATTGCATCTGTGGATAGCCGCCCAGCGGCCTTGTTTAGGGTGACCTCCTGGGGAAGGAGGACTTAGAAGTTCACCCACAGGTAGAATTTGCAGATAATCTGTCAGACAAAATTGCTCGAAATTGTTCCCAGTTAGATGCCAGCTTTGGTACAGGTCTGGTAGAGATGCCTGGGGCACAGTCTTGCCCGGTTATCTGGGAGCAGCTTGAACCTGTTGGACCTGAGTAACTGGACAGGGTCCTTATGTCTTTATGAGCTCAGCCACCTGTTCCTCAGATCCACATCCCTCCTGGCTAGTTAAGGCTGCCTGGGGTGTGTTGTCAGCCTTCCCAGGTAGATCAGACAGGAAACACAACTAGATGAACTAATTCTACTTTATTGCAAGGCTGGTAGTACAAATCTCCCACCGTCTCTTTTAAAGCCTGAGAAGTTAGGGAGCTTCCTTTCTGAGTTTCTTTCTCTGCCTGTTATAGCTGCAGGCTGTCCTCTCTTATCTGATTTTTCCCTAGGCAGCATTTCTTCCCCCATCTCCCAAGGTCATTCCCACATACCATTACAGGTGTCGTGTGGTAGGGTTCTAATGGTGGTTAATTCATCCTTGAGCAAGGAGGTTGTTCCTGCGCCCCTTAAGGAGGCTTTGGTCTTCCCCCTCCTCAAGAAGCCATCAGTGGATCCCATCATACTGGACAATGTTCATCCAGTATCTAACCTCCCTTCTTAGGGAAGGTTGTGGAGAAGGTGGTTGCGCAGCAGGCTGAGCAGGCCCTATATGAAGCAGATTATGAGGACTCCTTTCAGTCAGGATTCAGGCCTGGGCATGGGATGGAAACGGCATTGGTCGCACTTTTGGGTGATCTCTGGTGGGAGTGGAACAGGGATAGTGCACCTGTCCTTGCTCTCCTTGACCTCTTGGCCATCAATACCATCGACCATGGTATCCTTCTGGATCAGCTCAGTGGGTTGGGACTGGCCAGCACAGTATTGGGATGGTTCTCTTCCTTCCTACACAGCCTGTACCAGTCGGTGTTGATTGGGAGTGGGAAGTCCTGTCCACGGCCCCTACTATGTGGGGTGCCACAGGGATTGGTACTCTCTCTACTCCTATTTAACATCTACATGAAACTGCTGGGTGAGGTCATCCATCACTATGGGGTGAGGTATCATCAGTATCAGTATGCTGATGATACCCAATTATATATCTCTACCCCTGGTGAACTAAGCGATGCTGTTGATGTCTTGTCCTGGTGCCTGGAGGCTGTGAGGATCTGGATGGGGACTGACAGGCTTCAACTGAACCCTGGGAAGACTCAATGGCTTTGGGTTTTGAGGTCTTCTGGATCTGGGACTTTACCATCTTTGGTTCTGGATGGGGTTGCACTACCCCAGACAGACCTGGTGCGCAATCTGAGGGTCCTTCTAGACTCACGACTCCTGCTCAAGGAGCAGGTGGCAGTTGTGACTAGGAGGGCCTTTGCACAGCTTCATGTTGTGTGCCAGTTGTGTCCTTTCCTGGACCATGAGGCTCTACTCACAGTCACTCACTTCCTGGACATCTCCAGATTCGATTACTGTAACCTGCTCTACATGGGGCTGCCCTTGAAGAGTATCCGGAAGCTTCAACTGATGCAGAATGCAGCTGTATGGACAGTTATGTGTGCCTCTAGGATGGCACATGTTACACCTCTGTTCTGTTAGCTGCATTGGCTGTCAGTTTGCTTCTGCATTCAATTCAAGGTGCTGGTTTTGAACTTTAAAACCCTACATGGCATGGGTCTAGGTTATTTGTGAGACCGTCTCTTCCCGATCACATCTGCCCTTGCCATCAGGTCCAGCAGGAGAGGTACTATATGTTGTAGGTCCCGTCTGCTAAAGAGCTTCATCTGATGGGACCCAGATGACATGCCTTTTCTGCTATGGCTCCCACCCTTTGGAACATCATCCGCTCCCAAGGTGAAGTTAGCCCCATCCCTGTTAGACTTTCAGAAGGCTCTGAAAATGTGGTTCTTCCAGCAACCTCGGGGAGCCTCCGTAATGGTTGTATGTATGTATGTATGTATGTATTTATTTATTTAATTTATATAACCGCCTATCTCCCCCAATGGGGAACTCTGGGCGGTTTACAATAAAATAGTTAAAATAAAATATAAAACATCAATATACAATATATGTAAAAATAATAAAAAATTATAGATCCAGATGGACGATGGAATTAAAACAAAGAACATTATAAAATTAAGGAGTTAGCCACCCCCATGAGGAACTATCCTTTCTTCCTTCCCATGCCAGGCAGCAAAACCAGGTCTTCAGCTCTTTCCTAAAGGTCGGGAGGGAGGAGATCTGTCTCAACTCTGGGGGCAAGATGTTCCACAGTGTGGGTGCCACCACAGAGAAGGCCCGTCTCCTAGACCCCATCAGATGACATTCTTTGATTTATGGGGTTCGTAGCAGGCCCTCTCTGAATGACCTGGTGGGGCGGGTCGATAAAATGGGGATAAGACGGGCCTTCAGGTATTCTGGCCCCATGCCATGTAGGGCTTTAAAGGTAATAACCAACACCTTGAATTGTACCCGGAAGCAAACCGGCACCCAATGCAGCTTGCGGAGCAAAGGTGTTATATGTGCAGATTTTGGTGTACCCAAAATTGCTCGCGCGGCCGCATTCTGCACCAGCTGAAGCTTCCGGATTGTCTTCAAGGGTAGCCCCATGTAGAGCGCATTGCAATAATCTACATGGGAGATGACAAGAGCATGAGTGACTGTTCGGAGGGCGTCGCGATCCAGGAATGAGCGTAACTGGCGCACCAACCGAAGTTGTGCAAAAGCCCTCCTAGCCACGACTGCCACCTGCTCTTCAAGCAGGAGTCGTGAGTCTAGAAGGACCTCCAAGTTCCACACCGGTTCCGAATGGGGCAGTGCTACCCCATCAAGAACCAAAGATGATAATTTCCCAGAAGATGCTAGGCCATCAATCCACAGCCACTTGGTCTTGCTAGGGTTCAATTGAAGCCTGTTGTTCCCCATCCAGGCCCTCACAGCCCCCAGGCACTGGGACAGGGTGGTCACTGCATCACTTACTTCACCAGGGATGGAGATGTACAATTGAGTTGTATTGTGTTTAGATGGGTGTTCTCCTGCAGTCTTGTTTTTATTATCTTAATTATGTTGTTTTTATTTATTTTTTAAAGTGTTTTAATAGTTGTGATATTGTTTTAACTATTGGTTGTATACCATCCAGAGTCACGTTTAGTGAGATGGGTGGCTATATAAATGTGTTAAATAAGTAAATAAATAAATAAATAGTCCTTTTTTGAGATGGAGAGGATTTTTAGGTTAGGAAAGTAATCAAACTAATTTAAAAAGTCCTATTGATTTTAGTGAATGTAAGACACATTTTATTGTGAGGGAATGCTTAAGGGCCATTTTTAAGGCAATTAACCTTTATGTGGAATCAGTTCCCTCTGATTTATTAAGTAGAAGGGAATCAACTGGAGAGCTAATTAGGCAAAACTTAAAATCGTAAAGATTTGTAATTTTTAAATCTGTGCTCTTACCAAAGCAACTGTTTTTCCTTTTAGTAATTCCTAGTGCTCGTTTGGTTTCATTATTCTGACTGCTTTTTCCACCTTGGTTCATTCATTGTTGCCACCAAGCAGCTGGTGGGGATAAATCTTCCAAATCTCAAAGATGTGGATGTGTATAGCACCTATTAAAAATAAGACATGTATGGGTGAAAAGAACCCTGTGGTGCATCAGAGCATGCACAGTGCCAGCTGTCAGAACTCATACATGGTTTTTGGTTTGTTTGTTTGTTTTCAACTTTTACATGTGGAATGGTTTGAAAAAAATGGTTGAAACATTCATTCAATTTTTTTCCACCTGGTAATCTCTTATTATAAACCATCAAGAACTTTTGGAACAATAAGCTCCATTATTATTGGAAGAGAAGAATAATTTCACTCCTGGTTAGAAAAGAGAATGAATTACTACATCCGCGAAGGCTTCTGTGTTGGCTGTCAGCCTGCTAAACAAAACATAAAAATATGTCAGAAGTAATGCTAAATTCTTGAGCTGTATTAAGGGACATCATAGTACCTTGATTAAACAATGACTCTAATTAAGCCATCTCAGGATAGATAGAAAATATATAACAATGAGTAACTTAGCAAATTATCTCTGCACATATTATGACACCAAGGTTTTGCTTAAAACCCACCTCCAAATGCTAGATTTTAAGAAATGCTTCAACTGGTTCCATTTTTCAAATTTCCTTTAGTTGTATCGATTACTAGGGATGTTAAATAAATCCATCAAATGAATGATTTCTTTTCATGTGATCTGCAAAAACAGAATCTGTCAGGGCACAGACAAACTGGTAATGTACATTATGTGCTAATATCTATCTAAAGTCAAAATATTAATTTGCTCAAAATTGGGAATACAAAACTGTGTATAGTTTGGAAAAGTGCTCTCAAAAATTGTACATTTCATGAAGTTGAGTACAGCCTCCAATTATAATTTGAAAAAGCTGCAAACAAAAATGTGTGTACTAGCATACGTACATTGTGTACAGATGTGTGTAACAGGGAAAAGATGCCTACAAAATCCCTGTTACATATAACATTAAGTGTGGTACTTTAAAGAGCTTCTTAAGCATAACTCACAAAAGATTTAACAAATATATTTATATTTCAATGCAAGTTCCTTTCACTACAAAAGCGCCTCGGTGCTTCTGACACAGAAAAAAAAGCGCAAGTTCTCACCTTGACAAACTGATTTGCACATTTTTACACTTTAATCTCTGGCTGCTAGAGATAGATTTATGTGCATCATTGTTGGTTATAAAATAAACATCTTAAAAATTGCTCTAAAACCTTTCCAACACCCTTCCTGTCACTTTGTACCAACTCTAAGTCTTGCATATGCATTCCAATATATTTTGTTGATGTTTTCTTTAAATCAGATTCTTTCTCATTTTCTCATTTAATTAGGCACATTCCTTCCCTCTCATTCAGATATGTAGATTTCCATCCCATCTCAGCCTTGGATTCATTCACAGCCTCCCATTAGGGTCCTTTCCTACAGTGCACAATCATCTCCTATCTCTTTACATATCTTACTTCAATTTCTATGTGGTGTGTTCATTTTGTTTATGATCAGGAAACAGTCGTCCTCTACCTCACATACATCAGTGTACCCATTGGATTTCCTTTGGTTAACTAATGCTCATTTTGATTTCAGTTTTAACTGGGGAAGTTTATAAATTAATTCAGTGATGAAAGCATCTCTATTTTGTCACAATATTAATTTTCTTCATTTCATTGGCTTGGAAAGATACCGTGATAAAATGTTAACTAATTTTGCCAGATGCCGTACAGTAGCCTCTAACATTGTTGTAGAATTCTGCTGATGCTCAAGTATGCTAGCACGGTTGGTGAAAAAGCATACAACACCACAGCAAAACATACACCACCACAGCAAAACCAATAGAAGTTATGAAAAGGATTACACTGCCATACATCAGAAACATCTTGGAAACTACCAACAGACTGTTACAACCACATGGCATTGCTGTAGCACATAAACCAACCAAAGCCCTTCAGAACATCTTAAGTAAGCCAAAACACCCAGTAGTCCAAGAAGAAAAAACATGAGTCATCTACAACATACAGTGTAAGGACTGTAGAAGCCACTATGTAGGACAGACAGGCAGAAGACTAGCAGAGCGTATCCATGAACACCAACTAGCAGTCAGAAGACACAATGAAAACTCCTTAATCTCACAACACATGGACAGACTCAACCATACTTTCAATTGGGAGACTGTAAGCATCCTAGACCAAGCCAAATCCCAGAATGCTAGGGAATTCCTGGAAGCTTGGTACTCTGACAAGTCAGCCATCAAAAGGCGCATAGAGATAAACAACATTTACATACCATTCAAAAGAGACAATAGAAAAGCCAAAAGACCAGAACACTGCCTCACCAGGAATCAACACCCAGATATGCAAAGATTAACACCAGGATTAACACCAGATGAACAATCAAACAGTACACTAGACCTTAATCAAGGAACTATTAACTCAGTCTATCAACCAAGTAACAAACAACAGCCCAATCAAGGAACTCCCAAGGAGAGAACAACACCCCCACCAACACAAGCAGTGTTGTATTGTATATAAACTGAGAGCAAACACCATTCCCTTTTTGCACTGAGGATGTTGCCTAGTCGGGCAATGAAACGTCTGCAAGAAAACAACAAGGCTCATAGAGCACCAAGGACTCCACAGTTCAACCCTGAGCTACAAATATTCTCTTTGATTGGAAAAAGCATACAAATTGCATTTTTCAAAATTAATATATTGACTAGGAATAGATAAAACAATCTGTTTTTGCTGTCTCGCTTTTACATGTATTAATTTCGAAACTGTTCTTCCAATTTTCATCATAATTTGAAATTTTGTAAAAAATATTTTTGATTTGTTCATGAAATCATAATTTCTTTATATGTTCTATCCATCATGAGAAATTTCTGAATGTATCTTAATCTCAAATAATTATTTTGGCATCTTGATTTGAAACAAGGCTGATTAATAAAATGCAGAAAACTGTTATATGTGAAATCAAATAATTTTGGATGCCTTAGTTAATTTGAGAAATACAAATCAGGTCACTTCTCTTTAAAATATAAAGTAAACAAAATCTGTGAGCATTCCTAATTGAAAGGCAATTCATGAGAAGAGTTATACAAGTGGACAACCTGCTCGTTTTTTGCTACTTCACACATGGAGATGTGACTTGAAGAATCTTTCTTGGTCGTAAAAGTGATTTGGTGTTGTTGATATGGTTATTGACATCTGTATTAGTCCCTAGTGTTTTCTTTCCTCTTCCTGGATTCTGTATGTTTTCTTGTCCTTTGTGAGAACTTTGTATTTTGATCCTTGTTGGAAAGAGCCTGCCTGTATAAGACTTATTTCTGCCTATCTAGAAATGTAATCTTCCACGATTTATAATTACATGAATTAAAGGGGCGTGGTGGCTCAGCGGGTAAGACACCAGGCTTGTCGATTGGAAGATCACAAGTTCGGAGGTTCGAATCCCCAGCCCCACATGATGGAGTGAGCTCCCGCACTTGCCCCAGCTCTTGCCAACCTAGCAATTCGAAAGCATGCAAATGCAAGTAGATTAGTAGGTACCACTTCAGTGGGTAGGTAACAGCATTCCATGTGCGTCATGCCGGCCACATGACCACGGAAGCATCTTCGGACAATGCTGGCTCTTCGGCTAACAAACGGAGATGAGCACCGGCCCCTAGAGTCGGACACGACTGCACAAATGTGCGGGGGGAACCTTTACCTTTACCTAATAGAGCTGTAACATAGAAACTTGAAGGTAGTATAAATAAATAACTTTAATTTTTTAAACAAACAAACAAATAATTAACTTTATCCAAGTAAGTAACTATTATTTATGACAGGCCCTACCCAGTGGGCTTGCAATTTAATTTAGACACATGTGATACCTAAAAATTTAAAAAATATTTAAACGGTAGGCCATAGATACTAAGACAAAGGCTAAGCAAAGTACATAGTCTTTGAGACATTTTAAAAAGAAGGAAAAAACCTATGAGTTTTTGGTAACAAGAATCCCATTGCCAAAAAAAAGAGAAGGCAAGATGATTTGCTTTAGAGGAATAGGGCCATCTGCAGGATGGGGTAAAAAAAGTCAAGATGTCATCCAGAACTGAACAATAAAAGCCCTAACCCCTTTTAATGCGTGTTGCTCATGCAATGCACGCAAAAGGGTCATGGCTTTGATTGTGTGGTTGTGGCCACCATCTTTACCTTTTTGACCACCCCCTCAAGTCCCTGGAGAGGGGAGAAAAGACCCCAGTTCTCTCCCATAGAGAAGATCCTGGAATTCTAGCATGATTGCCTAGAAACAAAAGAAAATCAGGAATAAGTGTATTTGGTCAATAATTTCTACATATGCATAGTTTGGTAATAATTTCCACATAGTGTTTCACAATAACCAAAGTTCCTTAATTATTATTGCTATAAGCATGTGCTGGGTCAAGTTGAGACATGACATGACTAGGGTGTGAGGGACTGTCTAAAGGGCCTCCTGATCTAGGAAAAGGTGCACCTGGCACACCAGGTGAAGCAGTGCAAAGGCCTTCCTGGCCACAGCTGCCACCTGCTCATCAAGCAGGAGCTGTGAGTCCAGGAAGATATCCAGATTGCATACCATCTTGAATGAGAAAGCCCCATGGCATCCAAGGTTAGAGATGGAATATCTCCAGATCTAGGTGGCCCTAATATCCAAGGACATCTTCAGGAGCCGGTGCAACACCACCTCCTTCAAAGCAGGATGCCACAAACTCCTGAGCCTCCCCAGACTCAATGTCCCTAGGCAGCAGATTGAAATCCCCAGGCACTAATAACATTGAGGAATCTATTGCCAGCCCAGCAACAGATTCCAGCAGCTCAGGCAGGGATTATGCTGGGCAGCAGGGAGGGCAGTAGCCAAGCAGCAAGATAATTTATTTTATTTTATTAAATTGTATTGTATCTGATATTTTGATCCTTGATTATAAATTAATTAATTAATAAAATAAACCAGCTAAAAGTGGATTCTTGTTCTCCAGTTAGTTTAAGTAGTTTGTGAGTGGTTTATAGATCTCTCCCAAAAGACTGAAACACTCGCCTGGCCAACCATCAACCCATAAAATCATTGAGCCACTTTTAACAGAAACTCAGAAAATGGCTTGAACAAGAAAGTCTACTTGCAGAGGAATAACCTGGCTGTAGGGAAAGCTGCTTTACAATCAATCAGTGTCTCATACGTCAACTTCTCATTGAGAAATACGACTTCTAGAATACCACATCTCTCTACACAGCCTTTACTGACCTTAAGGCAGCATTCAACTCCATCTACCAGTCTAAGCTATGGGACAAGCTGAACGACACTACTATTGATTGCCAACTGTTATTCCTCATGCGTGCATTACTTGAGAAAGCATCATTTAGAGTACTATGTAGCCTCTAAGGGCACTTAACAGCAGCCTTTCTAACAATCCAAGGTGTAGAACAATGATGTATATCACCACCATAGAAATTATTCATTTTCTATATAAATGATGTGATAAACTGGTTTAACAAACCAAAAATCCACCCTCCCAAAATGACGGAAAGATATATTGCTATCCTGCTATATGCAGATGATGCAGCAATCCTTTCAAGGTCCCCTATAGGACTTAAATAAGCCTTGAGCAATTTTGCACAGCACTGTGAAGAGGACCAATTGTAAATTAATTACTCTAAAATTAAAATCATGGTATCTGCTAATAGGCCCCAAACGTTTTCCTGTCTTTCTTGTAATAGCAATGCCACTGAACAGGTGTTATGTTTTAAATATCTGGTAGAGGTCTTCCAGGCCAATGGCAATGAAATGGGCCATGGTAACTATGTTACTCAGAATGTACACAAGAGTGCCACAGCTTTTTAAAGATTCTATTGCTTTAGTGGGGGCAATATGTACCTACGGCCATTAAGCTAATTTAAGCCAAGCCCTTAGCACAATTACTATATGGTGCAAAGCTCAGACCATCTCCCAACCTTGCACTGATGGAACCGGTTCAATCCAAATCCCTAAGAACAATCCTCCAAGACTCCCACTATGCTTCTAATGCAACCTTATGCATGGAGGCAAGAATTGTGAGAGTGGAGACCCATATGGCAGGCCACCTTAAATTACTGGCTGAGACTCACACTCCTTCCTATAGGTTTACCCCTTAACATTAGAGGATGGGATTTCAAACTATATACAATCAAGCAGTTACAGTATACTTTCATTTCTAGGGCTTTCACCCTCTTGCTTACTGTCTATAGCCTTCCAGCAAACAGCAGTGATGCTCAGACGGTACCTGTCTGATATAGAACACCAAATTGACACAGGCAATAGCCTCCAGCTCTTCATAGCCGACAGTTTGAGATACGTCATGGAACCAGTGGCATCTCGTGCCATTGGATGTCCCAAGGCAGAGAAGGCTTCCACCTTAGTCTGATGCCGTACCAGTGCTACTGAAGGTAAAGGGGCGCGGTGGCTCAGCGGGTTAAACCACTGAGCCGTTAGACTGCCGACCACAAGGTTGGCAGTTCGAAACCGCGTGGCGAGGTGAGCTCTCGCCATTCACCCCGGCTTCTGTCCACCCAACAGGTCGAAAGCTGATTGCGAGTAGATAAATTGGGTACCACTCACATGGGTCAATTTGCTGGCATCCGTCGGAGGGTCGTCCTAGAATCCAAGAAGATCTGGAGAATCCCAACAATGGCGGCGGAGGATGACAGATCTGGAACAACAACTTCCTGGACGTCAGCAGCCGGCTCGGAGCAAGGAATTCTGGGGCATGTAGTCCGATGCCTGCAGCTGAAGAGCTGGTTCCTTCACCTCCTCCCTATCGCACGGTTAAATTGTAATAATATATGATGTATATTATATGTATTATTAAAAGGGAGCGGTGGCTCAGCGGGTTAAACCGCTGAGCCGTTAGACTGCCGACCATAAGGTTGGCAGTTCGAAACCGCGTGGCGAGGTGAGCTCTCGTCACTAGCCCTAGCTCTCTGCCAACCCAGCGATTCGAAAGCTAATATAGCAAGTAGATGAATGGGTACCACTCACGTGGGGCAATTTGCGGCGTCCAGCAGAGGGTCGTCCTCAATCCAAAAGAAGACCTGGAGAATCCCGGCGGAGACCTGGAGATGACGACGGAGGACGACGGATCCGAAAGAACAGCTTCCTGGACGTCAGCAGCCGGCGCGGAAGCGAGGCATGCTGGGGCATGTAGTCCGATGCCTGCAGCTGAAGAGCCGGTTCCCTGTCCTCCTCCCTATCGCGCGGTTAAATTCTAGATATGATATATGATGTATAAATTAATATATATATATATATATATATATATATATATATATATATACTGATGTTGTAAGCCGCCTACAGCCCTCCAGTAGGGAGGGGATAGGCGGGGTATAAATAAGATAAAATAAATAAATAAAATAAAAATGTATAATATATGAATGTACATGATTGTAAGCCGCCTAGAGCCCTCCATTAGGGAGGGGATAGGCGGGGTATAAATAAGATTAAATAAATAAATAAATAAATAAATAAATACAAGAACATACCATGGCAGAATATGCCCCTGTGAATTAGGACAGGTGGAATCTATTGAACATGTTCTTCTTTTATCATTAACAGGGAACCATTTGGTGCCCTAATTATTCTGCTTCAGAATAATACAGAATACAGAATTCACTACCCATCAATATGCTCAGTTCTTGCTATCTGACATCATCCTTAAGGCAACATACTGTAACCAGAACCTGCACAGTTGCATTTAAAATTAGGCGTATATTAACTAAAAGCAGATGAACCTGCTTGATTATGGTACGTTAGATATTGCTTACCCGTAGCACTAAGAATAAGACTGACCTTTTTATTAGCCCAAACTGCTCACATTTTAAGTGAAACTTTTTTCTTTTAGTTAAAATGTCTGTTTTATACTTATACCAGGTCATTTATTTTAATCCTTTTAGTTTTATCCTTAGGCCAACTATTATGAGAAGCTTTTTATGTTTGAAATTCTTTTAGCTAAAATTACTGTTTTATCCTCTGTCATTTATTTTAATCTTTTTAGCCTCATCTTTAGGCTTACTGTTATATTTGCTTTTTGCTGGGTAATGACCACAATATAGATTTGATTTTGTAGATCTCCCAAGGTCTCCAAATGTACTGGAGGTCTCCAAAATGGATGGAATCCAAACACTGCACTTGGTTTCATGTACTGGTCTTTATCTAGATTTTCAAAGAAGCTCAGTCATATTTCCATATGTGAAGGTGGCAGATCAATATAATTTTCTTCCATTTTTCAGGCTGCTTGGCATGAATTTGAGGAAGAAGACAAATTGTTCAGTTGTATTTGCCAGTAGAAGCTGTCACACAGCCATAGTTTCTGATATAATAGCTACTTTTACTAGAGCAATGACAGGGAAATTCACTTTTGAAGTGTTCAGATCATCCACTGACTTCATTTCTTTAGCTACTAGTGCAGAAGATTGCAAAGAAACTTACCTCCTTCCATGTTTCTTTCAGCCTAAATGTCAGAGAGCCTCCCTCTAGTTCATGATCTTGCTTTGCATGGCCAATTTCTCTGGCTCACTTCAGTTTTTATAGTAGTTTCTCACTGTTTCAGTTACCAACTCAATTAGCAAATTTGAGAATTGATATATTCCTTGAAAGATGGGAAAATAATGATGCTTTCAATTTGTATTTGAAAATTAGTACAATATATCATCAACTTTAACAAATTAAAGGTTTGGAAATTAATCCAAGGTTTAAAATGTAGATCAGAAGAAGAGTTTGTATTGCATTGTGTTTGTGGCAATAAAACTTCTGACACTGCTGAGCTTATCCACAGCATTCCAACTGTTTGGGGAATAGAGCTGTCAGAATGTTTGCAATCCAGCTTCTGTGCAAGAAGAAAATTGTCAGTCTGGCTGTGTTTAAGACAGGGCTTTCCAAAGTTTTTCCCGCGGCGACACACCAACCGGCGTTGTAGTTCTTCACGTGTTTTGTTCCTGTGGACTGGGAAGTTTGAGCTATGCCTGGCTATGTGAGTGATGCCATGGTGCTCCTTCATGTCTATCATGTCTGTCAGTGGAAGCAATACACTGGAGAAGATTTATTCTGTTTGTCTGTACCTTTTTTGCAATAATGTAACTATATATGCATTTATTGCCTTATGCTACAAGTAAACACTTTTAGCCCTAAATGCTGCACTCCTGTCTGTTTACTATCAAGCCTTGATTTTTCCCTTTAAACCAGCGTACATCCTATCAATGTTCCCAGTGCCAGGATCTTAACTTAAGAAATTCTCCAGACAAAAAAAGAATTCATTTATTAAAATCCGACTACATGGAACGGCTGCAAAGCTCTGAATACCAAATTTGGTGCCAAGCATTCAAAGTTAATAACATCCCTCTGACCTCATCCCGTTAGCTTCAAAACAAACGTTTTCTCACTCTTGATCTTCCCCCCTCCCAATCTGTTAAGTTTAATGAGAGTCCAGGTGTCCTATCAGTGTCCTTGGTCTTTCACAGTCAGTGGAGGAATGTGAGGGAGGCGAACGGTTCTTTTCGGTTTGCAAAGCAGCTGGCTACAAGGGAGGCTGACACGAGTCGGCTTCTGTACTGCTTGACATGTGTTGGCTCAAATACATGGCAGGCAAGCAAAGCGAGTCTGACAGTGTGGATGAAATAAGGAACTGAAGGGCCAATTAAAAAAGAGGATGTATAGAAATGACTCCGCCCAGATAGGTGGCCATAGAAATTGAGTAAATAAATAAGATAAATAAAAATAAATAAATTACAGAGCTCCTAAAACTCAGGGTGTAATGTACACTGGCAAGAAACAGAGGATAGCTATAGGGAACACTCTGGTGAAGAAGGTGGGAGGGATAAAGAAACAAAGTCAATTAAAAATCAGAGAGCTGCCCAAGCATCAGATAATGTAGAGCAGAATAGTAGAGCATAGGAGCCAAAGAATCAATATGGCAAAACTTCACATATTAGGATTTATTTATTTTATAATACTCATATACCACTCAGATCATAATACACCTGGAGATGTGCAATAATAAGATCCAAAACACAGAAATTATTTACTTGAAGCCAAAGCTCATCAATAAGGGGAATGTGACCCTATCTACAGCTATCACTGTGTCTGGTATCAAGATGTTTTTGGACAAACAGTAACTCCATCTTACTGATATTAAACTTAAGCTTGCTTCTGTTTCCTCCGACCTCTCCCAGTGACCTCATATAGACATTAAACAGCAGCTGGGAATCAGCCAAACCTTAAGGCACTCCCAAAGCCTCACTCTAGAGATCGAGTAAAGGTCATCTTTAAATTGGTAAAGGTGGTATGAGGTATTCCTCTTGGCTGGTTGGAATATTTCCCCCCAAATGGTACAATGTGATCAAGTGTTGACTTTTTACCTTGGAAGCCAGCTTGTTCCTCAGACAGCACCTTCTGTTGCTTAGCCAAATCAATACATTTAAAAAAAATGATGTCTAGCAAACCATTTACTAGTCTTCCTTGATTGGGTGATAACTGGCAAGGTTATACTTCTCACCTTAAAATTTGGAACTATTATTGATGGGCTCCACTCTTTAGGGACCTGCAAAGACTTATCAATAAGGGTAGATAAGAAGATCAAGGCAAGAGCCTACCAGTCTCTATTAGATTTCAAACGTTCCACTAAAATCAGATTTCCAACAACTGTTTTACCACTTTTCAGTAATAGGAAACTAATTGGAGAGAGGATCTGAAATTATGGGCAGATGTGTAAGGTCACTAGGGTCAGTGCTAAATAGGCTGTAAATGTGTTTGTACCATGTACTGGATGAGATTAAGTACCCTATTCCAGAAACACTTTGGGGAACTGAATTGACAACAAGATTCCAAAAAGGAATAGTTTTAATCTTTGATAGCTTGTGCCAAGTTCTGCCAATGGCCTTTTGCCCTCTCCACCTGCCCCCGCTTCAGGGCCCTACAAACTGCTGTCAATTTTTGTCTGTTATATTCAGAGTGATCGATTCAGTGGTATTCATTCTTAAAGTACAGTAATAAGCCTTCCTGATTAGAGTTAGGCAGTATTCAATTATGTATGCAAATAATTATATAAACAGATATGTATGCAATTTCCTATACTTAGTGTATTAAACTGATATTAAATAGATTGTAATAGGAATGTTTAAAATTAACATATTGCTGAAATGTTGTCATTGATATGATAATTAGTTGGTGATTATTTTAAAATTAACCTAAATTACAAAGAATAGTGAATATAATTTACTAGTTAGGCAACCATATGTTAATAATGGATGTCTTAAAATATGTTTATCCAGATCACTACTGTCTGAAGTTCTAATTCCATTTTTTAAAAGTTCATTTGGCTGTTAAAACATAGAACATGGAATTGCTAATGAATTTTCTTTCTTGAAATAGCTTCTGTTTGATCAAAAACATCAACGTGGTCCCTAGAAGAACGATAGCTTGACAGATTTTATTATTCTTTTTCTGTCTTCAAAGAGCATCTTGGGAGGGCAGCCATTCTGAATTAAGATTGGATGTACTGCAAGTATGCTAAATGGAACTTCTTCCCTGGCTAGCTTAGCTCAATGAGAGAACTGATTTATAAGCAACAGCTGCAAAAAGTAGAAAATCTTTCTGCTACCAGTCCATTTGCAAAAGGCATTTCTAGGAAACGTATGTTCTGTTTTGTGGTATTATAACTTTATTTTAACTTAGAGGTTTGCTTTTCATTTTAATACAAAGGTTAGAAAATGGTATTTGTCAGGAAAATGTGAAAAAAATGTATTCATCTCTGGAAATATGACTTCATCTTAACTTTACTTGTTTAAATAGCAAGTTATTTAGCTAAGTGGCTAAATACTTTTCCTCTTACAAATACTATAGGAATTTAATGTAGGAAAAAAGGCTCTGTACATATGATTTATAACTATGCCTTTGTCCAATATTAAGATGTTTTCCCAATTTCAGAAGTACTGCTTCATGCCAAATGT
Organism: Charina bottae; assembly: GCA_023362775.1. Taxonomy (NCBI): domain Eukaryota; kingdom Metazoa; phylum Chordata; class Lepidosauria; order Squamata; family Charinaidae; genus Charina; species Charina bottae. Next base: position 3,004,436 of record JALMGJ010000044.1, on the reverse strand, counting down.
TTATGAACTTCTTTGTATCATATTGGCACATAGAGCTTTGCTTTTCATTTTAAGGCAAAGGTTAGAAAATGGTGTTTGACAGGAAATTGTGAAAAAGTGTGTATTTGGTTCTGGAAACGAATCCCATCAGCTTTACTATTAATGACCATTTGGTCGAACAACTTCTTTTGATTACTAATTTGTGAACATTTAATTATATATCCTGGCCACACACCCCTGATATTCTGCTGGTATGTTTTAGACATATTAAGGCTATAGAAGCATGGAAGTAGAAATACTCTAGTGCCTAAAAGGCAGAAGTTTAAATTAGAAAGTTCATGATTTGAGTTTTGCCTTTGCAATGATCTTAGTAGTAGTACAGTCCTACTCATACCTATTTGAAAGTAAGTTTCACATAATTTATTAGCTTGGTTGTAAGAAAGTATATATAGGATTATGGCCTAGGAAGGCTTTTTTCTCATATCAGTTTTCTACCATCTCCAATATGACTTATTTTACACAAGAGGTTTATCACTATTATTTATCCCTATTTTGTTGCTAGTTGACTGGGCAGCCTATGAGTTGAATGAATGAATAAATAAATATATGAACAAATAAAACTTATTTTACTGTTGAGTTTTATGCATATAAAAAGGTAAAGGTTCTCCCCGCACAGTTGTGCAGTCGTGTCTGACTCTAGGGGCCGGTGCTCATCTCCGTTTGTTAGCCGAAGAGCCAGCGTTGTCCGAAGACGCTTCCATGGTCATATACCTTATATTTTATTTTACTGACCCATTACATGATTGAATCTCTTAGGATGAGGCCAAAATTCCTCAGCCTTTTTTTTCCCTCTCTTCTCTCTGGATTTCTTTTTATTCAGCATAAAATAACTGTTAAACCAGAGCTTAATGCAAAACAAAAGAAAAAAACAAAGAAAATTATGCCATTCAATGTTGGCAGTGTGATCTGGGAGAACCAGAAATGCACGCTAGCAAGCCACATGGTTGGTGCATTAAATTTTCCTGCCTTATACAGCTATGTACTACTACACTATTTTATTTCTTATATTTATCTTTACATTTTGTCTAAAAATTTATGAGCCAGTTAACAATAGCAACATTATAACAGAAAATAATAAACATAATAGAAATCACAGTATGCAACAATTTAAAAAATCATAATAAAACTGTATAAAACTCAGTAAGCATTTAAATAGTCAAAGAAATGGCAACCAGATTAAAAATGTAATTAAAATAATATTGCAGTGAAGTGGATTAGATAGGTTTAGTAACTTTTTTTAAAAAAAAGCTTTCTATCCATTGGGTGAAGTGTATCAAATTCTGGAAAGAGTGAATTTCCTAGTCAGTCACTGAGACTTTCTTCACATCCATTTCCGATTATTTTGGATCAAAGGGAAGAGTCTGTCTGAAAAACTTCAACACCTGGACAAAGTTTGTCCTAAGTCATAATAATCACTAAACCCTGTGACCTGTTGGGTCATCCTTTGAGAGAAATGTAGTGCAGTCTGATGTGACAAGAATGAACATTCAATTTTAGGCTGACCATATTTTTTTTACCCTAATGCTAGATGGTCCCATGATCATCTAAGAAGATGATCTATATTATAAATAGAATCATAATTATTTATGTATAGTATTTTCTATATCAGAAATAGAAAAATAATTGTAGTGGCAAACAAACTTCAATAATAAGTCAATATTTACTTACCTAAACAGATGAACAGAATGACCACGAGCAGGCAAAAAAGCAGTGGGAGTGGGAGCGACTTCTGACTTCCTGCCAGCTTCCCCATTGACTTTGCTTGTGGGAAGCTGGCAGGGAGCGTCAGAAATCACGATCATGTGACCATGGGGATGCTGCAACGGCCACAACTGTGTGAATAAAACTGATCTGAACATGGTGGAAATTTCAATTCTATAGGAGTAATGGGTCACTGATAAAAATGGTTGCATATGTAAGATAAATTGGATTGCTTGCTCATCTTTGCCCTATGTGCCTCATAAAAGCAATCAGTAATCAATGATGGCCACCTCTCTGCCCCTGCTAGGACAAGGAGTGAGTACTGAAGTCCCACTACAGCCTGTAGTATTGACACAATGAATCATATCATGTATCATATATCATGTATCATGTAATTATATATATGATAAAGGATAAAGGATATATCATGTATCATGTATCATGTATCGTGTATCATGTATCATGTATCATGTATCATGTATCATGTATCATGTATCATGTATCATGTATCATGTATCATGTATCATGTATCATATCAAGATCCTCCTTCATTACAGGGTGGTGAAATACTGTATACACCACTATAGTATAAAAAAGGTAAAGTTTTCCCCTGCACATTTGTGCAGTCGTGTCCGACTCTAGGGGCCGGTGCTCATCTCCGTTTGTTAGCCAAATAGCCAGTGCTGTCCGAAGACGCTTCCATGGTCATGTGGCCACATGACGCATGTGGAACGCTGTTACCTACCCACCGAAGTGGTACCTATTAATCTACTTGCATTTGCATGCCTTCGAATTGCTAGGTTGGCAAGAGCTGGGGCGAGTGCGGGAGCTCACTCTGTCACGCGGGGCTAGGGATTCGAACCTCTGAACTTGCGATCTTCCGATCAACAAGCTGGGCATCTTACCTGCTGAGCCACCATGCCCCTTTCCACTGTAGTATACTCAGTGTCAATTCCATTCTGACTTGGACTGCTATGATCAAACATCAATATTAGCTATGGTCATTTTTCTCAATTTTTGGAAAGCAGAATGACATAATCATTCTTGTTCTCCTAAGATGCACATGTACTTAGAAGTAAGTCATGGACTTCTCCGATATACTAGTATATACTTGCAGCTCTAGATAATCCTTTTAAAACAAGATTAGACTGAGGCATGACTGATCTGCTGTTCTTAATAACCTTTGCTGTTTTTTCCCCCCCCCACCCTTACTTCCCCATCCCTTCACTCTGTGTGTCATGATATCTGAGGATAGGTCCTGTTTCATTACTGATATTTGTAAGCTGCTGTGAAAAGCTTTGTAGCTAAAGAGGAGAATGGAATGTTGTAAATAAATGCTCACAGTACCTCTTTGCAGGTAATGGTGGGCGATGTGGTTAATTTCTATAACTGCAATGCTCAGTCTTGGGAATCTGCAATGGCAAAACCACTTTGCAACTCTAAGGCATGTTCTTTCCAAGAAGCGAGAATGTATTTACTTTTATAGAACTATCAAACCAGATTGGCACAGATCTAGTTCATACACTGAAATGACACCATAAGCTGCTATCACAAAATATCTTGCTACTTTATAGTTCAGGACATGGGGTGGGGCACTCTGCCAATTCATACATTTTTAAAAACAGCTGTAATAGAAATAGTTTGGGGAGACGTCTCCAGATATTCTTTCTTCTTCATTATAGCCATCTGCTGTATTAAATTATTTAAACGTTAATTAGCTTTTAGAACAAGACATTTCTTTATGCTATTTTGAAGCATGTTTCCTAAATAAATGTTGGAAGCTTTTGAAAGCAAGTGAAACATTTGATTGGCTAGTCAACTGCTTTTGCCCAAAGTGACTTCATGCTAAAAATAGTGGTTCATTGCAGCAGAGAAAGTGTTATTGGTTACTACTATTTGGAAGAAACAAGTAGGTTTATAGGGTTCATCTATAGGAGCTGAATTATTATGCATACATGATATCACTTGATGACTGACAGTGAGTACATGTGTGAATGAGTCCTTACAGATGGTATGCAGAACATAGGGCATCAACAATGTATTAACATAATTCTTTTCAGTTGAGTAACATTAAGTGACAATCTTCAAGGGCTGCATTATAATCAACCCCTTCCTTAGATGAACATCTGCTGGATGAGAGCTGTAGCAATTTTTTTCATATACCACCAGCATCAGATAGCCATGGGAATGGGGAGCAGCTGGTGATGCAGTTACTTTCCCCTCCAGTGTTTTTCCTCCCAGGAACAGGAGTGACACCAGTGTGGGAAAATTCCAAACTGTGATTCTTCCTAGGTTTGTAATTTTTTGTTTCATCTGTATGTGAAAGGCAACTTGCCTAATTCATAGCACTTGGACTACATTATAGGTTGGAATGCATTTATCCTTCAGTTCATGCTTGCCTCAAAATTTTACTGTGCAATTCTCAGCTCAAAAATGTGTAAACAGGGTGTCTATTAGCTAAAACATATGAATGCAGACTTAATTTGAATGCAAGTTTTTGTGCATTAAAAATGCAGAAAATGGGATGGAACAGATTTATGATGGTTTCGGTTGGAAAAATTACAGAGAAATAGACTCATCTTCCCTGTTTCTTCCCTATGACTTTGTGGCTCCCAGCATTCTCAAAAGCCATAGGAAAGAGGGCATGTCACAGTAGTTCCCACAATGCTTGAGTGGGCAGCAGTGTTGAGAACTCAAAAGGTGTTCATGCATATGTAATTTTATCATCAAGTTTTTACAATATTCATCATTCAAACTCTTCATAATGCATAGTTAAAGAATTATCTGGAATAAATATGTATATGTGATGCCAGTATTGAAACCAGCAAAGATGCCAAAAGCCTGATGGTGGCTAGATAACAATTCAGGGTATGTTTATCCACTTGCCTCTGGTCATAAATGGGGAGATCAGATAGCCCAACAGTATAATCTCTAAATTAGGGGTATGCAGCTTTTCTTGAGCAGAAGGCTGTTGGATGTGGGTTGGATGAGGATGAAAACTCAATCAAGTTTCATTTTATTTACATTGAATTAAAAGTAAATGCTAGGACTGTGCAAGACTATTTGAAGCAGCACTTTGTAGCTGCTTTGCTTTCATTAGAAGAATCAGCTATCTATGCACATACAGGTAGTCCTCATTTAGCAACCACAATTGGGACCGGCAGCTCAATTGTTAAGCAAAGTGGTTGCTAAATGAAACCATGACTGTGCTTATGATCTTACTTCAGCTTTCCTTTGCTTTACAGGCCTGCGAAGGTTGTAAATGCAAGGACTGGTCACAAAGGTGTTTTTTCATCACTGTTGTAACTGCGAACAGTGGCTAAATGAGACAGTTGCTAAACGAGGACTACCTGTACATGCTTAAAGCAGCTGCAATGGACCTTGGAGATGATTTTGCACAGTATGATCCCTCTCCAATCATTTCCCCATTCTCTTACAATTTTAAAATTCTGCAACTTGGTAAGAGCTTTCGGAGGTCTCTGGAGGCTGCAGCCATGGAGCACAGGGACCACTGGTTATACACCTCTGCTCTAAGTAACAATAGGTCAGAGAAGATAGATGATAAAAGCTTTAAGGCGAGGCTCAGTGGATTGAGCAAGAAAGGGGATGGCTATTTTAAAAGTAACGTGGTCAAAGTTGTTGTTTATTCATTCAGTCGTTTCCGACTCTTCGTGACTTCATGGACCAGTCCACGCCAGAGCTTTCTGTCGGCCGTCACCATCCCCAGCTCCCCAATGGTTGAGTCCGTCACCTCCAGAATACCATCCATCCATCTTGCCCTTGGTCGGCCCCTCTTCCTTTTGCCTTCCACTTTTCCTAGCATCAGCTTCTTCTCCAGGGTATCCTGTCTTCTCATTATGTGGCCAAAGTACTTCAGTTTTGCCTTTAATATCATTCCCTCAAGTGAGCAGTCTGGCTTGATTTCCTGGAGTATGGACTGGTTTGATCTTCTTGCAGTCCAAGGCACTCTCAGAATTTTCCTCCAACACCACAGTTCAAAAGCATCTATCTTCCTTCGCTCCGCCTTCCTTATGGTCCAGCTCTCACAGCCATAGGTTACTACAGGGAATACCATTGCTTTAACTATGCGGACCTTTGTTGTCAGTGTGATGTCTCTGCTCTTAACTATTTTATCAAGATTTGCCATTGCTCTCCTCCCCAGAAGTAGACGTCTTCTGATTTCCTGGCTGCAGTCAGCGTCTGCAGTAATCTTTGCGCCTAGAAATACGAAGTCTGTCACTGCCTCCACTTTTTCTCCCTCTATTTGCCAGTCATCAATCAAGCTCGTTGCCATAATCTTGGTTTTTTTGAGGTTTAACTGCAACCCAGCTTTTGCACTTTCTTCTTTCACCTTCGTCATAAGGCTCCTCAACTCCTCCTCGCTTTCAGCCATCAAAGTGGTATCATCTGCATATCTGAGATTGTTAATGTTTCTTCCAGCGATTTTAACTCCAGCCTTGGATTCCTCAAGCCCAGCATGTCGCATGATGTGTTCTGCGTACAGGTTGAATAGGTAGGGTGAGAGTATACAACCCTGCCACACTCCTTTCCCAATCTTAAACCAGTCCGTTGTTCCATGCTCTGTTCTTACCGTTGCTACTTGGTCGTTATACAGATTCCTCAGGAGGCAGACAAGATGACTTGGTATCCCCATACCACCAAGAACTTGCCACAATTTATTATGATCCACACAGTCAAAGGCTTTAGAATAGTCAATAAAACAGAAATAGATGTTTTTCTGAAATTCCCTGGCTTTCTCCATTATCCAGCGGATATTGGCAATTTGGTCTCTAGTTCCTCTGCCTTTTCTAAACCCAGCTTGTACATCTGGCAATTCTCGCTCCATGAATTGCTGGAGTCTACCTTGCAAGATCTTTCTTTAGTGCTTCCCTTTTTTGGTATGGGGATATAAGTTGATTTTTTCCAATCTGATGGCCATTCTTGTGTTTTTCAAATTTGCTGGCATATGGCATGCATCACCCTGACAGCATCATCTTGCAAGATTTTAACAGTTCAGCTGGGATACCATCGTCTCCTGCTGCCTTGTTATTAGCAATGCTTCTTAAGGCCCATTCAACCTCACTCTTCAGGATGTCTGGCTCTAACTCACTGACCACACCGTCAAAGCTATCTCCAATATTATTATCCTTCCTATACAGATCTTCCGTATATTCTTGCCACCTTTTCTTGATCTCTTCTGCTTCTGTTAGGTCCTTACCATCTTTGTTTTTGATCATACCCATTTTTGCCTGGAATTTTCCTCCGATGTTTCTAATTTTCTGGAAGAGGTCTCTTGTCCTTCCTATTCTATTGTCTTCTTCCACTTCCGCACATTGCTTGTTTAAAAATAATTCCTTATCTCTTCTGGCTAACCTCTGGAATGTTGCATTTAATTGGGCATATCTCCCCCTATCACTGTTGCCTTTTGCTTTCCTTCTTTCTTGGGCTACTTCCAGTGTTTCAGCAGACAGCCATCTTGCCTTCTTGGTTTTCTTTTTCTTTGGGACGTTTTTTGTTGCCGCCTCCTGAACAATGTTGCGAACTTCTGTCCATAGTTCTTCTGGGACCCTATCTACTAAATCTAGTCCCTTAAATCTATTCTTCACCTCCACTGCATATTCCTTAGGAATATTAGTGAGCTCATATCTAACTGATCTGTGGGTCTTCCCTATTCTCTTTAGTCTGATTCTAAATTTTGCAATAAGAAGTTCGTGATCCGAACTACAGTCAGCTCCAAGTCTTGTTTTTACCGACTGTATAGATGTCCGCCACCTTTGGCTGCAAAGGATGTAGTCAATCTGATTTCGGTGTCGACCATCTGGTGAAGTCCATGTATAAAGTCGTCTTTTAGGTTGTTGGAAGAGAGTGTTTGTTATGCACAGTGAGTTGTCTTGGCAAAATTCTATCAGCCTATGTCCTGCTTCATTTTGTTCTCCCAGACCATGCTTGCCTGTAATTCCAGGTGTCGTCTGACTACCCATCTTAGCATTCCAGTCTCCTGTAATGAAAATAACATCTCTTTTTGGTGTATTATCTAGTAGGTGCTGCAGATCCTCATAGAACTGATCTACTTCTGCTTCTTCAGCATCTGTGGTTGGGGCGTATATTTGGATCACTGTGATGTTAAATGGCTTACCCTGAATTCGAATTGAGATCATTCTATCGTTTTTTGGATTGTATCCAAGCACTGCTTTAGCCACTTTATTATTAATTATGAAGGCTACTCCATTTCTTCTGTGGTCCTCTTGTCCACAGTAGTAGATCTGGTGGTCATCTGATGTGAAGTGGCCCATCCCAGTCCATTTCAGTTCACTGACACCTAAAATGTCTATATTTAATCTTGACATCTCACCAATAACCACATCCAATTTGCCCTGGCTCATAGATCTTACATTCCAGGTTCCTATGGTGTGTTGATCTTTAGAACATCGGATTCGTCGTTCACCACCAGCACCGTCGGCCGCTAGCCGTCCTTTCGGCTTTGAGCTAGCTGCGTCATCACATCTGGGGCTAGTTGAACGTATCCTCTGTTCCTCCCCAGTAGCATTTTGACCATCTTCCGACCTGGGAGTCCCATCTTCCGATGGTATACTGACATATCTTTGGTTGTACTGATCCATTTAGTTTTCATGGCAAGAATACTGGGGTGGGTTGCCATTACCTTCCCCAGGGATCGTATTTAGTCTGACCTCTCTGCCACGACCTTCCCGTCTTGGGTGTCCCTTCACGGTTTAGCTCATGGTTTCATTGAGGTGCTCAAGCTCCAGCACCACGACAAGGTAACGATCCCCTTTGCTGGAGAACGTGGTCAAAGAGGAAACTATAAAAGTTGTAACCTATTTTGAGTCTGGTCTGAGTCTGGATCACACTTGAAGAGAACTGTCTTTCTGTTCCACCTACTACCCTGTACTGATAATCCCACCTCTACTGTAAATGAAACTTTAAAACACCTTACTTGACCCTTATGCAAGTGGATGGGACAACTGGTTTAGTCAATGGGCTGGCTATCCTATTTGCTTCTCTGAACACAGAAATTGATCCATTTCTTTATATGTGTCCTGTGATCTTTTGTACCTGCACAAGTGTACAGAATGATCTATGAGCCAAGGTCCATCCTATTGTACCCTACTCTGCTATTTTGCAAAGAAGCTGTTTATTTTCTTCTGCAATGGAAGGAACAGGAACATAGAAGCTTCAACTAGTGCCTCTAGCCTAGAGTTGTTGGTGCTAACCAGCAGCAAGCTTTCTAGCCTATCTGGGGATGCCAGGAATTGAATGTAGCACTTTTTGCATGCAAATTACGTTCTCTGCCTTCTATAAAATTGTATGGGCTTTGCAATAATTTCTTGTGAGTACTGTCAAATCCTCTTAGGTTATCTGTGGACTTTCCTAACTCCCATTGTTTACAACAGATCCTTTGTTCTTTGTTATGTTGTCTTATCTTTTTCTCTCCACATTGTGACTGCATCCCTACCCAACTGATAGGCTGAATGAGTAAAATTAATCACTGTTGTGTTTTCTATAGATTCTTGCTTCCTCTCCTCCCCAAATTTCATATGTTATATTTACTTTCCTAGCTTTTATTATGATGGTAATTTACAGTTTTGGGATATCTTAATGTATCATTCATAAATGGATGTTTTTTTTTTAAATGAAGGCCTGTGCTTAGATACCTCATTGATCGTTTTTATGTCCTAAAGCAGTTGGTGGGGTGTGTATATGTGTGGTTGAGATTAAAATGTGGGAGAAATTAATTATTCCCTTCTTGTATTGATTCACTAAGGCAAATCCCTCACCTCCCCACTGCCTTTGGCTGTTTTTAGGCAACAATTGAGAAAACATACTGCTACTCTCCAGCTTTAGAGAGGAATTGCATGAGGGAATCACTGTATGTGTTCTCTGGTACTCATGTCATTATTTTTAGTGTTAAGAAATATTTGTGGAAGATTTAGTCATTGAACATCTGTATACGATGGTGTTTGTCCTGACTAATAAGACTTTTAATCTATGTATATAGTTCTGAAGTTTTTATGTCATTTAATTAGTTCTTATTACCTGAAATGCTTAATTGTATAGTGCAGCCAAACAGTTCTTCTGACAATTCAAAATACTATTGGGATAGTGACCATCACCAGATGATATACTTATACATAGTCTTAATCCTTTTTTGATAGTGTATGAGAATTTATATTTATATTTCTTTTAGCTTTCTGGGAAATGTTACTGAAACAAGCAAGAGCATTTATTCCCTATTTTGGCCTCTGATATGAGATTCCAGCTTTCCTAAAAGGATGTTGTAACAGCTTCTGTAGACTTGTTTAAACTTGAGAATGGGATGGATGGATGGATAAAAAACCAACACATACGGGTTTCCAGTCTCTGAAATGATAGAATCAATATGAACGTGTTCTTTCTCATCATGTGAGAAGGCATGGTTAAGAAGAATTTCCTTCCAGTTTCATGGAGGTTGGGGAGGGATCTTCCTTTTGTCTTTGTTCCACCTTCCCAAGTACAGAAATGGTCCCTCTTGGTTCCAGGATCTGGAGTTAGCCCTAAAACATGCATGCGTGCACACACATACACACACAAAATTAAAAAAAAACAAACAGGAGGAAGAAGAAACAAGAAAAGCACTAGGCGAAGCAAGCGATTCACAGCCTGCTCAACTCCAGTGCTTTGAAGGAAGAAGTCCCCTGTCTCTTATATCTTGTACTTGGTGAGCTAGGGAATGCAGGGAGAATCTTTGACAGTGGCAAAGTCCCTCAAGTGATGGCCTGGTGGTACTATCACCCAGAGCTCTAGGAGCTGCTACTTGGTGGAAGGCTCTTCTTATAACATGTTTGCAGTGGCCACTGAGGGATGGCCCCTGGAATGCCAGTGCTTTTCTGGCAGCCACAACTCAACAACCCTGCTACAAACACATGGTGGAAGATGAAGAATAGTGCCAAGATGTCTGTACCTGAAATTCAAGTGTCTCAAACTTCATGGGAGATAACCTAAAATCTGAACTTTAATATTAGAAAATCACTGTTCTCTTGGGGTGGCAAAAGTAGAAGGCCAGGTTTCTAATGTTTATAGGAAGCCGTGTTACAGTATCTTTTCTCATCCTTCCTGAAGAGGACTCCAAACACACATATGCTATAGCAACTCGTTTTGTTCAGAACTAACCTGAAAAGCAGACTCTTTTTTTTTTTGCAGTCAATATTCATCAGCAAGCTGCTACATAACAGCAGTGCATCTTTCCCAAGTTTGGGGGAGGAATGAAATAAAATAAAATTTGATACTTCCAACTGCAGCCTTGAGAGGGCAAAACTCAGCTGTCGGCCACAAAGTGGTTGCTGAACTTGTTCAAATTTCTGATTCAAGTCCTATCATCCACTGGCCACCAGAAAGAGGTTCTATTCCTTCAACTGAGACATTTTGTGTGTTGGGGAAGTGCTAATTCTTCACGTTTTATTTTCTATCTTTAGTAGCTGTAATGACTTGAGTATTGAGTAGGGCTCTGCAAATCATCCCAGAGGGGCACTGCATAAAGCAGGTTAAGTAAGAGTGAAGCACCTGCCTTTGAAGGGTTAAAGAAACTGTAACCTCTGGAACACAGTTGCTTTAAAGGTTCCCTGACTACCTTCATGTGTGTATCCAGCCACAGAGACCATTGGCACAGTATGACTCCTCTCCATGCAAACATATTTATTTATATTCCATTTTTCATACAAGAGCTCAAGACCACATGCACAGCACTCTCCCCACAGCAACAATCCAGGGGTGTAAGTTGGTCTGAGAAAATGACTGGTTTAAAGTCACCCAATGAGCCTTTAGGACTCAATATGGACTAGAACTATTAGGAATTGATCTTCAAGAAGATTGCCCTTGCTTTTTCATACAGCTGGGTTAACAGCTTGCACCTCATGGTTAGAGAGGGGTAACTGCCAGTTTCTGGAGAGGCTGCCTAATTTTATGCAGTGAGCAACATAAGACACTGAGATTCAAGAACAATAAAACTTAATTGGCTTCCTTTATGTAGAGCTGAGCCGTTCCCTTCAGATACACCTGTACTGGGGAGCAGCTGGCCCTTTAAAGAACAAGCCAGACTTTTGTGCCAAGAGGAAGTCATCTGAACCCTGTGAATCAATAAAGGGAAAGAAGGGGAATTGGCCTGGAAGAGTTTTTTTTTGGGGGGGGATCTTTGGGGAAGGAGTGGGCTGGAGTCCTAGATTGGGGGGGGGGGGTTACTTCAGGTAAGGTTAGAAATTGAGCTATTGGGCTGTAGTTAGAATTGCATTAGTTTTTATTTTATTTTAACTCTTTTGTATTTTATCTTGTGCGTTGTGTGTAAAACCTTATCTTCTTTTAGTATCTTTAATAAAGTTGATTTTTGTTTAAACCCTGGAGTTGACTGGTGGCCTTCTAGCACCCGCCTCAGCTTGGCTGAACTACTGACTCCCAAAGTTTTTGTCTGGGTTCCCTATAGCCAGACCCAGGGTGGGGCAAGGATTTCCCCTTCAATCCTCTCCTGGTTCCCCAGAGAGCTGGTGGGGAAGGGAGAAACCAGTTTATAACAAAGGGATGGTAACAGCAAAGGGACTTACTTTTCCAGTTGCTGCTCGGCTTCTTGTAGAAGTTACCCCAGAACTGAAGGGCCTGAAGGAAGGGGCTGGTTTGACCCTGAGGACACCTTCCTTACTACAACACTGAGACTAATCCACACAACGTACATAATGTCCCTCAATCAGTCTGGCCGGGCTCCGATGAGGTGTTGGGAAAGCTGGCAGAAGAGGGCCAACAGCATTTCATTGCTCAGTTAATAAAGCTCAGCAAATCAACAAACAAATAAATAGCATGTGTATAGTTTTTTCCATTTTAGTGGAATACATGCTGTTGTTGCTTTACATGTGGTGATAGCTGTGTTGGTGCTTTACATGCTTTACATGTGGTGGTTTACATGTGATAGCTGTGTTTTTTACACTCAGTCTCTAGTTTTTTGGTATATTGCTATTCTCTGTCTTGGAGATTGCAACCTAAATCCATGGAAGCTGTCCAGGAAGCTGTCCAGGGTCTAAAATCAATGTGTAATTAAAGATAACAACAAAACAAACAGAAACAGAAACAGAAACAAAAACAATTTATTGAATGTATATGCCTCCTGACCCCCAGTACTCCAGCAAAGGGGATCGTTACCTTGTCGTGGTGCTGGAGCTTGAGCACCTCAATGAAACCATGAGCTAAACCGTGAAGGGACACCCAAGACGGGAAGGTCGTGGCAGAGAGGTCAGACTAAATACGATCCCTGGGGAAGGTAATGGCAACCCACCCCAGTATTCTTGCCATGAAAACTAAATGGATCAGTACAACCAAAGATATGTCGGTATACCATTGGAAGATGGGACTCCCAGGTCGGAAGATGGTCAAAATGCTACTGGGGAGGAACAGAGGATATGTTCAACTAGCCCCAGATGTGATGACGCAGCTAGCTCAAAGCCGAAAGGACGGCTAGCGGCCGACGGTGCTGGTGGTGAACGACGAATCCGATGTTCTAAAGATCAACACACCATAGGAACCTGGAATGTAAGATCTATGAGCCAGGGCAAATTGGATGTGGTTATTGGTGAGATGTCAAGATTAAATATAGACATTTTAGGTGTCAGTGAACTGAAATGGACTGGGATGGGCCACTTCACATCAGATGACCACCAGATCTACTACTGTGGACAAGAGGACCACAGAAGAAATGGAGTAGCCTTCATAATTAATAATAAAGTGGCTAAAGCAGTGCTTGGATACAATCCAAAAAACGATAGAATGATCTCAATTCGAATTCAGGGTAAGCCATTTAACATCACAGTGATCCAAATATACGCCCCAACCACAGATGCTGAAGAAGCAGAAGTAGATCAGTTCTATGAGGATCTGCAGCACCTACTAGATAATACACCAAAAAGAGATGTTATTTTCATTACAGGAGACTGGAATGCTAAGATGGGTAGTCAGACGACACCTGGAATTACAGGCAAGCATGGTCTGGGAGAACAAAATGAAGCAGGACATAGGCTGATAGAATTTTGCCAAGACAACTCACTGTGCATAACAAACACTCTCTTCCAACAACCTAAAAGACGACTTTATACATGGACTTCACCAGATGGTCGACACCGAAATCAGATTGACTACATCCTTTGCAGCCAAAGGTGGCGGACATCTATACAGTCGGTAAAAACAAGACCTGGAGCTGACTGTAGTTCAGATCACGAACTTCTTATTGCAAAATTTAGAATCAGACTAAAGAGAATAGGGAAGACCCACAGATCAGTTAGATATGAGCTCACTAATATTCCTAAGGAATATGCAGTGGAGGTGAAGAATAGATTTAAGGGACTAGATTTAGTAGATAGAGTCCCGGAAGAGCTATGGACAGAAGTTCGCAACATTGTTCAGGAGGCGGCAACAAAAAACATACCAAAGAAAAAGAAAACCAAGAAGGCAAGATGGCTGTCTGCTGAGACACTGGAAGTAGCCCAAGAAAGAAGGAAAGCAAAAGGCAACAGTGATAGGGGGAGATATGCCCAATTAAATGCAACATTCCAGAGGTTAGCCAGAAGAGATAAGGAATTATTTTTAAACAAGCAATGTGCGGAAGTGGAAGAAGACAATAGAATAGGAAGGACAAGAGACCTCTTCCAGAAAATTAGAAACATCGGAGGAAAATTCCAGGCAAAAATGGGTATGATCAAAAACAAAGATGGTAAGGACCTAACAGAAGCAGAAGAGATCAAGAAAAGGTGGCAAGAATATACGGAAGATCTGTATAGGAAGGATAATAATATTGGAGATAGCTTTGACGGTGTGGTCAGTGAGTTAGAGCCAGACATCCTGAAGAGTGAGGTTGAATGGGCCTTAAGAAGCATTGCTAATAACAAGGCAGCAGGAGACGATGGTATCCCAGCTGAAATGTTTAAAATCTTGCAAGATGATGCTGTCAGGGTGATGCATGCCATATGCCAGCAAATTTGGAAAACACAAGAATGGCCATCAGATTGGAAAAAATCTGAGGAACTAGAGACCAAATTGCCAATATCCGCTGGATAATGGAGAAAGCCAGGGAATTTCAGAAAAACATCTATTTCTGTTTTATTGACTATTCTAAAGCCTTTGACTGTGTGGATCATAACAAATTGTGGCAAGTTCTTGGTGGTATGGGGATACCAAGTCATCTTGTCTGCCTCCTGAGGAATCTGTATAACGACGGTAAGTAGCAACGGTAAGAACAGAGCACGGAACAACGGACTGGTTTAAGATTGGGAAAGGAGTGTGGCAGGGTTGTATACTCTCACCCTACCTATTCAACCTGTACGCAGAACACATCATGCGACATGCTGGGCTTGAGGAATCCAAGGCTGGAGTTAAAATCGCTGGAAGAAACATTAACAATCTCAGATATGCAGATGATACCACTTTGATGGCTGAAAGCGAGGAGGAGTTGAGGAGCCTTATGACGAAGGTGAAAGAAGAAAGTGCAAAAGCTGGGTTGCAGTTAAACCTCAAAAAAACCAAGATTATGGCAACGAGCTTGATTGATGACTGGCAAATAGAGGGAGAAAAAGTGGAGGCAGTGACAGACTTCGTATTTCTAGGTGCAAAGATTACTGCAGATGCTGACTGCAGCCAGGAAATCAGAAGACGTCTACTTCTTGGGAGGAGAGCAATGGCAAATCTTGATAAAATAGTTAAGAGCAGAGACATCACACTGACAACAAAGGTCCGCATAGTTAAAGCAATGGTATTCCCTGTAGTAACCTATGGCTGTGAGAGCTGGACCATAAGGAAGGCTGAGCGAAGGAAGATAGATGCTTTTGAACTGTGGTGTTGGAGGAAAATTCTGAGAGTGCCTTGGACTGCAAGAAGATCAAACCAGTCCATACTCCAGGAAATCAAGCCAGACTGCTCACTTGAGGGAATGATATTAAAGGCAAAACTGAAGTACTTTGGCCACATCATGGGAAGACAGGATACCCTGGAGAAGAAGCTGATGCTAGGGAAAGTGGAAGGGAAAAGGAAGAGGGGCCGACCAAGGGCAAGATGGATGGATGGTATTCTGGAGGTGACGGACTCAACCATTGGGGAGCTGGGGATAGTGACGGCCGACAGAGGGCTCTGGCGTGGACTGGTCCATGAAGTCACGAAGAGTCGGAAACGACTGAACGAATAAACAACAAAACCCCCAGTAACTTTGGGTGGTTATGGACTTGGTTAGAGCAATCCAACTGGAACTTAATCAGATGATCATGGAATATAGATTTATTTTGTCTTGGATGGAGGTACTCTCCACTTGGAGACTTAGTTTATGTTTGAGTATACTCTTGGGTTCTGCACTCAGTCGGGATGATGAGGTATCAGCAGTGGCCAGGAATTCATTTAAATAGTTAAGCTTAGGACACCAGTAGCACCTGTCTCAGGAGATGGTAGATTTGGCCACATGTAATAATTCTGTTCTATCTTGAGTACTAAATAGTATTCCATATGGGTTTATCTGATCTGGCATGCTGCAGATAAGTACTTAAGTACTTCCTTTTCATAATATCTTTATTGTTTTCTGGTACAATTCAAAATGCTTGCTGTGACTTATAAGGCTTTTCAAAATTTGGACCAGATGGTTTGAAATACTACATTTTCCAAAATAAGTCTATCAGGTTTTCAGAGTTTGGGAAGAAGCTTTTTTTTCTCATCCCTTTCTCCATCAGTTGTGTTGATGGCTGCAACCAAAGTCTGGATCTCCTTGCCAAAGAAGGCCAAGCAAACTTCATATTTGTTAACTTTCCACTGGTAAGCAAATCCATTTTTAATCAGGGAGGTTTTTAAGCTGACTTCTTGGTTCTGAAGTAGATTTTAATTAGTAGGAACTTTTATTTCTTTTTTAGCTATGGGCTTTTTTTAGTTGAGGTGCTTTTATGGTTTAATTATCTTGTACTTTATTGTTAATTCCCTTGATCGCTATTTATAGTGAAAAGAACAGGCATTTGTAATGGAAAGATAGGACATTGATTAAATAAAAACATTGAGCTAAATGTTTATTCAGTAGATTGTTGCATGTGAAGTTATAATATGCAATTGGAAGCTTGCTACATTACTTCTGCTGATCAGGGTTTGTGTGATATTTTTAATGCTGTCCTATGTAAAAAACCAAGCCTCTTCCAAATGAAGAGTAACAGTATATTGGTAAGAAAGATTATGATACTATTTCCTTTGTAAAGTTCTGCTTACAGGGGACTCTTCATACATGGAAGATTGTCTAGTTTCATCTATAAGCAACCACACCTCCATGAAAAGGGGATTTGGGCTTGAATCAATCATTTGAAAGGGTACATTAAAGTTAAGGGTACATTAAATCTATGTTAGAGATTGATGCTTACATGACAATTCCTATTCATGGCAGTGGGAGATGCTGTCAGGCTCAATGGTCATCACCCTAGGCAAATGTTGCCTAGTGTTGCCGAGTGAAAATGCTATTTTGGATGCAAATCAATGTATTATTTCTCCTGTTCTGAATTCAAATTAGAAATCAGCATTCATTGGTGCTGTGTGCACGGGAGGGTCAAACTGCCTGGGAAATCTTGGAAACAGATGTCCAAGCTCCATGTCTTTTTGAAACATCAAAAGACCCTTGCATGAAATAGAGCATCATCAGCACATACTGATAATGATAATTCTCCCTGTACTGCTTCCTTAATCCAAGTTCCTTTTACTTCCAACCCTGTTCTTAATGTTGTTAGAAAAAATATACAAGTCAGTTTGCAAGATGGCAACAGTCAGAGGCAAGGAGACACACAAATTCCCTTACCATTGGGATATTATGATAAAGATATTATGATAAAAGTAATACAAAATAAAGTTTTCTTCACAACAAAAGTTTTTCTTCTATCAAAAGTTTATCTTATTATTTCATTCTCAAAATCATATTTTCTACCTTATCTTATTGGCTATTCTGTCTGATCCATTTTTTCTATGGTTTTCTAGTTTTTAATTTTTAGTCTTCAATCTTCAGTCTTTCTTCTTTCCTTCTTCCAATCTTTTATTTTCTCTTCTCTTTTCTCTATCAGTGTCATCACACTTAAGGTTTCACCTGAGCCCCTTTTTAAAGATCAGAGTCACTGAAAATGGTAAGAGCCCTTTAAAAGTGATTGTGAGAAGGAGTGTGGCCATTCTGCCTCCTTTCTTTCTTTCACAGATAGACCTGCAGTTTTTCCATTGTTGGTTTTAAAATTGTAAATGGTTTCATAAAAAGACAAATAGTCTCTTTCCCAAAATTACCATTCCATTCCAGTCTGGAAGCTACACAGTTGCTTTCAAATGAAACTCAAAATGCTGTATTAGTGTTGTATAATATTCTATGGTATTTATGGATTGTACTGCTCAATGACTGAAATAATAATTATTATTACAATGAAACTCAAAACGTCAAGAGATCTGATATTGTATTGCTCATGCAAGATACAAACCGCATAAATCTCTTGCCATTTATTGGAAAAGATGATTAATATTCCTTTTGGGAGTAAAAATGGACAAAATGTTCTTCTTCTGGAAATTAGGTGTTCTTATGTCTTCTTGATGGGGCTGAACTGTATCTTCCATCAGCTCTAAAAGCTAGTTTGGCCAATGGCAAGGAATTAAAGAATTTTAGGTGAAAACATTAGGAAGAAACTGAGCTGTTTGATTTAATACCCCTATTTTGTATTTCAAACAAAGGGGGGAAAAGGAACATAATAAACGGAAGATTTCAAGCCTGTGTGTCACTATTTATACTCCTGCATCCCTCCATCCCTCCAAGGCCAATAAATAAGCAAACAAGTGTGGACTGTACTGAAATAAAATATAATAATGAAATTAAAACAAAACAAAACACCCATTATAAAGTTATGGAAAGAGTCACGAGTTCTTTTGCAACAGAGAAAGAAATAAAAACAAGGAGTTACCTTATTGTCACAATTGAATAGTGTCCTGATATATGGAGGTACTGTAATATCAGGGGATTCCACCAAATTGTTGATTGTGGTTTTAATTTTTAAGGAAACAGACAAAAAAAAAAAGAGCAGTAAATCTAGTGGCTCATAATGTTACAATTGCTACAATTCTGAGATATCACAGCAAAACAGAAATTATAGAGTAGGATCTTTGTTAGTTTTTCCTGAACAGCTAAGTTTTTCCTGAACAGCTAAGTCATTCAGTGACATGTATTGTGCCAAGGTGCATAGATTAACATTTCACTTAATATATTTTTATAACATATAGCTATTTCTGACATAAACACATTGAGTCATTTGTAGAGATACATGCTCTTGATTTTTCTTTGCTTTCTTGTCTTTTTCCACATCTTCTGTGTTCTATAAACAGATTTGCCAAACTTACTTCCTTTTTCCTTTGCTAATATAATACAAAAAGAAGCTCAGATTTTTGAAAAAATCCAACTCTACAGAGGTACACGCTGACATCCTTTTGCTGATATTGTCAGCAGGTTAGAAATGTTGAAGCAACTAGCATCTAAACGTCCACCAAAGGCTTAAACATGTCTTATCCTTTCAGCTCTCTCACACTGCTTCAATTCTCTGTCAATGTTAGTCACTTGACTGCATTTATGCAAAAAAGAGAAGCATGTCTCTGGTGCCTTGGACAGCTATTTAAACAAATTGGATATGCATAAACAAATCAGCAGCAAGCTATTATGGAATTAGCATTTGATTCCACTCTTGATGGTGCTCACCTGGCAATAAGTCCCATAGAAATCAGCAGAACATACTTCCAAGTTACAGATTTGCCTTTTTAAAATTATGGTTATTTAATACTGAAGGATGTTAATCCTTCAAGAATTTGTAAATATCAAACTTTCAGAAATATTGCATAAGTCTTATTGTACTGATTTTATTTTATTTTATTGTCCAGCACTTAACCCTGGGCAAATAACAAAATATGTATTTCAACATCTGCTGCACCACATTTGTACATGTGTTGCAGCATTACATATAAGCATGTAAGGAAATTGCATTGTGCTGTCATTTTAATGAAATTGTGGCTTGCTGTGGATGCCTTTGAACTTATTTCAGTGAGCTCCAACTGGCATAGATTATTCTCGCATTTTGTGAGAGATTGTGGGAATGTTGGGGGCTAGTCTGTTGAAAAATTATCTCAAAAATGGCAATGCATTCCAAGTGCTGAGAGATCTGGGAAAAAGTGCTTCAAAAGTGCTTCAGTATAATTAAGGCTGGGAAATTCTTCTTAGAGTTTCCAAGATTCTGTATTTACCTCAGACTAACATTAAAGATCCTTTACTGAAATTTATATTGTTCTTGTTTCCTTGATCTTACCAGCTAAGTGGGGTTTGATACATCCATACCTTCATTTTACTCTCTCAGCAACTCTCTTGGCCCCTGAGCATGCTGGGTTTAGAATTGTCACTCTACCATGGATTACATCATCTTGCTGAGAAATATTATAACTTGCCCAAAGGAGCCCATATGTTGCTTTTTTAGACTTAAGGGCAACCTTTGATTCAATACTTAATGAAAGATTATGGAGGAAATTAGCTCCTAAAACTAATTATACTACTATATTAAGTCTGACTGAAAGATAGTCACTGCCCCCAATGAAATTTGTGTTTGAGTGGGGATGAGTGCTTGTATTTACCTGGCCTTTCTTAATTCTGCATTCTATCTCTGCCTTGCTGGAATACAAAACAAATCCATAATAATAATAATATACTTAGTCTTTTGCCCATAATCAACAAATTATTTGCCAGAGTTTTCTATTATAAACTCTTGCACTCGATGTCGTTTGAGAACCTCTTGGCCCCTGAGCATGCTGGCTTTAGAATTGTCACTCTACCATGGATTACATCATCTTGCTGAGAAATATTATAACTTGCCCAAAGGAGCCCATATGTTGCTTTTTTAGACTTAAGGGCAACCTTTGATTCAATACTTAATGAAAGATTATGGAGGAAATTAGCTCCTAAAACTAATTATACTACTATATCACATTACTATCATCCAAGTCAAGGGCAACTGCCTAGGCCATTTTACTGAACCTAATCTGTCTCTACTTGTAATGGTTGCAACAAAGAAGGTTGTATTCTTGCTCCAACATTGTTTAATTTTTATATTGATGGCATTGTTGAAGTTTTTGCCAAACCAGAATTCTATCCTCCATCACTCCATTTTTATTCTTTATGTTGTTGATGTAGACGTTCTGTTACCCAGGCAGCACTCCAGTGTTTCCTTAAAGCTTGCACTAGAAAACATATTGAAATTAACTACTCCAAAATGAAGATCCTCTTATTCTCAGGGAAGCACTTTAAGACTCCAATTAGATGGGTGATCAATGGGAAGCTTACTGAGCAAGTTAATTTTTTTAAATACTTCGGTGTTCATTTACCATTCTTTCTACCAATTGGTCAATTCAAATAAGAGAGCTTCTTATAAGAACCCCCAAAACATCTCTTGCTATTTCCAAATTTGAAAGTCAACTTGGAAATAACTATGCCCTGGCCACCATTAAGTTATTTAAAGCTAGAGAAATTTTTATGAAATGAATGGAAACCATTGAAGTAACAATGATTTTTTTTCTTTTGTAGAACATTTCCAGATTCCTGCTTATTAACAATGGAATGTGGCATGTTGAATGCAATTTCAGCTTGCAGTACAAAGGCTTCTTCAAAACAGTTAAATTGCCAGCAATCGCTTCCTTATTCATGGTTAGAAACCATGGTTGGCATCATTTTAGGAGGAGGTTCCACATTAAACAGAGTATTGTCTGGCCTACCTCCAGTCTAGCTTCATATCAGTCTTAACATTTGGGTGTTTTTATCCTCCTCCTGTTCAACACATTGAGTTTTCTTTTTTTGGAATTTTCTTTCTTTAGTCCTTACATTATTATTTCATATGGAAATTGTATTTAATCCTACCTTGCTGCTCTTGAAATAAGAGCTTCATCTAGGAGTGAATGCCAGGAGTGAATGGGAGATGTAAAACCACTGGTTTGGATTCTAGTTTTCCATTTCAGGGGGTAAGTTTTGGACTTCAGAGGACTGTGGACTAAGCTCTGCTTTTCTAAGAAAGCATGCTTTCTGTGTAACCTGCTCATGTATTCCGATCAATAGGTAGGACAGTTTGTCTAAAGAAGCCCAGATTACTTCTTAAACTATCTGAAGGTAAGAAGGTGGAATCACACAGAATTTTACATGACTCCGTAGCTTCTCTGAGGAGGTCTCTTCTGGAAGCACAGCAGTGTTACATTGCGCATGGAGACTACCATCCCTATGGTGAAAAATGAAAAGGTGTTTTCTTTTTTTATTGTAGCCTAAGGCTGTGGAATAAACTCTTTGAGAAAATGTATCAGTGCACTTCCCTTGTATGTTTTAAGGGAAAGGGGAAAACATTTTAATTGGTGTTTGGAAAGAAATGTTGATTTTAGCTATTTTTGTAACACTGGTAGCTCAAATTGTTTTTCTGTTTCCTTAGTGTTTTATGTTTATTTTTATGCTATAATGTTTTAATCTTTGTAGTGCCTTAAATACTATAAATCACTGTAATAAGGTAACATTGGCTAGAGGGACGCTCTTATTGCACCATCTCAAAATAGATGAAATATAGAGATAGCAAGTCGAGCTACAAAAATTAGATGATGCCCTCCAGTGAAGATTAAATCAGTTGGACCATAATAAACGATAATTGGTAATTTACTAATGCATTATTATTATTTGAGAAGTTTATAAGAGTGTGTTTTTTTTCTCTTGCAATGAAAGTAATTTGCTCATATTTAAGTGGAACAAACAGCATCAGAATAGGTAAGAAAAACAGAGTACGATATTTTCTGTGGGTAGAAGAGAAAAGTAGTCAGGAAGCTTAATTAGCAGAGTGGCTAAAGAGTAGAAAAGCTCATGGGTAAGCAAATTAACAATAGCACTAACTCTATTTTCAGGATGTGGTACATCTACAGTATCTACAGTATCTATCAATTGACCAATCTACTTCCCTACCATCTCAGAGGCAGCAGCAGGATCAAAGGCTTTCATCCCAATAATGAAAGCAGTGCTGCACAGTCATGATGTAAACTCTTTTCAGACATGCATGCAGTGTCACCACATTTATATAAAAGGGATGGAACTTGTATCATCACAGCGCAACGCTCATTCGGTCATATGCCCCTCACTGGCCATGCCCTCTGTGGACACCTCTGATTCTGGCTATGAATTATTTTTGACAACATCATTACCTTATACCAGATAGATGGCATGGCATATAGTTATATGTTAAATATTTCTATATATTTTATTGAACAGATTTGAGACTGTTGTTAATATCCAGTCTTTCTTGTTTCTTTCCTGTTCATAAAATCACACTGTGATGCCACTTATTTCAAATTAGAATTATTCTGTTTTCAGGCACTTACTGAATGTTGTACATTATAATTTATTTATTTATTTATTTATTTATTTATTTACTTACTTACTTACTTACTTACTTTTCATATTTCTACACCGCCCATCTCGCAAGCGACTCTGGGCAGTTTACGATTTATTTATTTATTTATCCAATTTTGTCACCGCCCATCTCCCCCAAAAGAGGGACTCTGGGCGGCTTACAATTAAAAATACAATAAAATAACATGATTAATTTAGTTAATTTAGTTAAAATAACAAGATATTAAAAACATAAAAACAAATACATCATAAAAATATAAATATGACATTTAAAATATAGAAAAATATTTAAAATTTATATAAAATATAAATCCCTCAGAACCACATCATGGCGTCAACCACCCCTGTGATTGGCTATCCCCTCTCCCACCCCAAGCAAGGTGGCAAAGCCAGATTTTCACTCCCTTTTGGAAGGCCGGGAAAGTGGGGGCCTGTCTCACCTCTGGGGGTAATGTGTACCACAGGGTGGGGGCCACTTAGCAAAGGATATATCATTTATTTTGAGCAACTGTATGTTTCACTCTTATACATGCCACTTTTTCATGTTTATTACACTTTACTCCCTAGTCAGGAACCTAAACCAAAACACAACCTGTCAGTTTTCCTAGTGTTTAAAGCTGCATTTGGCTCTGCATTGCAGTAAATGAACTCACACTTTAATAATATCTAAGTCAAATAAAGAAAAAAATGTTGTAACTTCTTAATGATTAATCAGTTTATTGTGGAATAACCTTTAATTATTTATTTAAATGTTGGTAACCTGCCCCATATAAACATACCTTGACATGTATAGAAGTAAGAAAACATTTGAACATAAAATCATAATAGAAATGCAGTAATAATTTGAAGTCCATCATTGTTGATGAGGAAAAATGCTGATAAAAAAACAATATAGCAGCTAAGTTACATTCAATAAATCAAATAGCCCAAGTCATGCTAAGTATTATGGTCAGTTGGATTTCCACATTTTTTTTTTAAAAAAAGTTTCCCTTGCATACTTTCATAATGCAAATATTCCAACAACGGAAATCAGAGCAGACTCCTTTGGGTGAATTTTGAGTAGATTTTGTGAAATTGATGATGCATATAATGAAATACTTAATCCACAAAACTTATAATGTGAAAATTGTTAGATTTTCATGTGCTAAATGAAATTAATAGAAATGGTTGTTTCTACATATGTTGGTTTTGCTACAATGAATAATAGAAATTTGATTAGGAAGTTGTTTACAGTTGCTGACGGTTAATGGATCTCATTGCAGACTTTTGTTTGCTTTGAATATTAACTATTTAGTGATATAGAAAAGAGATATATTTTTTCAGCATGCTGTGCCTTTGTGCTTATTCCTAATGACTTCTGAAATTCAGTTCGGTTTCAGAGCAGGGTATAGTATGGAGACAGTGTTGATTGTGCATGTCAATGACTTTTGGCAGAGCCAGATGGAATGGTGCATCCATTCTTGTGATCCTTGATCTCGCACTACAGGGGAGTAACATGAGCATACGAAGTTGCACCCATAACTGCCCACACTGCCAGTATTATCCATCTGCCTGTCCTATCCCCCTTTTCAACTTTCCTCACATATTTGTGAAGCTATTATATTTTTGAGCCAACACATCTTTTTTCTTTACTAAGGATGTTTCTTATCTTTTCGTAAGCTGAGAGAGGCAAGGAGATAATTTTTTTAAAAAAAAACTTTTTAAAAAGGATATGACAGCCATTATTTGTTATTTGTTATTTTTTCTTTTGATTTATTTGTAGTCCGGTTAGGAACGGAGAGACAGAACCTGTTCAATTTGCAAGCTCTTAGAATTTTAAACAGTTCATCAATGGCACCCAAGGTTTATTTATATCTTTGATCTTCTTTGACATAATGACAATTCAATCAAGTAATCATTCCCCTTTCCACCTCTATACCACAGTAACGTTTAATGCATTGCAATGAGGATTTTTAGTGCAAAACTCTGAATATAGACTTCTGTCATCATTGATGAAGCTGTATATGTTCAGAGGTTTTGGAGAAATACTAGCAATTGTATATATGAGGACGAGTTCAATCATTGGCTTTATGTGAAGTTGTTCTGATGGTTTTATTCATGACAGCACAGTGGAAACAATACTAGAGATTTTAGCTATATGCTTTATTTATTGGAAAATTTAGAACTCCTTTCTCGATAATTTCCAGTTTTTTCCTTCCATCAAACAATACTGTCATGGTTAGGGTGTTCATTTTCCTCAAAACAGACTTTTTATTCTATATGCAGTATAGCCATATATGTATAAATGTATACAAATTGAAAATCCATGGAGGTCCATGTACAATTTTTTTAAAAAAAATATCCATTTAGGGTCATTGTTTTCCAGGACTTATTGTCTTCTTATCTGAATAGTTATGCAAAAGAACAATGGAATTCATGTCTGCTGCAAGACAAAATATACTCATTGTTCTGCCAACATAACTGCAAGTGAATGTGAGGATGATGTCTATTGTCTTTGTCAAAGAGATAATCACAACCTTTGGACATATTTCACTGTCTGCCATAATGAATGACTGCATTCTTGTTCAGTATGTTTCATACCAAGCATATATTTCATTGTTACAAAATGCATTAATTAAAGCTGTTGTGTATAGAAAGCTGTATTATTTCATGTGCTCTGATTTCTAATGTTTGATGTATGTATGTATGTATGTGTGTGCATGTGTGTGTATGAATATATATGTGTGTGTGTATATGTATATATATATATATCCCTAAAAATATTTGTAACACATTGAAAAACTGGGAAATGAAGCTTTGAAGCAAACATAATGCATAGTGTACTTAAAAGGTGAATTCTAGTTACTGCAATCTAACAGCTGTTTAGGACAGGTGAATAAAATCTGCCACATCTTTCCATTTATTATTAGATAGACCACCAGAAGTGTTAAGAAATGAATGAAATCTCCTGAATGTCACAGGCATTGTGGATACCTCCAAAATAACTCAACATGTAGTTTTAGTTATTGCTTCTAAAATGTATTTCCTCCAAACCAGATGTAGAGCTAATAAAATGTGTTCTCTGAATAGATGAAACAAGGTTCTCACTCAAGGGCAGATCAAGCTGATAGATGAATTGTAGACATCAACTCATGTAGAACCTACCTGTTACCAGTTGTAGAAACATTGCAATATTTATTCTGATAAATTATTATGTGTAGTGGCAATGAAATTTCAAAGGATGGACTGAGTTATGAATTTGATAAATATTTAAGCTGATCTGGTTGACTATAGATTTAATATTTAATGACATTATGAATCAGAACAGGCAGTGTGATTACTGATTAAGTTTTGTATTAGGGAAAAAAAGTCAGTCACCACCTCTCAGCCTTAGTTTTCATGTGAAATGGGAATAGCAATAATAGGTTTATTTTGACATATATGGCCATGCTTTTGCATTAGAATTCAACACCTGAGGAGAGGTGAGCAGTTCCTCCCTTTTTAAGTTGTGCTGGGATATCAGTGAACAGCCACTTGTCTACAGCGATTGTTGCAGCAGAATGTCTTCACATATATATGAACTGTTCCCCATAAGTTGGAATTCTATACTATCAGGGTTCCAGCTCATGTGGAAAATGAAAGCTCCATGTTCTAGACCAGGGTTTCTCAACCAGGGTTCCATGGCACCCTAGGGTTCCATGAGAGGTCACTAGGGATTCCCTGGGAGATCACACTTTATTTTAAAAATTATTTCAAATTCAGGCAACTTCACATTAAAGAGGTAAGTTTCATTCTTTATTTTTAGTTTAAGAACACTGTTAGTGCATGTATACAGGCCTACCCATGAAATTAATATAATAATTTTGTAACTTCTGGCCTATATTTGAGCCTGAATGTGCAGGGGTTCCCCGAGGCCTGAAAAATATTTCAAGGGTTCCTCCAGGGTCAAAAAGTTGAGAATGGCTGTTCTAGACCATAGAACAGAGACTGGGACTTCTGTGACATCTTGGAAAGGGAAAAGACTGCTTACTACGGCTCACATGCTGAGTTCTACATGAGAACATGCTGTCAAAAGAGGGCTATTTTAGCTTGCCTTTCACAAACTTAGAGTTTAGATCTTATGTTACTCCAGAAAGGAATCCATCTCATGTCTTTTGTGGGGCTCAGCCTACTATTGGAGATGTAAAAAAAAAAATTGGTCATGGATTTTTTATAGTATATCCCCAAATACTGTGAAACAGTAAGCTGCATAAAAGTCAGCAGAAAAATGTACCTTGAGAATAAGTTGCATTTAAAGAAAGATATGGGAGATAGTTGTGAACAAAGAATATATACTGAGATAACTGTATAGGAAAACAAAAACAAAAACCCAAAATATGACAGGTAATTGCTTTCTCCCCCACCTGGTTGATTTCACAGGGTTGTTGGACAGGGGGAATGGGCAGAGGAAGCATTACATCTGCCATCTTGAGCTCCTGGAAGAAAGAATGAATAGAAATCTTAACAAATAAATAGAATAGGCAAGCTTTTGGCAAATAGTGTGTTTGGAATCGTATCATAAGAGTTTGAAATGATCATTTAAGCTTATGCAGGAATCTAGAGTAAAGCATTTCCAGCAGGTCCAGCTCTGCTTCAACACATGAAGAGGAGTTACTAGCTCTGTTGAGTAATTGGTGGCGCAGTCTCTTCCTTTTGGTAACTTCAATCCATTAAAACATGGAAAGAGAGCCAGTTTGCTCTAGTGGTTGAGGTGTTAGACTAGGAGCAAAGAAACCTCCACCTATTCCAGCCTTAGGTACAGAAGCCAGCTGGGTGATTCCTTCTCAGCTCTAGGAAGAAGGCATGGCAATAAAAATGTTGCCTAGAAAACATAGTCACCACTTGTCAGGGTTTTTTTTGACTTGAAGGCAACCAAAAAAAAAAAAAAAGCTTGAAGATACAGTGATTAATTGGGCTCTTTGTTTAAACATCTCTTTCTGTCTCCTTCTCTCTCTCTCTGTGCACTCCATATAAATGCTTGCAAGAGAAAGAACTTGGAGTGCGTTCATCTCTTTAAATATGCAGGGAAAGTATGCCTGCAGATTTAAAAAGCAACAAAACACCCTGCATTTCTTTATAAACAGTAACAAAATCCTTGCTAAATTATTTATCATGTACTTTTCTGTTAATTCCAAAAATAATGCTATGCTGGTCAAAAGTCAAACGACCCAAGAGGAACTTCTGTAAGGCAATTTCAGCCATTGAGAAGCTGCAGGGAGAGTTTAATTGCCAGCATCTTTATATTACAACTGAATTTTGCTTCATTATGTTCTCTTGTTTCAGACTGAAAAAAAGATTATTAGCATTAGCTGTCTTAGGTTAGAAGAATGCAAGAATAATACTGGACATCACTAGCTGTACACTACTTACTGAAAGAACGAATAGCAATACAAGCACAAATGGCTAACAATGAACATTTCTATTAGGGAAAACAATGTGCAGTCAACTATTTTAAGATCTAGGTTCTTGGTAGAAATTTGCTCTTTTCGCTTGACAGAACATCCAGTGAGTTTCAAAGGATGTAAATCATTTTAATAAGGCCTGTTACATTCCTGAGTTGACCCAAAGAGCTGCATATTGCTATTCCTGAATCTTAAAATATTAGGCTGTATTCTTCATAGAGCCGTAGAATTGCTAGGAACCGTTTAAGTCATTATGTACTGTACCATCTTCTGCTCCTTGTAGGGATCTAAATTAAAACCATTCCCTAGAGGTGGTTCTCCAGCCTCTTCCTGAACACACAGTGTAAAGGGTGTTGTTGTTTGTTTTGTTTTGTTTTGTTTTTCACCCTTATTCTAGTGTGATACAAAGAAAGAGACATGATGCATAGATGCAGTCAGACCAGTGCAGAATAAATTGGCTGTCCTGCATCACATAATTTGGAAATACTTCCATTAATGCAGCTTAAAACTGCATTTGCCTTTTAGTAGCCATGCCACACTACTGGCTGTTACTCAGTTTGTGATCAACTACAATTCCCAGGACTTTTTCGCATGCATTGTTGCCAAGCCATGTGTAATCTATGTTGTATCTACGG
Source organism: Charina bottae (assembly GCA_023362775.1). Classification (NCBI taxonomy): domain Eukaryota; kingdom Metazoa; phylum Chordata; class Lepidosauria; order Squamata; family Charinaidae; genus Charina; species Charina bottae. The sequence goes on along the minus strand of JALMGJ010000044.1, from coordinate 2,975,178 downwards.
TTTTCATTTCTTTTTCGTAAGTGAAGAATATGTATTTTGCCTGTATTAATTTTCATTGTGTTAATCCCAACTCCATCTCTAACCTTCAGGTTTCTTGCTGTTTTACTTAGTCATGGAGCAGCTGTACCGCCATTTCTGATTTGCAGAGCAGAAAGGCTGAAACAGAAACCTTGCAAATATATTGGGGATAAACAGCTCAATTAACTAAGAATCTCCAAACAGACTCTTGTTTTGTGAATACAGTCCCTAAGAACTCCAACCAGCATGCTCAGGCCATGACAGGCACTAGGCTGAAGATGTCTGCTTTCAGCTTCATTTGATTAAATCAATGGGATTCTTGCTCCTGCTGGTTTGTTCAAATACAATCCACAAAAGGCCCATTTAATATGGATATGTGGGGCTGCGGAAGCACACATTCCCTTACCCTGCAAAACAAACTAAGGGCTGTTTTTGTGTCAGGATACTTTTAGCACATTGAGATCAACCAATTAAAAAATAAGTAACATCTTTAGCTGTATTGCAGTTTGGCTTCTCCAGTAAATTGGGCTATAAATGAAACAGTGTTATCATGACGTTCTCATTTATTATGAGGCACATTTCCCCTCCCAATAATTAAATGGTCATTTTCCCTGAATAGAGGAAAGAAAAACAAATTAGCTTGATTCTAAGAACGTCAATCTCCATGTAATTCTTGTAATAGCCAATAATAACCTAATGGTTTCTTTCTAAATTTCACCGTTGCTCTTTATAGTTAATAGAGCTTTATGAAACTAAAAACCTCTTGAGGCAATTTTAATTTAGAGGCACCTATGGATAGACAGGGAGATTAGAATTCTGCTTGGATTTGGAAGGTTCTGTGTCTGGCAGTGCCAAACTTTTTGGGGTACTTGTTTATTGATGCCTTTGGCATTAAAGCAGACCCACACTGGTCCTCAGAATTAGATAAGGTCTCCTAACTATGTATTCCTCCTTGATTTATGACTGATATCTCTCTTGTTTCTCATCCAAGTTGAGAATATCTGAACATATTCTGACAGTGAGCAAAGGCCTCAGACTAGCAAATGCAAGGAATATATCCTTTTCAGCAATAGCACCTTCAGAAGTTCATCAGTTGTTTTAACTTTCAAGAAACTAGCTAATAAAACATTTTAAGGGGAATTTGGCTAAAAGTATTCTGATGATATATCTTAATTATTTTTACACCATTTGTGTATTTTGTAGCTCCTAGCTGATCTCAAAAAGCTAACAAGGTTGGATCTGATTAATATTGGAGTCTGGAGGGAGGGCATATGATGAAATGAACATTGTGTCATTCCAATGCAAGCTCAAGCAGTTTTGTACTTACATTGTGATTTTGCACATGCATATGGAAGGAATGAGAGTCAGTTCGGTGTAGTGGTTAAAGCATCAGGCTAGAAACCTAGAGACCATGACTTCTAGTCTCACCTTAGACCCAAAGCCAGCTGGGTGCCTTTGGGCCAGTCACTTTCTCTCAGCCCTAGGAAGGAGGCAATGGCAAACCACTTCTGTAAAACCTGCCAAGAAAACTGCAAGGATTTGACCAGGCAGTCTTCGAGAATCAGATACAATTGAACGGATTAAAAAAAAAAATGGAAGGAACAAATCTTGCATGGTGACAGTGCCATGCCTGTTCCATCATTTTGATGAAAACATTGCATCCTGCAGATGGTTCTGCTCATTAGTACTTAAGTGGAAGACTAGGGTTGCCAATTAGATTGAGAACTCAACAATATCCTAGAAAAATACAATGATGAACCACAAAACTACATGGATGTGTCCATTAAGTTACTGGAGTTGAGCTCAACTCAGACAATTTTTATTATTTTAATGCACATTTTTTACTTAACTGAATTGAATTATTTTTGTTTCCATTATATTTTAGGGTTCTAATGTATGGCCATGGGATATATATATTCAAGACAAGAGATTTATCACCTGTCTGCTTCCCACAAATCATGATTTTGGAGCTAAGCATGAGCGCAGCTTCTACCCAGTTGGTTGTAAATTAAAATATAAGCATGCAATAATGCTACATTAGAGAACTCTAGTTTCTCTGATAAATGATCATATTTTATTTAGATTAGTTTAAGGTGTCATCAAATTCACTCATGCACTAAAACTTCTCCAAATTGCAAGCCAATACACCTTGCCTCAATTTCTTTGCCTGAGTAGAAGTAATTATGTTCTACAGATCATGTATATTGTGCTCAGTTACACATACTCCACTGGGTTTTTAAAACCTGGAATTAAATCAATAATAAAGGTGTGTGCAATATTGAAGTCCAGGGCAGGCAGACGGACTTTGGATCCAATGTGGGCATTCTGTCTATACCTGTCAGTGGCTCCTTAGAAGAGCTGAATCTTTTACTGGTCCAACAAGGTAGCCATACGGATTCAGAAGAATATGTGCTTGAGTGAAAGAGGCACAACAGCCACATATCGTAAATAAATAAACCAGGAAATTTTCTTTTTCAATATATGATTGTTCCCAGAATAATTTGGTAAGGTCTTGTGCGTGTATGTATGTCTGTAACTTTCTTTTTTAAGAAAAAGCCCAGCATCTCAGGTGCAAAATGAAGCAAATAAAATCAAATAAATATTGAGGTAGTTGTTTCTTAGGGATTTTTCTCATTTTTTATATCATGTGGGAGTTCTCCTGGGGGAAAAAAAGTGAATTGATTTGTAGCCTCTCAGAGTATGTACTGTATGTATGTATACAATTTATAAGGCCAACTGGCAAATTGCGATCCTGTGCAGCTAAACAAAAGATAACCAAAAGAAATAAAAACAACAAAATACATAAAAGCCAAATGTTCAATGCCCAGGCTCAGTGCTTGGGAGAAGAGGCATGTTTTCAAGGCCTTACAGAAGGCTAACGGGATCAGGGACATCTGAATTTTGTGGGGTGTGTTGTTACAAAGGGCAGGCATTGCAACAGAGATGGCATACCTCCTGGATCCCACTAGACAACACATTTCATAGAAGGGGGCCAGAACAAAACCCACCCTGTTGGATGTGGGATTAGCAGGTGATGTTGCAAGTAAACCTGCCCTGTGTCATGAACAACTTTATAAGATTGTAATCAGCACCTGGAAGCCATCTGCAAGCTAGTGGAGCTAGCAAAGTAATGGTTTTACATGGGCATACTGTGGTGTGCCCATAGCTTCCTATCCTACTGCATTCTGGATAAATTTTAGCTTCTGGATAGTCTTCAAGGGCAGCCCCATATAAAGCATGTATTGCAGTAGTCAAAGCAGGAGGTCACCAAGACGTGAGTTACTATAAGTAGGGCTTCCCAATTCAGCAAGAGGCTCACTTTGCATTCAAGATGAATTTGTGCAAAAGCCTTCCTGGCTATGGGTGCCAACTGGTCTCCAAGCAAGAGCTGAGAGTCCAAGGGGACCCCAAAATGTGCGCCAGCTGTTTGTGGTAATGCTACCCTGTCCAGAACTTGTTCTAGAGCTGAATGTCATGATTTCTTGGTTGTACTTCCTCTTTGTTGTTACAGAAATTTATCACTTCAGACTAAAAAGGTAAAGGTTCCCCCCGCACATTTGTGCAGTCGTGTCTGACTCTAGGGGCCGGTGCTCATCTCCGTTTGTTAGCCAAAGAGCCAGCATTGTCCGAAGATGCTTCCACGGTCATGTGGCCGCATGACGCACGTGGAACGCTGTTACCTACCCACCGAAGTGGTACCTATTAATCTACTTGCATTTGCATGCTTTCGAATTGCTAGGTTGGCAAGAGCTGGGGCGAGTGTGGGAGCTCACTCCATCACACGGGGCTAGGGATTCAAACCTCCAAACTTGCAATCTTCCGATCGACAAGCCTGGCGTCTTACCCACTGAGCCACCACTCCGCTTCCACCACACACTTCAGACTAGACTAGTATAAAACTCCAAGAATTTTATGTACAAATACCTACAAACCACACCCAATCATTTCTTTGCTATATTCACACACTGCTTTCTCATTTCTCCAACCCACCGGTTTCAGCAGTCTAAATTACATCTGTCTGACAGCAGTCAATACTGTTTAGGAAGGAGCTCCCTTCTGGAAAGAGTCAATTGGGCACTGAGCAAGCCTTGCAAAAATCTAACACATTAACTACCTTTAAAATCATGGGAATTTTAAATAACAGCCTGAAATAGATTATGATCCAAAGAAGATGGTACCAGCATTCCAGTTGTCATGAGACATATAGCATTATCTTTTATTTGCATTATAAAATGCTTTTTGAAATATGCATTGGCCAATAAGGTAAACTTAAAAACAACAACAACATTTATTTATTCGGTCAATGACCAGCAACATACACTTAATAAGAATTACGGATACAGGCGACTAGATCTTATAGATACGTCTATAAAAAAAAAAAAAAACTTTAAGCACAATCACTCCGTGTATGCTTTGGAGATTATATGTTTGGAGATGTTTCCAATTTAAAACCGTTCTATAGGTAGAAGTATCACAAATCAGGAAAAAAATTGACATTGTACAATATATTTTGAAAACATTCCTGGTGGGTTTTCTTGTTCTGCTAAAAGAGGCTGAGAGCGATGCCATGAATGTATTCCCAGATTCCCTTTATGAAATTTCTTCCCCTTTGTGTTACCTTTTACTGTTTTGTCCATGAGTGATACTTAAAAGGTAATCTAAAAGCATAGTGATGTTTCAAAACTATTACATACATGGCATGTTGATAAGCAGTGAATTCAGTTATGAAAACTTAATGATGCACAAACTCTCTAAGGTATAAAACTTTGGAAGGACAACAGTTCCTGAATTTGGGCCCCAGAGCTATGTTACTGAAGGTACACAAAGCTGAGATATACACTCTTATGAAGTCTAGAGGGGAAAAGGATTAAAAAATATATAAAGGCAATAGGGAAGCTGAGCCTCAAAATATGCAAGCGGCTGCCTGGGGGCACATGGCAAAGGACTAACAGCATTTGGGAATATGAATAAGAAGAGACATTGAGACATCTTACTGCAGAAAATTCTAGTGAAAAACCTAAGTGAGAAAACTTGAGTTCCTTAAAAGGAAAGTGAAGAAAAGTATTTAGATGACATTGGATTGCCCAGGATCCTTTGACTAGGTGTACTATTCTACCTTTTGTAAATTAAAAGCAAGCTAGATGCAGATAAAAATGTTTTGATTGGAGGTGGTGTGGGGTTGAATGGACAACTCAAGCATTCTACTAAGAATGTAAGACCCGGCTTTTCCCCCAAGTGTTGGGATAGAGCAGTGTTTCTGAACCTAGCAACTTCAAAAAGTGTGGACATCAACTCCCAGAATTCTGAGGTTAAGAAACAATGGGAAAGGGTGAGGTTGGAGTGGGATGAGAATGTTGGGACTGTGTCACGGAAGTGTGGTTGTGGTGCCTGTTTCTCTTTCTTTTTTTTGGTTTTTGGTTTTATTGGTTCTACTGATTCTTTCGTTTTTATTGCTGCATCTATTATTTTATTTGTGGGTTGTAAGATGCCCAGAGTTTGGCTTTAAGATGGGTGGCTATACAAATGTTATAAATAAATAAATAAATGAATAAATAAATAAGGTGGTTTTTTATTATTTATTTATTTATTTTTTCAAATTTATCACCACCCATCTCTACAAAGTAGACTCTGGGAGGTTTACAATAAAATATTAAAACTAAAAACCTATAAATCTTAAAATAAATCCAATAATAAATAGTAAAAATCCAAATGAGGAAGATGTTAAAAGGAGGACATCACTAAGCCAACCACCCCCAGGAGGAACTATTACTTCCTTTGTCCCAAGCAAGGCGGCAGAAAAAGGTTTTTAAAGACCTCCGGAAGTCCAGGAGTGAGGGCGCCCGCCTCACCTCTGGGGGCAAGATAGGGTGGGTGCTATCTCAGAGAAGGCATGCCTCCTGGACCCTGCTAGATGAAATTCTTTTGTTGATGGGGTCCGAAGCATGCCCTTCCTGCATGACCGGGTGGTCCAGGTAGATGTGACCGGGATGAGATGGTCCCTCAGGTACCCTGGCCCCATGCCATGTAGGGCTTTAAAGGTGATAACCAAAACCTTGAATTGGACCCAGAAGCAAACTGGTACCCAATGCAGCTCGTGGAGCAGCGGTGTTACATGTGCTGATCTTATAGCACCCGTAACTGCTCGTGCGGCCGCATTCTGGACCAGCTGAAGCTTTCGGATACTCTTCAAGGGTAGCCCAATGTAGAGCGCATTGCAATAATCTAAATGAGAGATGACAAGGGTATGAGTGACTGTTCGGAGGGCATCTCGATCCAGGTAGGGGCGCAACTGGTGCACAACCTGAAGCTGTGCAAAGGGTCTCCTGGCCACGACTGCCACCTGTTCTTCGAGCAGGAGTCGTGAGTCCAGGAGGACCCCCACATTTTGGACTGAATCTGAATGGGGCAGTGCCACCCCATCCAGAGTTAAAGATGACAACTTCCTGGAAACCGAGAGGCCATCAATCCACAGCCACTCCATATTATCAGGGTTCAGTTGAAGCCTGTTGTTCCCCATCCAGGCCCCTACAGCCCCCAGGCACTGAGACAGGGTGTCGACTGCAACACTTACTTCACCCGGGATGGAGATATACAATTGAGTATCATTCGCATAATGGTGATACCTCATCCCATGGTGACGGATGATCTCGCCCAGCAGCTTCATGTAGATGTTAAATAGGAGAGGAGAGAGAACCGAACCCTGAGGCACCCCACATAGTAGGGGTCAAGGGTCAGATCTCTCCTTTCCTATTACCACCGATTGGAAGCGGCCCTGGAGGGAGGAGGTGAACCAGCGCAAAACTACGCCACCCACCCCCAACTCCCTGAGCTGCTCCAAAAGGATACTGTGGTCAACAGTATCGAAAGCTGCTGAGAGGTCCAAGAGAGCGAGAATGGATGCACTCCCTCCATCTTGCTCCAGCCAGAGATCATCCATAAGTGCGACCAATGCAGTTTAGAAAGTATTATACTAACAAACAAAAGAAATTGGAAAAAAAGAGGGAAAGCAGATAATATGTTAAAGATTTGCAAAGTGTAAAATCACATAAAGAATTTGCAAAGTATTAAAAGAAAAGAAAGACATTCCACTGCTATTCTTACAAGTCGTATTAAATTGGAATAGATGTAAAGAGGAACATATTGCAATTTGGCATTTTAAGAAGGAATGTTAGAATCAGGTCAGAAATTGACCAAAACAGTGAAAAGAATAAAAATTAACAAGAATTTGTAACTAATTTGAAGCAGTCAATTCTTAACTTTATAGCCAGGCAAACAAAATCTAGTGTTTTAAAATTTTATGTTGAAAGAATCTGAACTTGGATGCTGTAGAAAGCTATGTTCAGAATGATAGTACTTCCCCCCCCCAATTAAATTAAAGTTAGCATCAGACTTATTTTTTTAGATATTACTTTATTTTTGACATGAATGTATAATTTCAAAGCTTAATCTGCCAGTCCTCTAATGAAGGGCTTGAATATAGATTGCAGTGAGAAGCATATCATCTTAGCAGTGGTTATAATATGTAAAGCCAGCTTAGTAGACTTTGTAGAATATATAGCTTGCTGATACTTAATAGAATAACAACTAGCAGAAAAAGTACAGTAATATTTAAAACTGGTTTCTTCCTAAATTCTTGCAGAACATCTTTCAAGATTGCTGAACTTTATGATGTTGCCATATATGGAAGAACAATCCATCTTGTTGGTTACATTTCTAACTGTTTTTGAATATGTATTATCCATTTTGGCAATAAACATTTGTGTAATATACCAATGAAAAAACACCTCAGCATTCTCTGAGTATAATATTCACAGGAAACTTAATATTTAACTTTTATTGATATTCCTATTGTTGCATTATCAAGTGTTCTGTTTAAATTCTCCATTAATTTATATAGTCTTTGATTTGTTCAGTTTGTGAATCATATTTCAGTAACAATGAATGACCTTTTATTGCAGTCACTGATAATTACTAATATACTGTTTTACCACTAAAATAATGGAACTCAGATAAAAATGCAAAAAGAATTTCTATAAAATAAGTAGGTTTATGCTAGATATATACAATAGGAACTAAAATATGTTTGTGGTATTATGACCTCCAAATGCGGTTGTCTTATTTGTTAAAGTATTTGATAAAGTATTATACCCATGAAATGCCTAATAAATACAATACTTAAGTATTAAAATACTTTCTTAATGTATACTGTAGCTATTTTAGTATGATACTAACATTTTAAAAGTTGAGACACTAAAATATTTAAACCTATTGATTAATAAGAAACTATCAAATTATTTATTAAGATTACAAGACAGTGCCAGTAATCAGGTTCCATGAGTTTGGTAAAATAATATAATAAAAATCTAAAATATTTATTTAACTAGGTTTGATGCTTCTTAAGGGATCTCCATATTCAGCATGCCGTTAAACAGAATGTTTCTATCTGCCAGGTAATTTCTGGATCATTACCTTCAAGTACATAAATACCATCTGGAACATTCAGAATTTTTTGCATGAAAAGGGATAGCCAAGTTCTGTGAGTATCAGTGTACAGGTGACAGTGCAGAACATGGGGAAGAGTTTCTAATGCTCTGTCTCCACATGGGGACAGTCCTTCCATATCTGGAACTGTCATACGTCTGTCCTCAAGGATTGCTGATGACAGAGTATCGGCAAGAACATATATTTAAGACTTAACAGAGTTTTATATTTACAGATCTGGGCTGCAAACCTGCAGATGGCTACTAGATAGCAACGAAGAAGTGCAGAATAGTCTTTGCTACCCTCAATGAGGCTTTTTTTTTTTGCAGTTGACACCTGGTACTCCTAATATTAGATTGCTGAGTAAATGTTACAGCAACACTTTTCTATCTTTAATAAAGGTAGGTAGATCAGAAAGAAAAGGAAAAGGAAAAGAAAAAAAAGTTGGCCCATTTTTATAGCAGAGAAATCTATGCCACAATAACATTGTTTCGGTGGAATGCTACAATTTTGTCCAATCTTTATTATGGGAATGAACCAAGGTATTTATGTGTATATCACTTGGGGATACAGAGTGAAATAACCTCTCCAGTTTGCTTTCTGGTAAATCTGTTTTGTGATTATACTCATCTGTTTTATAAAAAAGCAAGCCTGTTCCTTAAGGCAGCCATTTTGTGAGTTTGCTACAATATGCTACAATGGGTTTGTTGATGTATGGTGAGCATGATCAGATGGGCTTTTAATGGAATTTTGTGAGAATTGGAAGACAGAAAACTGAAGTAAGCACCAAAGATAAAGACTTGTGCTCTGTAGAAGTAGGAATGTTACTGTAATGGGTCATAATAACACCAAATGAAAATCAGGGAAAAGAAAGGCTCATAAAGTTCATTGCTTTCACTGTCTGAACACTGATGTCAGAATGGAGTCTGGGTTTGAGGAGGAGGAGGAGGAGCCGATAGTGGAGGGCGCCAAATTCGAATTAGAGGTTCAGCAGCCAATTGGACACAGCCCGGGGCCGGACTCCCCTCCACCTACCAGCATGCGCGCGAAGGCGGGAGAGGCGTGCCGAGCAGAAGGAGGCATGATTGGCCCCTTGGTGCAAACGGCAGGAAAATCGGGGATTTAAAGGATGCCATGACCAGGAGCAGGTTGCCAGAGACAACCGTTCATTCAGCCCTGCACTGACACCCTGCATCGTCGAGGTGAGCCGCGATCCCCTGCCTCGTGCTGCTGCTGAGCCCGCTCCTGCTCCTGAGCCTTGTCTGGTTGCTGCGCCAGAATCCATCCTTGCGCCTTGCACAGAGGACGGACTGCACACCATTCCCAAGTCTTGCCTTGCCAATGTGCCTGATCTTGCTTCCGAGTTACACGCCGCCACACCGACCTCCAATCTCAAGTCTTGCCTTGCTTCCGGGTTGGATCCGGATCCAGATCCTCATACTGCCACCGCACTAACCGCTGATCTCCAGTCCTGCCTTGCTTCCGTGTTGGATCCTGAGCCTCGAACTGCCACTGCACCAGTTGCCGATCTCAAGTCCTGCCTTGCTTCCACGCTGCATCCTGCTCCCGAGCCTCGTGTTGCCATTGTGCCATGCTCCACGCTCAAGCCTTGCCTTGCCCTGGCACCGGATCGTGTTCCTGCGCCTCGTGCCGCTGCCATGTCTGTTCCGGTCTACCCACCTTGCCTTGTTATCACCTTGGACTCTTGCTCTCGTCGCTCCTCGCCGATACGCTGAACGCACCTGTGCGTTCACCTCACGAGGGACATTTTGTGTAACCCTGATTTGTAAACTCATTCTTAGCCAAGTGGGACTTGTTTGTCTTCTATTAAAGCATTATTAACACTGCTTCCTGTGTCATGCCTCAGTTGGAACAGGACAGATGTGTAGAAGTACACAATATTTAGGAAATTATCAGTTGAGCTTAAATTCTTAGTACAGGAAGACAAAAATGACTTAAGAGTAACTTAAGAGTGTATGGCTCTAAGGACAAAGATAAATTTTACATTTGAGATAATTAGGAATAAAAAAGAAAATTGCCTCTGTTGTTATGCTTGTTACAAAAAGAAAAAATAATCTGATCATTGCACTTCCGAAAGGGTATTTAAAGATAGAAAATGCAACAAAAACATGCATAACAATAATTCAGATTAATATTTCTGACTGAATAGCATTTTAACTATTAGTAATCTCAGTGATCAAAATATTTGTTACATTGCTATCATTAGTCGGCTTTAACCACATGCACACAGTTTAATTTATTAGTATCATTCATTTATCTTTAATTACATGCATGCAATACATCTCGAGCCTATGTGATGAGCAGTCAGGGTTGATTTCCTTTAGGATTGACTGATTTGACCTCCTTGCAGTCCAAGGGACTCTCAAGTCTTCTCCAGCACCACAGTTTGAAAGCATCAATTCTTCAGCACTCAGCCTTCCTTATGGTCCAACTCTCACAGCCATACATTACTACTAGGAAAACCATAGCTTTAATTATATGGACCTTTGTCGGCAAGGTGATGTCTCTGCTTTTTAATATGCTGTCTAGGTTTGCCATAGCTTTCCTCCCAAGAAGCAAGTGTCTTTTAATTTCATGGCTGCAGTCACCGTCTGCGGTGATTTTGGAGCCCAAGAAAATAAAATCTGTCACCGCTTCCATTTCTTCCCCTTCTATTTGCCAGGATGGGACCAGATGCCATGATCTGAGTTTTTTTAATGTTGAGTTTCAAGCCAGCTTTTGCACTCTCCTCTTTCACCCTCATCAAGAGGCTCTTTAGTTCCTCTTCACTTTCTGCCATTAGGGTGGTATCGTCTGCATATCTGAGGTTGTTGATATTTCTCCCGGCAATCTTAACTCCGGCTTGTGATTCATCCAGCCCGGCATTTCTCATGATGTACTCTGCATACAATATATATACATACAATATATACCCAGTGAAATATTATCTCTTTTCAGATTTCTTGGTGAACTCTCACAAGGGCCAAATGTTCTAAGATTGTATGGTTTCTTGGAATATGGTGTACGATTCTCCCAGTGTGGCACAACAATGCATTTGTCACCAAAAATGGTAATTTCCTTACCAATGAAGAAAGAACCAAGAACCATATTTCTACCAAAGAGTCAAGCAGCTCCAAGTCAAAAGTATACATTAGATCTCTGAAAATGTTTGCCTTTAATAATCATCATTAGCAGTCTATAAAATATATGGATCTCGTACCTTTTTAAGATAACTTGTTCATGGCTTCTTGTCATTTTAATTCTATATAGTAGATAGAAAACACTCCTTTCTAAACTTATCTGTACATAAAGTCTTGAGTAAGTAATTATTATTTCAAATATATATTTGCTATAAGAAAGCTAACATATTGTGCAAAATGCAAAAATACCCTAAAATGTAAGTTGTTTAAAGGCAGTGAAAAACATTTCCTTTTGAAAATAACCCTTTTCATGGACAAAACTTTCTTGAAAATGAGTAAAAATTTCCTTCCAGAAATGTTAGACTAGAGTTCCCATCCAACCTCACAAGCATTAGATATATTTTACTGCTGCCTAATACTGTTTGTAGCCAAATGCTGTCCCTTCTATGAATATGCCATTCAAGATTAATCTCTGAGATAGTTATACATATTTTGGATGGTACATCTCTTAAATTAAACCGCCCAGGGTCTCTCCTTGTGGGGGAGATGGGAGGGATATAAATGTAATAAATAAATAAATAAATAAATAAAATAAATAAATAAATAAATACAGTTGGGAAGATTTCAGTCTGGCAGGACGGGCACACTCCGGGTCCCAAGGAACGTCGGCCGGCGGGGACCAGGAGATGTGCCTTTTCTGCTGTGGCGCCTGCCCTCTGGAACATCCTCCCTCCTGAGATTAGGATGGCCCCAACCATTTTGGCTTTTCGGAAGGCCTTGAAGACCTGGCTTTGTTCCTGTGCCTGGGGCCCCAAGTGTGCAAAGGGCCCCATTTCATGGTAGTACTGACACCAACGGATTTTAACATCTCTTGGCTGTATTTATATTTCATTTTCTGTATTGTCTTAATTGTTTGACTGTTTTAGCCGCCCAGAGTCACTGGTCTGAGATGGGTGGCTATATAAAATAAATAAATAAATAAATAAATAAATAAATATTTCAGAAATGAAAAATAACAAAATCCACATCACCCCTTTTCAGCAGTGAAACGTTTGTTTCTTTGAAGTATCTAGATGTCATAGGACCTTTTGCTTTTATTTAGAGAATGCAAGAAAGAGAAACATAGAAGATATGACAGACTTGTGATACTAATCTCTGTTCTTTATCAACAGATGGAAAGGTTGAGGTTACAAAAGAAGGGGTAAAGCTGTGCACTATGGGGCCTGGGAAGGTATTTGGAGAACTGGCTATCCTGTACAACTGCACCCGGACAGCTACCGTCAAAAGTAAGATTATTTGAAGTATTTAATCCAGAAGAATAGTTGACAAATCCTGATAAGTCAGTCCAGATATATTCCAGTTGTTTATCAATGACATGAAGTGTTCCTATCTTTGAAAAGAAACAAGCGGTCCACTTTTATACATTTATCATTCACGTTTTTTCCTTTCAGTCTTGTAAATAGCATATGAGGAGTGTGCTGTAGAAATTAATGTTTTGTATGTCAGATTTATTTATTTGTTTGTTTGTTTGTTTGTTTGTTTGGTCTTTCATTCACTTATATGGCTGCCCACTTGCCAGGTGATTCTGAACGGGTAACGTGAGTTGAAAACATCAAATATAAAGGAAAATGATAAAATAATAAATCATAACAAAATAAAACATACCGTAGTGGAAATCAGAATACAACTCATATAGTTACAACTGGCTAACACTTGGGTGAATAACAGGTTTTCAGGGAAAATAAAACAGATCTACAGTAGTAGATGAGATGAAGTTGCTGGTGGAACCCAGAAGGTTAAGTGTAGCTGGAATTGTTGAATAGCTTGTTATTTATTGTATCACCTTCACTTTAATAGCCGCTTCATTTTCCTGTACTTAGGGCATTCTTTCCAGCAACTGTTCACATATATTGTTTATCATTGCTCCACACCTACTATTTCTCACAACAATCCCCTTCACACCCACTTTTTTTCAGGATGTTGTTTTGTGTATAGTTTTAGAACAGCATTATTCTTTCCTCATGAAAGTGGTGAAGTCAGAAATAACATTTTCTTGAAATGAAAAATTCTGGAGTGAGAATAGGTGCTATTTATTTGTAATTTTTATTTGTGACCTCCCCCACTCCCTGCCCCATGGATACTTTAAACTCATGACCATTATCTGTCTTCTACTATAAGGAATGCCTTAGTGTGTAATGTGTTTTGGAATGTTAACAAGTGACTTCAGTGTAATTTCTCTTGCTCATTAATGCATAAATAACTGAATGGCAGTCATGATTGTAATTAGTTTTATTTCCTTCCAAAGTGCTTTGACAGGGAAGGTCACTTAGTTAGCATTTGGAGGCGTTTCAGCAAGATTTAGATAAACAAATTTGGTTCTTTGAAGTACCATGTGCTATTTAAGAAGTATTATTGACTAATAAATTTAAATTATTACTGTTACTTCTGAAGCTCTGATTGGAACATCTGCTTGTTCTTCTGTCTGCATGATAATTCAGTTTACTTGTTGAAGCTTTGGAAAGACAGATGTTAGGGGGACTGGCAGTGGTATAAAAAATAATGATAATGTGAAGTATTCACTTTTAAAAAGAAAACTTGAGTATACTTGAAAAGAGCATTAGTTCTGATGGAGCCCTTTCCCTCCCTAATGCTTATTTAAGCTATTGCTAGTTAAACTCTTCTTTTAATCTTACAAAATTAGTGACGAACTCATTCTTTTTCAGTTGAAGGCTGTAGCTTTGGAGTATGCCGTTCCAGAAATCATAAAAATATAACATCATGATCCAAAAGGATGCATTTTAAAAACAACCTTATAAAACACTTTAAACAAGAGAACACTATTTAAAATAGCACCAGTATAAATAACTAAAACTCAGAAATTCAGATTATCATCTGAAAAGCTCAAAATAAATGGGTTTCAAGGCCCTTTTAAAACCCAAGACTGATGGAGTTAAATTTATATGTCTGAGCAGAAATTTCTAAAAATATACTGTAGAAAATCCTATTTTTAGTGACTGTCCCATTTTGAAAATGGGCCCATCTGCAGTGTCTCCACGGCTGATCTTAAGACCCAAGTAAGTGCATATAAAGTCCATATGTACAGGTGATCCTTCAAATAAACTGCCTCTAAAGAATTCATCATGATTGATTCAACTTAGAGGCCACCCAACTCCATAAGATTCAGGGTGGCTTACAACATTAAAAGCAATAAAACAATAAGAACAAAGATCATGTGCATCTGGGAGAAAGAAGATACTTAATTGAATAAAATTCTACAAGGCCTGGGAATAGCCAAGTTTACAATGCCCTTTTGAACATCATCAGGGTGGGAGACGTGGCTCTCCGAGGGGATGTTGTTTCAATACTCCTTCCTGTCAGTTTTCAGAAGGAAGGGAAATGCTTCATTCTTTGAATAGTTCTTTGGCATCTAGGAAGAGAGAAGTAAGCTGGGTCGTTTATCTGTTTAACTGTTTAACCAATAGACCTTTTAAAAATAGTATTTTAATTCTATTTTTGTTTTCGATGGTCTATTTATTTTAGGGATTTGTATCAAGCCAATCAAGAAATTTCTCGAATAGCTTCTAATAAATTAAAATGGTCAAATTGAAACAGTTTTTGTAAGCTTCTTCAAACAGAAAGAAAGGAGAATATCCATCCTGAATGAATTTGTTTAAAATTTGTTCTGCTCTGTTGCTGCTATCACAGTAGTTTACAAATTTAAAGGATTGTATTAAATTCTGACATTTATTCAAAAAGTGAATTTGGATCCTGATTATGATAGGATGATATTGCCAGGAGAGAGAGATTTTTGAGGGATTTGGTGGATTCTATTTTTCTTAATGAAAAAAAGCTACATAAAAGTCTTAATAAATCTCTTTTCTGGAACAAAAGCCCCAAAAATATTGGGGGCAGGGACAGATGTTAAAAAGGGGTGGGGATTTGATAACATGGTTGCACTTACCATCTTGACTTTTTTGACTTCCCTGCAGATGCTCCTGTTTGCAAATTAAATGATCAACATTATTAATTCTTAGCCATTATTATTACTTTTTAAAAATATTTTTTATTTCTAAATTTTTACAATCAACACAAACAGCGCAATAAAATTCAGCGCATTCATACGTATAAGGCTTAAAAATGCAGCTGCACGGGCCATTGCTTGTGCCCCTAGATCGGCACATATAACACCGTTGTTATGTGAGCATTGGGTACCAGTTTGCTTACGGGTCCAATTCAAGGTGATGGTTATCACCTTTAAAGCCCTACATGACATGGGGCCAGGTTACCTGAGGGACCGCCTCGTCCCCAATATATTCACCTGTCCCACCCGATCATGCAGAGAGGGCATGCTACGGACCCCATCTATAAGAGAGTTCCATCTGGCGGGGTCTAGGAGGCATGCCTTCTCTGCAGTAGCTGTGGAACAACTTGCCCCCGGAGGTGAGATTAGCCCCTTCGCTCCTGACCTTCCAGAAGAACCTGAAAACCTGGCTCTGCCGCCTTGCTTGGGACCAAGGAAGGAATAGTCACTCTTGGGGATGGCTAATACATTAGAGAGCTCCTCTCCTACATTGGATTAAGTTAGTTCATTTTACCACTCTTGCCTCTTGGATTTTAATCTTGTTTTATAATTTGTATTTTTATATTCTATGTATATTTTATGTTTTTTGTTTTCATTATTTTGTTGTAAACCGCCCAGAGTCCCTCCGGTGGAGGGAGATGGGCGGTGATATAAATTTTATAAATAAATAAATAAAAAGGGAGACAAGAAAAATAATTCATAAAACCACATATTAATCATCCCTTAATATTCCTCCTACACATTAATATATTCATCTGGCTCCTCTAATTAGTTTAAGATGTAAAATCAGACCATGTATTTGAGTTATTTAACTTTAACTTGACCAGACCTCAGATGAAGAGTGTAGGTCAGTTTCTCAGCTATACATTTTGGTACCAGAGCTCCAATGTCATCGTTTTATCTTTCCAGTGTTTAGCTTTGGACATCCAAGAGCAGTGTTTCTAAAACTTTTTTGGGTCACCACCCCCTTAATTGTACCAAGTTTTTCATAACACCCCCTGTCCTGTGTGTGAATTACAAAACAAAATTACAAATTATTGTGCAGCTTGTGTTTCCATGAATCATACAGTTGCGCTAATACCCAGCACAATCACATAATTCACACGGTCAGCATGTGATCAAAGTGCAATACTATTTTGAGCGTTCTCAAGTTTGATATATTTATAATTATTGAAGTATATGTTTACAGTTTTACACACTTAATAAAATTTGTTGGATAAATTACGTGTAATCTTCTGTTATTATAATCCTAATTGCCCCTCCCATCACCCCTTGCCATCTAACAGCCCCCTGCTGCCTCCTTTATGTCTAACTCCCCTCTGAATCATTCGAATGCCCCCCACGGGACAGTATCACCCACTTTGAGAAACACCGTTCTAGAGGCAGTCAACAAAGATGCCACTGATTCTTTAGAGTAAATATTTCCATTAAATATATTCAGCAAAGCAAGTAGTAGACACATTAATTCTTTGATTTATAACTTTATCAATCTCTAAAAACAGACCAGAAGGAAATACATGAGGACATGACTACCACAAGTGGAAATATGTTCCCTTTTCTTTACAATCATTCCAACAAAAAAGGGGAGCTTTCTTTGTCCATGCGTGTTAGTTTATAAGGAGTCATATACAATCTATGGAATAGTTTAAGACATACTCTTTTATTTGGGTTAAGGATGATGACACTGGCTTACATTTCCATATTTCATTCCACTCTTAATTCTTAATTTCTTGTTGGAAATCCTTTTCCCAAGCCATTTTGAAACCAATTAGAGGCTGATACGGTTGTTCTGTGATAATATTATATAATTTAGAGATAAATCCAAAATTTTAGATGAATCTGAAAGATTCAATACTACTGCTTCAAAGTTTGTCAGGGGTCTCTTTGCTTGACTTTTAATTTCTGAATCAGGAAGATAGGATCTAAAACTGTAATTGAAATAGCCAAGCACATTTTGAACAATTTAACTCATTAATTCTCAACTCTAAATTAATTGCCGGAATAATAGAAATTCTTCAGTCTATCGTTGTTAAGTAGTCAAAGATAAAGAGTACGGTCTGTGCTGTTAAAAGGCATTGTCTTGATATAAAGTCTGTGGCACTCTTGTTTGTGAGATTGTTGACCTGTCCCTATTAGAAGCTAGAGTTGCCACAGGGAGGGCGGTGGTCTCAGGAGAGCAGTGTGTTGCAAAAGCATTTTGGTAATCTTCTTGAAGAGAGGTAGAGAGTTCTAACAGTTGTTGTTTCTCAAACTTTGTTTGCAAATCCCACTCCAAAACATCCTGTCGATTCATATAAGTAAAGTTTCTACCATCACTATTATAAGATTTACTTACTGGTAAATCATTCTTTGGTGCTAAATAGTTGACAATTTGTGGTTGCTTTGGAGGTTTTAAAGTGACAGTTATTCCTGAATTCATTCTATGTCGCTTCTTTCTTTTTCCCATTCTCTTACTTGTTCCACGAAATGTTTAAAAGTGTTCATTATTAAAAATGAACTGATGCAGCCTGTCCTACTGTCTTTAGTCGGAAGAAATTATAAAATATAAAAATAAAGGTGAGGTAAAATAAGGTAAAATAAAAAAGAACTTTAAGAGCACATGGACAATGTGTGTGCGCTCCTTGCCATCTTGGCAAGCTATGCATTTAGCATGGAACTATCCATCAAAGAATAACCATGCTGCCATTGCTAGTGCTTAGACAAGAGTACAAGAAAACTATCAAGCACAAGAAGTCTCACCATTTGTCCTCTTTATGGTTAAATTTAAAGTTAGCTGCCAAAAACCCAAATCAAGTCTCTTTTTTGGAATTCCTAGAGCTGCCTTCATGTGGAAGGAATATCACAACCAATTATTCACTGCCTCAAGTTGCAGTGGACTAGAGGACTCACAAAATGATTTACAAGAGGCTGTAGTCCCTCTCCACCCTGGCCTCCGGTGACTGAATGGGAGACTAGAGGACTCATTCAGACTCTGAAGTCCAATAAGGCTCCTGGGGAAGACCTTCTACCCCCTGGATTATTCAAATGTCACACTAACTGGTGGGCTCCCTTACTCGCAGGTTTATTTACTCATATAAATAATTCCTGCCAAATTCCAGCTGGTTGGAAGTTCTCTATTGTCCTCATTTACAAAAAGGGTGATAAGGGTGATCCCTCAAATTATAGACTGATTAGTCTAATTGACACCGTAGCAAAATTGTATGTCAAATATCTTTTATACAAGATTGAGGACTGGATAATTGAAAAGGGCTTGCTAACTGCACCTTATTGTAAACTGCCTAGAGTTCCCCGTTTGGGGGAAGATGGGCGGTGATAGAAATTTAATAAATAAGTAAATAAAATAACTGAAGAGTAAACTGGATTTAGGCCTGATCGCTCCACTATTGATAACTGTTTTATTTTATGACATCTAATAGAAAAATATATAGCTAAAGGGAGCCAACTGTTTCAACTTTCATAGACCTTAGTGCAGCGTTTGATTCAATAAATGGGGACCTTCTTTGGAAGAAACTTATGGACCTGAGCATGGATCCCAGACTCTTCTCTTAAATCAAGGCATTATATTCAAACTCATGCCTAAGGGTATGCATAGGAGCACATAGTTCCCTAACAGGGATAATTAGCACCAATAAGGGGTCAGACAAGGATGTATACTGGCTCCCATTTTATTTAATCTGTAGATTAACGATATCCCAAAGTCCCTTCATTCAATCGACATGCATATGCCTAAAGTTAAAAATAAACATGTGAATATTCTGATTTACGCAGATGACATGGTATTGATGTCATACACCCAGGTATGGATGAGAAGACTGCTGCGTAGGTTTAGTTCATACTGTGCACTCAACTATCTGAACATCAATAAGTCCAAGACCAAGGTTGTTGTTTTTGGGAAGAGGTGGACTAGGCATAACTGGAGCCTGAATGGGGAACATATAGATCAGGTTAAGTGCTATCTATACTTAAGAATTTTTCTTTTTACAGAAACAAGTTTCTGGCTCCCATATTTTAAGAGGAGTTCTTTAAGGGCTACAGTCCGTGCCAATGCCATAAGACAACACACTAACCACAGCTACCCAGGTTCTCTAATTCCAATCATAAAGATATACAACAGCAAAGTAGTCCCAATGATTACATACTGTATGGTGAAGAACTGTGGGGATATATAAATGTCCCCTTATTGGAACAGATACAGTCCACTTTCTTGAAATGCATCTTGTGGGTGGACAAGTCTAAACCAAATCTAGCAGTAAGGGCCGAGTTGGGTATACCCCCTATACAAAGTAATCTAGTAATTAAAGTATTCAACTCTTGGCTGAAGATCATATCTATGGACCCAGATAGATTACCTGAGCTCTGTTTTGAAGAGCAGATGTCTCCTTGCACTTGGGCTGCTCAACTTTCAAATGACCTCTTACATAGTCATTCAATTATTAAAGTTTTTACATATTGGCTGAAGATCCAACAAATGGATTCAGATAGACTTCCCAAAATATGCTTAACGGAACAGATAAATATGGCACAGCCCAATTCCTGGATCAGCCAACTTTATGAAGTTATTTTAAGACATGGGTTTTCTATTCAGTATTTGCTTTCAGCGGTCTCACAGGCAAGGGAAATTTTTAAACAGCGAGTCCTGGATATTAGTGCACAAACTGACATGGAATTATTAACTAAAATAGATCTTTAAGATGGTTGGCTAAGAATAAAATTATATTTCAACCCAAAAAGTATCTATCAATGAGTATTCCACAAACTTTAAGAAGGGCCTATTCTAGAGCTAGATTTGAGTTGCTGGATTCCATGGCCAAATATGGGCGTTTCCACCACTTGCCATATCATGAGAGAACCTGCATATGCGGTTCTCCAACCATTGAAAATATTTTTGATATTTTGTTCAATTGCCAAATATATGCATCCATTAGGCACAAATATCTATCATCTTTATTAGAAAGAACAGCACACTGGGATCCAAACCACAGACTGTCTTATTTCCTCCTGGGCTCAAATGTGCATATTGTACGTAGGACTGCTAAGTTTATAACTAAGGCAATGGTCATTAGAACTCAATACATTGAACAAATTTGGGTATCCTGTAAGGAAGATTCATATATCTGATTTCTGACTCTATGTATTATCACATATGTATTTTATTATTGTATTTTTATCTTTGTATTGCATTTATTTTATTTTATTTTATTTTATTTTATTTTATTTTATTTTATTTTATTTTATTTTATTTTATTTTATTTTATTTTATTTTATTTTATTGATAAGGTCACAGGACTAATCAATTAATAAACTACTACTCACAATATGGATTCTCCATCCAATTCCCAGTCCAATCAGATTTGAAGGCTAAGCTAAGAAAAGTTTCAGAGAAAGGGTCATGGATGTAGATGATACTGCATCCCTTAAACATGTTAAGTCCTTGAAGTGGCTGGCTCAACACAAATCAGCCTCCCAGTTAGAAAAGTATTTAACAACTTACATGCCTCAACATCTTAGAAGAGCTTTTTCTAGAGCTCATTTTGAACAACTAGATTCCATGGTAAGATATGGGAGGTTCCATGGAGTTCCATTTGAAGAAAGACTATATATCTGTGGTGGACCAGCTGTTGAAGACAATGCACATATCCTCTTTGATTGCAAACTATATTCTGCAGAAAGGACCATTTACCTAGATTCTTATTTAAAAACTAAAAAATACTGGGACATCCAGGAGAAACTGCCTTACTTTTTGCAGGGAACGAACCTGTATATCACTAGTAAGACTGCACTCTTTATATCAAGGGCCATTTTGAGGAGTATCTAGAACAGATTGGGGTTAACTGTAGGGGTGACAATTTATTATGAATTTGTCCTACTGTTTTCTTTGTATTTCTTTGTATACTTGTATCGGTTTTATACTTTTCATATGGTCAAATGAGAGGGTTCGGTTCTCTCTCCTATTTAACATCTACATGAAACTGCTGGGAGAGATCATCCGTCACCATAGGATGAGGTATCATCAATATGCTGATGATACTCAATTGTATATCTCCATCCCAGGTGAAGTAAGTGATGCGGTCACCGCCCTATCTCAGTGCCTGGGGGCTGTAGGGGCCTGGATGGGGAACAACAGGCTTCAGCTGAACCCTGGCAAGACCGAGTGGCTGTGGATTGATGGCTCCTCGGTATCCGGGAAGTTGTCATCTTTGGTTCTAGATGGGGTGCCACTGCCCCACTTGGAACCGGTGCGGAACTTGGGGGTCCTCCTAGACTCACGACTCCTGCTCGAAGAACAGGTGGCAGTCATGGCTAGGAGGGCCTTTGCACAGCTTTGGCTTGTGCGCCAGTTACGCCCATTCCTGGATTGTGATGCCCTCCAAACGGTCACTCATGCCCTTGTCATCTTTCATATAGACTATTGCAATGTGCTCTACATGGGGCTACCCTTGAAGAATATCCGGAAGCTACAGCTGGTACAGAATGCAGCCGCACGGGCAATCTTAGGTGCACCAAGATCAGCACACATAACACCTTTGCTCCGCGAGCTGCACTGGGTGCTGGTTTGCTTCCGGGTCCAATTCAAGGTGTTGGTTATTACCTTTAAAGCCCTAAATGGCATGGGACCAGGATACCTGAGGTACCGTCTTATCCCCAGAACATTGACTCGGCCCACCAGATCATGCAGAGAGGTCTTGCTACAGACCCCATCAATAAAAGAATTCCATCTAACGGTCCAGGAGGCGGGCCTTCTCTGCGATGGCACCCGCCCTTTGGAATATCTTGCCCCCAGAGTTGAGGTGGATTTCCTCCCTCCCGGCCTTCCGGAAAAATCTGAAAACTTGGTTCTGCCGCCTAGCATGGGAGGGAAAAGGTAATAGCTCCTCCTGGGGGTGGTTAGTATCATAATACCCTCCTTATTGTTTAAGATTAATTCTCCATACTGGATTTTATATTTATATTTATATTATTTATATTTATATTTATATTTATATTAATATTAATATTATTTATATTTATATTTATATTTATATTTATATTTATATTTATATTTATATTTATATTTATATTTATATTTATATTTATATTATTTATATTTATATTTATGATGTCATATTTATTTATATTGTATTTTAATCTTTTTATTGTAAACCGCCCAGAGTCCCCCATTGGGGGAGATGGGCGGTCATATAAATTTAAATAATCAATCAATCAATCAATCAATCAAGTTAATACTACTAGAAATCTTTCAGTCTGTATAATTTCTGATTGATCTTTGGTTTATAAAATGTAGTAACAGATATACTGTAGGGAATTTAGGATGGCTAAAAATAGAAATAAAAGGAGAACAAATTAGAACAGAAGTATTTAGCCATTTCACCAGATTTTAAAATTAGCACTCCAAAAAGGATTGTTACGGGCTTTAACTCTTTTAACAGCATCTGGTTGGAACAATATATCTGTATAAATGCTCCCTATTTGGAACCTGTTTTTTAAAATGAAAATCAGGAAATGAGAAAATATAAAGTTATCATGGCTCGGAAGAATTGCATCCACTAAGATGGTTTTACTCCCTAAATTATTGTTTTAATTCCATGTTTTTAAGTATCCCAGCTAATACTCTTCTGGGGCTTCCATTTCAACCAGATTTTGGTTTCTGCCTCTGCTAATAGCCAAATAATATTTCATAAGTGGAAAGCCTCATAATAAAATAATAAATTTGAAATTCCAAACCCACCCTGAGGCGTTTTAAGTGTAACACTATTGTACAAAGCCTCAATCCTTTCCCAGCAAGTATAACATTGATAAATATTTTTGTCACAGTCTAAGAGTTAAATAAGATAAATGAATTGGTAAAACATGAAATTAAAACAATAATTTAGGGAGTAAAACCATGTTAGTGGATGCAGTTATTCTGAGCCATGGTAACTTTATATTTTCTCATTTCTTTGTTTTCATTTTAATAGATTTTATTACAAGGGTAAAGTTCAATTAATAAAGTTGTTAGTTGTTTTTTAAATAATGACTCCCAAATACTATTTTTTGCGGTGGGGGGGGGGTCTAGTGGTTAAGGCAGCAGACTAGAAACCAGGAGACTGAGAGTTCTAGTCCCTCCTCAGGCATGAAAGTCGGCTGGGTGACCTTGGGCCAGTCACTCTCTCTCAGCCCAACTCACCTCACAGGGTTCTTGTTGTGGGGAAAATAGGAAGAGGAAGGAGTATTAGGTATGTTGGCCACCTTAAGTTATTTATAGAAAATAATAAAGGCGGGATAGAAAATAAATAAATTAATTAATTAAAATAAAATAAATTAAAATAAAATAAAATAATAATAAAATAAAATAATAAAATAAAATAAAATAAAATAAAATAATAAAATTGACTTGCTAGCAATCTTGGTCTAGTGGTTAAGGCAGCAGACTAGAAACCAGGAGACTGAGAGTTCTAGTCCCTCCTCAGGCATGAAAGCCGGCTGGGTGACCTTGGGCCAGTCACACTCTCTCAGCCCAACTCACCTCACAGGGTTCTTGTTGTGGGGAAAATAGGAGGAGGAAGGAGTATTAGGTATGTTCGCCACCTTGAGTTATTTATAGAAAATAATAAAGGCGGGATAGAAAATAAATAAATTAAATTAAATTAAATTAAATTAAATTAAATTAAATTAAATTAAATTAAATTAAATTAAATTAAATTAAAATAATAAAATAAATAAAATAAAATAAAATAAAATAAAATAAAATAAAATAAAATAAAATAAAATAAATAAAATAAAATAAAATAAAATAAAATAAAATAAAATAATAAAATAATAAAATAAATTTTTGGAATACCAAGGAGTATTAAAAGTTTGTGCTGAAGTTTTGGCCCAACTTGAGAACGTAACAATTTGGATTTCAAGAAGTTTATTTTTAAGCCCATCACAGTCTCAAATTATGTCAGTTCCTCTTGTATTTTAGGAACTGTGCAGATAGGGTCTGCTAATATTAGGGCTAGGTCATCTACATAGAGACTGATCTTATGTTCAGTTTTGTTCATCAAGAAGCTTCTGATAAGCTGGTTATATCTAATAGCTTGAACTAGAGGTTCAATGGTGAGTTGTTGTTATTATTATTATTATTATTATTATTATTATTATTATTTAGCCATTTGACATGGGGTATCCTGAAAAAAATAGCAATCAAATTGACCAAAACATTTGTACAACACTCTTCAAATTCAGCTGCTAAAATCTGTTATAAATTAAACAAACCTACTAATTCCTGGCAAAACATTGTTGAATGGTACGGGGTAATACTGCTAATATTTGTTGTTTAAAAACATAAAATTGGATAATTTTAGCAAATTTGCAGTCCATGCTGCAAGCATACAGAGTTTATACTTTTTTACTAATTTTTTTAAGGTCATAAAATTGTTCCAGCCAGAGAAGGTTGAATCAGGCTAAATAATCTGTAAGAAGAATGTAAATGACAACAACCTGAGCAATAGAGAAATTTGACATTGCCACAGTGAAACTACAACCATGAGCTTTTGGTCACATGTGGGAAATGTGCTTGGAATAAGAAACAGCTTTCACATGACATATGAATTTTTGAAGTGCTGGTAATTTTACTGATGAAGATTGAATGATCCCAGGACTCTGATAGACACAGTTTTCCTTTATCATTAATTATTCTTTGGAAAGGAATTCTTCTGTGTACTCATTAATTTGCTCAGTTCAATTCATGAATAATAGCTCATCATAACTTTGTCATAACAGCAATAACCTCTGAAGATAAATTAATTTTGATTTTAGAGAGAAAAAATGCCCAATTTTACCCAATTCCCTTTACAATACTTCTAGAAGATCTTCGTTCCTCTCAAATATGGTGCCCTTCCATTCAATATCCCAAGAGTCTTGAGAGAACCTGCAAATAATTACAAGAACCCTTATCAAGAGCTTCTCCTGATCTTTTTGAAAATAGGGATGGGAGATGAAGAGTAGAGTAGATTTAAGTGGAAAAGTAGAGGATTGTTTTAAGGGGCGTGGTGGCTCAGTGGGAAAGACTCCAGGCTTGTCAATCGGAAGATCGCAAGTTCAGAGGTTCGAATCCCTAGCCCTGCGTGCGGAGTGAGCTCCCGCACTAGCTCCAGCTCTTGCCAACCTAGCAATTCGAAAACATGCAAATGCAAGTAGATGAATAGGTACCACTTTGGTGGGTAGGTAACAGCGTTCCACGCGCGTCATGCAGCCACATGACCGTGGAAGCATCTTCGGACAACGCTGGCTCTTCGGCTAACAAACAGAGATGAGCACCGGCCCCTAGAGTCGGACATGACTGCACAAATGTGCGGGGGGAACCTTTACCTTTTTTTTTAGAGGATTGTTTACAGATAACAGCTCTGTTATCAACCAAAACTCTTGAGAATCTTTAACTTAATTTTATTTTTATTAATTGATTATAATAAAAACGCAAAACATTTTATGCACAAGATTTGTATGAGAGAAACGCAAACCCTTCTATTCTCCCTACTTCAGAAGGGAAGTGATAGCATGAAACCTGTAGTAGTAATTCTAACAACTGTGTATAATGCACAATATACAACAGTATATGAGTTCTGGTTTTGATTTCTCCTGAACCGCATGGAAAAGTCAGTTCAAATAAGTGGGGAGAGGCAGGGTTAAGTATCTAGCCAGCAAGAAAGCAGATAGCAGAGGATTATGCCATGCCTGAAAAAAGTCCTTCTTCAACCTAGGAAAAGTGAGAGATGTCAGATATTTGGGTAGCAGGCTGGAACCCCTTGGAATGTAGCTTCTACTGTTATGTGGGATCTTACTGACCTCCAGTTGATATTCCATATTCTTTATCATCTGAACTGGCCTTACTGTAATTCAAAGTAAAGAGGAACTCAGCTGAAAGAACATAGGAAGCTACTTTGGATTGTCTAAGACCATTCCAACTTGAATTATATTTCTCTGTCAGTGTATTTGAATGGACATGTCCATATGGTTCAGAAGAAATTGAAGCCATCACTCATGTACGTTGTATTGTAATTTTTATATGGATCTAAGGAATTCATTTATTCTACCTATCTTGCAACAACATCCCAGGCAGATCTTCAGTATACAAAATTTCTACTTTCTAATTCTAATGACATCACTAATGCTGTGGCCAAATTTTCTATGGAAGCAATCAAGACATATAATCAAATACGGTATCCCTGATTATCATATATGTAATTGCTTTTATAGTATTTTATATGTTAATGTGTATGGATTATTGATTATAATATAGAATGTATGTATGCATGTAATACATATCATTTTTTAATATATTCAAATATCTAGCTCTCTTACTCCACTCCATGTCTCTTAAGACAATGGTTCTCAGTGTTCATATCTTAAGTCCCACCAATCGCTATAACAATCAAAATGAATCTTTGCAAAAGCCCTCTTACCTCTGGCTGCCACCTACTTTTCAAAGCAGGATCTGTGAGTCCAGAAGAACCTCACATATTGCACATCATCACTGACTGGGGGTGGACAACTTCATTCAGAGCCAAAGAGGGAAGTCTTGTTGGGGGGTCTCAAAACCCAGAGCTCCTCAGTCTTGCCAGGATTGAGCTGAAGCATGTTCTTCCCCATCTGGACCCTCACAACCTCCAGACACTGGGCCAGAACCCCAGTAGCATCACTTGGTTAGCCTGGGGCAGAGATGTATAATTGGGTATCATCAGCATATTGATGCTACTTCACCTTGTATCAATGGATGACCTCCCCCAGTTGCTTCATGTAGATGTTAAACAGGAGCAGGGAGAGGGGAGAGGCCTGGGGAACCCTGAAAATCAATGGCCTCAACAGAATCTCTCCCGCCCCCCAATCAACACCCACAGAACTTGTCCCAAAGAAAATAGGAGAACCTCTTCAATGCCATATCTCCCATTCCTGATTCCCTGAGCTGGCCCAGAAGGATGCCTTAATTGATGTTATAGGAAGCTGCAGAAAATTGAAGGAGGGTCAGTATGTATGCAGTGCTATCAGCCTTGTAGGTAGTCCAGACAAGAACCACATCCAGGAGTACTAGTTCTAAGTTTATTGTAAGGTTACATTAACATAATCTTGCAAGTCTGAAAGTACTATACATCTCTCCCCCCTCACCTTTACAGCCCAAGAAACCAGAGAGTGTCCCTTCTGAGACATTTGCCATGCCTCCATTCCTTCTGTGGGCTCAGCTGTCTCTTATCAATCAAGTCGGCAACTCTTCCTTCTGTCTCCCAAGGTCATTCCCACATACCATTACAGATACCTACAGCATATCCCAAGACTGCCAGAGTTCCTAGACAAGTAGTCGAGACTATCTCAGTGCCATAATAAGGTCTGAATCACAACCGGAAAAGGTTGAGATAATCTGCTTCCTCCAAGGCCCTCTGGAGCTGCAAGCTAATCACATTCTCTACAACTTTCCCTAAAAAGGGAAGGTTGGGGACTGGATGGAAATTGCCCATTTCTTTTGAGTCCAGCAATGTGCATGATAAGTATGTAAGAGTCGGGGCATACATATATCAAAGGAGAAGTCTGCAAAAAATATGTATGTATTGATAGCCCAAAGAGCAAAAAATTCATGCTGAGAACTACATATGAAAATGAGTATAATTTTTCATGCAGAATTTTTTTTAAAAAAAAGTTTTTTAAAAAAAATACTCAAAGCAGTGCAGAATTGGAACAAAACCTACGGTCTGAAAAATGAGAAGCTGAGTGAAACTAAACTTGAGATAGATAATTTTGCTTAGGTTGGGGTGCATGACCTTGCATGTCTTGCCAATTCTTTATCTCCAATCCTGGTCAGTGGGCAACAATTGGTAGTGTATCTCATGGTTTGGTCAATGTGGCCCAAACAAGATTGTAATGACATTTACAACAGGCGCAATCTAAGTTTTGCCCCAGAGGTATTCATTGACTGAAGTTTGATTTTTAAAGGTCAGTGCACATAAGAAATGTTTTTACTTTTGGCATTCTGCACTTTGGAAAGCTCACTGATGTTTCAAATCATGTCTTCCATGCTGACACATCTGCAGAGCATGGGTGCTTCTTTGTTATTGTTGGATTTCTGTCCTTTGGTAGATCAAATGGTGGCATACGGTAATTTTGTTGCTTTGCACTGTTTTCTTCCTTTCCCAAATAAACAGAATGCCAAAAAAGCATGCTTGTTTTGTAAACAGAATGAAAAGCAACATTGTGAATTTCAGCAATTAGTTTCTTTTTGTGCCATCTTTTACACTTGAATCTCCATTTGTTCTTATTTAATCACTAGTCACTAATTCAAATGAAGTAGATGGTGCATAAAAATATCATTTTGATAGATATTATTTTCTTGTTAAATTGCAAATAAGTATTCTACAGGGAAGAAGCCCCAGTGTCATTGTAACTATTAGTCATGTCAGATGCAGCAAGGCTTATTCACAAATATTATGATGGATGTATATTAAGCTATTTATCTCTGAATATCAATTTCATCCCTTTGCCTTAACTGGTGGGAAATACAGAATTTATTAATTTTTTTATTATGTATTTCTGGACATACTGAAATCGCTGTGCCACTTATACCACTTAAAGTTAGTGAGTCATGCCCACTTGTTGAAGTTACTCATTTCCATTCCTTTCCCTTTTTAATTTCTTATCTCCTAACAGATGCATAGCATTTTGTGACCAGTGTCTATGACCATCCTTATTAAGGTCTTTGAGTGGCAATTGTCTTTTTAAGTTTTTCATAAAACAGTTGGATTTTTGGAAATCTCTTCTGAGATCTGAAACTTTTCTTCACATATTTTTATGCATAGTGCTGTAGTACATTACATAAGGCTCATTTATGAATTTTCCCCCTATTCATCAATTTTGATTTTTCATCATACTCTTCATCATCTTTCTCTGACCATCTGTGCTGTACCATCTGTACCACCTTCTTCTTTGAACTTGGGCAAATTAAATGCAGCATGTTTTACAAATCCTTTGCATGTGTTTTCAGCTCATCTTTCAGACACACAGAGAAGAGTCATGTCCCTGTGCACTCCAAGTTTCTCTTTTTTTTAATAAAAACTTTACTAAGTTTGAAACAAAGATAAAAGCTACAAAAAAAACCTACAAAAAGAAAAAAACTAAAAAAAATTAAACACACAAACAAAAAAAGAATTTTGAAGATTACATAAAGAAGTGACTTCTGACTTTCAACAAGAATATTCAGCAATTTCCATGATCAGTCCCTTGCTCTATATCTAACCAAGATCACATTATTTCTATAAATTATTAACACATTATAAAAATCACTAGATACAATTGCTCCTTCCCCTTATATTAAAAAAGAAAAAATATATAAACCACCAAATCAACTCCCCCCCAAAACAGTATTCATTCAATTATTTCCTTCCTACCACTATTCTATACATTTCTGTCCACTACGATAAAAATCAAATTATAAAAACATATAAATTGTCTACTTCTATAATTAATAATACTATAACAATCTTAACCCTAAAACCAAGCAATTATTATTATACCTTATAAATCTTAAAAATCAAACAAATCTTAAAAGCAATCCAGTAAATCTTAATCAAAATCATTAAAGAAAAATGGAATCGTACAAGCTTTAATATCAATCCAGATAAACATTCTTAAATCTTTACCCGACTTCAAAATATACTAAAGCATTTACATATCTCCATATTACACACAAGGCATTTTTCATACAGAAATCAAACAGCCCAACTGCCCCCCTTAGAAACTCAGACTTCTCAGCAAAAAACCTCCCACGGAACAAAGGCACTTCTTTCCCACAACATTCCATCAGAAAAACAACTCCATTTGTAATTTGCAACTCAGAGTGTCCCTTTAACCCCTTCAACACCAAAATGTAATCTTTGCCTGGCATTTCAACAAAGGCTTCAATCTCACTGTCAGTAGAAACATCTCTATCTTTGTTAAAATCTTCATCTTCTTCCACAACGTCCTCAGCCAGATGACACATTTTAAAGCTGATATTTTCTGCTATTTCCCGAATATCTTGCAAAATAGCTTGACAGGCATCATAAAAGAACTGTTTAAACTCACAACAAAGCTCAAAACGGAACTATGAGAAAATCTCCTTGAAATCCTCCATGTTTCAGGCAGTAGATTATGGCGCCCCCTAGATACTTGACTAGCAAGAATAGGAGTTAATGAGTTAATGGAAAATCTCCAAAAGTTGTTGACACAAGATAAAGTATGCTAACAAGCAGCTTCCAGGGAAAGTGAGCAGAAAGCTGAAAACTCAAAAGAGCAGATTCAATGTGTAGGAAAATATTAAATCCTTCAAATTCAATACAAAAATAATAGCAGGGAGGTAATTATT
Source organism: Charina bottae (assembly GCA_023362775.1). Lineage (NCBI taxonomy): Eukaryota > Metazoa > Chordata > Lepidosauria > Squamata > Charinaidae > Charina > Charina bottae. Next base: position 2,944,112 of record JALMGJ010000044.1, on the reverse strand, counting down.
TATTCTCATGACTCCTTAATATTTAAATGGGAAAACAAGCCAGAGCTTTAAAATAAAATCTTTTTAATTAATCCAAAAATAACGATAGGCACCAAGAGATTTTGCTTCTCCTTGTTGTGGAAAGCCTCTCTTGGGGGTACATAAACTTTAAAAAATATATAAATTGGGTGATTTAGAAATGGGGTGGCTCGACTTAGTGTCTCTTTAAGGCTGCAGTGTAGCTTGGAAATGGTGACGTCCCAGTCTCCCGGCAGCTCTTACCCGATCGTTGCGAATGATGTTTGCGATTCTCAGGCTGCAAGTCGCCATTCTGGAAAGCAAATGAGATGATTCCGAGTGCTTTCTTTGCTGTGAAAGCACTCCAGGGCTTCAGGAAAAAGCCTGACTGAGACCAAAAAAACGCCACGATGCCAGTTCTGTCCGCAGAGGCCGCGGACACAGCTGCTCAGTCGGCCATGTTCCCACCAGAAGCCCTCTGCAGTGCAAGTTCCTCAACAATGCAGTTCTTCCTTTCCATCACCTTGTTTTCATTCAAAAGGCACATATGATGGTCCCCACTTTTCCCACCTCAGCTGTCTTGCTGTCATCCACTTAGATCTGTTATTCTTGGAGAAATTCGCTTTCTCCATCTCATCTGGCTTCCTTCTTTTGCTTTTATTATTCATCTGCTCTATTGGTTTCTATTTTAATAGACAGCAGCATGAAGTTATTTTGGATCCAATTATGGGGAAGGTGGACAAGTGGGCAGGATAGCTTATCAAGAGATACCTGCAGTCTGGGGTGTAGTACATCTCAGATGGCATAATTTTCTGACCCGGTCCCAAATGCTATTAAAACATTTGCTTTAGAGTCCTGCTAGTACCAATGGACCACATTGGCATAAGCATTTATCACCCTCATTCTCTGTGTATGGGAAGCATGGTCCCTCTTCTATTTCCATTTGCATACTGCCAATTGCTGCCATTGCTTTGTGAAATAATATGTAATTGTTTCTTTTTCCCTTCTTCAATAAATCTATATTGCTGTTACTGCTGCTCTAAGGCTGAAGATACAAGTTTTCTCCTTACACATATATGGACTTCAAATGTCTCCGTCTCCGTCTCCGTCTCCTTCTCCTTCTCCTTCTCCTCCTCCTCCTCCTCCTCCTCCTCCTCCTCCTCCTCCTCCTCCTCCTCCTCCTCCTCCTCCTCCCAGGTGTTTCATTGGGAAAAAAATAGAACTTTCTCTCCTTCCCACTTTCTAATCTAATATAAACACAGGCATAGCAAAATTATCCTTGAGTTGCAAGCAGCCTTTCTTTCTTCTGTGGCTCCATTTAAATAGTAGCAATTGTTATTTGATCCTTCATGTGTCTATAACTACAATAACTATTAGACCGATTCTTTCCTTCCTGGCCTAAAGAACTGTGCACAATAGGCGGTAAATAGCCTCTCTTTCTTGGTGCCCTTAAGTGGTCGGTCAGCATTTAGCCCCTGGGGATTTTAACTCACTAGATAACTGTAACTAGTTTTTTGTTGATGAACAAGTGACTGTGTGCCTTTTTCAAAGGTGAATAGGATAATAGTTAATTTATATTTTCAGTACAATTCTGTGTGAAATATCAAGAGAGGGTCTTAAGAATAGGCCCTGTAAGATTGTTCTCCATCAGAAGGGATATCAAAGCAAACACACCAATGCCCTATTTCATTTATTCCAACTCTATAACCATAGAACATTAGTGTAATTTAAGTTTATTATGATCTAGAAAAATTAGACATACTCTGAAGATATGATGAATTCTAATTGCTCAATTAAAGTGAATTTAAATGTCCTCAGTTCAAACATTTTTTAATGCAATTTGTTATTTCTCCGTCTCATCTGGCTTCCTTCCATTTATTTTGCTGAATGAATATCTCAAGGTATTATCAGTAATAAGTACACTATCTTCTCACACACACACCCTTAAAAAATGTAGCTTTAAAAAAAAAGTTGACTGTGATCACTGGTTTTTCACATTAGAGCTGTGCATTTTAAGGGAGGGGGAAAACTATTTTAAACTAATAGCTGATGTTATAATTAAAGACAATATGTTTATTTACAACATGGCATCTGTTTCATAACTCTTTGCTCTGAGCTGGTAAAGGTTTTGAGCTTTGTGATCCTCAGATCACAAAGAAATTATGAGAATTAAAATTATCCTGGAGCTCAGGAAAATTAGCAGGAATGATTGTGAATGAAAGGGAGTAGTAGTAATACAGTAGTAGCAAATTTATGTATGTATGTATAAGTGCAGTAGAAAAAAAACAGCAATTATACTATAACAAACAGTTTGGCATAGTGATTAAGGTGCTGGGCCTTAGGCAAGAAAGCCAGCTGGGTGACCTTGGGCCAGTCCCTGTCTCTCAGCCCTAGGAAGGAGCCAATAGCAAACCAGGAGTCTGAGGGTTCCAGTCCCGCCTTAGGCATGAAAGCCGCTGGGTGACCTTGGGCCAGTCCCGCTCTCTCAGCGAAACTCACCTCACAGGGTTGTTGTTGTGGGGAAAATAGGAGGAAGAAGGAGTATTAGGTATGTTCTCCGCCTTGACTTATTTATAAAAATAATAAAGGCGGGATAAAAATAAAATAAAATTAAAATTAAAAATAATAATAATAATAAAATAAAATAAAATAAAATAATTATAAAATAAAATAAAATAAAATAAAATAAAATAAAATAAAATAATAAATAAATAAATAAAATAAAAATAAAATAATAAAAAAGAATAAAATAAAATATAAAATATAAAATATAAAATAATATAAAATATAAAATATAAATAAAATAAAATATGAAATAAAATAAAATAAAATAAAATAAAAAAATAAAATAAAATAAAATAAAATAAAATAAAATAAAATAAAATAATAAAATAAAATAAAATAATAAAATAATAAAATAAAATAAAATAATAAAATAAAATAAAATAATAAAATAAAATAAAATAATAAAATAATAAAATAAAATAAAATAAAATAAAATAAAATAAAATAAAATAATAAAATATAAAATAAAATAATAAAATAAAATAATAAAATAAAATAAAATATAAAATATAAAATATAAAATAAAATAAAATAATAAAATAATAAAATAAATAAAATAAAATAAAATAAAATAATAAAATAAAATAAAATAAAATAAAATAAATAAAATAAAATAATAAATAAAATAAAATAAAATAAAAATAAAAATAAAATAATAAAAAAGAATAAAATAAAATATAAAATATAAAATATAAAATATAAATAAAATAAAATATAAAATAAAATAATAATAATAAAATAAATAAAATAAAATAATAAAATAATAAAATAAAATAAAATAAAATAAAATAAAATAAAATAAAATAAAATAAAATAAAATAATAAATAAATAAATAAAATAAAAATAAAATAATAAAAAAGAATAAAATAAAATATAAAATATAAAATATAAAATAATATAAAATATAAAATATAAATAAAATAAAATATGAAATAAAATAAAATAAAATAAAATAAAATAAAAAAATAAAATAAAATAAAATAAAATAAAATAAAATAAAATAAAATAATAAAATAAAATAAAATAATAAAATAATAAAATAAAATAAAATAATAAAATAAAATAAAATAATAAAATAAAATAAAATAATAAAATAATAAAATAAAATAAAATAAAATAAAATAAAATAAAATAAAATAATAAAATATAAAATAAAATAATAAAATAAAATAATAAAATAAAATAAAATATAAAATATAAAATATAAAATAAAATAAAATAATAAAATAATAAAATAAATAAAATAAAATAAAATAAAATAATAAAATAAAATAAAATAAAATAAAATAAATAAAATAAAATAATAAATAAAATAAAATAAAATAAAAATAAAAATAAAATAATAAAAAAGAATAAAATAAAATATAAAATATAAAATATAAAATATAAATAAAATAAAATATAAAATAATAATAATAATAATAAAATAAATAAAATAAAATAATAAAATAATAAAATAATAAAATAATAAAATAAAATAAAATAAAATAAAATAAAATAAAATAAAATAAAATAAAATAATAAAATAATAAAATAATAAAATAAAATAAAATAAAATAAAATAATAAAATAAAATAATAATAAAATAAAATAAAATAAATAATAAAATAAAATAAAATAAAATAAAATAAGAAAGAAAGATGTTTGAAAAAAATAAACATCTTATTTGAATTTCATGTGACCCGCAATGGTAGCACTCATGGTGGTGGGAATTTTTATGCACTGCAAGTCAGCTGTTGGCCTGCCTCTTAGCTTTTGTTGTAATTATTGTAAAATGTGGATTTTGTAGGTTGGAAGTGAATTGTATTGTGATGTCTTCATAGTTTTTGCAATTTTTATGCAAGAGTTCCTGAGACTTGAAAATTATTTCAAGGGTTCCTCCGGTGTATAGAGGTTGAGAAAAGCTGTTTTAGTCTAAAAACATATATGCATTAGAAGGGAAAATATACACATTTTAGTGGTCTTTTTAAACTTTAAGGGATCTGACTCTAAGCATAACTGCGGTGGGAATCCAAAGAACTGGAGCCAGGTAAGAAAAAGTTGTCAACTACAAATCTACTTTTCTGAACCCTTTTCTGAAGAAATTTTCAGAATGTGCATGTTCCAGTCCTTATCTTAATTTTACGAAGTGTTTTATATAAAACAGCAACTAAGTATGTCTCTTTTTTTCATGCATTTTTATGAAGTGCAGTTGTAGGGGTACGGACAGCTTTCTGAGTTCCATCATGCTTCCTGCTATAGCTTTATGACATCATAAGATTAGAATTTTACAGAGTGCAATGTTCCAAGTCATGAGTATTTTTCTTTAAAAAAAGACTTCAGAAAAAATGGGGCAGGGGACAATGTTTTCCCTCCTACAATGGCACCTAGGGACGTCTTTTTCTACCCCTTTCAAAACAGGGGAAAAGTGTTGGTTAAAAAAGTTGGCGAACACTCATTTAAATATAGATCAACTTGGTCCCTTCAAATGTGTTAAGACAATAACTAACAGTGGGACCTTCTTGTTGTTTATTCGTTCAGTCGTTTCCGACTCTTCGTGACTTCATGGACCAGTCCACGCCAGAGCTTTCTGTCGGCCGTCACCATCCCCAGCTCCCCAATGGTTGAGTCCGTCACCTCCAGAATACCATCCATCCATCTTGCCCTTGGTCGGCCCCTCTTCCTTTTGCCTTCCACTTTTCCTAGCATCAGCTTCTTCTCCAGGGTATCCTGTCTTCTCATTATGTGGCCAAAGTACTTCAGTTTTGCCTTTAATATCATTCCCTCAAGTGAGCAGTCTGGCTTGATTTCCTGGAGTATGGACTGGTTTGATCTTCTTGCAGTCCAAGGCACTCTCAGAATTTTCCTCCAACACCACAGTTCAAAAGCATCTATCTTCCTTTGCTCAGCCTTCCTTATGGTCCAGCTCTCGCAGCCATAGGTTACTACAGGGAATACCATTGCTTTAACTATGCGGACCTTTGTTGTCAGTGTGATGTCTCTGCTCTTAACTATTTTATCAAGATTTGCCATTGCTCTCCTCCCAAGAAGTAGACGTCTTCTGATTTCCTGGCTGCAGTCAGCGTCTGCAGTAATCTTTGCGCCTAGAAATACAAAGTCTGTCACTGCCTCCACTTTTTCTCCCTCTATTTGCCAGTCATCAATCAAGCTCGTTGCCATAATCTTGGTTTTTTTGAGGTTTAACTGCAGCCCAGCTTTTGCACTTTCTTCTTTCACCTTCGTCATAAGGCTCCTCAACTCCTCCTCGCTTTCAGCCATCAAAGTGGTATCATCTGCATATCTGAGATTGTTAATGTTTCTTCTAGCGATTTTAACTCCAGCCTTGGATTCCTCAAGCCCAGCATGTCGCATGATGTGTTCTGCGTACAGGTTGAATAGGTAGGGTGAGAGTATACAACCCTGCCGTACTCCTTTCCCAATCTTAAACCAGTCCGTTGTTCCGTGCTCTGTTCTTACTGTTGCTACTTGGTCGTTATACAGATTCCTCAGGAGGCAGACAAGATGACGTGGTATCCCCATACCACCAAGAACTTGCCACAATTTGTTATGATCCACACAGTCAAAGGCTTTAGAATAGTCAATAAAACAGAAATAGATGTTTTTCTGAAACTCCCTGGCTTTCTCCATTATCCAGCGGATATTGGCAATTTGGTCTCTAGTTCCTCTGCCTTTTCTAAACCCAGCTTGTACATCTGGCAATTCTCGCTCCATGAATTGCTGGAGTCTACCTTGCAAGATCTTGAGCATTACCTTACTGGCATGTGAAATAAGTGCCACTGTTCGATAGTTTGAACATTCTTTAGTGCTTCCCTTTTTTGGTATGGGGATATAAGTTGATTTTTTCCAATCTGATGGCCATTCTTGTGTTTTCCAAATTTGCTGGCATATGGCATGCATCACCTTGACAGCATCATCTTGCAAGATTTTAAACAGTTCAGCTGGGATACCGTCGTCTCCTGCTGCCTTGTTATTAGCAATGCTTCTTAAGGCCCATTCAACCTCACTCTTCAGGATGTCTGGCTCTAACTCACTGACCACACCATCAAAGCTATCTCCAATATTATTATCCTTCCTATACAGATCTTCCGTATATTCTTGCCACCTTTTCTTGATCTCTTCTGCTTCTGTTAGGTCCTTACCATCTTTGTTTTTGATCATACCCATTTTTGCCTGGAATTTACCTCCGATGTTTCTAATTTTCTGGAAGAGGTCTCTTGTCCTTCCTATCCTATTGTCTTCTTCCACTTCCGCACATTGCTTGTTTAAAAATAATTCCTTATCTCTTCTGGCTAACCTCTGGAATTTTGCATTTAATTGGGCATATCTCCCCCTATCACTATTGCCTTTTGCTTTCCTTCTTTCTTGGGCTACTTCCAGTGTTTCAGCAGACAGCCATCTTGCCTTCTTGGTTTTCTTTTTCTTTGGGACGTTTTTTGTTGCCGCCTCCTGAACAATGTTGCGAACTTCTGTCCATAGTTCTTCTGGGACCCTATCTACTAAATCTAGTCCCTTAAATCTATTCTTCACCTCCACTGCATATTCCTTAGGAATATTAGTGAGCTCATATCTAACTGATCTGTGGGTCTTCCCTATTCTCTTTAGTCTGATTCTAAATTTTGCAATAAGAAGTTCGTGATCTGAACTACAGTCAGCTCCAGGTCTTGTTTTTACCGACTGTATAGATGTCCGCCACCTTTGGCTGCAAAGGATGTAGTCAATCTGATTTCGGTGTCGACCATCTGGTGAAGTCCATGTATAAAGTCGTCTTTTAGGTTGTTGGAAGAGAGTGTTTGTTATGCACAGTGAGTTGTCTTGGCAAAATTCTATCAGCCTATGTCCTGCTTCATTTTGTTCTCCCAGACCATGCTTGCCTGTAATTCCAGGTGTCGTCTGACTACCCACCTTAGCATTCCAGTCTCCTGTAATGAAAATAACATCTCTTTTTGGTGTATTATCTAGTAGGTGCTGCAGATCCTCATAGAACTGATCTACTTCTGCTTCTTCGGCATCTGTGGTTGGGGCGTATATTTGGATCACTGTGATGTTAAATGGCTTACCCTGAATTCGAATTGAGATCATTCTATCGTTTTTTGGATTGTATCCAAGCACTGCTTTAGCCACTTTATTATTAATTATGAAGGCTACTCCATTTCTTCTGTGGTCCTCTTGTCCACAGTAGTAGATCTGGTGGTCATCTGATGTGAAGTGGCCCATCCCAGTCCATTTCAGTTCACTGACACCTAAAATGTCTATATTTAATCTTGACATCTCACCAATAACCACATCCAATTTGCCCTGGCTCATAGATCTTACATTCCAGGTTCCTATGGTGTGTTGATCTTTAGAACATCGGATTCGTCGTTCACCACCAGCACCGTCGGCCGCTAGCCGTCCTTTCGGCTTTGAGCTAGCTGCGTCATCACGTCTGGGGCTAGTTGAACGTATCCTCTGTTCCTCCCCAGTAGCATTTTGACCATCTTCCGACCTGGGAGTCCCATCTTCCGATGGTATACCGACATATCTTTGGTTGTACTGATCCATTTAGTTTTCATGGCAAGAATACTGGGGTGGGTTGCCATTACCTTCCCCAGGGATCGTATTTAGTCTGACCTCTCTGCCACGACCTTCCCGTCTTGGGTGTCCCTTCACGGTTTAGCTCATGGTTTCATTGAGGTGCTCAAGCTCCAGCACCACGACAAGGTAACGATCTCCTTTGCTGGAGACCTTCTTACAGGAGTTTTAATCCTGGCACATCTTAATCTTCATGTTTTAAAGGTCATGTGAGTGGACGTGACAGGGAAAAGCAAACCCAGCCATGCCCACTTATCATAAGAGGAAGTCAGTGAGGGTGAAAATGCTTTTAAGACCTTGAGAAAAACATTTTTTTTTGGTCAAGGGATAAGAGACAGCTGTGAAACGATGGGTTCAGTTCTAATCTGCTGAACACAGCCCAAGTGCATGTTGTATTTATCATGGAAGTTTGAACTGTGATAGGGTGTATTGTAGATAAACCCTTCACTTTATCGTTCCAACCATGCTATGTCTAAAAGACTTTTTTCCCAGAACATTTTTTAGTGAATACATAACTCTAGATATCCAACTCGATATCACAGTGGGAGCTCATTAGGACAGCTGATTCCTTCTGGAAGAATGACGTGGGTTTTTTAAGTTTACAATAGCTTTTCTATGGATATAATGATTGTAGTGTCCAGAGCTGTGAACTACCTTGCGTATTATAGAAAATATGACAATTGCTCATTTCTCTTGTTTTTCTTCTTTTTTTAATATATTGTATTGAGTTTTAAATATACATAGATAAAAGTTGAAAACGGAAAAGGAAATAGAAATACAAATCAAAGAAAGAAGAAAGAAAGTGTAGTAAAGTAAAGGAAAAAGGAAAAAGATGAAACATAGAAATTAGTCAACTTCCGATTTATCCCTTGTCATAGTAATTTAAAAAGTTTATCTTACATGCTAGGTCTATATATACTGTAACATTAAAAAACATTTCTTGTCTAATATATCAATTTATATATATTTTAGTCTTCAAATCCCCATATAAGGTTTGCCCCTCCTGCATTTTGCAAATAGTCCGTTAATGGTTTCCACTCCTTTTTCTCTTGTTTTTCCATATGAAAACTAAAATGCCCTAACTTGAAATAAACTGAGCTTTTCAGTAATGTCAAGAAGCAGAAAGTTGCAGCTGATATGTACAAAACATGTTACTGAGTGAGAATGTGTGTGTGTATATATATGTGTGTGTGTGTGTGTGTGTGTGTGTATGTATGTATGTATGTATGTATGTATGTATGTTTAAGATTGGGAAAGGAGTACGGCAGGGCTGTATACTCTCACCCTACCTATTCAACCTGTATGCAGAACACATCATGCGACGTGCTGGGCTTGAGGAATCCAAGGCTGGAGTTAAAATCGCTGGAAGAAACATTAACAATCTCAGATATGCAGATGATACCACTTTGATGGCTGAAAGCAAGGAGTTGAGGAGCCTTATGAAGAAGGTGAAAGAAGAAAGTGCGAAAGCTGGGTTGCAGTTAAACCTCAAAAAAACCAAGATTATGGCAACCAGCTTGATTGATAACTGGCAAATAGAGGGAGAAAAAGTGGAGGCAGTGACAGACTTTGTATTTCTAGGCGCAATGGGTATGGACTTATTTCACATAGGACAAGAAAAGTTTCACTAAAGGGCATACAAATGGTTTGCACTCTTTTATTTCCATGCTTCCTCATGGTATTTGAAGCAAAAAAGAAATGTAATTTGGTATATGGGCATTTTGTCCCACTAAAATACAAAGTTGAGAAGCAAAGAATGTGCATAGCTGTAGTTAACCTTTTTTCCTCAATTCACTTCTCTGGAACGTTCACAATGGCTATTAGTGTAGATCAGAACTGGGCATAGAACATTCTCTTTTTTTTTTTATCCATAAGTTTTATTAAATTTTAAAATACATATTAAGAGGTAATACAAAAGAAAAGAAATAGAAATACAAAGTAAGAAAAAGGAAAAGAAAAAGTGAAGTCAAAAAATAACAAACAAAGAAAATATAGAAAATAGATGTCCTCCAATTTATCCTTGAACTTTAAGTACAACAATTAACTTTAAATGTTAGTCCTTTATACAATACACAGAAACTTTTCTTTGTCATATACCCTTGATTTCTATAATCCAATCTTCTGTTCTTCATATAGGTTTCGCCTTTCTTGATATTTTCCAACAATCCATCTCTGGTTTCTACTCCTTAGAATAGTAATCAAATGTTCATTGTTGCATCAATTAAATGTTTTCCATTTGCTCTTTCCACTTTTACATCTATATTTATATCTTCAATAAAGTCCAATTAGTATAACAAATAAAGGCCTTATCTACGTCTAATAAAATACAGTATATTCTGTTCATGTTATGACTATATATTCCATTAATACATAATCTAACATATTACATAACATAATACATAATATAGCAAAAATACAAAACCTAACATAACATATAACCTAATACATACAACATATTCTTGTAATAACCTACATTCTAATTCCATCTCATCATCTCATTGTCTTCTCATAAATGTGTCTCCAGAAAGAGTAATATATAATATCAACATATTTATTTATAATCTTGTATCTTACACTTAAAATATCATGTTTTTATGCATCTGTAAGTTTCTCATATCTGTGCTTACTCTGTGTACAATACCAAATCCGCATTTTCATTCACCTTGCATTCCAAATCAATATCAATAAATCTCCTGTTTAGGTTATGCCAATATCACAATATGCAACTTGTTTATTTCTGTAACTCATGTGGGATATCAAAATGTTTATTTTGCCATATCTATCAATTTGCATATTAAAATCTTCCTGTCTCAGCTGCCACAATGTATTTATGCCCAAACATTTAATAGACCACTTCCTGTAAAATATCATAATCTTCTTCTGTACCAATACATTCAAAGTCCTCTTTCCCTGTTTCTCTACTGGTTCGAAAGGTCTTTCCTCTGTTTCTAAATCTGTCCCTTGTATCTTCTGTTCCTGAGCCATCAAAACTATTAATATACGTTCTATGGATTTCTTAATTTGCAAAATTTTTTTGCTGGTTTCTTCCTTAAAATCCTGAAGTGCTGTGAGAAATGCCATGTTCAAATCGTAATCAGCTGCCGTAGCCAAAACAAAAAATTTTCTCAGGGGAGCAGGGAACAGCTGTTCTATTATTTATCAATAATGTCTATTTCTTTAAGTAAGAAAAGCTTTTAAAGTAAGAGATGAAAAAATTCCACAGAGCAGTATTTCAAACAGTTTGTAAAAGGAAAGATGAAGATATATTCCAAATGAAAGATAGTCCTTTCTAAAAAAAAAGTAGAAAAAAAAAAGGTAGAGAGGCACACATTCTCTATACTTTATTCTTTATTCTTCTTTATTCTTCAGGCTGCAAGCTGCTTAACCCAAACAAACAATTTCTCAAAAGTCAGTTAGTTTGTCGAGTAAGAAATACCAACAAAGTCTCTTAAATCCCAATTTCTTTGATACAAAAGAAAGGCAGAAAAATACAAAACTTGTTCACTATGTTGCCAAAATAAAATCTATCAAACTTCCACCAAAATTAATTATAGCAAAGAAAACACAAAATTAGCCAACATTTTGAACGAAGTCCAAAGATAAATTTTAGATAATAAAAAATGTGCTAATCTAAAAAAGAAAACTAATATAAAGTGGTCTAAAATCTGGCTGTCACTCTTGTGTCTCCCAAGAGACTTACGTACAACAAAAATGCCATTTCATTGCATTCACCCCGTTCTTCTCCGCGGTGGAAACAACAAAGAAAAACAGGAGTGGGCAATTACAATGGCTCTGTGAGCAATCTTCTGGTTCCCCCTTCTCCAGGGGGAAACTTCAGTGGTCTATAGACCCCTGCAAACAAGATAGAAAGTTAGCCAGGTCTCAGAGCTCAGAGCTCTGAGAAACTCTGACTTGTTGAGTTGCCAGCCAGGCTTGGAGTTGGCATAGAACATTCTCCAAACACTGTTAACTATAGCCTATAGCAACCTGGCCAATGAAGAAAGATGCTTGGAGTTTTGTTTCTGCAACATCTGAAGACTTCCTATTTCATATCCTTGGTATCTGTTCTTGTCCTTCTGGATTGTCCATGGGAGTCTTCTGTTTAAGAAGGTGTATACCCCACCTTCCTGATGCCACCAAACCTTGCTCACACAACAGCATCCACTTACTTCTGACGGATAGGGTTGCTCTTACCTTATTTTTTGGTCTTGACTGCCGATTCCAGAATTGTGTCAGAGGTTTGCCGGTACTGTAATCACAATGATAAAATACAGGGTGAGATAGATTGGAATAGAGGATGAAGTAGAATATAATAATTTGTACAAACCCAGAGCATTTTAAAACCATAGGCTGAATTCAGAGGGGAAACATATCTATTTTAAGCCACCGTACTGATCAGTTGAATATCACATCTACAAACAGCGTACTGATGACAACTCAAGATAATTCCATGTGTCAGACTAGGCTTCACTCTAACACACCATAGCAGATTTTTATGGTAGATAGAAAATTGCATTATTTTGTTCTCATAAAATGATTGTTCTTTTAGTTTCTAATTGTAGAAGGAATAGAGAATGGCTTTGAAGGAGGAGGGGGAAGGGCATTCAGAGTTGCAAGGTTCTGTTACTATAGCTGTCACAATAGAAGTAATCCTGACCTATATGGCATTAGTTTCTTAGTTTGGTCTACCTTGTAGGGCTGACACTAATAGCATTTGCAATAAAAATGCAGAGATTTCGAAGGCCACCCCAGTACTGAAGGAAGTTCAATGGATTCTTGAAATGTAACCAAATGCAGTTTGCTACTAGTTTTTCTTTTATTTTACATATCTTAAACATAAAATCAAACCAGCACAGACATGTTTCTTAAACTACTTAGTTTACAATGTAGTTTAGCTTTAGTTTCTTTTATGTTTATTTATGCTCTATAAGATTCAGGCTTTCCCCTTAACTCTAAATTTTCTTTGCCTCTCCAGAAGAGTTGGTTAAATGCTTATTATTAGAATGATTTGCTTGCTTTAGGCATTCTCAGTGTTTAGCTTTTCTGGCTTATTTGTTGATGTAGTGAATATTTTATTATATTTTTATACTCTGTGTTTTTACTTTCTGCTTGCTGATTTGTCTTCCAAATGGCCTATCTTATTATATATTTTTTCACCAGGATTTTTTTACTTGTTCTTGTTTTCCAATTTCCACAGTTGCAACTTTTAATGATCCAGGCCTTACCCAAAGCACATTCTTATTTCTCCTTTATCTGGAAGAAAACATTATGCAGATCAGTAAGACAAGTAATTAACACCTTTCAGTAATAAAAATAAATCCAATCAAACCAAAGTTGATATTTGAATTCATTCAAATTCATATTACCAAACTGATTGATTTCAGATATCATTGCTAATTATTCTTGGATGTCTAATAATGCTTAATCTAGGAAACCATAGCTATTCTTACCATCCAGGTTATAGATTATGGTTTTCTCCTAGGCATTATAACAATGAGAGTTGTATTGTCAGTATCTTTGAAATACATGTTCTTCAGTCCTTCAAATTATGTTTTGAAAGCTTCAGAATGAGCCAAGCACATATATACCCATATGTGTTTTTTTCTTCCCTTTCCCTATTTAGTTTAATAAAATATTTATTAGTTGATCAGAGTATAGAAAAAGCATATATTGGGTTTGCACATGAATTTTGCCAAATATCCTTCTTCAGTTTCTTTACTGGAGGGAAAAGATATTAGGCTATAATCACTTTTGTCTGAGTTCTTCTTTGACAGACCCTTGAAGCTCTCCTTTCTAAAGGTGTCCATTACAATGCCCTGTTTTAAGGAAACCTCAGGGTTGAATCTGGCCTTCAAACAGGTGACTGTTTAAGTATGTTAACTGTAGAATACATATACAAAGAATATATATACAAAGCTATTGTATTCCCCACCTCCAGTGTAATACCCATCAGCTGGGAGATTTTCATCTTTTACTGCTGATTAGGCCAACTGCTTTCTCTTTCACTTGGCTTGTAAATATGGAAGGGATTCTCTACTATTTGGAATCACAGCAACGGCACCTTAGTTTTATCTTGGCTGTTGCCCACACACTGGCAAACATCACAGTATTTCATATAGTCACATCCTGTCTCTATCCCTCCTATAAAATAAGTCTCAGTCTTTCATTGGTTTTCCCCATGTCCCACTTGACAATGAGGGTGATCATGAGCCAAGGTAAGTAGCTTCTTACCATATTGGGCAGGAACTATTTATTATCTCCCAGCTCATATCCTTTGGGGACAAGTTTCTGATACAGGAGCCTATGTCCAGTATTGACAGTTACTTTCCTACCATCTCCTAGAACTTGTTTGTCCTGTTTCAGGTCTCAAACTTACACACAGCTGCTAGGTGAGGAAAGCAATTTACTCAAGGCCGAGCAGATAACCGTAGACAAGGGAAGAAATGTAAATCATCAAAGTCTCTCAGGAAATAAACTTGTCTGGGTGGTTTTGCTTTCAACAAGAGCATGCAGAAGAGTAGTCAAAATCCGGTCCAAAGTTCAGAGAGCCAAGTCAGTTTGTCAGCCAGTCCAAGGTCAGAGTTTCAGAAGCAGGATTCACAAGAATGACCAGCCAGAGCAGAAAATCAGACGGTTGTTACCAACAAGGGGACATGGGTCAGAGCTGCTTCTTAAATCAGGCTTCAGCCAGCTTCTTTAATCAAGAGATTCACTCCCTTGCTTGGCAAGCATTCTCATAGAACATCGTTGCTCGGCTCTCCGCTGGCCAGGTGCAAGGGCTGGGAGGCCTTATGTCATCATCATCTGACTGCTCCAGCTGTTCAGTGTGCCTGTGTTTGGTCAGCCTCAAGTGATTCTTGGCTTTGTCTCTCCTGAGGCTGACATTCCACAGGTTCAGCTGGAGCAGCTTCTTCAGAGTCAGATTCAGAGTCTCAGTCCTGGGTCATGACATTTTTTAGGCTTAGGCCATTTTCCTAAAGAATTGGCAGTGGTGTGCTTAGGCGATAGGATCCCAGGCCATTTAGCTTTATTTAGTTATGATCGTTCTCAGATACAGACTCCTTGCTACCATTTAATGGTCATCATTTTTGCAACCCAGATATGGTAGCCCGAGCAAATTCTCTCTTCCCAATCATCTAATTATGTGTGTGATAGGAATAGGGCCAAATATTTTAACTTCAACAAAGCTACCTGAGACTGTTCAGATATCCTTGATTTCATAAAGAAATGGAGCGATGGCAATATAAAAGAGTTTCAAAGACTCTTTTTTCTTAAAGGACTCCTAAAACAAGTTAGAGAGTCTTGTCTGATGCCTTTAAAGAGATTCTCCTGACTTTGAAATTGCTACTTTTGCAAGGCATGTTTTCAATTATTTAGGAGAGGAGCCTTCATATATCCCTTCCTCTAAGAAGCCTCACTGAATCACAGGAGGGAATGAATTAATATTTTTTTAGATGCTCAAATATTTTATCCAACTTAATGGTAGCAGTGAAAAGATTATGCCCGTAGGTGCTCTGTGGAAGTCTTCGGTGCAATTAAAGCTATTTTCAGCATTCAAAGGACACAAGAGAACAAGAAATATTAGGCCCTGATTATGGATCTATTTTAGGCATATAAGACCTTTTATTGAAGTCAAACTGAGTGGCTTTTATTGAAGTCAAACTGAGTGGCTTCATTTGAACACCTCATGCAGCTAGAAGGAAACTATTATTTAAATAGCTTGCACATTTAGTGTTTTAAGAGGTTCTGTGAACACTTGTAGATACTTTTGTTAATAGGCTGGTTTCTTTCTACTGGATATCTTGCAAGAGATGAATTTAAATTCAGCCTATTATTTTAGAAATCCATTTCAATTGAAAATATATGCTAAAAGTGTAACATTTTAATTTTTATGGGTTGTAGTAATACCAAATAGATACTAATATTTCTACAACTTCAGCAGTTTATTAGTGCTTAATGAAGTCAGTGGCATCACTTATTGAAAAGGCTCATGATTTCAAGACTAGTTCAGTGCACAGCCTAGTCTTCAGCGGTCACTCTTTCCTCATTATTCTGAACTGACCTAGCTCACAACCTGAAAGGGGCAGATGACATGAAACGACCAGTAATTCCAGGTGGCAGATCCTGGCAAAGATCTGTTCATCACATCGTATCACCATGATCTCTGTAAAGAGACATGTGCTTGTATGTGAAAAACTTGACAACTCAGAAAGAACAGACTGTGGCTGTCTTTAAGCAAATCTGCTACCCCAGTAGGAGGCCATCAGAAGGTGCACATTCTTTTCCATTTCTACTATGCTCCATGTAAGAGTTGACAGATTGGCTGCTAAAACAAAGGTGAGTCTTGCCAAATGGCATTCCAAGCCCCCCACAAAGAGGAAAGAAGGTGAAGCTTTTGAGGATGAAGTAGCAATTCTAGGTCTCTTATGCTGCTTTGTGTTCTAGTTCTCTCTCACAATCTTATCATAACAGGAGGGAATTCAAATGATGCTGCCTGATGGATGACCATCTGGCGATGTCCATGTGTAGATTATATTATCCTGATGGATGGTACTCCATGCAAAGGTGCAAAACCTATTATTGGGATTATCACTCTGGACTTTTATTTATTTATAGTCAGAGACTTTTTTAAAAAAAATGCATACAAAGCAACTAGAATAAATATCCATGAAGAGTTGAATAAGGTATAGGCATAAATCCAAAGGATAATATAATAAAATAGCTATAAGCTATAGGACAGTAATTGACATTCAAAATGATTATTTTAATCCCCTAAATAGTGGCCAGCCAATCCAGTGTGGACAAAGGTAAGCACACCAATACCTAAAGGGCAATTGCAATGGCGCAGAACCTTTCTAAGAAACTTCTGTGGAAATACCCGCTAATTAGAACCATAAAATCTCAGACTCAGTCCAGTCCTAGCAATTCAGTGTTGCCCTCCTGGCCTATCACTGATTGGAAAAGTGGAATGGAAACACAGCTTAGTCATTTTTCCAAAGAAGCTCTGTAAACTGCTGTTGCTCAGACTAACATGGGTGGTTATAAATAAAAACAGTAAAAACAAGAAAAAAATATGATAGACAAAAATGAGTAAAGAGTAAAGATGGCAAGGATGACAAAAAAACCAGATGGGAATGAAAAGAAACAAACCCATAGAATCCAAAGAGGGCTTCACTCACCCTCACTAAAGGCCTGGGTGAAGAGCCAGGTCTTCACAGTCCTTTGAAACACCAGCAGGATCTCGGGGGAAACCTCATTCCAGGTTTCATTCCAGGGATATGAATTCTCCAGATAGTCAGGAGACAGAATTTACAGGTACTTGTAGTTTTTCTGATGAGAGGAAAATTAACAAAGAGAAGGTGGGGGAAATGGTGATTAGGATGCAAAACAATGAGCTTATTATTTTTTAAATTTAATTAAGGATGGTGGGCATCATGCAACAGGAGATCCCAGTTAGACAGAGAGGGAAGACCACAACACATTATCCAAGGCAGAGGCAGAAAACTAAACCTGGGTACCAACAGGTAGGTATGATTGTTAAACTGAAATGAAGAAGCCAGAGAACTTAATGATGATGTGTACAAAGTAAACAAGAGTAGATCCAGGACCAAGCTCTGAGGAACATCCACATCTGGATGGACTGAGAACAAAGACCCATTTAAGCAAAAATGTGCATTGGGAAATATAAGAACGGAAACCATTGAGAAACTGTATCATTGCTGCCTAATTAACTCAGAGATGATAGATTTTTGATAAAGGGTATCAGATGCTGCAAACAAATCTAGCAGCATCAGTTACTGATGACTGGTGATTTGCCTTAAGTAAAGGTAAAGGTTCCCCCCGCACATTTGTGCAGTCGTGTCCGACTCTAGGGGCCGGTGCTCATCTCCGTTTGTTAGCCGAAGAGCCAGCGTTGTCCGAAGACGCTTCCACGGTCATGTGGCCGGCATGACGCGTGCGGAACACTGTTACCTACCCACCGAAGTGGTACCTATTCATCTACTTGCATTTGCATGCTTTCGAATTGCTAGGTTGGCAAGAGCTGGAGCTAGTGCGGGAGCTCACTCCGCACGCAGGGCTAGGGATTCGAACCTCTGAACTTGTGATCTTCCGATCGACAAGCCTGGTGTCTTACCCGTTGAGCCACCACGCCCCTATTGTGGTGATTTGCCTTAGCCGCCAGCAAATCACTGATAACCGACCCATGACCAATTCAGTAGAATGGCCCACATGAAGCCCTGATTGGAATAGGTCAGTGAAATTATTTACTGATAGATAAGGAATGAATTGTGTGAAAACAACTCATTTGATCATCTTAGGCCTAAAGGAAAGAGAAGATACTGGACAAAAAATAAAACAAACTGAATCATTATGGATGGATGTTTTACTTTACCCAATTTTTAAACTTATTTTTAAAGCACATTTTCACCCATATGAAGTATATTTTTGTGCACATTTTGTACAACAAATATTCCTATTTATATTTATATTTGTATTTTTAAAATATCTGCAGTTTCTACCTTTTAATATGAGCCTTTTGGTGTATTTTTCATAATGTACACATTTTGTATGAAAGCTTCCTTAATGTTTGCATTTTTGTTCAGAATTTTTAAATATAGCACTGCATCCCGAACTCACAGAAGTGTGAAACATGGAAAAGTGTGTTATGGGTTTGCACATTAGTTTGCAAATTGTTAAGTCCAATTGATTTGTGCTAAAGCATGAGTGAAACGAATTTGTCCTTATCTCTAATCTGTGATATAATTAATATGAAATACAGCTTTCGTTGTGACTATATGACTTTGCTGAAGACTTACAAAACTCTTGCACTGCATTCATTGTAAGTAGAGGAGGAAGAGGGGATGTGTTTCTATTCAAATGGCTTTCTTGCCGTGTAATACTGTATTGTTGCTTTATTGCCTGTCAGTGCCAAAGGCATTTACTGCAATTCAGTTCTAATCATATGCAACCATACAGTAGGACATGGATGGCAATGTGAATTCTAAAGCTCCTCCCCATTGATACAAAATTAATGTCATGCAGATGGATAACATCCAGGTGCACAGTCCTCATTTGCATTCTGAATCATGCATAACTATTGTGTGCCTGGATGGGAGCAAGAAAGCATTCACCAAGATGCCTTGTTATTGCATATGCATTCCCTCTTCTTCCTTAAAATTTTTGCTTGAGCAAATGTTCCTACTTTTCATATAAGGATTTGAGAAATCATGAAAAAACATACTGACATACTGTAAAACTCACATAAGCATATGCATATTCTGCAAGAATTCTGCTCTGTTTCAGATTAACAGCTAGTATCTGGATTATTTTTTATTACACGGTTCTCTCAAAATATGTTCTTATATAAGTTGGATTTAAATCCCTTTTTAAGTAATACCACACATACACACACCATCTCTTTCATATTCATACAATATCTAATCAATCAAATAACCTTCTTAATAAAGAACAGTTAGTTGATTGGACACTTCATTAAATTTCAGGAATTAGATCTTCATTCTGAAGGTAAGTAGAATAGAAAACCTTTCTTTGTTTCACGACAGCTTTCAAGAACCTGCAAACAATAAAGTCTGACAACTTTATTTGTTCTTGATGATGTTTGTACAAACCTTTACTTCCGTGCAGAAAAGTAATCAGTACTTCAGATGTGTTGAAGATGGTTTCCATCTCCACAGCTTCTATTCCACATTATATAAATGAGAACAGACAAAAGAATTTCAGACAGACAGAATAATCAGGAAACAAGCGAATTGTCTTTTGATTTAGTAATCACACTACAGTATATGCTATTGGTAGCATGTAGGCTTCAAGAGACGAGACCTCATCTGGGATCCACAAATCTATTTGCAGAGAATTGATGAATAGATTGTTCAGAAGCCTGGGAGACTTACTTCTGCCCCCTTGTCAATCAAATATAACCTGAAACTCTCAAAATCCTTGCTTTCTTCTAACAATATTGGATGCTACAAGCTTTTTGGCCTCTTTGCCAGAGTTTGTAGCCCTTATCTCTAATGTATAGATTCTGCTTATGTCAAAGCTTGCCTAATCAATCTTCAAATCAGAGTTTTTAAAGTGGACATGTAGGCTATGAAGTCCAACCACATCCCGCCAGTATCTAACCTCCTGCTGAATTTAACTACTGCTCCCTTCCAGTCCCTATAACTTTAGTAAGCCTTCATGCTTTGCCAGATATTTCTGTCCCCCATCTTTACTTTTCCTGCCCACCCCCCCCAACAGAATCCAGCACAGGCAGATACCCTGCCAGTTTTTGTTACCTTTCATATGTAGCTTCTTGCACAGTTGAGTAAAATTAATAGTCTTAGCATTGCTCTTCATAACTTGCAACATTTCTTGATCAGGTGTTCTAACATTAATCACATTGATTTTAATGCTTTTTATTTCCAGGTACTTATACTTAAAATATTAACTGATATTATTTATTTATTTATTTACACTGCCCAACTCCAAGCAACTCCGTGTAGTTCTCAGATATCAACACACAGAACAATAAAATAATACAATAATAGAAACAAAGGACAAAAGATGTCAGAAACCAGACAACAACCAAAGCAAACCCACATTACCCAGAAGGGGCTTCAATCACCCTTGCCAAAGTCATCCAGGTCTTCAAGGCTCTCTGAAATACCAGGAGGGTGGGGGCCTCATATATCTCTATCTCCATCTCCATCTATATCATCTATGTATATGAGAAATATCTGTTAGTATAACCACTTGTAAGTGGAGAATATCATTATTTTCTTCCTGTTCATTATTTAATCTATATATTGAAAAATCTGGTAAATAGAAATTGAAGCTGGATATTTTCTAGAATGAATGAATGAATGAATGAATGAATGAATGAATGAATGAATGGAATGAGTGAGTGAGTGAGTGAGTGAGTGAGTGAGTGGGTAAGTAGGTTGGTTGATTGGTTGATTGGTTGATTGGTTTTTGGTTTGTGCATTGAACTACTCCATGACAAATTTTATTTTGGCAAAAAGGCTTTTGGCATTTTTCATGCTCACTAAATGAAATCACATCACTGATGGGCAACAATTAAATTTATGAAACTAAAATACTACAAGTGCTTTTAGTGGAGTAATTATAAGTGCCAATATAAAATATACATTGTGTACTATCCCAGTGTCTCCCACCACTTTTATGCAGCTGAGCTTCGAAAGTTGACTACCATCAACTATATGGGTATCTAAATACTAATTACTGTACCCTACCAACTATTGTCATTATTGATTTAATTGAAATGCATATCTGTGTGCATGTGCAAATGGTCATATGGTTTTAAAAGGCATGGCTTGAATATCTGCCATAAATTTTCCCTCATTATGCCTTGAGACCTTGACTGTTTTAGATACACATCCCTCCTAGAAATTTTCAGGCAGTGTTTCAGGCAATGATGTGCATTTGAAAGGCTATTCTCCCTCTCTAGGGTTTTTCTTGGATTTTGAAATTCTTAATGTTATGTTATTGTTTCCAAAACAAAGTTGATGACTGAGGAATTCTTCAGATCCTAAGTGTTTTTTTTATTTCCTCATTTGCACAAATATAGTATATGAGCAACTTTCTGCATTTTCATTTTTTTCCCAGTTACTTTATGGCTTTGCTCCATGTTTATATATGACCATTGTAAAAACACTGCAAAAAATGGTCAAGGTTCCTTATTTTGTCAAAATAATTTTCAGGCAGTGCTGTATTGATGCACGTATGTATTGATAAAACACTATTAAAATTTAGCTTGAGAGGTAAAATTTTATAATGGCAAACATGAATATCAAAACACAGAGAATAACCATGTAATATGACAGATAACTGAGATCTGCAAAGTAACTACATATGCAAGAATGCTATAAAATGTTTAGGCAATAAAAAGACAATCACTGTATTAGTACTGTTATATGCAAATTACTTCAAATTTTGATTTCCCTATCTTGAATTCGACGTTTAATTTTATTTTGAGATCAAATTCACAAAATCATATTTAAGAACTAAGGCTATATAAAAGTAATATCTACTTAGTTTAATTGGATTTACGTTACAAAGGCAACTTGCTGGTACTTTGCCAGCTGTTCGTTTTGTTTTATTCAAAATCAGTGATTTTTCCAGAAACAAATTGCTTGAAAATTGAGTTTAACTTCCCTTTTAAGATCTCATTATAACTGATTGTTTTCTCATGTACTCCAACTCATTCATTCATTCATTCATTCATTCATTCATTCATTCATTCATTCATATATATATATTAAATGACTTTATACTGTGGATGCAGATAGATTTAATTACATCCTATCCATTTGCAGTTACTGTTCTTTTGCTTTCTGGAAGGACTAATTCTACTCTTTTAATGATGCTTAGCATGTACAAAGCGGTTCCTTGTATAAAGGAAGGCCTTCAGGAAGTCTTTAAAGACCTGGTTCTGCCGCCTTGCGAAGGAAATAATAGTTCCTCCTGGGGGTGGTTGGCTTAGTAATACCCTCCTTTTAAGAACATACCATCTTTGGATTTTTCTATTTATTATTTTAGTGGATTTTAGCTGTATAAGTTTTAATTGTTTTTATGATATTGTTGTAAACCGCCCAGAGTCTACTGTTGTAGAGATGGGCGGTGATAAATTCAAATAATAAATAAATAATAATAAATATCATATCATCATATCATATCATATCATATCATATCATCATATTAATTAACAACTGATTTCCACTTATCAGAAAACTTTTTGAAGTGCAAGGGCAGATTATGTCCATTTTCTGAACCAGATAGATAGTCTACAAGGTAGGGGTTTTGAAAGTATGAATTTATTTATTTTGCTTTCATTAACTGAATACAAGAAAAACAAAGAAAAAATTAACAACATATCAAGTTATGAAAAAAGAAGAACAGGAAACATTAAAAAAAGAACCAGAACACATAGAGGACACATTCACAGACACTGATACATAATAAGAATGTGGTATAAACATTTCAATAAATGCTACATATTTCATTACTTAATAAGATATATTTTAATAGAGAAAAGTTTAATTATATAACTGTAATTTGGGATGAGTAGAATACCGTTTCATTTCATCTTTTTATGTTCAGTAAGAAAGGTTTTTAAAATTAATTTTGTTATTGGAACATACAGTTTTCAAGTTGCATTTTTGAAGTACACTTGATTGATGCTACATTGATAAAAATATTCTTCAAATTCTGGTTTGTTTTTAATTTTCCTACACAACTCTTTGTGCATCTTCATGTAGTCATTGTGCAATGTCACAAATTATTACTCAGGGCAACGTAAAATTGCCAGTGCTTGCTTTTGAGTTCAGATACAATTTATGAATCTAAGGTGCCTAATCTTGTTCAGCAGGTTTAATTTCATGATATATTATCCCAATTCCTCATGGATGCTAGAGTATTACATTTGTTGTCTCAGATTCTTTTTTACTTACAGTTAAATACTTCAGATGTACAGTACTGTTGCATTCAAATCACATTTTGCTTGGGTTACTTGTCATCATTGTCTATCACCTTGACATTACTTTTCTTCATTTTAAATTTTCTTCCCATGTAGTTATGTAAGCTGATGAAATTGAAAGAGCAAAATTTAGAAGCTGTGAGTTCTTAAAGAATATTAATTTTGTAATGAGGTTCTTAGATCCCACTGGTAATTTAAAAGTAATATATATTTATAAGATTGTTTGCATTTCTAATTAAAATTTGGCAGAATGTTTCTAATATTAGCAGAACATTAGAAAACAGTTTTCTGCACTTGAAAATGTATTATTATACTGCTGTTTGCTTTATGAATTGAATGAGACATCTAACCAACATAGTATTGTTGGAAGCTTACATAATAGATGTGGTCCTTGCTTAATGACCATTCGTTCAGTGACTGTTCAAACTTGTGGTGATGCTGAACAAGTGGTACTTATGTCTGGTCCTTGAAGTTCCATTTGTGACCTTCTTTGCCAGCCTAGAAGCAGAGTCAACGGGGAAGCTGGCAGGAAGTCACAAATGGCAACCACGTGACATCCTCACTTAATGACCCATGGTGATTCACATAACGATGGCAACTGGGAAGTGCCGGAACTGCTGTTGCTAAGTGTCATGGTCACATGACGTTGTGCTTTACAACCGTGTTGCTTAGCGATGGAAATTCCAGTCCCAATTCCCGTCCCAACCGAGGACTAACCAATTAACTGAGGACTACCTGTATATGGCATATCCACCCGTACTATTTTAAGTTGTTCCTGTTATATGTTCATGCTGGCCTGATTCAAATCCATTTTAAGAAAATCCTGTCTGGACTGAAACATTTGGCAACAACTTGCAAGGTATTCAATCTGGACTGCAGGCTACCATGTCCTCCCTTTCGACAATTCCTCTTGGGGATGGCTGGCCCCTTGAAGCCTCCCAGTGACCTATTTTAATATTTTTCTTGGAATTTATATTTTGTATTTATGTAATTTTATATATTTTTAATCACTATTTTGCTGTGCACTGCCCAGGGTCCCCGTTGGGGGAGATGGGCGGTAATATAAATTTAATAAAATAAATAAATAAATAAATTCCCTGCTGCTGTGCTAACCCGCTTTTCTATTAAAGAAGAGCATGGCCAATCACATTCCTTCCTGTAGGCAGGTCTTCCTTTGTGTGTGTATGGGTGGGTGGGTGGGTGGGTGGGTGTACGTATACACACATGTGCACAAAGTTAAGTTAAAAGTTTACATAAAAGGTTAAAGCATCAAAATTCAGATATATGTAGGCAGCTTTAAAAAAAACCACAGAGATCATTTCCAGCATGATCTCTAATGTTTTTATATCTCCCCTTTACCAGCTCTGATAAAAGAGCATAGAGGTTAAGATCATCACTTTGCTTTTTTTTTAATTATGGGGTTTTTTAATAGGTAGCTTTCCCCTCTCTTTTTTTTAAATAAGTCCAGAGCCTTGTCATTTTTCCAATTTCCTGAGACAATTTTTTTTTTACCCCCAGTTCCCAAATAGCCCAAACAAACCTTAGGGCTACCTGGGTGCAGGGAATGAAACTGTTCTGTCTCAGGTGACAGGAGGTATGGTAGAAGTGTAAATCTTTGGCCTTAAAAAAAAAGCTTATAGGAAAACTACCTACTCAAGAGAATAAAAATTTTATTTTACAATAAAAATTGTAATTCTTTTGTAGCCAATAAACTACTGAGGTTAGCCTAAAGCAAATTGAAGTGCTGTAGCCCAAACAGACAGGAATAGTCAAGGTGACATAGGATGGGAATTTTTACTTTGGAAGTAGAAGAGAAAACATGCTTTGAGGGTGACATTATCTGTCTTTGCCTCCAGAAATTGTGCTGGCCAGTACTGACCATGGTGCAAGCAGTAAGTCTGGATCTGCCTAGAGAGCTGTAAAATAATTTATGTGTAGTTAACATTGACCCATATATATTTTGGCACTTTACCATATAAAAATGTAACATTACATGGGCATTTTCTCAAACACTCATACTGTTCTGATTTCTGCAATAATTCTATTCCTAATGAGATAAGAACTAAGAACAAATGGGTCATTACATGTACAGTGAAGATACAATTTTAAAGCGTGATAGGCAGCTCGTTGGTAAGCATTTGTTGGCATGGTTGGATCTCCACATATAAATGTCTGAATAGTTACCACCTTCCCAAATATAATATCTGTAGTTTTACCTTCTTGAACTGTTATAAAAGGAAGAGGGGAAAAAAACTAGATACACTATAATGTTCAAGCTTCAGTAATGTTAGCAATTCTCACTTTATAAACACATTTACTAATTTTGGAACCTCTTTGGTTCTTTTTAGTATAACCCAGATGGAAATTTCAATCATTGTTAATATCTGTAAGAAATGTAACTTAAAACCAAGAAAAACACCGCAGAATAGTTGAATCTTAGATATGTAAACAATTATGGAGCAACAAAACAGGAGTGGAACTTGATAATAACCCAAAGGTCTCTATTTAAATGAAGGGGGGGGGCAGCAGAAGCAAGTGTGACCTCGAGTAGTTTGTTAACAGTAAGTCAAGATCAGTCTGGAATTTAAGTTGCCACTGTAAGTGAATTCAGCCTGTTTCCTTTTAATTTAAAAAAAGAATTTTATTCCAGAGGCAGACAGGCAGAAAGGTTTGCTGAAGCTTTTTCTGGTGAGCTGAGTTTCTCATCAAAACAATATCCAAGTTGCTTTTCCCACTTGTAGAACTTACAGTTGTTATCTTCCAATTGATCAGTCTAAATATCAGTCTTGATATTTATTTGATTATCCGTTGCTGCAGGTATGAGAGACAAATACTTTGCTGACTTGCTAAGAATATATGACAAACTATCTACTCTGTAAAATATAGAAGACTTATTTCAAGATTATGAAAATGCCTGCCATCTCTTTATCTATCTAAGATAGATTTAATGGTTCAAGACAGGTGTTTTCAAACCTATTCAGGCTGTGAAACTTGTTAATTAAAATAAAAACAACTGGAATCCCAGAACGAGAGACAAAGTTCTAGTGATAGAAAATTGGTAGAACTTTTTCTTTTGCCCTATCAAGCTCTCACAGAACCCTACATTTCTACCAAACACAGTTTGAAAAAATCCTGGGTTAGGGTAGACATGTATGATATTCCTTTTAAACAACTGATTATCTTTTTAAACAATTGCTTTTTCCCCTAATACATAATGACTAAATAATAAAAACCAAAGCTCTCCCAATTGGACAAAGAGACATGATCCCTGTTAGTTTTTTTTAGTGAAGGTAGAAAATCTTATTGGTGATTTTGACAGAGAAATAAAATTTTTCTGTATTATTTCTCTAGTCTATTGGAGGCCCTCTCAGCTGCTTTAAAGTAAAGTTCAGATATATGTCTTTTAGATTGAACATGAGAAGAACGGGAGGCACTGTGCTTATTGAAGAGGATAAAATTATTAGAATGGGAATGATTTATCAAAAATGAAGAATAAATGAATGAGCACAGTCTATGAAGTATGGAAATGTTGGGTGCAAGTGTTTTATTTATCAACTTATACTCTCCTTTCTTTGTTTCTCTTTTTTGTGGCTTAATTTCTGTTTTTGGGTTGAAAAGAATTTTCTATCTGGGCCTGTTTCTATTTCAGTCTTGCTCAATAATGGCACTTTCCAGATATATTTAGATAGAAGCTCCCAGATTCCCAGTTAAAATAATAATGATAGGAGCTGTAGCCTCACCACAGCCAGCCAACATGCACCTAATGAAAGACTAATCTATGTCCATGGTCCTGAATAACATCAAATTGCATTTTTTTCTACTCCGTTATTTCTATGAATAGAAGGAATCCTGTTACACTTTGTGAGAATCTCTAAGCTAGATTTTCTGCTCTAGAGATACGTCCATTCATTGCTACTACTGAGAGCTTCATGTTGACATATATATTAGTTTCTACTTACTCATAATAGCCTGTGAAATAGAACCCTGGAAAGACTATATATTATAGTCCTTTTTTCATAAAGAAGTCCTTTTTTCACATTCCCTGGCATTGCTAGGCAAACAAAAAGGTTGGCAAGGACTTCTAGCTGAGACTTTGGAGAGCCAATGTTAGTCAGAATAATAAGTAATTGGCAGATTCCTCAATGGCAGCTTCATATGTTCACAGGCAACTTTCCTATAGGATGAATAGGGAAATGGGAAGTTGATCTGTATTTAGAATAGACAGCATCTTTTAAATGTGGACTTAGTGTCAGTTTAAGTTGTTCACATTATCTGAAACTTTATGTGCAATGTAGACAGACCTGATTGATAGGGACTGAGTTCCCAAAAGCTTGCTTGATGGGGCTTTGCACAGTGAAACGTGATTATTATTATTTATTATTATTATAATTATTATTATTATTATTCTATTCTCATAATCATTCAATATTCTAAGGAATAATTATTCCTCTCACATTGGCTTTTTTAATGTCCCTGCATATTATGTTACAATTATATTAGAAGAGTCTGATAGAGATGCTTTATTGTTCTTTAAATCTTTCTTTTCTCCTTTAAGTTTAACAGAAGAATCAGCAATCTGGTGTCTTCCAGATATTTCTACAATCTTGTGTTCTTCCCTGTGCTAACTAGAATGATGGGAATCTAGAAGGCACCAAGGTTCTACCCCTTAAGATAACTTTTATTTCAAGAACTCATGAAGTAATTTCCCATTTGTCCAAATTGTTTGTTGGTTGGTTTTATTTTTGTTTAATCCTGTATGCTTTAACCTTAAAATTACATTTGGCTGAGCTTTTGGGAAATGCAATGATCACAAATATTTGAAAATCATACATCCATAAGATATTGAACTATACCTTAAAGCTGTGCAAAAATGTAGGGCCTATATTAAAAATTCCATTTTTTAAAAAAAAAACTTAATTAACTCGAACTATGTCATTGGCTTTTTATAAAAATAGCTATGTTTATCCCAGAGCTTTTAGTAAGCAAAAGAAAAATGGGGGAAGAAGAAGGATTGTTTAGAATGTGGTAAATAGAAAACTCCAAGTTGTGAATATAATTGCATTTGTTAAATTTTCAGCAGGACACACATTTGTTAATGAATTATTCCAGGAAAATAGATGGGCTGGGTAAACATTTGCCCTATGCTATTCTAATGCAAGTTCCATTAGTGTTTATTTGTGACTGTGACTGTGAAAATTTGTAGCTTGCCAAATTTAATTGATTACCTATAAATACATTTAGTGACATAGAAAGGAGACACTTGGAGCAAAAGGAAAAAGAAGTAAATAATTTCATCTGTAAAGCCCAGATTTTTACCAAACTCCAAAGATGGATAACTATTGCTGAAATAATTTTGTGATGATTCATTAAGCTACCTTTGAGGCTGAAAGACATTTAGGGTCCTTCACTCTATTGGCCCTTGACTTTTAGTAGTTTCAAGCAGTATAGCATTGATCTAACTCAAAATACAAGAGTCCCCATACCTTATTTAGACCCTCAGTATGGCTGTTTGGATGATGGTAAGTGGTTTGCTGGGCCTCTGGATCACACTACTACTGGTTGGGTTTAGGAGGGTACCTCCTTCTTCTAATCCTTACTCTTAATGCCTGAGTTCCTAAATGACATGAGTGGATTGACTGGGTCAGCACCAACTCTGTCTGCACTTGTGCCAAAGGCAGGCATAAGTTCTCATAGTCCTCGATCCTTCCTCAGTATTACCCACCATGCTGCTACCTGGCAGTATCCTTGCTGGCACAGGAGGAGTGGACGTATTACTCAAATTTAGCCTCATTGCAGAATCCTCTCATCCCTTGACTATCAGACTTTGATCTGTCTTCCTCCCTCTAATGCAGTGTTTCTCAACCTTGGCAACTTTAAGATGTGTGGACTTCAACTCCCAGAATTCCCCAGCAGAGCATGAATTCTTGGAATTCTGGGAGTTAAAGTCCACACATCTTAAAGTTGTTAAGGTTGAGAAACAGTGCTCTAATGGGTGTACCTTTCCTTGTTTTGACTTGTTTGAGTGGGTTTTAATCTGAGGAAAGGGCTTTGATGTTCCTAGCTACCTCTAAGGTGGCGAAGGGGCAGGAAACACTGTAATGCAGGCCTGTGCTTAAAAATAAAATGGGCTCTAACAAATGTTTGCATATGAATATGTAGCAGAATATCTAAAACACCTAAGTAAACAAACCATTTTTTGGGGGGGGGGGGTTGTTCTTTTAAAATCAAAAAGGAGAAAAATTGAATAGCAAGAAGGCAGGAAGATAAAATCACTCTCTTTTATTTGAGTATTCCCATTATACTACTTTAAAACTGCAACCAACCAAACAAACAAAAACTAGGCTGGAATACAATGGTATTGATGGGTTGGATGGCTTGCCTCCGAAGCAATCAACCAGCAGTAGAAGAAATGCTAGTTCTGAAGCACAGTCTGGTTGCAGGTCCTTTGTAGCAATTCCTGGTTGTCCTAAGTCATTCACCAACAGCAGCAAGTGCAAAAACGGCTCCTTAAACATCCACATGTCTTCCTTAAATTCGTCATGCTTTGCTCTCAAATACTCTCTGCATCACCCTAAACAATCCAGACCAAAAACAGCAAGGACATGATCAGTCCCCCATTGGTCCAAACCAGGGTTTTTCAACCAGGGTTCTGTGGAACCCTAGGGTTCTGCGAGAGGTCACTAGGGTTCCCTGGGAGATCATGATTTATTTAAAAATTATTTCAAATTTGGGCAACTTCACATTAAAGAGGTAAATTTCATTCTTTATTTTTAATTTAAGAACACTCTTAATGCAGGCCTACACATGAAATAAATATAATAATTTTGTAAGTTCTGGCCTATATTTGAGCCTGAATGTGCAGGGGTTCCCTGAGGCCTGAAAAATATTTCAAGGGTTCCTCAAGGTCAGAAGGTTGAGGAAGGCTGGTCCAAACACATGAATGGCAAAAGGTATGGTATCACTCCAACTACATTTCCCAGACTGCTTCAAATGGCTTTTGCTCCATATTCAGAGCAAAAGAAAAAAAATTGTCCTATGCTGATAACACCTTTTTTGTTCCAAACATTCACAATATGTTTTTGAGCTCAAAATGGTTCATATTCAAACACTTTTGCATATGTCTTTGAACAGTACTAGCTATTTCCATTCTCCTAGCAGGTTGCATAAAAACATCCAATTCAAGAATAACTGTTATAGGTGGTGAAAAATGGGCAGGTTATCATAAAAAAAAATTCTCATTTGTTTTGATTTGTGTATTGAATAAAGTTCTTTCTGCAGTGTGATTTGTAAACAGGATTGGAAAGGCAAGATATCATTCAGAAAGTACAGGTGTTCATCAGATGAAGCAATAAAATCTCCATTCATTGGAAGAGTGATAGTCCAAGTAATATGAAAGCTATGAAGAGTCATATCTTTTTTTATTAGAATATACTTCCTTTGGCTTTGGGAAAATATATTTATCTCTAGAATGGGGCTGAAATTTTATGAGTTTGTTGTCCTGAACAGTAATTGCAACTCAGATGTTTAAGGCTACAGGTTATACAGCAATCCTTGAGCCCCCAGAGTGCATTTTACAGATATTCATGAATCTTGGGAGCAAGAGCGCTTCACAGTCTCTATAAGTTGTGGCAGCATGGCTGGGCCTATAGTGTTTGCCTGTTATTTCTTGTCTATAAAATGTGTCTTGTGCTGAGAGCCATAAAGGTGTTTTCAGGCACCACCTGGGTTTTTACCTATTCCATATTCTCAGTATGGCATGTCTAACATAATGATTTTTAAAATCCACATTAACCTTGACTTTATAATACCACAAATGTCCATGCCATCCATATTTCAGGTCAGGAACATCAGGAACTCCAAGAGCCTTCTATTTCTCAGCAGCACCCACTCTTTCATCCAAACCAAACAGCAGGCTGCAAAATACAATTTCAAATCGGGTAAACCCAATACTCCTCTTTCCTTTGCATCTTGTAGCACCTTATATTTAACTTGTGTTTTTTTACCCTGCCACACAAATTTAGATATATCCTTCTGTCACTGTTTAAATGGTGCATCAGTTGTCAAACCAGGTATTGTCTGAAACAAAAACATCATTCTAGGCAAAACATTCATTTTTATCACAGAAATTCTCCCCAGCAATGACAGCTGGGTCATTGTATATTTTTTAACTTCATTCCATGTAGGCAAAATGTATGCAATATCTAACTACAGTAATTATCTATTTATTAAATATGGCCTAAATCCAGAAACAAAGTCTCCCAAAGAACTAAGACTCCTGCTGGAGAGGGAAGGCTGGGGTGTATCTGACTTTTGCTTACATGCCAAAGCCTAACAGAAGATGTCTACTGGATATATCCAAGCTTGATTGGCATGAGGGGCTGGGAGGAGGCGGCAGCATTATGGATCTTGGTTAGCTATTGACAATATAAACTTAGCTCAATCAGTGACTTTCAGCAAAGGTGATCAGACTAGTGTGTTGAATTCACTAAGGATTTCCAGCAAAATAGTTAAGGATTTTCCATGGAAGTCCACCGTGCCTCCCTCCTCAACCCCACTTCTTTGCATGCCACGATGATCGGCTGCCTCATTCCCTTTGCTGTACCTTCACTGACAGTCAGCTGGCCAGACCAAAAGCAGAAATTGTGACTGGCTTACATAAAATGATCAGTGGCTGAAAACTGGTTCACTGAAGCATTCAACTGAAAATATAAATACTGAAATTCAGAAAACTGACAACAGTGAACAGGTCTCCAATGGAGTTACTATGTGTCTGTGTGTGCTGTGTTGAATGGAACTGCAGTTTCATACAAGCAACCAGAAAAGAACAGTGTGAATTGGAAGTATAACAATGAATATCTAAAAATGGGATTTTATTGGAGATCCACTCTCTTCTAGCCCTCTTGTTCATTTAATTTTGTGAAACATTATTAGCCTTAAGAACTTTTGAGATGTTTTCAAACAAAGTATAATGAACTTACTAGTAAACCAATAGAGACTTTTTTTTGGGGGGGAGGAGTTAGAACAAGTGCAACACAATCCTTTCCAATTAGAAAAAAAATGACTTTTGTTGCCAAGGATGAAGAAGAAAGAAAACAATAGAGTCTTTGGAAAACAGCTAAAAATCACACCATATTTGGAAAGTAAGCTGCCAAGTTGATGACAAATATTATACAGGATGAGCTATTGACAAAATTCCCTTCTAGAATGACACCTTGCAAAGTCATATAAAATCCATGATGGACAATGTAGAGGAGCAGTTTGCACCTGAATTACAGGTGGTCGAAACAATTACCATGCAAAATGTGAATCAGCCCTTGGCTTATATGTGATATATACATGCATGTGCTGGGGGACCTCTCATTCTGCTTCATGAAATGGAAAGGTTGTATTGGGATAACGACTTATGGAGCATCAGCTATATGTGGAATAAGGAAGGGCATTAATACACACATGAAATAAGTAGCACCTGAATACAAGGCCACATATTGCTCTATTCGGAGGGATCAGCTGATGGTAAAAAACATACCTTTTGCTCTCAACTGAGCCTTGAAACAAGTTATGAAATTGTGAACATGATGAAATTTTGGCTATTGAGTGCACCTCTTTTCAGTGTGCTATGTGAAGGAATGTGCAGTGAATTCAAGATGGTAAGGTTGCAAGAGGAAAGGTTCTCTCAAAAGTTTTTGAGCTGAGAGAAAAAAAGAGGAAAACATTTGTTGTTGAAAATGACAAAGCCAATAAACACTCATGATTTCAAGTAGCTTGTTCAAGTATTGTACCTTAGTGAAGGGATTCAAGATGGCAACAGAGTGACAACATTTTAATGAGCTCTTAACTTTGTATTTATTTTATTTCCTTTATTTTGTTCCAACCAAGTACTTGTTGTGGTTTTAATTAATTCTCTATCCTCTTTTTATTTTCCATTTTTATTGATGTTTTGAATTAAGATTTGTTGGTATCTTAGAGTTTTTCATACAACAATCTCAAATACTAAGGATGCAAGGCTATCAAGCAAGAACAAAAATGAACCTGAAGATTATACCTTAGTAAAATATTCAGTGCTCTAAATAGCACAGAACTTTTCACTTCACTTGAAAAATCCCATTTTTTAATGTGCAGGATAAGTTGCCCAGGGTCCCTCCTTGTGGGGGAGATGGGCAGGATATAAATGTAATAATAATAATTAAAAAAAAGATGTCAGCCTTTTCTTTTCAGAAGTTTGAACTGTGGTGCAAATGACTTGACCAATAACAATGACGTGTTAAAAAGACAATTCAAAAGATGCATCCAGATGGTACAGTAGAACATTAAGGAACACCTTCTAGAAACAGATGTAATTAAGGAATGGATTAAGAATTAATTTACTGCTATCTTTCAGGTTGATTTCTTTGATCTTCCAGATCATAAGTGCAATGTGCTTGTTGACTTAGCTTCAGATAGCTTTCTTGGCTGGCTAGGTAAGAAACTGTAAGAATAGGTTTCCAAGGATACAAAAGCTTAGATGAACCAGTTTATTGTAGAAAAGTTAAAGAAGCCATTATGAAAGAATTTTGACAACTTCTGTGAATCAAATGCAAGAGCTATTTACAGTGAGATCAAGATTCAAATTATTGTACCTCTTTCTCTGCTAATCTCTTTTGGGTGGAAGCAGAGTAAGGACTGATCTGGATCCAGTTGTTAGCTTGTGACCATTTGAGAACCAGCTGTCACAGACACCAAATGAAAAATCTCTCTTGCCATCCCCAGTTACCATACCTCCTGCAATTGTTAGTTTTGGTTTTCAAATCTAATGGAAATAAAGAACAAGAGGAGGCATGAACTGGCTATGGAACCTGATATACCTCAAACCGTTTGCTGTTGAGTCAGATATCAGTTGACTGATATAAGAGCAGTATCACTTGTTCTGCTGAAATTTTAAAAAAATAGTAGTCAGAGATTTCTAATGAAAAACATTCTTGAGCAGGAAATTTATGCTGAGAATTTATTATATGGCTTGGAGAAACTAAATTAATTCAAGTGATAAATAAACACTTACTTTTATTTTTCTTCTTTTTAAATATAAGATTAAGTTTTAAAATGTCTTTTAAAATGGAGGGATAGGGAAGGCATACCCAACTGCAACTTTAGTCATGATCTTAATCACTGAAGTGTGTGAACCCTCATGCTCCAAAAGAGAAAAATGTAAGGAAGGAAGGGTTTTTTTAATTGGATGATCCCTACATTTTCTGTAAATTTATTTAATGTTCAAAGACTGCAGAAAGGTTGAGAAACATTGAGATAGAAGCTAATGAACAAAACAGGTATGTCTAGATTCTGGCAGAATAATAGTGCAGAAATCTTCAGTCTGAGTTAATTTTCCATACAAATGCTTAGTTAAGTCTGAAGTCCCAGGTGATTCCTTTGCATCTAACTTACTTGATGTTCACTCTGAATTTAAATCAGGAGCTTCAAGCTCCAAAAAGTGTCTGAAACTCCTGTGTGTCTGGAAAACTGCAGAAATACAGTAATTGAGGAATTCAAATCTGAGCTAAATCTGATCATGGAAGGGCTGCAACTTGAAGCTTCAAAGGCATAAATATGCTGATATGCTGATGATACTCAGTTATATACTGTATCTCTGTCCCAGGTGAGGTAAGTGATGCTGTGACTGCTCTTTCTTGGTGCCTGGGGGCTGTAGGGGCCTGGATGGGGTCCAACAGGCTTCAGCTGAACCCTGGTAAGACGGAGTGGCTGTGGATTAATGGCTCTTCCCTATCTGGGACATTATCATCTTTGGTTCTGGATGGGGTTGCACTGTCCCAGACAGATCCGGTGCAGAATCTGGGGGTCCTCCTGGACTCATGACTCCTGCTCAAAGAGCAGGTGGCAGTCGTGGCCAGAAGGGCTTTTGCACAACTTCGTGTTGTGCGCCAGTTATGCCCGTTCCTGGATCGGGAGGCCCTTCGAACAGTCACTCATGTCCTTGTTATCTTGCATATAGACTACTGTAATGCGCTCTACATGGGGCTACCCTTGAAGAGTATCTGGAAGCTTCAGCTGGTCCAGAATGCAGCTGCACGGGCCATCGCTGGTGCCCCTAGATTGGCACATATAACACCATTGTTGCGTGAGCTGCATTGGGTACCAGTTTGCTTCCGGGTCCAATTCAAGGTGTTGGTTATCACCTTTAAAGCCCTACATGGCATGGGGCCAGGTTACCTGAGGGACCGTCTCGTCCCCAATATATCTACCCGTCCCACCCGATCATGCAGAGAGGGCGTGCTATGGACCACATCTATAAGAGAGTTCCATCTGGCAGGGTCCAGGAGGCGTGCCTTCTCTGCAGTAGCTCCCGCCCTATGGAACTACTTGCCCCCGGAGGTGATATTAGCTCCTTCGCTCCTGACCTTCTGGAAGAACCTGAAAACCTGGCTCTGCCGCCTTGCGTGGGACCAAGGAAAGAATAGCCACTCTTGGGGATGGCTAATACCTTAGAGAGCTCCTCTCCTACACTGGATCAAGTAAGATCATTTTACCATCTATGCCTCTTGATTTTAAGCTTGTTTGAATTCTGTACTTTATATTTTATACATATTTTATGTTTTCTGTTTTTATTAATCTATTGTAAACCGCCCAGAGTCCCTCCTCTGGGGGGAGATGGGCGGTGATATAAATTTAATAGGTAGGTAGGTAGGTAGGTAGGTAGGTGCTGAGGGCTTCTCATGAATTAAGATGACCTGGGATTAATCACATTGTGGACCTGTTCACATGATACACTTAACTGGGTCAGTGGGGGAAATGGATAAGCATGTGTGCAGACTCCAAACCAAAATTAATAGATCTGGCCAGTTAAGGCTTAAGTAATTAGATTATGTGCCATCAATTCATCAACTTTTAGAGACCACATAGATGTATTTTCTCTATGCTAATCTGTCCTTAACCTGGTCTTTCAGATCTTCTAACAGTGCACTCGTTGCCACTGTAACTGAGTCCATCTACCTTGCTGCTGGTTGTCTTCTTCTCTTTTCTTCTACCTTTCCCAGCTTTAGAGCCTTCTCCACAGAGCTAGGTCTCTGCATAATGTGTCCAAAGTAGCAATTAGACTCATTCATAAACTGACAAAGTCATGCTTGGGGTAAAGTAACTTGCCCCAGTCAACTAATTCTCTCTCTCCGCCTACCCTTGTGATATACAAATTATTTTCCTGAGGATTAATGGGCTCTTCCAGTGTCTGTGACTGAGACAAGGCTTGAGAGAGACCCAGCAAACTGGAGCCCTCTATGGCCTTTCATGGGGGGTGGGGTGGAAAATGGGTGAAGAAGTGGGTATGCATCTCAAACCCTATCACAGTGGGGACCAACCCCAATTGTGCCAAGTTTTGTGTGGGTGGTGTTTTAAGCTAGGAATTGGAGATGGAGGTGCATTCGCCTGGCCTTTTTTATATGGAAGACTGAAAATATGATCAAGTCATCATAGATTGTGTGCTGCTGGCTCATGAATGATTGGAGGCGGGTTGCCAGGGTCAATCATGTTATGTGATGAAGAACTCTGCAGCCATTGATTACTACAATGACTGCCTAGTTCTCTAGAATCTTCAAACAAAAGCAGAATTTTTGAAGTCTATGAATACATCTTCCAACTGTTGGAGGAAATTTTCATGACAATGCTTACAATACTTACAAAATATTTGTACTGACAATAGTGAAAGCAAAATCTAAATTCAACTTTATTTAATGTTTGTTGGAGGATCTGATATTCTTCATCTTCTTTGACAAGCTCTGCAACTGATAATATAAAAATAATTAATAAATTATTTTAATAATTTATTAATACTCAACAAATACAGAACATGCTTCTGAAACCATGCTTTATTAAAATTCTGATTTTGCAGAATGATTGATTTCAAGAGTAGAACTGGGTATTTAAATCAGTACCTTTAATTAAACATAATTTCTTATAGTCCATAGCAAATAGGTATAATGGATTATTTCATAGACACATGAGAATAATTCCAATATGCTCTGCCAAAAAGGAAATACAGGAAACATCTGAACATTTTGCCATAATCATTATAAGACTGGAGCTTTTAGTTTGACTTATCAGCTGTGTTTGTAAACCATTTGAGGATTCATTGAGAATACATGAACTGATCCAGATGTTAAACCAATTTTAAAGAAAATAACTTTTCACACAATGGACACAATGCACATTCTTAATGTGTGTGTACTAGACATCCAAATATAGAAAGACTTGCAATCTGTCATGATGGTTTCCAAGAAAGAGCCTAAAGGTTTCTGCCAGGGTGTAATTTTTCAGTGTCATTGGACTGATTTAGGTTATCCTGTTTTTCATTTGATGTTTGTAACTATCACATTTTAGCCTGGTGATTTATTGCTATCACATCATGAACACTAGGAAGAAAGTTCTGATATTATTCCCACACTAGTTGTAAAATGTAGCTGAACCCAATTTTAGCTGGTTACCATGCATATTTGCCTTTCATATGTAGTATAATATAAATATGTGCTGTATGGGGAAGTTAAAAGCGATTTAAGTTAGCTATTTTGTCTAAGGGTAATAGGGCAAATTTCTGTTGCTAGAAAGAAAGAAAGTTAAAGCTACTCATATCTCCCAAGGATTGAGACTGCTTATAATGGAATGTCTGGGATTTCATGCAACAGGCAAATTGTCTAGTTAGATCATCTAAACAAGGCTTTAAAAATCTATAGGAAGTTGCTTTATTCTGAGCCAGAGCATTGGCTCCTCA
Source organism: Charina bottae (assembly GCA_023362775.1). NCBI lineage: Eukaryota > Metazoa > Chordata > Lepidosauria > Squamata > Charinaidae > Charina > Charina bottae. The sequence goes on along the minus strand of JALMGJ010000044.1, from coordinate 2,905,736 downwards.
TTCTCCAAATTTTCAATTTCTGCTTTTCAGACAGGGTCTTTCCTAGTCTTGTCTAACTGCAACTCCTAGCAATATGCTAGCAGGCAATTATTTCCAAGAAATTGAAAGGAGTTCCATCTGGATGAAACAGGTAGATTATTATTTGCCAAAAATGAAAAAGGTAATTTGATATTTTCAAAGAATTAATAAATGTCTCTAAATAGATATGGCACTTTTTAAAAACTCACTAGTAAGGATAAAGTTCAAAAGTTGGCTTGGGCTTCGTGAGAGGGTTCCAATTAAGTTATGGTACAAACCACAACCAGGAAGCTGAATGCTTTCCTTTGATATTTACACAATGTTGGTTATTATACAAAATACACACTTCTACTGCATTAAACCTAATATATACAACTAATCTACTTATCTGTGCCTAATAATACATTTATAAACAACATTATAGCTATAAGTAAAACGTGACATTACTTAGCAAATGTACAAGTTTCCCTTTTATCCTGTGTTCATAACTGCCCACCTTTCCTAGCAATAAAGGCAGTATTGCCACATTTCTTTCCCTAGCCCTCACCATTAAGGAGAGGTGAAAAATCGGTTCCTTTTACTCAGGTTAATGGACTTTCACTTTACACTTAGCCCTATATTATCCTCTGGCTTCCATCCCTTGGAATAGGTGCTGCTGAAGTTTAAAGCAGCCTTGTAATTGCTCCCTTTTACAGAGTTGCTTCTCTGGCTCTCAGCCCTTATCAGTTCATAGGAGGGAAAAAAACAATTACTTGTTGTTGGCTAGCTGTAGCTGGTCTGCATCTTTGGAAGGCTTGTGAGTCTGTAAGGCTCTGCCACTCCTTTCTCAGCTTGTAGTAGCTTCTGAGTCTCTTTGTTCACTCCACCAACTGTTGTGGTCTACATCTACATGCACAACTGGCTGCTTTAACTCTCCACCACACTTCCCTTTCTCTCTTCCACTGACACCCCACACCTTGTGCCTTCAGCATTTCATTTTTTATGAAAAATGAAATGCTGAAGGCACAGCATTTCATTTTTATGTCCCTGCAGTACAGGTGTGGTCCATTGCTCTCTTAAAGTCCCAGGGAACACAATCCACAAGAAGGGAGCACAATCCATGAGGAAGAAAAACTAAGGTCAGCAGCCTGGAATCTTTCCTTCCATGGGCTTGTTCACACAAGGTATTTTATTCCATTTCAAATATATGAATTGAATGGAAAGAGGTAAAGTTTATACTGGGTTGGGTAGAGATGTATAGGCTTTCAAAAATCCACTTCATTGTCCTATCCAAATTAGTGTGGCAGTTTTCAGATGTGGCATTTATTTATAAAGGATCTTTTGTTAAAAAAACCATTGCATTCGCTTTAGTGAAATGTGTGAAGTGGTTCAGGATTCTCTAGTTTGCTTTAACCTTTAACAAGCCTGCTGTGCTTGGAATTTCAGATTTTTGCACAGAGGTTGGTTCCATTCTATGACCCTTCTTGGAATAGCCACAGGTCCACAATCATGTGCCCCATTTTCTTTTTAAGATGGGGTAATCTCCCAGCTCATTCAAGATTTGATTTTTGTTTGAGGGAAGGGGGGAACACCAGCAGCACTTGCTAGTGCTGTACTTCTCTGACAACAACAACAAAAACGCATGAGTATTTGTGGCAGAATTCTTTTACATCCCTAATCATGAATAGTGCATATGCCCAGGAACAGTCAGCAGGTAAAGTTTAATGTCTTGTGTGAATTAATAAATTGCCATTATTTCAATATTCTTTGAAATGGCTACTTTAGGAAAGTCAAATCAGTGAGTAAATTTGGTCAGAGAGCCAGTTTGGTCTAGTGGTTAAGGCAACGGGCTAGAAACCAGGAGACTGAGAGTTCTAGTCCCGCTTTAGGCACGAAAGCTGGCTGGGTGACCTTGGGCCAGTCCCTGTCTCTCTCAGACCTAGGAAGGAGCCAATGGCAAACCAGGAGACTGAAAGTTCTAGTTCTGCCTTAGGCATGAAAGCCGGCTGGGTGACCTTGGGCCAGTCACTCTCTCTCAGCCCAACTCACCTCAGAGGGTTGTTGTTGTGGGGAAAATAGGAGGAGGAAGAAGTATTAGGTACAGTATGTTTGCTGCCTTGAGTTATTTATAAAAAATAATAAAGGTGGGATTGAAAATAAATAAATAAATATGACTAGCATTTGTCTTCAGAACAACAATAACTGTCCAGTGTATCAGTCTGACTTCTCAACTATGGCCCAATAACTTTGGAATAATTGTCCCTCACACAAGTCACAAATCAACTTCATCCCCCTATTATTATTTCCACTTGGAAGCATTTCTAGATAATAATTTTCCCTACTCTTTGTGATTACTTAGAAACCCTTCCTTCTTTATGATGTTGTAGCGATCAAGAAAAAACAAGGATTGCATATACAGTACCTCACATTTAGGGTTACTTTCTCAGAACAATGTGAGGTAGACATAAAGATTGCTTATGCAAGATTGATTGTGATTCACTATTCTACTTGAGACATGGACCTGAATCAGCATCAAGAGAGGCTAACTGTAATTTCAGAGTATTTTCAGTTACTAGAAAAATACTAATAGCTGTATTGATCCATGCTAGTGATACACTGCCCCACCTACTTCAAAGTGTTGCCTTTGGCATACCACTATAAAGACAAGGGTAGTTCTTGGCCTGAAAAACAAATTAAGTGCCTAATCGATTGACTTTCACAATCTGCTAAATATGAATGGTAATTTTCCATAGATTTTTGTTTTCTGCTGAAGTCTGTTACCTACAGTAGATCTTTTCTAAATAATGCCACATTTACATAATGCAAGCATGCCTTTCTTATTGATATGCCATATGTGCATAGGTTTTTCAACATTTTTGTAGGATTATATAGAAATAACAATTATGTTCACATACCATGGTAAGGTAGTAAGAAGGAATTGAGAGTGCTTTTTACATTACCTTTTATTGTATTGGTATTCCAGCAATGCCTGGACAATGCATTCTTTAAAACACAGTTCCTTGCTTCCGGGACTTCAGAATATAATTTAGATATGGCTGCATATTAAACCCTTTAAGTAAAATCTCAAATGAAATTATAAATAATTTTAAGCAATTTCTTCTGCATTTATGACAAGATAATATATCAGGATAATTGCACCCAAAGGGGGCAATTCATGCAAAATTCAATGGCCTGTATATTGGCAGTCTAAAGCTGCTAAAGCTATGTAAGACTGAAGTTGTAGGCACCTCATTAACTTCCAATAAGGAACTGAGTGTAATTCAGAGCAGTTTTAACCTCTGAAGGACTACATGGCTTGGGTTCATAGGGTTCTTCAGGATTCCTTTCTCCAGGTGGGACCAACCCATCTGGTATATTAATCCCAGGTTGGGATGCTTTGGATACCCCATAGTCATGACCTGAGGGGGAGTGGGGTACAAAATCAGTGCTATTCTGTGGTGGCCCCCACTTTGTTGACTAGCTTGAGAGATGAAGGTTGCACCTACTTTCCCATCATGTAGAAAGGCCTTGAAAATACAGCTCTTTGCTTGGTATTTGGAGCTTAATTGTTACAAGTGATTGTGCCAGCGCCATGTTTTTTACTTTTACTTTTACTTTTACTTTTACTTTTACTTTTACTTTTACTTTTACTTTTACTTTTACTTTTACTTTTACTTTTACTTTTACTTTTACTTTTACTTTTACTTTTACTTTTACTTTTACTTTTACTTTTACTTTTACTTTTACTTTTGCATTTGTTTTTGTTTTATTGTTATTTTATATGATTGTGAACCCTTGAGAAGCCAACAGTATAAAAATTCAATCAATGAATCTGTCAACCCCCAAAAGTGAGTTTTGTTTTTTTCTTCTTCTGATGAGTCCAGTGAACTGGTCTGTTTTAGTTTAGTATCACCTCTATGGACACAAAGGAAATTACTTATGAGCAGTTACTGTTTTGTTGCTGAATCATCTCTTCATAGGAACAGTATAACTTTGGCCAACTTTCTCTAAATCCATCAGAATGATTGACTGTTTCCTGAAACTAAAGGAAAATCTCTTGAACTTGAATAACATCTATGGCTTTCTTGTGCTGAATTCAGACTGTTTTAAGTATGAATTTGCTTTTCAGAACTATAAAAATGTTTTACTCTTATAAGCCTACTACCAAGCATATGCATATGCAAAGTTATATATTTTCCTCACAATATAGACAGAAATCCATTTTTCAGCAGAAAAATAGAGTTCATCAGGCATAAATGTTCAGGATACTGACAGAAAGAATATGACCTAAATATATCCAATATGAAGGAAAGTGGCTTCTGTTAGAGCATTGGATTAGGTGGATCTTTGATTTGATTCAGGAACCACTTCATTAAGAAATATTATATTGTATGCTGCTGAATCAGATTAGCTCACAATAGTTTACAAGGAGATAAAACCAAAATACAATTACATGACAAAAATAAATCAATAAAATAAAAGCAAATAAACCAATAACAACACAATACCTGTAAGTGCCAGCCCCAATGGATGTAGTGACAATGCTTACATCTTGAAGGCCCTACAGAATTTTTTTCTCTGAATATTTACTTTTTATTTATTTATTTTCCTGGTCTTAAATATTGCTGCAATTGTAAATAACTCTGAACAGTTTACATATGATATTCTTCAAAATAAGGGTGTATACACATACACATATATATACTTATACACATACATGCATACACACATATGCACGCACACACACATACATACATACATGAATATGAAACTAATAACAATTCACAGTTCTATGGTGTAAGATGGCACCCAAAGATGAGCTGCTGAGAGAATGCCTCAGACATGGGAGGAAAATCAAGCAGAGGAAGTGCCATGGCAAGACAAGACCCTGCATGGGATGTACCATAGACAGATAGTTGAGGTGGCTGACACTGGGAAATCCTACCAGTGGCTGGAAAGGGCTGGACTAAAAGACAGCACTGAGGCACTGATCATAGCAGCACAAGAACAGGCACTAAGCACCAGATCCATAGAAGCAGGGGTCTACCACACTAGACAAGAACTGAGGTTCAGACTGTACAGAGAGGCCTCAGAGACAGTCCAACACATAGTGGCAGGGTGTAAGATGCAGGCAGGAACAGCATACACTGAACGGCAAAACCAGGTAGCTGGCATTGTGTACAGGAACATCTGCACAGTGTATGGGCTAGACCCTCCCAAGTCCAGATGGGAGATTCTACAGGAGGTCGTAGAGAATTAGAGGGCTAAGGTCCTGTGGGACTTCCAGATCCAGACAGACAGGCAGGTACTGGCCAATCAACCAGACATCATGGTAGTAGACAAGGACCAGAAGATGGTGGTGGTGATAGATGTAGCGGTGCCAAGTGACAGGATCAGGAAGAAGGTGTATGAGAAGTTGGAGAAGTACCAGGGCCTGAAGGAAGAACTAGAGAGGATGAGAGGATGAGAGGAAAGCAAAGGATAAAGAGGATGAGAGGAAAGGATAAAGGATAAAGAGGATGAGAGGAAAGCAAAGGCCAAATGGTCCCAGTGGTGGTAGGAGCACTCAGGGCTGTGACTCCTAAGCTGGGAGAGTGGCTCCAACAGATCCCAGGAGCAACATCAGAGCTCTCTGTCCAGAAGAGTGCAATGCTAAGAGCAGCTGATACTGTGCAGAACCCTCAAACTCCCAGGCCTCTGGTAGAGGACCCGAGGTTGAGGAAGACACATACCACCCATAGGGATGAGAAGGGATTTTTTTAAAAAATTACAAACACACACACACACACACACACACACACACACACACACAAACGTATATGAAACTAATAGCAAACAACTCACAGTTCTGTGCCAGGAAAAATAAACTCAAGTGAAGCAGAACACCACATTCCAAGAGGGAATACTCCATAACACCACTGTCCCTATGGCCTGTTAGAAAATCCAGATTTTAATTGTATCACTAAAGCTAGTAATATTGGTGCCTTATAGATCTCAGAGGAAATGCTATTCTAACTTGTGGACATTAGAAACAATGACAATTTCTAAATGCAAAAGCAACACTTCATTAGGACCAGTACTGTGGAAACCATGGCTAGGTTGCATGGTAGATTCTATAAAGCTCCCAGTCACAACCATGCTATCATCCTTGTTTCCTTGTTGTTCTTGGAGATTAAGGAAAAGATTGAAGACATGCTGCTATTGGATCCCACCACAATTTCCCACCATACATTTGGAACTTAGATAATCAATATCTCATGAGTGTTGCTACTACTTATTGGATAGAAGGATAATAACCTAACCTGTCCCAGAAAAAAAACAAAACAGTTTTCAAACTCTGTGGAAAACTGAATACTCAGTGTCACCACCTTTCCCCTCAGGAAGTGAAATAAAAATAAAGGTAGGACACGATTAGTGAGAGTTCAAATAAAGCGATATTTAATTTAGTGCAAAATGTAAATTGATACCAGGTCACCTTTAATGTGACCCAAAATTCAGTTAATGAGAGGCTAGTGCATGCACAATTGACAGCTGCAGTTGGGTTTTGCTCTCTATAACTACTCTGTGACTTTGTTAACCACAAATTTAACTTATAAGTATATTCTTTTTATCCTTTACTGTAACATTTCATGAATATAGATATAAAAAGTAATGTTTAAAATTTTTCATTGCTTATTTCCGTCGAGCTGGAACCAATTACCATATTTTTCATAGAAATATCACTTTTGAATAGTGCAAATTCAAATAATGCGACCACTTCAGGGGATTCATTAACCATACTAATCAAGACCCTATCTGTAATTGTGCTCGGTTTATCTTGTATAACATGTCACTGAAGCCAGAGTCTGGACTTTAAAAAATTCAGTGTTGTAACCACAAATAGAAGATATGTCAGATTTTAGCATACCCTACTTATTATTTGTGAAAAAGAGGCCCTTCAATATCCAAAGCCTGCATTGATCCAGTATGGCATTACCCTCCCGTGCCCCCATGCTCTTGTGTGACTTAAACTCAGGGGCTTCTCCAGAGGAGATGCTGTGAAGACAGTATTGTAGCATTTTTCTAGATCTGTGGAATAGGTGGTCCCACTGGTAGGAATTCCGACCTAGTCCTGCATCCAGGGGGGAAACTAGGGTCTGTGTCACCCGGGGCAAACATGGATTCTGCGCCCCGCCCAGCCAGGAAACAGTCAGTATACAAATACTATTTTGTCATTCCCCCCCCTCCCAGTTGCGGCCCTGCCTGCATCCTGTCTTCTGCAACTTTCCTGCTCTTCCCTGTAGCCAAAGTCCCTTGCTCCCCGCTGTGGAGAACAGTCACACTTTCCATTCCTTCCCAAGCAATAGCCAGTTGCTGGCTGCCCCCGTGGGAGAAGAGAATACATGCAAATATTACTGCATACTGGGTTATGTCTGCTTTTTGAAGCTAGCCATTTTTCTCTCACTCTGTAACATTTAAAATCTTTGAGCAAGATCTGATCTATTAGGCATTGCCAAATTAATTCATTATTTGTATGACTTTATGGACAGAAAAATAAATAATGGATTATATCATCTTCATGACACTTAAGGAAGATAAACAGTAACTAATTTCCATATTAATTTCCCGGACTAAAATGACAGTAGACAGTAGCATAACCTTTGGAGTCAAGTTAATTGTTTCAGTTATGGGTGTCTCGACAGAAAAAGATCTAGTTTAGTTTTCCATATGCTCTGGATCCTTTTTATTCTCAAGCACCAGTATCACTACTCCTTTTCTGAATTAATTGGAAGAAAAATTAGTTGAAGGGCAACATTTCTTTTAAGTGCAATTTATTATTGTGACTTATATAATCCTGCATGTTAGAGAACTGTTGAAATATTTGTGGGGGAGGATCCTTAAATTCAGTTCTTTTCCTTATTTATATGTGGGTTCCCTCATGGGTCTCTTATTTCCATGAAAACATATTCAAATGTTTTGATGTTTGTTTTTCATGCTTTGTCTTTTATTAGTCTCCTTAATTAATTTTAGTTTTTCACACATTCAAAATTGTCTACAGTTCGATATAATAAAACTTGGAATGCCTCAAGTGTTCTAAGTTCTATGGGAACAAAGCTCTTAATATTTTTCACTCTTTGAGGGATTAATGGCAACTTGAAGCAAGTCTCTTTTCTCTCCCTAGGGCCACAAACAAAGTTGGGTGGTAACTCATACTTACTGCTTACTTACTTATAAAGCCAAAGAGTTGATTTTTTTAAAAAAATGATACATTTAAAAATCTTCCATGGGAAACAATTGGGAAAGCAGTTTAAGCATGTTTTGCTTGGGTCTTTTGATTTAGCATGTAGCCTAAAAGCTCAGCATCAGCAAGAACATTCAGAGTGCACACAACAAAGCTCAACAAGTAAACAGAAGCAACATTGGTTTTGAAAACCTCCTCACTGTTATTAGCAAGGTTAGTGTATGGCCCATAGAACATAGCATACCTCTTTGCATTTATATAACGCTACCTGCATGTAGAAGAAAACACAAGACATTATATACATGCAAGGCTTCATGAACTTTAATGTCCCCATAGTAAAGCAGCAAACATACCTGGTGAAAAGCAGTAAATGCATCAGTTACCTATGGCAACCAAGAGCAACCTTCATTAATTCTTTTATTTGTCAGAATTAATTCTGAATGCAGATGCAGCATCTTGTATGATCTAGAGTAGTCAACTAGTGGGACCCAATAGCAGCAGCATCTGCCTCTGAACACAGAATGAAATAAATGCTACATCTTCTTTAGCTCCCAATCTTCTCTCTTCACTTAGTCACCAATAATAGCAACAGCAGTGTTATTAGCCATGTAAGAATTAAAAAAGAAAATGAAAAGATAACTGATAAAATAACAAGCCAATCATAGGATTTGAGATGGTTAGAATATTCAAAGCAATACCATTCAAAACAGTCCTGTTTTGTCTTGAAGTCTTGTTCATAATTTTTCCCCAAGTCTGATAAACTCAGAACAAGCATGTCAAGCTTAAAACTTTGCAAGCTCAGAAAGATTTACACACCCCTAATTGTTATTACCCATGATGCAATAATAATTTATTAGTGATTATGCCTTTTTATTTTTAGTGCAAAAAAAACAACCCTTAAAAGTTTCTTACTTAACTCAATTACTTCTTTCCAAAACAAATTACTTGGAATCAGATTAAAGATTTTTTTTTAAGAATCCAAAAGACCATGATATTCCAAGTATGAGGGTTTCATCTGGCTCAAGGGTTTGTTTTTGTTGATCTGCTATATTGACCAGCCTTTTTCTTATTCTATGTAAGCTAAACAGTATTTTTATAGCATATTATATGTAACAGCTACACATCTGAAGTAAGCAGATATTACAGAACATACTACATTTCAGACTATTTATTAATGCTTCTCCTCTGGTATTTACCAGAGGTAGGTTTAGTATACAAGCTATACACTCCAAGTGTGTGAAGCCTATTAAGTACAACTTATCTACTCATCTGCGCTTAATGCTATATGTGTAAGTGACAACATTATACTTTGGCTTCACAATTGATTACAAAACATCACATAACACCATTTCTAAACTTGGCTTGTTGCCTGTGCTGCCAGATAATCAGCTTCTCAAAAAGCTTATTAGACTGAGATTTAATGGTTAAGGAATAGTAACCTACAACAAATTGTTGGGCATTAAACCAAATTGATTTGTGTGTTAATAAATATTTTATTATGAAGCCTGGTAAAAAAAATGATGAACTATATTGTTGAATTAATTCACATTTCTGATATATTCAGATATTTCTATATAATGTGGTTTCCTTCTTTTTTTTCTTTGATTTTCCTCCTCCAGGACTGGCAAGAACATTTAATTTAATGTAATCAGCATATCCCTTGCCTTATGGATAGAAAAGAGGACTTTGTAAACATTTGAAATCTGTTTTCTTTCTGTTCTTTTTTTTAGTTTCTGATTTATTTTCTCTTGGATTCTATCCCCAATTTGGACAAAAATCAATTATATTTGCTTCCTGTTGTATAGTGAAACACATGGAAATGATGTGTTTGCAAACAGCAGAGCAAATACAGGAAAAGAAAAAGGATCCTTTGTTATCAGGAGCTGGCAGTTTTATTCCAGGAACAATATGCCAATGGCTGAGAGCTAGAGATTTATATATGTCGAAAATTGTAATAAGGTATGATCAGAATTCTACCCCTTTTATTTTTCTCAAGAGCAGCAAATGCTTTGGTAGTGTGAAGATGGCATCAAAGTATTTGTACTGTTTGGAATCACAGTATGATTTGATTTTATTTTTTTCCCTAGAATAGTTGCAATATTTTTCCGATTGGCAGAATCAGTTCCAAAGTAAGAGCTTGGGCTAGAGTCTGGCCTAGAATGAAGACTTTCCATGCAAAGAAAGTCATATAACATATTTACAGTCTCATCCTCAGCTTCTTAATTCTGCCTGTATACTATGATGAGACCTTTTTTCACCTAGCACCAGTTTGAGAGAGCCTTTTCTGCAATGCCAAACTTGTTCAGGCAATCTCAGTCTATATTTATTACATAGTATTTATTTTTGTATGCTTGACTATTTTGATTCTACACTACCATCATTGGTCTTGTTTTAATAATAATACAGTACTTAAACACTTAGCAGCTTTCAGGAAATATCACAGATAGACACACCTAGAAAAATCGCTTAAAAAATATTGCCATAGTAACTAAATATTATTAAAGGAAAGATTTCAACATCACAGCAGGAAATGTTTCCTGGATTCAGGAATTGCCACACTTACATGAATCAGGTGCAAGCGTAAAGCTGTTAAAATGTCCTTGCAACATACAGGGTGGGGCATTGGATATTTATTTATTTATTTAATTTATATGACCGCCCATCTCCCCCAATGGGGGACTCTGGGCGGTTTACAATAAAATCAAGTTTAAAATAAGAATATAAAATTATAATTTAATTAGCACAATCTAAATAAATATAAAATCCAAATTTGGCGAATTAATTTCAACCAAAAGGAAGGACATTATGGAATTAGCCACCCCCATGAGGAGCTGTTACTTTCATATTGGAAATGAAAGTGGCCTCATGTATTTTGGCAGTCAGAAAGTGAAATGTAAGAGAATTCCATCTGGTGGGGTCCAGGAGGCGGGCCTTCTCTGCAGTGGCGCCCGCCCTTTGGAACATTCTTCCCCTGGAGGTGAGGCAAGCCCCCACACTCCTGACCTTCCGAAAAGAATTGAAGACCTGGCTCTGCCACCTCGCTTGGGATGGGAAGGGTAATAGCTCCTCTTGGGGGTGGCTTGCGCCATAGAGTTCTTTTCAATATAACATCATAGCCTCTTGGATTTTATATATTTATATCTAATTTATTTTTAGAGTTGTTATATTGTATTTTATATGTTTTTAATTACTAACTTTGTTGTAAACCGCCCAGAGTCCCCTTTGTGGGGGGAGATGGGCGGTGATAGAAGTTGGATGGATGGATGGATGGATGGATGGATGGATGGATGGATGGATGGATAAATAAATAAATAAATAAATAAATAAATAAATAAATAAATAAATAAATGGAACATTCGTTCCTATATTTGAGCATACTAAAATTAGAATCACAAGGTTGTAAGAGGCTATTCAGGCCACTGTGACTATTCCCCTGCTAAATATAAACATGCAGGTTAAAGCATCTCCAACAGTTGGGTAGATGGCATCAGTTTGACTGGAACAGGGAAGTTCCCAATTGATTCCACAATTGAACTTTTACTGCTAGGAAGTTTGTACACCAATATACATTTTCTGTTTTAAATTGTTATAAACAGTAAACAGGAACAAAAGCTATCTTACCTGTCCTAAAACTTTTGCCTGACTTTGCATAGTTGATATAAATTCAGCATAGGAAACAGATGAGAAATCTAAATATTAGATTGTTGAGTAAGAGCTTCCAATGAAGGGAGAAGCTGGCAAAGCTGGGGAAAAAAAGCATCTGAGACCAGAACTTTAAGAGCTTCATTACATCTGCAGCAGAAGCAATTTATTTGTGTCTCATACTTGAAACTTCTGCTGTTAAGATCATCATGAGTGTGCTTTTGTGCTCCTAGATAGATATTTATTGCTATATCTAGGGCAGTGTTTCTCAACCTTGGCAACTTTAAGATGTGTAGACTTCAACTCCCAGAATTCCCTAGCCAGCATGAATTCTGGGAGTTGAAGTCCACACATCTTGAAGTTGCCAAGGTTGAGAAACACTGATCTAGGGTGAAACTCTCCTACTTTCTTCCAAACGAAAGTTTAAATATTTGTCTATTTATGGGCATTGCCCACCTGGGTCAATATACTTAAACCAGACTGCAAGGGGAGAACTTTGTTTCCTATTTATTTGGGAACACTCAACATGCTATACAAAACGCTATACTTTATCTCCAAATAATTAATATTAAGAATCTATACTGAAATTTATCAAAATTTCTGTATACTTGGAGAAGAACAAACAAGCTTTTTATAAATTTTATTAGGTTTTAAATTTACATAGATAAAAGTTTGAAACAGAAAAGAAAATGGAAATACAAATCAAAGAAAGAAAGAGTAAAAAAGTGTAGTAAAGCAAAAAGAAAAAAGATAAAGATGAAACATAGAAATTAGTCAACCTCCGATTTGTCTCTGGTCATAGTAATTTAACAATTTTATCTTACATGCTAGGTCTATATAAAACATTAAAAAACATTTCTTGTCTATTATATCAATATATATATATATATATATATATATATATATATATATATATATATATATATATATTAATTCCCATATACTGTAAGCTTTGCTCCTCCTGCATCTTGTAAATAGTCAGTTAATGGTTTCCACTCTTTAAGAAAATAATAATTTGAATTTTCCTTTAATAAACATGTCAGTTTATTATTCTCTGCCATATCCATCAATTTTAACATCCAATCTTGTATCTTAGGCAAGATCTGGTTTTTCCAATTTTGTGCGTATATAAGTCTTGCCGCTGTAATCATGTATTACATAATTCTTGTAAATTGCTTCCCAAGTTGTCCATCAATTATTCCCAACAAAAAAAATTCCGGGTTAAATGGAACTCGAATTTGTAATATGTTTTGCATCAATGAATGTATTTGAGTCCAAAATTTCTTTGCAATCTCACATGTCTACCACATATGGTAAAAAGACCCCTCTTTTTTTTTTTACATTTCCAACATAAGTTGGAAACATTCCCATACATTTTAGAGAGTTTTTGTGGGGTCATATACCATCTGTACATCATCTTATAAAAAAATTATTTAAAATTATAGCACAAAGTAAATTTTAGTCCTTTAGTCCACATATCTTCCCATTGTTGCATTTGAATATTATAACCAATATTTTAGCCCATTTAATCATACAATATTTAACTTGTTCCTCTACCATTTCACCTTTTAACAATAGTTTATACATTTTTGCAATTAGATGATCATCAGCTTCACATAATTGTATCTCAAATTCTGATTTGGTTTGTTCAAATTCAAAGTCTTTCTTATCTGATTTAAATTTCTCTACAAGTTGCATATATGAAAGCCATTGAAAAGTATATCCCTCTGATGCCAATTCTTCTATTGATTTGATTATATATTGTCCTTGTTCTTTCTTTAAAAAATCTTTATAGGTTAACAATTTATCTTTAATTCTTACTTCTGTTCTATAGAATGCTTCTTGCGTAGAGATCCATAAAGGTCTTTTATAACATAAAGTTAGTTTATATTTATTCCAAATTCTTAACAAGGATCTTCTAATATAATGATTTTTAAAGTCTACATTAACTTTAACTTTATCATACCACAAATACCCATGCCATCCATATCTTAGTTCATGTCCCTCCAAATTCAATAGTTTTTCATTTTTCAAAACTATCCATTCTTTAATCCAAACCAAGCAACAAGCAGCATAATATAATTTCTAATCCGGCAGACCTAGTCCTCCTCTTTCTTTAGAATCTTGCAAAACTTTATATTTTACTCTTGGTTTTTTCCCTTGCCAAATGAACTTGGAAATATCTCGCTGCCATTGTTTAAAAGGTTCTTCTGATGCCAATATAGGTAGTGTTTGAAAAAGATATAAAATTCTTGGCAAAACATTCATTTTAATTGCTGAAATTCTACCTAATAATGATAACTGCAATTTTTCCCAATGGTCCAAATCTTTTTTAATATCCATCCAAAGTGGAATATAGTTATTCTTAAACAGCTTAACATTTTTAGCTGTTAAATATACTCCCAAATATTTTACTTTTTCTTCCATTGAATATCCTGTTATTTCTTTCAGTTTCTCTTGTTGATGATGGTCCATATTTTTAGTCAAAACTTTTGTCTTCTGTAAATTCACTTTTAACCCTGCTAGCGACCCAAAGTCTTTTAATTTCTGTATTAAAATTTCAATTCCATCTATTGGATTCTCCAAAGTAATGACTAGGTTGTCTGCAAAGGCTCTTAGTTTATAAACTTCTTTTTTAACTTTGATACCATGGATACCATCGTCCTGTCTAATATCTCTAAGTAAAACCTCTAATACCAATATAAACAAAAGTGGAGATAATGTACAACCTTGTCTGGTACCTTTTTGAATTTCACATGGCTTACTAAATTCTCCATTAACAATTATTTTGGCAAATTGTGGAGTATATATTGATTTAATCCATTTTATAAAATTTCCTCCAAAATTCATATTTTCCAAAACTTTGAACATAAAATGCCAATTTAAGTTGTCAAAGGCTTTTTCAGCATCAATAAATATCAAGGCAGCTTGTTTATCATAATGTTGTTCCAAATATTCAATTACATCTAATATATTTTGGACATTGTCTCGGATTTGCCTCTTGGGCAAAAATCCAGCTTGGTCTTGATGAATATAATTCTTAAGAATATTTTTCATTCTTTCTGCTAGTATCGTTGTAAATATCTTGTAGTCATTATTCAATAAAGATATTGGTCTGTAATTCTTAGTTAATGTCAAATCCTGTTGTTCTTTGGGGATCAGTGTTATGTGTGCTTCTTTCCAAGTTTCTGGCATGGTTCCTGTTTCAAAGATAGAATTCATGGTCTTCTGCAAAGGTAGGCATAAATCATCCTCAAAGCATTTATAGTAGGCTGCTGACAATCCATCCGGTCCAGGAGCTTTTTCACTACTAATTTTCTTGAAAGCCTTTACCAATTCTTCTTTTGTTATAGCATTGTTTAGTGTCAATCTCTGTTGATCATTAAGAACAGTTAATTTTTGTTTACTCAAATATTATTCAATATCATCTAAATTGACATCTTGTTTTTTGTATAATTTGGAATAGTAGTCATGAAAGGCTTTTTGAATGTCCATATTGTTCACCAAAGTTTTTCCTTCATGTTGAATATTGGTAATCAAATTCTTTTGTCTTTGTTTCCTCAATTTGTAAGCTAGCCATCTACCTGGTTTATTTGCATGTTCAAAATATTTTTGTTTCGTGAATTTCATTTGAGTCTCTATCTCTTGAGTTAATATCATTGATATTTGCTTTTGTAAAAATTTAATTTGAGTGAACAAAGTATCATCCATTGGTTTATCTCTTAAACCTATCTCTTTACTCTTAATTTCATCTAAAATCAGTTGAATTCTTTTTTGTTTCTTCTTCCTCATTTGAGCATTGTATTGAATAAAGTAACCCCTCATATATGCTTTACTGGCTTCCCATACAGTTTGAATATTAGTACCTTTGTTCAAATTAAATTGAAAATATTCTCTTAACTTTTGTTTACATACATCAACTACATCATTATTCCGAAGTAATGACTCATTCAATCTCCATCTAAATACATTCCGTTTTCCTTTAAGAGTCAACATTACTGAATTATGGTCTGAGAGAGTCTTAAGTAATATATCAACTTTGCTAATATCCATCATCAAGTTTTTAGATATCAAAATCATGTCTATTCTAGAATGTGATTTAAATCTCTCTGAGTAATAGGTGAATTCTCTGGAAGTCCCATTCATGCATCTCCAAATGTCTTGTAAGTCCAACATCTCTTTCAGGTCAAAAAATGTTTGCGGCAATTTTCCCTGTGCTTGTTTTATTTCTTTTTGTGACTGTCTATCCAATCTGGGGTAAATTACCCCATTCCAATCCCCCATAAAACACCAATTGTCTTAAGTTAAGTCCAAGAGTTTATCCATCAATTTTTTGTAAAATACTCCTTTATCCATATTCGGTGCATAAAGTCCAACTATCAATGTTTTAATTCCTTGTATGTTAATTTATACTACAATATATCAACCCTCTTCATCAGCTAGTATCAATTTTGGATTTAACTTTGGTTGTACATATAGAACTACCCCCTTTGTTTTTTTATATCCAGCCGAAATAAATTCTTCTCCAAGCTGTTTTTGAATCAAATATTTAGTGTCTTTTTTGCAAATATGTGTCTCTTGTAGACAACTTATATCCAATTTCAGTTTTTTCAAAAAATGAAATATCTTTCTTCTTTTCTGTGGAGAATTACCTCCATTAATGTTCCATGTCAAATATTTGTATTCCATTGACATTTTATTCTTTAAAATCCCTTTGTCAAGTCCACACCTGTAGCTCCCTTCTCAGATAAGTCTTCAGCCTTCTCTTTATCTTTTGATGTTTCTCCTCATTCTGCCAATTCTCCATCTGGTAAACCCATTTCTTATATTTCTCTAAAAAAGCTTATTATTATTAAAAAAGTTATTCTGAATCTCTGCCCTTTGAACGTAAATGATACACCTTCCAATTTTCCCATCTAAATGAAATACTATGTTGCGTTAGTTTATCTATAAGGAAAAAATAGTCTTTTCTTTTCCTCAATATTCTCAGGGGGATTTCTTTTAATACAATTATTTCCTTCCCTTCTATATTTAGTCTAGTATTATAATGTTTCCTCAGAATTTGCTCTTTTGTCACTTTTCTTACAAAATATATCAATATGTCTCTAGGAACTTTTCTTTCTTTGGCATAACGTGAGTTTACTCTAAATATCTTGTCTATCTCCAAATCTAAGTCTTGTTCTCTTATCTCCAAAAATTTAGCCAATTCAAAAATCATCCTTTCTCTCACATCTTCATCTACTTGTTCTGGAACTGCTCTAAGCCTCAAAATGTGCTCCTTCTCTCTCATTTCTGCTAAGGCTGTGATATCTAAATTATGTTCAATCTCTTTAATGGCATATTCTGATTTAACTTCTAATTTTTGCATCTGGTTTTGCGTATATTTAAGTTCTCCTGACAGAGAATTCACCACTTCCTTAACTGTTTGAATTTCTTTTTTGAAATCTTGCTTAATCTCTTGGGTTATTTATTTCTTCATCTCATCCATCTTTTTGTCTAATGATATAATTTGATCTTCCATCTGCTTCGTGGAGTCATCCATTTTCTTATTTAGTGCTGCAACAGCTTCTAGTATCTTTTTCATTTCTGGTAATAAGGTTTCTGAGGCAGATGTAGCAGGTGTAGCAGAATCAATAGGTGGTCCTCCAGTCTCCTCCTTCTTCTCTTTCTCACTCTGTCTCGTTCCCAAAGACGCCATAGCCCTGCAAAAAAGAAGAAAAAAGGGAGAAAAAGGGGAAAAAAACACAATACAACAATAATTGTTTAAAAAAGGGAAAAAATAAAAAAAATTAAATTAAAAAAACAATAAAAGGAAAAGGAAGAAAGGAAAGGAGCAAATATACAAAAAGTTGTAAAAAAAAGAAAAAATAAGGAAGCTCCTTTAAAATTTTTTCCTCTTAGTTCATTTATAATCCCTTGTATATATATAAATCCACAGTATTTCAGACACCCAAGATAAAAAGCCGGTAGGGACTTTTTGTTCTCCTGAAGTCAAAATCAAAGATAAGAATAGTAAATATTCCCAGGGTTTCACCTTCCCACTTGTAATTCTTCAATCCAACCACAAGTCAAAAAGGAAAAATGTTACTAGAAACATATAAAAAAACCTCTACATTCCATATAATAATCCAAATTGAACATTAAACAGCTTGACTTTTCCAAAAAAGCAAATCCAAACAGAATTCAAAGTTCAGAGAAAAAAGAGGAACTTATATATATAAAAAAAGTAATAAGGTTTTTTTCTTTCAGGCAGCAGTCCCAACATAAAAGTCTTAAAAAATAAAGTATTAATCACTCCATTTATGTCCAAGCTCTAGTATAATATTTCCACAAAACAAAAAGAAAAATACCAATAATTGTCCATAGGTAGGAAACTCAAAACAAACTGAAGATAATAACGAAAGTTACTTTCACTTGTGGCAAAGTCAATTAACTTTCTTTTCCCACAGTTTAATCTTCCTTTAACAAGAAGAGAATAAAACACCAGCAAATATAAACCAAGTCCAGAGACAAATCTTAGCACTTAATAGGAAAAATATTATTTAAAAGTAAAAAAATGTGTCTAAAAGGTTGATCGGGTAGCTACTTATCTTATTCAGATTCACGGCTGCTGTAGAGCTTCGTTCTTCTTCCAGTCTCCTTTCACCGCTTCAATCTCCCTTCCCCCGTGGTGGAAATACGGGGGTCGGGGGAGAGCAGCTACTTCAGAGACCCTCTTGGTTTATCTTCTGATCACCCTCTCTTCGAGGGCGATTTTTCAGCGATTTTCTTCTTCCAAATCACCGCAGACAGCTAACTGCGGAATCGAGGCTAGGAGCCTTGGTTCTTTGCTGTGCTCTGATCAACGCCCGGAAGTGAAAGTCAGAAGAACAAACAAGCTTGATGCTCCTTACAACTATCACAATAATATTTTTATAATAACTTATAAAAAAGTGCTCAATTCTGATAGGTAAATTTTTTGTATTATCTCAGTTTTACTTTATATTATTTAGGTTATGCTATAAAATTAAATAGGATCATGTTGCATAGCTTTTACTGCATTGTGGAGGGGTTCCAATATTATGTACATACCTAGAATCTCTAAGGTAGATAAAAAATAAATAAATGAATAAAGCCCTACTTCAATTTGGATAATGTTTAGTTGCTAAGATCAAATGACAACTTTGAGTGGAGGCTGCAATATCACAGTACTGGCTAATCCAGAACTATAGTTTACATTCTTAGCATAGCTCTCTAATAATTAAGATAGCCATAGCATCAGATATCTATCCTGAAACCTATTATAGCAGGGATCAACTATGGAGATTTAATGTAAACTTAATATAAATATAAATTTAATATATTATAATAGGTATTTAATTTTACTAACACATAAGGAATATACAGAACTGAGTTCCAGGTCACTGCAGAAGCATGCAAGTTTACGTCAACCAAAATAGATTGATTTATCCCTTCCTAAAAACTTTGTTCTACTGATTCAAAACCTAGTAGTATTATAAAGATAGCTTGTCTATGCTATACTTATTATCAAAATATTAGATAATGTTATCAATATACATTTACTATATTTTTAATTTGTTTATTCTGAAAATAAATGGAGAGGCACTATTCCTCGAATATAATAGTTTGTGAAAGTACATTTTTCACCAATACTGTGCAAATAGTAAATACTGATCTTTACATGTTGATTTTTTTTTGCTTCCTTGATGAAAAGTCTAAAACCACACAAAAATGGGCATGTTTTCCTATTGTAGCACTCTGTGAAATAAAGTCTCTATAATATTTCTCAAGAGTTTTCTCAATACAAGACACAGCATGTAATAAAGTCCTGCATCTTATTGTTATTTTTATTGGACTATAGCACTGAATATCTAAGCAGAGGAATGGAGAAGAAATGAATATTTAATACCATTCCAACCAATCATCTCAAGCTATTCTTCCAATTTATTTTGCCCACTCTACTAATTTTTTAATATATAATAATCTTTGTATATTCACCTACATACCCTTTTATCCTTGTGAATATATACTTTGAATATAACTTGAAGCTCACTGAAGAAGGAGCATTATTTATAATATGTAATTTCCCCATAAACATTGTAATAATACATATATGGATACGTATAAGCATTCCTAGGGTACTGGGAATGGATTTTGTTTGTTCCTTTGGTTACCTTTTGAAAAGGAAGATAAGCCAAATGTCGAAATGAGGTCCAAGTGAGAAGCTTATTTAAATTTTCTTGCCCCAGGGATTGCACTATGATTTTCTGCTTTCCATTGAGCCACAGCACAAGTGACTGGTGACATTATGATATCACAAAGAGTACAGGACTGATTTTTTTTACTGAGTTATTAACAAGAACTAGAGGACAATTCCAGATGAGACTGGGATGATGCTTATTTAATTTTGGCCCTACAAGTCTCTGGGATGTGTCTGTTGCTGCCTGTCTTACACTATTTTTGTTCAGTTGCAATTCTGTTACTTTGGTCTCTATTCTTAATCCAACAAGTTATACCCTTGGCATGTGAATGTTTTCCTGCAGCAGAGTTTTCCCTCAGCCTTTTCTTCTACAGATATGTTGAACGGGTTTTCCCAACTTTTCCATCTATTAATGTGGCAGATGGAAGAACCGCAGCAGAAAGTGGGTGGAGAAGAAAAAATTAAACAGCTCTTGCTAATCGCTTCTCTGCTGCAAATATATCCTCACATACCCCAGCTACTTTCCATAGAATAACACAACAGATGGTAGAGTAGCCTGTCTCTTGTTTCTCCACCTCAACCTTAGATGAAGCAGAAGGTACCCACGTAAAATGGATTTGAAAAGGCACTTTTGTTTATTTCTGGCTGATGAAATTACATGCATACTTATATAGGAAAATATATTTATTTATTTATTTATTTATTTATTTATTTATTTATTTATTATTTAAATTTATCCCCGCCCATCTCCCCGAATAGGGGACTCTGCTTTTGTTCAAATTTTACTTTGTAAATAAAAGCTGGTTTATTAGCGATAGATCTTCTAAGATCACCTAATTAAGTATGAAATACTTGGCAAATGGTTTTGTTAATAGAATATGTGAAAATGTTACATTGATGGGGGGATAACATAAAATGTCCACCAATAATAATAGGCTATGTTATGATTAGGAATCAATTTTATATTCTCCATGTATCTATAAATGATTTGCTGCTCCAGTGTAGCATGGAATCATTTAGCTTTCATGTTTCCTTTGCATGTCCATAATGCTCTTAGAGAATGACAACTTGATTTGTACTTTCCGATTCAAGAAAACAAAAGACATGCATTCTTGTTGGTGGGGGAATATAAAAAACCTGAACAAAATGCTATGAAGCAAACACAAAACAAAAGAAAAACCACTTTGTGGAATCTAAACAGCGTGGCAGACACTATTCATACCAGCATTACTCATAAATTGATAATTCATATTTATCATATATAGATACATATTTTGAGAATACATGTCCAAAATAATTGCGGAAATAAAAAATATAAAATAAATATGGGATATAGGAGTATTACAATCTATTTTTAAAGATATGCAGTATTATGTATCAGAGAATTTGATCTTTATGTGCCAAAAAAAAAAAGTTTCGATGCTGCTATTTTATACTCCACATGTTTCAAGTTAAATAGAAATTATAAGCTACGAGGAAGATTTGTTTTCTTAAGACTGATTTAGTAGATTTTCTGTACAACTTTTGCTTCACTTCCTAGAACCTATCTATTCTACTGTTCAGAAAAAGGAACAATAGAGCCCTTCGTTCCTTTTGTTTGTTTTTATCATACTTTAAATAGTTGGAGAGAACAGTCCCCAAAATGGAAATTAACAAAGACCAGATAGTGCTGGGAATCCCTAAGGTTATCATGGAGGACACCCAGAAATACTGACAGAACCTGACAGAAATTGTATAATCTCCTCTCTTTCTAAACTCTCTTGTTAACTTCTGTCTAATCATTGGTTTCCTTAGCAGGCCATCATCACCAACTGATTCTAAGCCTAGGGAGTCTGACCACATTTGACCACCCTAATCCCTTCTTTTCTTATCCACTACTAAAATGTAAAGTCTACATTCTGTGAAAATATCTCTAGTTTTTTGTTCGGTGGTCTGTTTGGTCAGAATAATAAATAAATAAATTGTGTGTAAACTGTGACCTACCAAATGCAGTGTAGTTCTTGAGACATATCTTATGGTCTACAAAAGGGTTGACAGCTGCTTCTTGCATCTCAGTTGTCCAGCACCTAAAGTTTTTGATGACAAAATATTTGGTGAATTGTTGAATGTCTATGTTAATTTCCAGTGTATAATTCCATACTGTAGAAACTAAATCCCATGTTTAATTTAATTAAATTAAACTCCAGTTTAATTGGGTTTTTTTTGTTATGCTAAAAAATTTGAGTATACTTTTTTTACTTGAGTATACACTTTGTAGTTATTTAGGGGGCGTGGTGGCTCAGCGGGTAAGACACTAGGCTTGTCGATCGGAAGTTCGCAAGTTCGGAGGTTCGAATCCCTAGCCCCGCGTGATGGAGTGAGCTCCCGCACTCGCCCCAGCTCTTGCCAACCTAGCAATTCGAAAGCATGCAAATGCAAGTAGATGAATAGGTACCACTTCAGTGGATAGGTAACAGCGTTCCACACGCATCATGCGGCCACATGACCGTGGAAGCGTCTTTGGACAGCGCTGGCTATTTGGCTAACAAATGGAGATGAGCACCGGCCCCTAGAGTCGGACACGACTGCACAAATGTGCAGGGGGAACCTTTACCTTTTTATACACTTTTTTACTAGTCACTTAAAGATTCCTGGTGAAATACAGTGATTTTGCTATTGATGATTCTGATTCCATCAGCATAACTGGGAAGATGAACAGTTACCATTTCTCCTTGATTCCTTGTGACCCCTCAAAATCTACTCTAGATATCATCCAGTTTTTGAGGATGTATGAGAGTGGGGCTATGGGGTAAGACAAAGAAGAAAAAACTTATGCTACATGAATAGAAGTCAAGTTGTATGACATTGGACTACAGCCATTGCATCTTATTAAAAAAAAGCAGGGATAAATTCCAAGGTCATTGTTCCTTATAACACATACATGGTTTCATACTGCTGAAGAAATTGCTTTATCGCAACTAGTATTTTTCTCAGCTATAACCTACATAAAAATTGCTCTCTTATTTTCCTAGTGTATTGCCAGAAGTACACATACCAGTAGTGTAATCAGAATCAACTTCTTTGCTCCTGACTAGAATTCTATAAAGTTAGAATTGTAATAGAACATTATTCTCTTAATATTCTCTTGACAAATGTTAAAATAAGATCTGTAAAATTTAATGCCCCTTCACTGTAGTATATATAAAGGTTTAAGTTATTCATCTCATTTGCAAGCAAAGCAGTTGTGTTCATCTCTTCAAAATTAGTCATTGTTATTCATTGCTTGACAAAGTATGACATGCACAAGTCGTTGGAAGTGAATGATCAAATCATGAGAAAGCACAAATTCCCTAAAAAGGCTAAAATTGTACCCTGTCAAGATTCAGTGTATAGAATTTGGTCAACTTGAAAAAATATTTATTATATTCAGACTGGACCCCCTGGATACCAATTCTAAATAGAAATAAAACTGAATTTGTTTGTTATTTTTTTAAACATCCAGTCAAACTGATGGAAAGTTAAATATACACTCATATAAGTTTCTAATATTAAAGATTCAGTCTTAAGATGTCAGATGAGATACTAATAAATTTTTCTATATATCCCACGCCTCTGGTAGAGGACCCGAGGTTGAGGAAGACACATACCACCCATAGGGGTGAGAAGGGATTTTTTTTAAATCCTTTTTAAAATGCCACTTGGCAGATTATTTGAAGTGCATTTTTTAGCCTGCTGAATAAGGACTGTTCCAATGAAAACTATTGATGACAGCTTATAAAAAATTAAATGGCTTATTACCAAGTATACTCAAT
Source organism: Charina bottae (assembly GCA_023362775.1). NCBI lineage: Eukaryota > Metazoa > Chordata > Lepidosauria > Squamata > Charinaidae > Charina > Charina bottae. Next base: position 2,881,885 of record JALMGJ010000044.1, on the reverse strand, counting down.
GTTTTCACTTTTGAATTTTTTCAACAAAAATCATCTTTTAACATGTAGATAGGGGACCTGACATCTTTGACTAACTTCACTGAATACTTCACCTGGCCTATCCAAATGTTCCTACCTGCCACAAGTGATGGATTTGTAGAAGTACAAAACACATGAACTCGGTAAATGATACAGCATTAATATCTCAAACATCAGGTTCTTCTCTTATATATCACTTTAAACATTAAATTAGATTGTGAAATCAAGATTTAAATTGAATTAAATTATAGAGTGGCTTTGTTCACACAACACACCTACTATGTGTTGATGCTGTCTACACAATAGGAATAGGAATGATCTGAAGTGAACCTTGTGCTTCTCAGATAGCTGACAGGATTTCAGATTATTATACTTTTGATTTAACTCAGTTTACTATGCCATATATTAAGGGTGACTTGTAGTGTTCATCACCTTTGATCAGATATAAATAAGCCAGTGTCAGAAGTGGCTGAATGCGACTTGTTGAAACTATGAACCATAGTTCATATTGATCACTGAGGAAAATAATGACTGTCTTGTTTTTTTTAAAGAGCAAAGACAACTTATAAAGTTGCTAAAACTACTAAGAACATTATTATTGCTTAATGTTAATTAGATTATTTGCAGGTGTCTGCTATTCTTACTCCCTATATGAAAGTCAAAAGTTCTTAAGCTCTATTGTCAAATGTGTTGTCTCTCTGTGGCTTACTAATTACGGTATTTAGTTTTACATTTTATACACTCTAAATAATCCAAGGAACATTGAGTTCTATAACACAGTTATTAGAAACAAAAAGGATTCTGATTCCTTCATACATTCTAAAATGAACTTGTCTTCTGGCCAATAGCTAACTTCTCTTCATTGGCAAATTCAAGCTGTTTTCCTGGTTGTAGCTTTAGTTCATAAAGGTCAAGGGATTATCTCATCATTCTTGAGAAAGTGGAGGTGTTTAATAATTTGTTGTGCAAATGAATGATGATACATAAGTCCTGGGCCTCTTCTATGGCCAACATTAGTAGGAATGGGGGAGAAAATGTGTTGACCCTTTAATGTGTTGACCCTTTAATACTGCTACTTGGATGTACTTGGCAAAATACTTACTTTTCATAATTCTGTGGTGCAGTTGTCAGTTCCAGTTGTGTGCAGAAAGATGAATATATTAGGAAAGGAAAACATAATCAAATCAAATCATATCATATCAAATCTTTATTATGGTCATAGACCAGCATAGGGAAAACATAAAAATGTTAGGAAATAGATTTTGTCATGGATTACAGGTATGTTTTTGCTTTCTGTTGATGAAAGACAGATGAGTATTTTTGTGTGGTCAAGATCTCATTATTTACTTAAAAGCTAAGCTGAATGATTTGTGTGCAATACCACATTTTTATGCTTTCCTTTTGTTGTTTATGTTTCTTCTTTTCTTCTTTTTCTTCCACTACATCAAAACATTAAAATTAAAATATATATTTGCATGGTATTTATAAACTCTTTGGGGTGGTTAATAAGTAATTGCTTTAGTTATACTTCAATACTGTGCAAATCATTTTAGAAGCCGTCAGCTGGAACTTTTATACATCACCCTAGCAAACCATTACCTTGGTGAAGGTAAAGACATACCTTATTCTAGGTTGACTCCTGGTGGCTACATGGACAAATCCATTTAATTTTCTCACTAAAAATGTAGAACGGAATGTCTAGCTACAGCCCTAGTATTTCTTAGCGTCTCCAATTCAAGTACTAACTAGATCCTAGACTGCTTAGCTTTTTAAGATAAGTCAGGGTCATCTAGATGCTAACACCTGCAGTTTACAGCCATTATCTCAACTTAACTTAATCAGTCATTGCTCAATTTGGGTGATGTTATGCAGGTTGAATCTCTAAGGTCCATGATCATGACTGATTTCATGCTGGAGTCCTGTACTGGATTGTGCCAAAATGTATTATCCTTAGTGTTAAAGTTGTCCCACTACAAAATAGCTCACTTTAGGAATTTGATTGATTGATTGGTTATGTGCCATCAAGTTATTTTCAAGTCCTAGCGACCACATAGATTTTCTCCATGACGATCTATCCCTAACCTGTTCTTTCAGGTCTCCTCATGTGCACCCATTGCTGCTGTAATTGAGTCCATCTGCCTTGCTGCTGGTTGTCCTCTTCTCTTCTTTCCTTCCACTTTCCCCAGCATTAGAGCCCTTTCCAGAGAGCTAAACTAAATCAACATCATTATATTTGGTCTGAACATAGTGATGTCAAGAGATACATTTTTATTATTTTCTTTAAACCTTTTTCTCATATGAGCTGTTTGATTATTATGAAGGAAACTTATATACATAATAAAACAATATTGTGTTGTTGACTGGGGAGGAGAGAAATAGTTTTTTTTCTAGATTAACATTTTCATTGATGATTTTTTCCACCTTTCTTTTGAAATCTACCATCTTCCAAATCCCTAGCTTTGTTATTGTATATCCTTAGTATATTTGCAGCCAATATTTTTTTTTAATTTGTCAAAACAACGATTGCGTGAAAAGATACCTTTAAAACCTTTTAAAAATAGGTAAGTTAATGTTCCATCTCGATCAAAATGGAAATAACTCAAGGATGGCTTTAAAATTATCTCTGCAATTTTCCATGGCTAAACAGCAAGTATTCCCCTCCTGCTATCACATTTATCTATTCTGTATTTCACAGCAGATAATACTCATACTTGGGTATAAATATATTCTAAATTCTAAAGACAAATGGAAGAGATCCAAAATCTTTCCTCAACAGCATAAACAGATGCTGAACCCTCATTCATGCTATGATATGCTATAGGGCTTTGCAGCAGTTCAGAGTCCATGTGGTCCTCTCAGCAACTCCATCTGTTCTCAGGACTGTGCAACTGCAGCAAGATTTGGGAAGGTATTTCCATCAGATGGCGTGGTGGCTCAGTGGGTAAGACGCCAGGCTTGTCGATCGGAAGATTGCAAGTTCGGAGGTTCGAATCCCTAGCCCTGCGTGCGGAGTGAGCTCCCGCACTAGCTCCAGCTCTTGCCAACCTAGCAATTCGAAAGCATGCAAATGCAAGTAGATTAATAGGTACCACTTCGGTAGGTAGGTAACAGCGTTCTGCGCGTGTCATGCGGCCACATGACCGTGGAAGTGTCTTCGGACAACGCTGGCTCTTTGGCTAACAAACGGAGATGAGCACCGGCCCCTAGAGTCGGACACGACTGCACAAATGTGCGGGGGGTACCTTTACCTTTTACCTTCCATCAGATGCTGTATGTGCTCCAAGGCATGCTTCGAAGCTCCCTTTTCCATTTTGATCCAAATCATTATCTAGCCCTGATATTTTTTTAATCCTCTATTCTTAGATAGATGTCCTTTTAGTATATGGAAAAAAGTAATGTATGGTCTGTTTTTGTTGGTTGTAAAAAATGCTGCACATCAATTAAACCAATACACATTAGCCTTCTTTGATGTTTATCAAATTGAGGACTGGAGCTTTGTAATAAGAAGCTTTGTAAAATTGGTTTGAGAATCTCATTAAAATCCCCATTAATTATAAAAAATCTACAAATAATGAAGATGAGGTTGCTTAAACAACCGAGAAATATACCTGCAAAGCTCTAAATTAGGGCTGTAAATAGTAGTCAACGTAATCATCCAAATTAAAGACTTCTTTTCACATTTGTAATCATTTGCATCACAAAAATCAATGCGTTTTATACATTAATATTCCATTCTTCTTTTCTCCATTAGGAAAACATCAATATAAACCTCTCCTACCCAGTCTGTCCAAAATTTATCCTTATCTTTGTCCAATGGATATTTTCTTATTTTAAAAAAACTGTAATATAATTTTGAGCTCAGTGAGCATTTTCTTTTTTTTTCTTTCTTTCTTTTCTGTGATTTTGCCCTTTTTCACATTCCATGTCATAATACCATACAATTCAAAGAAATACTGTATGTTCAGAAGAGTCTTAAACTCCTTTGTTTTGCTGTTCTCTATATCACAGGCGTGCCCTGGTTCTGGATTCAGAGCTAACTGAATAAGGTCAGACAATTCTAAATAAGAGGGAAGGTGTACTTTCAGATTGGCCCGTTAGTCTGTATCCTGCTGATTTGTTTGGCCTCCTATGTGGAGCCCCCATTGTCAGCCTGAGTGAAAGATCCAACCTATTTCATGCAAGCTACCAGCAGGAATGATTGCTAATAATTGCACAGGTCACCAGGTGGCATCAATAAAGGCAGGATCATTCATCAGGTGGTAACTCTCACAGTGTCAGTAATGACAAGTGATAATCAATTTTAAAAAATAATGTAGTCAAGTTTGAATATATCTATGTACTTTCCAACTTTGAAAAAAAAAACAAAGCTGGAAAAGGAGATAAAAAGGATAATGTGCAAATGGATAACCAACTATTTCTGCAGGGAATATCCATTTCTTGATAGCAAAATAATGTGTCTTTTTCTATTGAAAACATAACTCCTGGGTTTAAACTTAGTTATAGAATGGATATTTGAAGTGGAATACATTCTTTGTCACTTCTTTGTATTCTTCTTCTTCTTTTTTTGCAGTCTGTAGTTAGGCTATGCCTTGAATTCAGAAATGGCAAGTGTCTAGCAAAATGCTTCCATTTTAGTGTAAAAATGTCAGGTACTGAGGAAATATATTGGCTCCTGAGCTAAGGCCATGACCATAAATGTAACCTTAATAAGCTATTTCTAAAAATACCAGAAAAGATTGTAGAACAGCCTTTTTTAGATGACTCAGCAATTGCTTTGATATTTGATATAATTATTTTCACACTTGCTAATACACAAGAAGAAAATGTGAGAACTGCTTCCCAGTATTGTGATCAGAATGTGTTGGCAATTGTATGTATTCCAACATAATGAGTAGGACCTGGTTGCATGTGATGATGCACTGTAAATTGAAAAAAAAGTCATTTTTTTGACAGAAGTATATAATTCTGATACAAGCGTGTTTTACTGCCTATGATAAATTTAAGATAAAGATCCTACTGAACTTTGTGTTGAATATGAAACAAAGATTCAAATAGTGTATGCTGTGAGATAGATTTTTTTTAAATAGCACCCTCAAGGTCTTTTGAGCCTGGCAGCATTTTTCCTGTAAGAAAGATCTCTTGAGTTGACTTTGGGGCTAGGAAAGAAACAGGAGTAGCTCAAAACATAATTAACAAGCAAACTGATGTTTTAGGATCAATCTTATCTGGAAAAAAAGATGGTTAGCCCTTTGGCCTTAGAATCTGGGAAAAAGAAGTTTCAAACAGCTTTCAAAAACCCTGCCTTAATGAATTTATAAATGAGTATTTCCAAGATTCCATAAATTAATTTATTACTTTCTTGACAATAAATCTAATTAATAAGACTCATTGTGAATCTTTCTTTCTGAATTTTTCTTTCAGCTATTTGGAGCATGACAATTCCACTTGTGCTAGTGTTCCAAAACTGATATTATTTATGGAAGAAATTTCTGATAAACTAAGCAGATTTAAAGGTAGAGATAGTCCACAGTGGGAGAGCCAGTTTGGTCTAGTGGTTAAGGCTCCAGGCTAGAAACTGGGAGACTGGGAGTTCTAGTCCCGCCTTAGGCATGAAACCCAGCTGGGTGCCTTTGGGCCAGTCACTCTCTCTTAGTCCACAACATCAGGCTCGGGCAACAAGCCGGTCGGTCAATTCCTGTCACAACCAATGGATCAACATTCGGTTTATCCAAAAAAGCAGACCCTGCACCTGCGGGAAAAATGCTAGGAAAAAAAAAGATAGTCCACAGTCGCCTTATTTAGGTGTGGGTATTAAGTCATATATGAATATATCCAAATTAAAATCTTGTATTCAAGGGTCTTAATTGTTGTTATTCTTCCAACCGGTCAGGCAGAGAGGGCATGTTACGGACCCTGTCCATGAGAGATTGTCAATTGGAATGGCAGTTGGAAAATGACCCAGAATGCTGGCGACTGCTCTATTGTAAGCCCTCCTTTTGACCCAGAGTGGAGCCTTTGCACCTTGCCCTCTGTTGTGAGATGGGTGGCTTTATAAGGCAAAATGAGAAGGGGACGGCAGGGGATGAGATGGTTAGATAGCATCACCGATGTAACGAACATGAATTTGAGTAAACTCCGGGAGACAGTGGAGGACAGGAAGGCCTGGCATGCTATGGTCCACGAGGTCACGAAGAGTCGGACACAACTAATCGACTGAACAACAAAAGTATCAGCAGCCTTCCCAATATATGGTGACATTGCACAGAACTTTCACAAGAGAGACAGTATAGTGTAGTGTTGAAGGTACTGGACAAGAATGGGGAGATCTTCCTTAGGCATAGAAGCCAGCTAAGGGACTTGGGGCTAGTCATTCCTCTCAGTCCTCATCAGTGACAGGTGCTGCAACAGCCGGCTGTGAAACAAAAGCCTTCGTTGCATCATATGTTGATAGCTTCATTTTGTAAATGAGTGGATGAGTGGATCCTGTAACTAAGCATGACAAATGCTAGGAACAGCAGCAACAACATTGTATATAACTTTCACAGATGCACTGTTCCACATTTAGCTGTCAGAAATAAACTCTGCATTGCATGAACTTTCTCAGCAAAGAATGAGGAATGCCAAGAGAACAGGCTGAAGGGTGTTTACATAGAAATCTGCATATCAGCATCACATCAGGAAAATGTAGTGTTGGTGTGGAGACCGGAAGATCACTTTCCCCTCTTAGAAATAGCACCATCACACAATAAGAGTTTTGTTTGCCTTAATATGAGGGCGGGAATATCTGAATCTAATTGAATTTCCATTGTGGCCATTAATGCCAAGCACGGTATGGCTAAGAAAAGCGAAATAACTTTTTTTAGGCAAGCTTAAGAAAGATTAATTTTTGGATCATTTCAAGTTGCTACAGATCAGTGAGAAAAGGTAATGTTAGAAATTACTGTGTGTTTCATAACATACACTAAAAATAGAGTCAAAGAACAAAATAATAACATGTCAAAACTATAATTGATGTTTCATGTAATTTTGGTGTTTTTTAAAAAAATCTTGCTTCATATATTTTAGGTTTCTCATACGTCAAGTCTTAAGCTAATAAATATGAATAACCAACACTTAATGATTAAGAACTAATAATGCGATATAAATGTATTATTACTAAACTATTACTGCAAATTAATTCCATACAAAGCATTATTCCATGTACCTTAACCTGCATTTCTATTATTCTGTCTACCGATTCATTGCTGATTTATTGCATTATTTTCTTTACTTATCACTACATAATTCCACTAAAAAAATCAAAATAATTATTATGTTTTATACATTAAAACTGAGTGCACAAAATGTTAAAAACCCGGTTTTTTTAACTACATCATTTTTAAAAAATCTTAAAATAAGAAACATCTTGAAATATAATTATTCTGAAAGAAAATTAGTTGCTATAACAACACTGTCATTTTTCCATCAGGTTTTTTTTTCTTAATGTATTTTAAAATAATGTTGTTGCCATAACAACAGGATGTGTTTTTAATATTCAGTTGTCATTGTTTTCTGCATTAAAAATAAAACAAGGAAACAGTGTTATATGTGTTATCAGGAATCTGCATTGCTCTTTACCAACTTACAGTAATTACTATCTTGTACAGATGTACATGAGAGTAAACCTCACTGAACTCCATGTATCTTCCTTCTGATTAGAAAGATGTATATGGTACAAAAATAGAAAAGGAAAGAAAAGCAGAGGCAAATCCAATTCAAGGTGTTGGTTATTACTTTTAAAGCCCTACATGGCATGGGTCCAGGTTACCTGAGGGACTGTCTCATCCCCAAGATATCGACCCATCCCACCGATCATGCAGAGAGGGCATGTTACAGACCCCGTCTGTAAGAGAATTTCGCTTGGTGGGGTCCAGGAAGCGGGCCTTCTCTGCAGTGGCTCCCGCCCTCTGCAACACTTTGCCCCCAGAGGTGAGGTAAGCCCCATCGCTCCTGACCTTCCGGAAGAACCTGAAGACTTGGCTCTGCCGTCTCGCCTGGAGCGGGAAGGGGAGTAGTTATTCTTGGGGGGGGTGGCGCCTTAGAGCTTTCCTCACTGAATTAGTTCTTTTATGGCCACTTGGATTTTATATTTATATTTATATTTGTAATTTTGTATTTATATTTTAGATGTTATTTATGCTTATTGTTTTAATGTCCTTGTTATTGTAAACTGCCCAGAGTCCCTCTTTTTGGGGGAGATGGGCGGTGGCAAAATTTGAAAAATAAATTAAAAAATAAATAAATTTCTATAACATTTCAATTTGTTAATGTACAGTATGTATAGATACACATATAGAATTAATACTGCAGTTGAAATGAAATGACATCTCCCCTCTAGTGGTGAAGATGTGGCAGATATGCCTGATCAATCTCTTAGTGAAGGATGGATATTGGGGAGAAGAAAGAGTTCATTCCCTCCATCTTATGATCCATCACTTGGGCCAGATGTGGTTCTTTACTGTTGCAAAATAGATCTCACATCCACTGACAGCATTGTCCTTCATGAATGTGTCTCCTTTTAAAGCCAGCTGAAGGCTGTTTTCATTGCTCCAGTTTGGGCAATTGAATCTGAAAGTTAATAATGCATTGTATGGAGAACCCTTTTCTGCCTCCCCTGAATGTATTACTAGCCAATTAGGAAGTGCAGATAAAGACAGATTTTGTACATTTGGCAAAGCAAGGACGTTTGCCTCCAGAGGGCTGAACTCAGCAGCAAGTGGTTGGCTGCCCACACATTATGTGCACGATCTACCTCAACACAGCTTTTCAAACATATTCTCATAGCTGCACACACCTTGCCTGCATCCATGTTTAACCTAGTTGCTGCGTTAACCTGGGTTCTTAGAATATCAGTCCATAAACTGACATAACGGCCCACCAAGGCACATCTAATCAGAAAGTCTGTTAAACAAGCTTTCAGGTTGGGCACATACTATACTGTAGCCATTAGATCATTAACTGACCTGATAAGTATGCCTTGTGAAACAGCCATTCAGTATACACACATACAGAGACACACATGCTATATAGATAAAGAGAGACACATACTATTGATAAACATACTGTATATACTAGGGCTTTGAATGTTTTTGGGTTTGAATGGAAAAAGGCACTTCAGCTATGTAGGGGTTCTCACATAGCTCCTGTCTACAATATGATCCAGAGAAAAGATGCTAAGATTTGCCAACAGGAAACTTGTGCCCTCAAGACCACCTTTTTCCCTTTCAAATTTGAAATGCTGCATAGCTTATATATACACACACACACACACACACACACACACACACACACAAATACGTACATCAATGCATGCAGATTTAAATCTCTTTTCCTGCATTGCTTTAAACTCCTGCAAGCAACAATCAGCTGGACCAGGGAGCAAAAACATAATTTGAGTGGAGAAGGTTCACAGAAACGATTCTCCTTTTTCCTATATACATTACACCCCATTATCTGTCAGGAGCACAATTAAGCTTGGGAATAAATGCAAAAAGAGAGGCATCCCCACAAGTTTTCTTCTCAATTTGAATCATCCTCTTGAGAGCCACCAACTACTTTTTTATCTGATTATGCTAGGAAGATTCCTCTTATGCATCATCCCCAAATTCCTGAAGCAGCATTAGAAGGGTTTTAGTAGGGCTGAAGTTCCAAGGCCACAGAAGAACTTTGAGGCTGCATATAGATCTTTGGTTGACCTTATATGCTCTAGTTCTGTGTGACTAAGGAGAATAACCTAATCCTGTCTCATTGGTCTTCAGGGTCTTGTGTTTCTTGTAAGAATCTTGAAGGAATCTGTGGGAATTGACTGACTATATAATGCATGTCTACCCAACCACCTTCTAAATATCATACCCATCCTGGAGTAGTTCACAATTCTTTGGAAAGCTGGTGAAGAGCAATATTTCTAAAGTTTGCCTTGTTCTGAAGAGCATTGTGGCTTCAGGTCAAAATTATGCACTGGGATGATTTGGTATCAAAACTGCCACTCAAGGCATGGTGCCACAGGGCATCTCCTCCCAGTTTACATTCTGGAGTAGGGAAACTAAAGAGAGAGGCATTGGGGAGGATAGTGAGTGGAAGGACAAGTCTGAGGAAAACCTGATTCTGTCAAGGGGAGAGTTTGATGGGTATAAATTTAGTGTCAGGAGATAACAGACTGACAGCCTATAAATATGTTACAATATCAAGGCAACATTTTAAAAAGCCATTTTAGATTATTTTATAAAAATTATCCAGTTCTTTGTTTAAACACCATTAAACATTTAAAAATATGACTGTACTGTTCATGTTTCATCATGTCATGTCATGTTACAATAGAAATGGATGGATGGTAGGAGGAAATTATTTTTCCTGGGTTAATGGGATTATACTTTAAATTCGAAGAACAAAGATATAAGAAAATGACACCCATAGCCAGGGTTGGGGTGGTGGGAAAGGTACTTCTTGGCGGTCACTCGTAGCCAAGTAAGATTGTCTTCCAGGGGTAAAATCTTAACAGTGGATCCGTAAGTGGCTGTAAAGGCCAATTCTGGATCCGCACAACCTCCCACAATGAGGGCATAGGTTTCCAGGTGGAAGACGGTCACGATGAGGGTTTGCTTGACATGCCTTCCTCTTAGCTCGTTCCTCCCTTTTGCCCTGTACTTGTGCTTCTTCAAAGTCCATAGCGCCTTTAATAAACACTGACCTCCAATTGAAACGCTCATGAGTTAGGGCTTCCCAGTTCTCAATGCTGATATTACATTTTTTAAAATTAGCTTTGAGAGTATCTTTGAATCTCTTTTGCTGTCCACCAATATTCCGTTTTCCATTCTTAAGTTGGGAGTAAAGTAGCTGCTTTGGAAGATGGTGGTCAGGCATTCGAACAACGTGGCCGGTCCAGCGAAGTTGATGTTCGATGATCATTGTTTCAATGCTGGTGGACTTTGCTTCTTCCCATATGCTAATATTAGTCCACCTATCTTCCCAAGTAATTTGCAGAATTTTTCGGAGGTAGCGTTGATGGAATTTTTCAAGAAGTTGGAGGTAGCGTTTGTAGAGGGTCCATGTTTCACAGGCATACAATAGGGTCAGTAGTACAATGGCTTTGTAAACAAGCATTTTGGTCTCCCTGCAAATGTCCCGATCCTCAAACACTCTATGCTTCATTCGGGAGAAAGCTACACTCGCAGAGCTCAGACGATGCTGAATTTTAGCATCGATGTCGGCATATGTAGATAGATGGCTGCCGAGATAAGAAAAGTGGTCGACATTTTCTAGTAACACACCTTTAAGCTGGATTGATGGTGCTGCAGAGGGATTGGTTCAAACTTGCTGGTAAGTGCGCCAGTTACGCCCATTCCTGGATCGTGACACCCTCCATACAGTCACTCATGCTCTCGTCATCTCTCATATAGATTATTGCAATGCGCTCTACATGGAGCTACCCTTGAAGACTATCCGGAAGCTTCAGCTGGTGCAGAATGCGGCCGTGCGGGCAGTTTTGGTTGCGCCAAGATCTGCACATGTAACACCGTTGCTCCGCGAGCTGCATTGGGTGCCGGTTTGCTTCCGGGTACAATTCAAGGTGTTGGTTATCACCTTTAAAGCCCTACATGGCATGGGGCCAGAATACCTGAGGGACCGTCTTATCCCCATGTTATCCTACCCGCCCCACCCAGTCATTCAGAGAGGGCCTGCTACGTACCCCATCAATTAGAGAATGCCATCTGATGGGGTCTAGGAGGTGGGCCTTCTTGGTGGTAGCGCCCACTCTACGGAACATCTTGCCCCCAGAGTTGAGACAGATCTCCTCCCTCCCGACCTTTAGGAAAGAGCTGAAGACCTGGTTCTCCCGCCTGGCATGGGAAGGCGGAAGGGATAGTTCCTCATGGGGGTGGCTAATTCCCTAATTTTATAATGTCCTTCTTTTAATCATTCTGTCACCATCTGGATTTCATAATTATTTACTGTACTGTATATTGAGGTTTTATATATTTTAGATTTTATTTTAACTTGTTTATTGTGAACCGCCCAGAGTTCCCCATGTGGGGAGATGGGCGGTCATATAAATAAATGAATGAATGAATGAATGAATGAATGAATGAATGAATGAATGAATGAAAGCAAGCAAGCAAGCAAGCAAGCACGCACGCACGCACGCACGCACGCACGCACGCACGCACTTTGGTTTTTTTAATGTTAAGTGAGATGCCGAGCTTTTCATATGCTTCTGCAAAGATGTTTAGGATAGTTTGAAGACCTTCCTCTGAGTGTGCACAAACTACGTTATCATCAGCATATTGAAGTTCTATAACAGAAGTTGTAATTACCTTATTTTTTGCTTTCAGCCTACTAAGATTAAAAAGCTTTCCATCTGTTTGATATATAATTTCTACACCAGTAGGAAGTTTTCTTGAGTCCAGGATGTAATATGTAGTTGGTCTCTCTCAAGTTGTGAGAGCAGCTTCCTCTTCACTTTGTTGAAGCGTTGGGTAACTACTGTAGCTGTTTTTCAGTTAGCATGGATGTAGGTCTTCTGTCCATCGATGGTTCCCTCATACGTTTCATATATCCCCTCTCATTAGGTCTACTGTTGTTGTAGCATTCAATCAATTCCAGGTTCTCTTGTCTCATCCATGTATGGTTTGTTCCAATAGTCCACATATCATCAGATTGTCCTGGTTCCCCAACACCTGGGATGGACCTTGTTAATCCGGGCAATGTCCAAGCCAGCATGACTCTCTTAGGTTGTGTCACTTTCATATTTGAGGTAGGCAGGTGAAGCATTAGGGAGTCTTTCCCAAGGACCCCTACTGGTAAGGTGGGTACCAGCTGGGATTTGAACACCAGTCTCCCACATCAAAGGGTGGTGCTCTAACCACTATGCTATCCAGCCACTCTAGGAACATAGAATAGCTTGTTTAGAAATGTTCAGTGTAATTCTATATGTGCCTACTCAGAGTTTAGTCCTATTAATTCAGATGATATACAACAGTTGAGAAAACCCACTTCCTTGGGACTATAGGCTTGAAAAAAAGCTTTTTTACAATAATTGTACATGTGTGCCTTGCACATCTTTTGCATTATGAACCTGGTTTGCCTTCGACACCTGTCAGAAAACAGTCAAACCAGGGTTGGGCATTACATTTCAGTTGCCTCAAAAGGAAAGCTCTGAGTTCTTCAGCAGGCGCACACATGTGTCCTGCATTTGTCAGTATCAATGTGCAAAGCTCAGGATAGAGGGGATTTTAGAAAAGAAGAAGCCAGTTGTGGCTTTTGTGGCTTTTGAATCAGAATACTTAAAAGAATATGGCTGTAAAACAGCCCCATTTTATCTTAAGCATAAGACAAAACTTGCCTATTTTGCATTGAGCTTCAGACAACACCCACTGAATCACAAATTCTGTAAAACCGTATTGTTATATCACAGCAATGACACAAAAATCGGGATCTATTCAGCCAACCTATTATTTTCCTCATTGGGGTTACTGTACAAAAGTAGATATGTTCATTAAGTGACCAGCTTAAGATTTTGTGGAGACTTTGAGCTTACTTTTTCTCCCTTTTCCATTTTGTCATTGTTTTCTGTTGTTCTCAATTCCTTCTTTTACAGCAGGCAAAGCGTCGTTCAAGCAATACTCTGCTTGTGATGACTTACTGTATGAGGATCTATTCATGCAGTTTTCTTGGCATGTTATGGAAATGGTTTGCCATTGACCTCTTTGGGGATTTTTTTTAAATTTCCCAGTCTTAGCTATGACCCTGGACTTCCTAGATCCTCCCCAGCCAATAATTACTGAATATTAACCAGGATCTCCAGCAAAGGAGATCGTTACCTTGTCGTGGTGCTGGAGCTTGAGCACCTCAATGAAACCATGAGCTAAACCGTGAAGGGACACCCAAGACGGGAAGGTCGTGGCAGAGAGGTCAGACTAAATACGATCCCTGGGGAAGGTAATGGCAACCCACCCCAGTATTCTTGCCATGAAAACTAAATGGATCAGTACAACCAAAGATATGTCGGTATACCATCGGAAGATGGGACTCCCAGGTCGGAAGACGGTCAAAATGCTACTGGGGAGGAACAGAGGATACGTTCAACTAACCCCAGATGTGATGACGCAGCTAGCTCAAAGCCGAAAGGACGGCTAGCGGCCGACGGTGCTGGTGGTGAACGACGAATCCGATGTTCTAAAGATCAACACACCATAGGAACCTGGAATGTAAGATCTATGAGCCAGGGCAAATTGGATGTGGTTATTGGTGAGATGTCAAGATTAAATATAGACATTTTAGGTGTCAGTGAACTGAAATGGACTGGGATGGGCCACTTCACATCAGATGACCACCAGATCTACTACTGTGGACAAGAGGACCACAGAAGAAATGGAGTAGCCTTCATAATTAATAATAAAGTGGCTAAAGCAGTGCTTGGATACAATCCAAAAAACGATAGAATGATCTCAATTCGAATTCAGGGTAAGCCATTTAACATCACAGTGATCCAAATATACGCCCCAACCACAGATGCTGAAGAAGCAGAAGTAGATCAGTTCTATGAGGATCTGCAGCACCTACTGGATAATACACCAAAAAGAGATGTTATTTTCATTACAGGAGACTGGAATGCTAAGGTGGGTAGTCAGACGACACCTGGAATTACAGGCAAGCATGGTCTGGGAGAACAAAATGAAGCAGGACATAGGCTGATAGAATTTTGCCAAGACAACTCACTGTGCATAACAAACACTCTCTTCCAACAACCTAAAAGACGACTTTATACATGGACTTCACCAGATGGTCGACACCGAAATCAGATTGACTACATCCTTTGCAGCCAAAGGTGGCGGACATCTATACAGTCGGTAAAAACAAGACCTGGAGCTGACTGTAGTTCAGATCACGAACTTCTTATTGCAAAATTTAGAATCAGACTAAAGAGAATAGGGAAGACCCACAGATCAGTTAGATATGAGCTCACTAATATTCCTAAGGAATATGCAGTGGAGGTGAAGAATAGATTTAAGGGACTAGATTTAGTAGATAGGGTCCCAGAAGAACTATGGACAGAAGTTCGCAACATTGTTCAGGAGGCGGCAACAAAAAATGTCCCAAAGAAAAAGAAAACCAAGAAGGTAAGATGGCTGTCTGCTGAAACACTGGAAGTAGCCCAAGAAAGAAGGAAAGCAAAAGGCAACAGTGATAGGGGGAGATATGCCCAATTAAATGCAAAATTCCAGAGGTTAGCCAGAAGAGATAAAGAATTATTTTTAAACAAGCAATGTGCGGAAGTGGAAGAAGACAATAGAATAGGAAGGACAAGAGACCTCTTCCAGAAAATTAGAAACATCGGTGGTAAATTCCAGGCAAAAATGGGTATGATCAAAAACAAAGATGGTAAGGACCTAACAGAAGCAGAAGAGATCAAGAAAAGGTGGCAAGAATATACGGAAGATCTGTATAGGAAGGATAATAATATTGGAGATAGCTTTGACGGTGTGGTCAGTGAGTTAGAGCCAGACATCCTGAAGAGTGAGGTTGAATGGGCCTTAAGAAGCATTGCTAATAACAAGGCAGCAGGAGACGATGGTATCCCAGCTGAACTGTTTAAAATCTTGCAAGATGATGCTGTCAAGGTGATGCATGCCATATGCCAGCAAATTTGGAAAACACAAGAATGGCCATCAGATTGGAAAAAATCAACTTATATCCCCATACCAAAAAAGGGAAGCACTAAAGAATGTTCAAACTATCGAACAGTGGCACTTATTTCACATGCCAGTAAGGTAATGCTCAAGATCTTGCAAGGTAGACTCCAGCAATTCATGGAGCGAGAATTGCCAGATGTACAAGCTGGGTTTAGAAAAGGCAGAGGAACTAGAGACCAAATTGCCAATATCCGCTGGATAATGGAGAAAGCCAGGGAATTTCAGAAAAACATCTATTTCTGTTTTATTGACTATTCTAAAGCCTTTGACTGTGTGGATCATAACAAATTGTGGCAAGTTCTTGGTGGTATGGGGATACCAAGTCATCTTGTCTGCCTCCTGAGGAATCTGTATAACGACCAAGTAGCAACGGTAAGAACAGAGCACGGAACAACGGACTGGTTTAAGATTGGGAAAGGAGTACGGCAGGGCTGTATACTCTCACCCTACCTATTCAAACTGTACGCAGAACACATCATGCGACGTGCTGGGCTTGAGGAATCCAAGGCTGGAGTTAAAATCGCTGGAAGAAACATTAACAATCTCAGATATGCAGATGATACCACTTTGATGGCTGAAAGCGAGGAGGAATTGAGGAGCCTTATGACGAAGGTGAAAGAAGAAAGTGCAAAAGCTGGGTTGCAGTTAAACCTCAAAAAAACCAAGATTATGGCAACGAGCTTAATTGATGACTGGCAAATAGAGGGAGAAAAAGTGGAGGCAGTGACAGACTTTGTATTTCTAGGCGCAAAGATTACTGCAGACGCTGACTGCAGCCAGGAAATCAGAAGACGTCTACTTCTTGGGAGGAGAGCAATGGCAAATCTTGATAAAATAGTTAAGAGCAGAGACATCACACTGACAACAAAGGTCCGCATAGTTAAAGCAATGGTATTCCCTGTAGTAACCTATGGCTGTGAGAGCTGGACCATAAGGAAGGCTGAGCGAAGGAAGATAGATGCTTTTGAACTGTGGTGTTGGAGGAAAATTCTGAGAGTGCCTTGGACTGCAAGAAGATCAAACCAGTCCATACTCCAGGAAATAAAGCCAGACTGCTCACTTGAGGGAATGATATTAAAGGCAAAACTCAAGTACTTTGGCCACATAATGAGAAGACAGGATACCTTGGAGAAGAAGCTGATGCTAGGGAAAGTGGAAGGCAAAAGGAAGAGGGGCCGACCAAGGGCAAGATGGATGGATGATATTCTGGAGGTGACAGACTCAACCATGGGGGAGCTGGGGATGGTGACGGCCGACAGAAAGCTCTGGCGTGGACTGGTCCATGAAGTCACGAAGAGTCGGAAACGACTGAACGAATAAACAACAACATTAACCAGGACCAAGCTGGCTGAACTTTCTAGATCAGCCAAAGTTGTTTAGGTGCTACCAGCTAGCTGGGCTCTCTTACAGCAAGAAAATGTTTAAAATGTACTGCATTTTGTTTAACTACATTGAGTTGCAAGCATTCAATTAGGACTGTTTTAAATTAAAGGGAATTAATTATACAATGGAAGAGTGTCTCTGTTTTAAAGTTGTTTTGAGAGCTCCTGGCTAAGACAGAGACAGGGCTATGTGAACAAGTGCAGATCTTATCTTTTTCAGTGAATGTTTTCCAGGAAGTTATTATCTCTCAATGTCTATCCACCTCCCTTGCAGTTTAGAGTGAATAATTCAAAGGTGTCATAATGCTGACAGATTTACATGTAACACTAAACTGTGGTTTACCATCATGAATAAATCTTCTACTTTGTTCTTCTCTGGCATCTCTCTAAGGAGACTAGAATAATTTCCTTTCTATTTTAAATGACCATAGTTAAACGTTAAGCCATCAGTAAGTCTTAAGACATATGAAACTCTCTGATTTCAGTAAACCACAGCTGAAATTAACAATGGTTTATGGTTTGGCAATAAGTTTAAATTTCAATTAGTATAATTGAAAATGAAAGGGACACAGTCCAACCTCTTTATGACCAGATTATTATGTCCTAATATTATGTCCTTCCTTCCTTCCTTCCTTCCTTCCTTCCTTCCTTCCTTCCTTCCTTCCTTCCTTCCATCCATCCATCCATCCATCCATCCATCCATCCATCCATCCATCCATCCATCCATCTTTTTACTTCTTCTGGTTCACTTTTGTCTCAAGCCTCAGTGGTTTGATACTATTTTGTGGTTTTTATTTTCTCAGTTGCCAAAAGATTGAACTTGTTTGATTGGTTATTTATTGTTGGAGTGTGTGTTTTCTTGCACACGCAGAGTATCAGAAAGCGATTAGCATTCAGAGACCAATAAATGACGCCAGTCATTTTAGTAACTTAGTTGCAGTTGTATTAGTTACTCATACAAACAGATACTATTTACAGTTTTCTTCCAGATCCCTGGAAGTGTTACAAAATCCACATACCAAGTAGTAGAAACAAACAGAAGGCAGTGAGCAGAAGGAGCAGGGCAGAGCAGAGCAGGGCAGGGCAGGCAGGCTCTTTTATACTCTTCAGCCTGGATCACGTGCTGCCTGAACTTTTAAAGTTTGCAGGTGTTTTCCTAATAAGGCTATATTGCTGAGACTTACTCCTCAAAAGAATAATACACCACATTTTATATTGTCCATGACTCTGTGGTAAGATATGGGAGGTTCCAAGGAGTTCCTTATGAAGACAGATTATGTATTTGTGGTGCCCCAGCTGTTGAAGATACTGCACATATCTTATCTGATTGCAAATTATATTCTGTAGAAAGGACTGACCACTTAGATTTATATTTAAAAAACGAAAAATACTGGAGCAGCCAGCAGAAACTTTCTTATTTTTTACAGGGTAAGAACCAGCTCATTACTAGCAAGACTGCACTCTTCATATCAAAGGCAATCCTAAAGAGGACAGATTACATAGACCAGATTGGAGTTGACTGTAGGGGTGATGGTTTGATATAAATTTGTATTATAGTTTTATTTATATTTACTCACATTTACTTGTATGTTTATAATGGCTTTTTATTTTATCTTTCATACTTGATATGGTCAAAAAGACTAAATCAATAAAGTATCTATCTAATATTGTGGTGGATTTTTTTTAAAAAAACTTTGTTTGCCTCCCAAAGTTGCTGTGGAAAGAGGGATGGCCATATAAATCTAAATAAATGTATAGATCTTGCTTTTGGGGAAGAAGGGAAGAAGACAAGAAGACAAGCAAGACAAGAAGAAAAGAGTTCTCTTCTATTGGAACAAGCAAAAATAGTTTCAGTAGTGACATCTAAAGAACACAGAAATACATTGCTCTTCCCATTTATCTCATCTCTCTATTAGTAGATGTTAAGATCCATATTGTCTACAAACATGTGCATTGAAATGATATAAAACTTTGCCCTTATATATGTTTCTAAACCAGAAAGGTTAACCATTCCCTTGTTTTAGATATTTGTAGTGTCCTTGGCTAACAGAATGCACATTTTACAACAACCAAATGCTGCTAGTAGAAATAAACTTTTTTCCATGAAAAGTGTTCCTGACCTCTCTAAAAATTCTGCAGGTACATTATTTCAGGAACAGCAGTAGATGGGAAATCTGACAGCAGCAGTCATGAGAATATTGTTTCAGCTGGCAAGATTGCAGGGGAGGGAAATTCTACTTGTATCAATGTTACTTCATAACTTTGCTTTCTGATTTTCTGCCCTTCACTGGTACTTAAGAACTGTTGGAAGAAACACATCATAAATAACTAAAGCAAATGAAGTAATTTGATTCAGCATATGCTTTACTTTCCGTGAAATGCTGCTTTCCGTGAAATGCTGCTGCCTCTTCATTGGCTTCCTTGGTTTTCACCATGCTGATGGTTCTTAGCCTCTTTATGCCGTTTATTATTTACCATCCAAGTACTCAGTGTGACTGTTCGAATATGAACAATGACACAGGTTTCTATTTGTTCTTTAAGTCACTGCCATTTTCATTTTTTCTGTTTTTCAAATAATTTCAGCAGAGTGAGAAACTGTTTCTACAGTTTCACGATACAGACTTGGCAGTAGTCTTCTGATTGCTAGAATTTGCTGGAGTCAAGTTCTTTAGTGGCTCATCCATTGTGGTTGTCGTTAGAGTTTGCCGCCATTGGTGAAAGGATTAGGAACTAGGTGGAGCTGCCATTAAATAAACTGCTGTAGGCTTCAGTTGCATTATTAAGGCCTGGAGTTGCCAATTAGTTCATTATCAATCGTTAGAATGAAGTATAGTTGCAGGTCAAGGGCATCTGCAGGGGGTGTCAAAAAACAAATTGGTTGTCATTGTACTGATATAAAAAGGGGTGGGTCTTTGACTGCATGCTCATGGCTACCATCTTGACTTTTTCGAGCCCCCCTATTGACCTCTGTTGCAGATGCTGATTCACTGCTTGACAAAACAGCTGTTTTTTAAAAAATACTGGAGGAAAATATTACAGTAGTGTATAACGATGTTTCTCAATCTTAGCAACTTTAAGATGTGTGGACTTCAACTCCCAGAATTCCCCAGTCAGCATGTTGAAGTCCATGTGTCGTAAGGTTGCCAAGCTTGAGAAATACTGCTATAACATAGCTGTAATTTTACTACAAAAAAGCCCTGCTATATCATAGAATTTACTTAGAGTAAGCATGGACAGCATTGGCCACCATATTATGGTTTCTAATTTCAAATGCATAACAGCATTGCACCAATGAAAGACACTAGGAAACCTTCCACTGATTTCCAATGGAAGGCTATGTTTAACATCAGATACAAAGCAAGATTTGATTCAGTTTCTGCTTGGATCCAATGGACCGCTGTAGTTAAAGAGATGATTTAGTTTGCTCCTGCTGCAAACAAAATACTTTAGGTTATTAAGTTTACTGTGTTCAGTGGGTTTATCTCCAGTTTAAAATTGCATAGAATTACTGCCTCAGGGATATTTGAACATTTCCATAAAAGAAGGGTATTTTTCAGTCTGAATATCTGTCTTTCTTTTATTTTTCCCCTCTCCCCATTTACTGCTATTTTCTCCACAGTTTATTTATTATCTGAGTCTTCAAAGTTTTTCTTTCCACTGTGTAATCCTACAGAGATTGAAAATGCATTATTATTTTATTTTATTTTATTTTATTTATTTGTTTATTTATTTTGAGCAATCAAATGTCTACTTGCAATAAATCACATGGTTTTAAAAACATGATTGTCAATAAGCTAGTCTAGTGTATTGAGGATCCACCCTTTTTACTAGTAAGAAAAATATATGTGCTCTATCCACATGTAATATCAACCAACCCAACATCACTGGTTCAAAGTCACCTGCAGGGTGTTTGGAAACTGAAAATGGGGATGAAATCTAAACATGCAGGCATAATATGTAGCGGTGTCCAAATTAACTTGTCACTTTGGGGTCAGGCAATGCCAAATTGAATCGACTGAATAAATGGTTTGATTTGATTTGATTTGATTTATTCAGTTTATCTCCACCCAACTCAGAATGAACTCTAAGTGATGTACAATAAAACCAATGGAATAGAAAGTACAATACAATAATTATAAAAGAAATAAGGAAATAAAAAACGACTGATGGCAAATCTGGCTAATCACAACAATACCTGCAAACCATCTGACAGGGGCCCCAACCACCCTACCCCAAGGTCTGGGAGAACAGCCGAACCTTAAAGGCTTTACGGAATGCCATCAATATGGGAGCCACATGGATATCAGGGGGAATCTTATTCCAAGGGGCATACAGTATATAAAAATAGTTGGTTCTTTGGGCACCAGATTATTTTGATGACAACAGATGCCCTTTGTCACATAGCTAGACAGATCAGGATGATCCCATGAACTTTTGATTGATTGATTGATTGATTGATTATGTGCCATCAAGTTGTTGTCGATTCTTAGCAATCACATAAATAGATTTTCTCCATGATGATCTGTCCCTAACCTGGCCTTTCAATGTGCCCATTGCCATTGTAACTACATCCACCCATCTTGCTGCTGGTTGTCCTCTTCTTCTCTTTCCTTCCATCTTTCCCAACATTACAACGTTCTCAAGAGACCTAGGTCTTCACATAATGTGTCAAATGTAGGATAATTTGAGCCTGAACTACTGAACTAGTGAAACCAATTTATGTAGCTGTGCATTAGACTGAGGACTGACATTTATACTTTCGTCTCCTTATGTAGTATACGACCTAAATAGTAATTGTTTATGCAACCTTATGTTTTCAGAAATCTTGATGAAGCTTATGAACAAAAACCATTAAAATTATGAACTAAAATAATCCAGCACAGATGTGGGCATAGGCTTTCCTTTTGCTCTGTTTCTTCAACTATTTTGTTAAGTAAATTGAGTCTGTTCCTCCCCAGTAGCATTTTGACCATCTTCCGACCAGGGAGTCCCATCTTCTGATGGTATACTGACATATCTCTGGTTGTACTGATCCATTTAGTTTTCACGGCAAGAATACTGGGGTGGGTTGCTGTTACCTTCCCCAGGGATCGTATTTAATCTGACCTCTCTGCCATGACCTTCCCGTCTTTGGTGTCCCTTCACAGTTTAGCTCATGGCATCATTGAGGTGCTAAAGCTCTAGCACCACGACAAGGTAATGATCTCCTTTGACCAAAGCTATAATAATCTAACAAGAACAGGGATAGGGTAAAATGCTTTGCATTTTAAGGTAATCTTACAAATTTCCACATGACCTGGATCACAGTTATATCTCTGTATTATACTTTTCTGAATATTATCGTGTCATTCATAAATTTTAAAATGCATACAAAAATGAAATATATAGGGGAAAGCATATACAAAATGTGTATATTGGAAAATTATAGAAAAACATTGCATTAGGAAAAATAACTTGCAAAGTATGAGTTAGGTATATGGATTTTATGTTTTTCATATATATATATTCCCTTCTCACCCCTATGGGTGGTATGTGTCTTCCTCAACCTCAGGTCCTCTACCAGAGGCCTGGGAGTTTGAGGTTCTGCACAGTATCTTAGCTGTTCCTAGCACTGCACTCTTCTGGACAGAGAGCTCTGATGTTGCTCCTGGGATCTGTTGGAGCCACTCTCCCAGCTTAGGAGTCACAGCCCTGAGTGCTCCTACCACCACTGGGACCACTTTGACCTTCACTTTTCACATCCTCTCTAGTTCCTCCTTCAGGCCCTGGTACTTCTCCAGCTTCTCATACTCCTTCTTCCAGATGTTGCTGTCACTTGGCACCACTACATCTATCACCACCACTGTCTTCTGGTCCTTATACTGTATATATATATACACACACACATATGTATGTACACATATACACACACATACACATACAGTACATACATACATACAAGGTGCAAAAGAGTGCAATTTTAAGCCTTAAAACTGCACTAAGAGTTTTGGGATGCCCTGTATTTATATGTGTCTGTGTTATACATGAAAATCAGAAATATGTGGAATGGACATGGAACTAATTATATGGGGAAATATAAAACTGAGTGAAATCCAACCTTGCAGATTTTCCAATTCCTAGACTAAGCTTGGTGTGTGAGTCCCTTTAACATTTCTTTGCAAGAGCTTCATTCACCAGCATTTGCTTCCCATGTCAGCCATACAGTGATGGAAGTTGAACCCACAGAATTTTCTTGGAATGGTTTGTTATTAATGTTGCATTTACAATTCATTGTCACAATAAGGATTTTTTTTGTAGCTGTCCTAATTAGAGTTGTGTTTTCAATAGCTCAATCAGTCCATCTTCATTATGGTCCTAGAGCAGCATAATCCTTTCAAGATATTCTGATATTATTTAGTAGTTGCTGTAAAAGCTAGGGACATCACAATAGCGACGGAATGTCTGTATTACAGTGTTTAAAGCCAACCGTACTACAATGTTGCCCAGCTTCTGGGTGCTAAAAAAAGAAGCTGATATTAAGATAGGCAATATTCATTACCCAAAACAACCCTGTAAAATTGGTCTGCTATCAAATCCGCCAGGCAATATGGCAGAAGAAAATTTATGGTTTTTAAGACAAAGGGCTGTGACAATTTTTTCTCTAATCATAAGTAATAGGGAGAAGGAGAAGGATGGGGTTTGCTGATCTGTTCCTCATCTTTTGGCAATATAGTTTAATTTGCTTTGCTATTACTACTGGTATAATGAACTTACACATTTTTTTTTCATTTAAGCTTTTAACAGATTTTTAGATACCCAGAGTAAGTATTTTTAATACCCAGAGTAAGAAAAGAACAACTATAGGATAAAAAGCATTATAGAAAGTTGTTTTAGGATGCTTTCTCCTCTTCCCTTCCATTTATTTCCCTAAACACTAACCTCAATATTCGTACTTTACATTGAAAATTGAACATTGAAGGCAATTGCTAGTATCTGTTTAAGTAATTTTATCAGTTATTTTTCCTCTTTTCATAGAAACTATATTCCAAATGTCTAACTTTCACATTTTGTAATGTGTGATCATTGCTGGAAGAGAAGGGAAAAGATATATGTCTCTTAATCTATAGTAGTTTATGTTGTGAATTGTACTAAATAATACAGATGGAAGGAGAAATTTCAGTAGGGAGGCAATCTTTTATGCGCTAAGACTTACATGCTCTTATCCTACTCAGCTCTAATATTATGAGCCTTAATATAGTAAACTGAATGTTCAAGAGATAAGGAATCCTGATTTATTTTATTTATTTGTTTATTCATTTATTTGATTTAGGCACCGCTTGACTCCAGACCGACTCTGGTTGGCTCACAAGTGGAATATAAATGCAAAATTAATAAAGAACAAGATGGTGAATTTGGTTAAAAACACAGGGACATATACAATAATACCAAGGAAGGGGCTCCAGCCACCCTAGCCCAGGGCCTGGGAGAATACCCAGACATGACTTTAAGGACCTCCAGAAAGCCATTAGGATATGATCCACCTGGATCTCAGGGGGAACGTCATTCCAGGGGGCAGGCACCACTACAGAAAAGGCACACTTCCTGGATCCTGATTAGATGACAATGTTTGATTGGACAAACTAATGTTTGATTGGACAATGTTTGATTGGAGTGCACCACCTCTGTTGGCTCATATCAGCCAGGCAGACACCATAGGAAATAGGCAATCCCTGAGATAACCATACCTTATTCCAATGTAGGGCTGTATTGGTCATAACCAGCATCTTGAATTGTACTTGGAGTGGTGATGTGGAAGCCAGCACAGTTGATGATGTCACATGGGCATATCAAGAAATGTCAATCTGCACTGCTGCATACTGGACCAGTTGAAGCATCCAAGTAGTCTTCAAAGGCAACCCCACATGGAACACATTTCAGTAGTCGAGCTATGAGGTGACTAGGGCATGAGTGACTGTCTGAAGGACCTCCTGATCCAGAAAAAGGTACAACCTGTGAACTAGATGAAGCCATGCAAAGTCCGTCCTGACCATTGTGCACCATTCTTGAATGGGGAAATACAACCATCCAAAGTTAGAGATGGAAGATCCCCAGATCTAGGTGGCCCTAATATCCACAGCCGCTTGGACTTGGTATGATTGAATCGGAGATGGTTCTTCCCCATTCAGACCTGTTCAGCCCCCAGGCACTGAAACAAGACCTCAACAGCCTCACTTTGCCTGCCTGGTGTCGAGACCAGTGGATTACCTCACCCAGCTGTTTCACATAGATGTTGAATAGGAGGGGAGAGAGCATCAAGCCCTGGGGTACCCCACAAAGGAGGGGCCTAGGGAGCAACCTCTCCCTAGAGAGGTTGACTAGAACTGGCCCTGAAGGAAGGAGGAGAACCACTGTAAAACAGTGCCCCAATTTCCAACCCCTGGAGCTGGTCCAGAAGGATACCATGATTGACAGTATCAAAAGCCACTGAGAGATCAAGGAGCACAATGAGGAGTAGCACCTCCATCCCAGCTCTACCACAGGTCATCTACAAGCATGACTAAGGCTGCCTCCATACTGAATCCTGGCCTGAAACCTGACTGGAATGGGTCTAGATAATCCGCTTAATCCAGGGTTCTCAGCAGATGCAATTCAAACACCTTCTCAACAACCTTCCTTAAAACGTTATCTAAAAGTATTGGGTCCCAGGACACAACCCCAGAGGATGAAGAGGGCCCAGGAGACACAAGTCTCCCAAAACCCAGAAAAGAGCCCCAGTTAGGCAGCTCCTAAACCCAACAAGACAGTCAAGAGCCAAGTTTCTTTATCAGATCAGAGACCTCGAGAATGAATTCTTAACACAAATACTGTGGTGATTTATGCCAATAAAGAAGTTAGGGATACTTTCCTAGACTAAAATAACACTCATAATCAACAGAATTGTTTGAAATGTGAAATCAGGCCCTTGTTTCTGCTGAGCAGAGTTATAAATAGTTCCTAAAATACTTAGACATGCCATACATGCCACACAGAAACATGTAGGGCCATATTACAGCTAAAAGCTTTAAAGACAAAATTGGGGCAAGCCAGAAGCAAGGATAAATGGATATCTCTGTATATCTTTGAAATGAAACTCAGCAGGTAGAGGCATCCCTCATATTGCACATCTGTGTGCTAAGGAAATTTTTAATGTCCTGCTGCTTCCTGTCAAATAGCTGTAATTATGTCTGTTTCGCAGGAAGAAAGGTCTTAAAATCTCTGTCCTTACAGGAAATTATCCATAATGTAGCATCTTCGGCAATTGACTGTAAGAGTGGTGGCTTCCT
The DNA here is from genome assembly GCA_023362775.1 of Charina bottae. Classification (NCBI taxonomy): domain Eukaryota; kingdom Metazoa; phylum Chordata; class Lepidosauria; order Squamata; family Charinaidae; genus Charina; species Charina bottae. The sequence continues at coordinate 2,855,455 of JALMGJ010000044.1, read as the reverse complement.
CTAACACTGTTCTTAGACATTTCTGTTTTTAAATTGATTATATAAAATGTGGTTGTTGACTTTTCTATTAAGAAAATCAGTCTGTGTTCTCTTCATTAATCCACGTCATTCTAATACTTGTCAGACTTGCAAAGAAGTGAAAACAGAAAACTGCCTTTGGAATCAAGTATTGATCTTCTGTGTTCCTGAGAAAATCTCTTTCTTTAAAAAGTGAGAAGTGGAGAAGAAAAAGAGAAAAGAATTAAACTAAACTATGTGCTAGAAATATAGTTTACTGGCATGCATGCACTGTTCTAGCGTATATAGGTCCTCAAGTGCATGTAACCATGAGCATGTGCTCTTCTTCCAAGTTTGTCGGTGCCTTCTTTGGGGTTCAGTATCTTTGAAAGATCATCACTGGAACTTATGTTTCCAGTGTATAAAATGATTATTTACATATGTATAAAGCTGAGCATAAGAGTCATAGCATTAACATTGCTGACACATTTTGGTTTCCTATAAGATTCATTCTGGAGGTGATGGACTCGACCGTGGGGGAGCTGGGGATGGTGACGGCCGACAGGAAGCTCTGGCGTGGGCTGTTCCATGAAGTCAAGAAGAGTCGGAAGCGACTGAATGAATAAACAACAAATAAGATTCTTAGTGGATTTTTTGGCTTTAGAGGATTTATTCCTTTATTTATTTGCTGAGAGAAGGGTTAACTTTTTGCCTTTTTCTCCATTTCCCATTCAGACCCTCTTAAAATTGCAGGCTAACTTAGCCAATTCAGTATATATAGGAAGATGACAAAACATGAGGAAGGATAATCTCCTTTTCAGGTAATCCAGCAGACCTATCAGTCATACCTCTTCAAACCAAGATTCTAAGGACTGGATTTCCCACAAAGATTACACACCTCTTTGAAATAAAAGTTGCTCCTGAAGGCAATTCCTGAAATGCCATTCTCCAGAACAATGTAATAACTACTCTAGGGATCTTCACATAACTGTTCCCATACATTCAATGGAAGCAAGTTTGCCTCAAGATTGATCTATCTGCAATTCAGTCTTAACCATAAAGCAAGTTATACACAGATAGCTTTAGATGCATAAGGAACCTTTCTGGCCATGGCTACTGGTCCTAGTACTAGGGATTAGCCAGACATTATTCTCCTCTCATCTAATGAATGTGTGAGAGGTTATATGTGTGAGCAGTTATATTAATCTAGGTTAATGCTGGGCCAAATTCAAACTCGGGGTATAGTGGTAGAGAGGAAGATCCAACCTGAAGATTGCTCCCTGACTCATGAGATGTCTTCACTCTCATGATAATGAGAAGTAGACAATGCCCCAGGAAGATAGCAACTTAAAGTTTGAGAATTTAAAGCAAATTCTTAAGGTGCTCCATAATGAACTGAGCTTACTTTCCTCTCACCTTTCCCAAATAGAAAGAGGAGGGAAGAAACACTGCTTCAGAGAAGTCGATAATTTTGCAGCTGTTTTCTAGGATGACAAAGAAGGAGAAGCTTTGATCCTGTTTTGATTGTACTAGAGTAACCAAATATAGATGTACCTGTTATTTATATAATGCTTTAAGCCAAACTAGGTAGTAAGCGTGTTCAGCCTGGGTAGGCATCCATGTCAACCTCCTCCTCCCATTTCAGCTGTATTCAAGTGCAAGTAAACGCCTGCATAGGATTGACTCCTGTTGAAACCCATGGAGCATAAACACATTGCTAATTTAAGACTGTAGAATTTTCTATGACATAAACAAACCTGATTTCCTATGGATTTACAGATATGTAGTTTTATGGCTGATATAGAAAGCAGGTACTTGATGTTTATAATGGGAAGCAGGCATCTTCTCCTTCACTTCATGTTTTCTCAGAAGTAAATCCTGCTTCTTCTGTAGATAAGTGTGCACTGGATTGCAATCTAAACAGTATCATTGTATATCTATGTACCCCCTTCCCCCAGTTCTTTGAGACTTAAATGACAAGATTTGTTCAAACCTAATAGCTGTCACACAGGAAGAAAGCCAAGACAGCTTTCCATTATAATTGTTACTGCCCTTTGTGATTTACTTCTTTAGCAAGAAATATCTTCCTCCTTGATCATATTGTAGCTGTTCAATGTTGGATATCATTTGACCCTAAATAGCTAAAGGTTAATTGAACTTGGAGGTTAAACACAATTGCCAAAGTGCATTATTCCGTAATCCCTAAAGACAAAGATTAAGGTTAAAATGGAATTTTCCTTTTAATAGATAAAAGTAGAGTATGGAAGAAACTGTTATTGGAATATTCTAAAAATATTTGCTTCACACCTGCCAACATATAGTATATCCATTTGTCAGGCTGACTAAAAAACAGAGCATACTCCCCCCTACCCCAGTTAAAATGTTATGAAGGACCAAAGATTTTGATTTAAGTATATTATCTTTCCTATTTATTTATTTGATGGTATTTGTCTACTGTTTACAAATTTAAATTACAATTTTTGTAATTGGAATTAACATTTCAGACTTCATTTTTTAAATGTGAGATCAGCCAGAAACACTATAAATTATCATCTAAAGCCACAGTCTTGTTCCCAAGTTGATCTTCTTTGATCTTAATCATTAGATAGTACGATGAAGTCCATGGATAAGATGTCCCAAGGTTAAGCAAACAAAAAGTAAGAGGATAAATGAGCTATTTGGTGGCATCTGCATGAAATGGCATTTAGAAGATATAGTTAAACAGGCAAAAAGGCAAGAAACCTTTGATACAAATGCAGGAGATGAAGCTGTTTCAAACTGGAATAATGGGCATCAGTGCTACATTCAGGCTGGGACCAGTTCCAAACATATGGGGTCCTAATTAGCAGAATGAGTAATAGAACATCCAAACCCAATAGAGCTGATTTGGTAGATTTTTAATAAAGAAATAAACAATAATATATATATATATATATATATATATATATATATATATATATATATATTAGTGCCTAAATGACAGAATGCTATGTAAACATCATTGAATCTACAGTCTAAAATTATTTATCTGTATCACTAATAAGGGGATCATGGGAACTAAGAAAATAGAACTGCTATGTTTATTGATCAAGAATCTATCAATAAATCTCTTGAAGATTGGAATTTCCTGCAGACACACCAGCAATATTGCCTAATAGAGTTTAGGGCTACCACGTCCACAGATTCTGGCAGTACTTTCCTTGGCTTTTGACAATATAATGTGATAAAATTATTTCCGTGGAAGAGTCAACAATAAGAGCATTTAATGCATTCAGGCCCCACCCCCCTTACTACAGTTGTGAAAGGCTGTGATGTGAACAAAATGAAGTGCTTCAGACAGTCAGGCAGACTGGAGAGATACCCATCCAGTCTTTTATTAATTATATTAACATTCATGGTGGTGTCCTCTCTATTTTCATAATCTGATACACCTCCAAAGAGGTAACAAAAGGGGAAAGAGAATCTGCTTCAATGTACTCTTGAGCACACGTTCAGAAAAAAACAAAACTGGTGCAGGTCAGACAAGGCTTGTCTGCTGTCTTTCTTGGAATGATACATGATTATGGCAGACTCATGTTTTTGACTCAGAAGATTTCTACTAGGTAGCAGTAATAGGACGGATGGGGAATTGCAACAGGAGAGCAGTAGACAGGGAAGGTCACTGAACCTGGATGATATTTACTTACTAAATCAATTTATATAGCTGCCCAATTGACATGTGAGTCAGGTCGGTACACAGAAATAAAAACAACATATAATACTCCCCCCCCCAAATTAAAAACAATAAAACATGTCATCCCCAAGGCAATTTTGTGCAACCCAAAATGGTCAGATGTAATCAAGATTGGCAAAAACCTTCTGACCCAGACCACCACTGATGACTGAGAAGGCACATCTGCTGATTCCTGCCTGATAACACTGCTAAGTGATGCAACCAAGAGCATGCTCATACTGTCAGATCTTAGCAGACAGGCAGAAGTAGTTGGATACATTCAGTCCCACAATAACCAGGTCCTGTGCCATGAAGGACTTTATTGGGCACAACCAGCATCATGAATCACACCTGGAACCAAACTGGTAATCAGTGCACTTTGTGGAGTAGTGGTGGTATAAGAGTACCCTGAAGTTAAAAAATAAACCTGTTTAGAACATAGTGGGTGGGATTATTGTGGTGAAGCAGTAGGTGGAAAAAGATACAGAACCTCCTGTCATTAAAGGTTCAGAATCATAGGCCTTTCCTCTGTTGCATGAAATTCAGGCATTAATCATGAAGCAAATCAACTTTCTTGTATTAGAGTTGGTGTAAGAAGAGCAGTTTTCTTTGGTGGGATTTAAATTTTGACCCCATCTTAAGCTGTACCTGGTACATTGTGAGTAAAAAATCTCTAATTTAAAGTTTCATTCATATGAAGAGTTTAAATCTAGTTTTAGGAAAGCATTGCAAATCACTTGTTAAAGTCTGTAAAATGCTTATTAGTTTCAAGAAATAGCACTAAAAGATTCACAAACACATGAGAATTCATATTATTGTCCACAGTAGCATATATTTAGATATATAATTAAGACATGGCTATGTGGCTGCAAAAAATCCAGCCCTTATTTAAATCACTGGTTTATAATATTGCAGAGTTTTATTATTATTATTATTATTATTGTTTATAACTGAAGAGATTTATATGCTTATATCATAACTCATTATGTTTTTTATCTGCCAAAATAGGGAATGGGGAATAGAAATAGTTTTGGAGAATAATAATATTTAAACAGGCTAAATCAAGATCCAAGACATTTAAATATTAATAAGTAGATAGGGGTACAGTCTGCTTTAAAATGCCACACTAAATCTGACAAATTGCAAAAAAGTCAGACTCATAAATATACAAGCAATAAGATGTTTGAAAGGCAAGAAGATTGGAAAATGATCTTTGAATATAATAATACATGGATTATTTTAGCATTTTTATTAATAGCATTGCTTCTATCATAAGATTAATACATATTACATTTCCCTTAGTTTGTTAAGGTGGCCTATATGGCCTAGAATAAGAACCACATGCCCTTTCAATGCAAATAGGGATTATTGGTTTAGGCAGCAATTCAGAGCCCTCTTCGTATTGCTTGGGAAGCTTCCTCCAGGAATTGTCCCAGTATTCCCCAAGCAATCTGGCCTTTTGCTGAGAAGTATGGGAGTTGAAGTCCATATATCTAGAGGGTATCCAGATTGGGTAAGACTGTATTTAGTCATGATTGACAGGCAATCTACTAGCTGGTGGCTGCCCCAAAGCAATTTAAATTCATGCTTCTTGGTCTTTGTATGTGAGACTCTTCACCATTTCTTTTTGAGCTCCTACTGTTTCCTGCCTGGAAAACTGGCAGAGCCATCCAGTCTAGTGCAAGATTAGGTAATCCATATCAAATGCTTGGAATACCGTTCTTGGAACACTGTTAATATTTTGAGGGTAATCATATTCAGATGAGGTAAACTGACAGGGAATAGGAAGCATCTTTAGAAATGCTGCAGGACATTCATGACTGATTGAACAATAGAGAAGGGATGTTTTGCTGACTAATGACAGACACAGACTTTAGAAGAAATGATTGGTGTGCAGGCTGAGTACTTGTTTCTTCTTAAAACAAATGCTGGACAGAAAATACTTGATAAATTCAAACATGGGTCATTACTCTTCTTATCCTTCCAAAGACTGTGTCTTTTGAAGGGAGGACGGAGTAAGGAGAAAGGAAAGCAGAGCTATTTTTGCTTTCTTTCTTCCTCCTGCATTTCTCTAATCTCTCCTGCCAACTACCACTTTGATGTCTTTGCCCATGGACCTGGAAAGTGAGAGGACTTTTATTGTCTACTACAGAATAGTTTTTCCCCCATTGTTTTCCATTGGTATCTTGGACTGCTATACTACCAGTTCACTAGGTCATAATGAAAGGAATTATTAAAAATTAACTATTAAAAACTTGGCTCTGTGATCTTGCCTGGGGCAAGAAGGAAAGTGGTCAAGCTTGGGGATGGTTGATTTCTTAGAGCCGCCTCAAATATTTTAAATATGTTTAGCTTCACTGTAACAACCACCTGCCACTTTGATTTTATTGTATTTATATTTTTATTGTTGTTTTTATTGTATTTTAATGGTGTTGTTGTGGCTGTGAACTGCCCAGAGTCCCTCCTTGAGGGGGAGATGGGCGGTCATAGAAATTTAATTGCTATTTGTGGATATATTAGAGAAGCAGAATGAAGGGTTACTTTTACTGTTTTGTTCTTCAAATGTATATCAAAGAAAAAACAGTGAGTAGCTCCTCACCTCATTAAGTAATGGATCCACTTATTTTTTAAAAAATAAGTATTTATATCCTATTTTTAAGACAAAAATCTTTATTAAGAGTTTGAGATCCCTTACATTCATATTTCAATTTGCTTTATGAGTTTATCAATATGCTCTTAATTGAATATGTGGATGGTTTTGCAGTTCTTGTACAGTATATGGACCTGTGCAATTTTCCATACTTAGACTATCTGATATTATACACACGCACACACACACACACTTTAACATCTGATATTGAAGCATCTGATATATTTGTCAATAGCTATTTAAAATTTAGAAGTGTATAAAATCATCCAAATTTAGCTCTTAAAATACAGTTCATACTTATATATTAGATAGAATGCCATTTCTAATATATCAGTCATATTGTTTTCCATGTCACATTTGTAAGTTGCTTCTTTTTTTCCATGTCGCCAGTTGGGGAGTTTCTTTATATTCTGAGAACCATGGACACTAAGAGATTGCTAGGATTAGGAAATTAAATGCTTTATAATATAGAGAACTGTTATGCTCCTTTGCTCAACCACTAGTCACTTGGACATTAAATTACCAAGGAAAGAATGTAGGAAATATCCAGATATCCTTGAACTGCTATGTGGTATTAAGGCAAGTAAATGCAGAATTTCAAAAAAAAAGTTTTTTAAAAAAATAAGGACAGGAAGATACTTTCAGTGTATAATGCTGAATGCAATCTGTAAAGGCACAGGTTCATGTTTACTGAATGCAGGTATAGTTTATATTTCCAATCTGGAACCCAGCAGTTATTATAGTCAGCCTTTGAAATGCTTCAAGTTGTACAGGATGTCTCCCAATTGTATGTGGTGGAGAGTCTGAATCAGAAAAAGGAAGTACATATCTCTGGATGAGCAACCAACAAGAAAATAAATTTAATTGGAGAGGAACAGAATGTGGTAGCTACAAGACAATGACTAAAGGCAGCTTCTGTTAGAGAACATGCTGCATGGTCATGAGCCTTAATCCAGCAGACAAGTTGAACGGAACTGTGTAGTTGGTCTATAAAGCATGGGCACCTACTGTATGAGTAGATAATTCTTTTATATTATACTTTTTACAAGAACGCCAGGTATGGTGTCTGGTTTCAGGGGAGAAGCATTTGGCCATTCAGAACAAAGTCTGCTTTGAAGGATGAGAATATACTTTCTAAAGAGGTCACTTTACTGAAAAATGTAGCGATTTCATAGTGAGAATAATATATACTCTGATTGTTAGGATGTAAAAATCCCCTAACAACCAGCATATACATTATTCTTACCTTAAAGTATCCACAAGGAACTGCTGATTGAAAATGGGAACTACTGTGCTAGAGAAATAAATCCTCTAGGGAGGAAGTAGCAGGAGAAGGGAGATACCTTCAAATGATGGATTTGGAAAGAGTTCCTAAGACTACCATGGACTGCAAGAAGAACACATCAAATAGTCCTAGACCTAAGAAAGACTTATTATTTCCCTGAGGTAATGATCAGGAAGCAGAAACTCATATACTTTAAATATATGTTGCATGTAAATGATGAACTAGAAAAACGATTATGTTTGGGAACCTTGAGGGAATATGAAAAGGCAGCAACAGATAAAATGGATGGACAGGATTAAAATAAAATAAAATAATAAAATAATAAAATAATAAAATAAAATAAAAAAATAAAATAAAATAAAATAAAATAAAATAAAATAAAATAAAATAAAATAAAATAAAATAAAATAATAAAATAAAATAAAATAAAATAATAAAATAAAATAAAATAAAATAAAATATAAAATGATAAAATAAAATGATAAAATAAAATAAAATAAAATATAAAATGATAAAATAAAATGATAAAATAAAATAAAATAAAATATAAAATGATAAAATAAAATGATAAAATAAAATAAAATAAAGGAATGCCCTTAGAACAGGTACAAGTTATCAGAGACAGAGATAGTAAGCATTTGCCCATACCAGCATCAGGGATGAAGCCTGACTCAATAACATCTGGCTAACTAGTGTTGGGAAGGGGTTTGGACCTTTTTTCCCTGCACTGATATTCACTTCATTTGGGGGAAAATGCATGATCCAGTTACCTTCCCCCCCCCCCCCCCCTGTTAGGACTAATACAAGCTTTAGGGAGGAAACAATCTCAAACAGTCTCTGCCACAATCAAATTAGCATGCACACACATACTGTGTCTGTTGTGTGCTTTTCCTCTGAGCTATCATTCCTTTCAAAGAATCTCCATTTAGTCTCCAAGAAGCTGCATAGTACGCCTCCTGTTTTTCAGTTCCAATTCTCAGCTTGAATGCTAAGTCATTGGGTGGTGTCCAGTGTGGTTGCCTCTTGTTTCGGCAGAGGATTTCATTCACATAAATGTCCATCCTTGAATTCAGCTCCCTTGTGAAATATGTTGCCCAGTGTTCCTGCATCACTGTAGGCAATAGTTATTTTATTATCTTCACATAACATGTTACCGGTCCATAATGAAAATTTGCAGCAGTTTGTGAAATAGTGTTCATCTTTCTATTCCTTGCAGCAGGCAAAGGAAAGGGGCTGTGTATCTACTATCTGCTACAATTATGGAGAAGAGGATGTCAGCTTTCACATACAGGTAGTCCTCACTTAATGGCCATTCATTTAGTGATGGTTCACATTTACGATGGTGCCAAAAAAGCGACTTGCAACCAGTGCAACTTACGACCATTGTAGTGTCTCTGTGGTCATGTGATGATGATTTGGGTGCTTGGCAACCAGTTCGCATTTATGACCGTTGGTCACGTGATTGCCATTTTCAACCTTCCCAGCTGGCTTCTGGCAAGCAAAATCAATGGGGAACTGTGTGATTCACTTAATGATCATGTGGTTCACTTAATGACTGCCACAAAAAAGGTTGTAAAATTGGGTCAGATTCGCTTAATGACTGCTTCACTTAGCAGTCAAAATTCTGGTCTCAATTGTGGTCGTTAAATGAGGACTACCTGTAGACAACACTGTTAGCAAAAACTAAGATCAATCAGTTATGTCACTGGATTCATTAATATTTTGTTGAAACAGACCCACAGTAGAGAGATCCCGAACACATTTTGTCTGAAGTCATTTCTACTAAATTCAGTGGAATTTATTTCCTTGTAAATATGCTTATTATTACTGTCTAAGCTTGGCTAATTTCATAGTTCAGTATGAACTCTAGACATCAAAGACATTCAGTATAACCTCAGGAACAACTAGACTAGAAATATTGCTCTCATCATTAGATGAGACACAGTTACTCCCAAGAAAGTTTGGTTCATCAATCCAAACAGATGATGTGTGAAAAAGGAGTCAAGAAAAGAAGAGTATGTTACTGTATGAAAAGATTAGTATGGTACTGTTAGAAAAGATTAGGATGTGCCTAATCTTTATGTTAGAAAAGATTAGGATATGCCAAGTTGAAATTCTCTAGTCTTAAAGTATAGTATGGAAATGCTGCTGGGTAGTTTGCTCGAATCTGTTCAGGTTTTAATGGATATCAGGCATCTAAATAATGAATATTTATGAAACAGATCTGATAATGCAATGTACCAATAGACTATTGGGAAAAGAAACCCTTAACAGTGAAAGTATATCACAACTTTATTGTTGTTTCTGCAACTTGGGTACCAGCAGGGCTGTTAAACTTGGTGTACTTTTCTAGTTCTCTGAAAAATGGTATGGCTCCTTTTCCAACTAGACTGATAGATTGCCTCAAAGGTCCTGACTGTGCATTTTTTTCATGTTCAAAAATCCAGTGCAGTTCTGAAAGTCAGTGAATGAAGGCTTTTAGCTCATGCTTGAGAGACATAAACACAAAATCCTTCCCTCTACACACTCATTTTAATTCTCTTTGCAGCATAACTCACTTCTCCTGGTATGCTGAGTATATTGGGCTCTGCTATTTCCATTTTTTCTGAAAAGAATAAATGGCCAGATTCCACCCTTCTAGTGGAAGCAGATAGAGTTGGAAAACATGACCTTAGTGCAAACCAAAGTATAATCAAATAATATACAAAATTATATTTTGCCTAGAACAAAACTGGTGGCACTCCCTTTCTGAAGAATGAAAGTATTGTGGAATTAGTCATACATATAGAGTGCCTTCATTATTAATAAGCGGGGTTCTTTAATGGTGACACATTCATGTCACTATAGCTTGACATGAATGAATCCTTTTTAAGGAAGGACATGCTGCCTGCTGTACTGAGCTTGAAGGTTAAAAACCTAAAAGCATTTGCTTGGCATAGATTTATTTCTAAATTTGCTCATGTTTTTTCTACCACCAGCCCTAGCTGACTACGATTAGACATACATAACGATGAGTAAGATTGCATCTGCTCTGTTAATAACAAAATTGTACTTGACAGCCCCTCTTCCCCCAGCTAATTTTTTTAACACAATCTAGTTGAGCACAATTTGATAAATTTCTGCAATTATCAAAAATAATGTGATAATTAGCTTTGAACTATAACTCTGAAAAATAGTATCTTTTTCTTTTACAAAAATAATGAAAATCAGTTTGCAAATGCATCTTCTTCAGAGGTCCAAAGGTGAAATCCAGCATCTCCTGAAGATAAATCACTCTTGCCTTTATGTGGATAGAACATAACTGACACTATATACCCTGAAGCATGGAGCTTGATCAGCACTTGAGAACTCTAAGAACCTCAGCTTTAAAAAACCCCAACAAGAACTGTAACAATACGTAGTTACTTCTCATGGCTGTCAAGATAGAGCTGAAACTATGAGGATCATGTCTGGTGAAATCTCATAAGCCACAGGAATTCCCTTATATAATTTCAGCAACTCAGAAAGTATAAAGTTATCTTGAGTAGCAGAAACAAAATTAACTTTAGTTGCCATTTGTCTCCTAAGGTATAGTAGACTCCCTATGGTAGCAAGGATGGAAAAAGCCATTGACTGCAAAACTATAGCCTTTAGTATGAAGTAGACAATATTTGTCCAGTGGTGGCAAATCTGAAACATTATTCTCCCTATAATATACTACTATTCCCCCTATAATATACAACATGAAGTAGGAATGTACGAAGAAGAGCGGGGTATCAGAATTGGCAGAAGACTCGATAACAACCTACGATATGCAGATGACACAACTTTGCTTGCTGGAAATGAAGAAGATTTGAAGTACTTGCTGATGAAGATCAAAGATTGTAGTCAGCAACATGGACTACACTTGAATGTGAAGAAGACGAAGATTCTCACAAATGGACCAATAAGTAATGTCACAATAAATGGAGAAGAAATTGAAGTCATCAATGATTTCATACTACTCGGATCAACGATCAATGCCAAGGGAAATAGTAATCAAAAAATCAAATGACGTATCACACTGGGAAAATCTGCCATCCAAGACCTATCTAAAGTTTTCAGAAGTAAAGACATCAGTCTAAAAACAAAGGTGCGTCTGACTCATGCTGTGGTTTTCTCAGTTGCCACATATGCCTGTGAAACTTGGACATTAAAAAGGAAGATAGAAGAAGAATTGATGCATTCAAATTGTGGTGCTGGCGAAGATTACTGAAAATACCATGGACTGCCAGAAGATCAAACAAATCAGTTTTAGAAGAAATACAACCAAATTGTTCACTAGAGGCGAGGATAACTAGGCTTAGACTCTCATACTTTGGGAAAATTGTCAGGAAAGACAGATCGCTTGAAAAGGACATCATGTTTGGTAAAGTCGAGGGCCAGCGGAAAAGAGGAAGACCTTCAATGCGATGGATTGACACAATTATTGCAACAGTGGATGCAAACATTAGAACAGTCAGGCAATAGGCGCAAGACCATTTAGCATTTCAATCTATTATACATAGGGTCGCTATGAGTCTACCATCTTCTCTGTCTTTATTTTATTTGGACCTGTAGCTTTGCAACATAGTTTCTTATCATGGTTGAAAGGAGGAGGAGGAGGAGGAGGAGGAGGAGGAGGAGGAGGAGGAGGAGGAGGAGGAGGAGGAGGAGGAGGAGGAGGCAGCTTTACTTCGGACAATGACTAGTAGTTAGATTAACCATTTTTACAACCTCTTGAATCTGAAGGGCACCTTATAGTGGATTCTTCAAGATGCTTCCAGTTCCAGAGTACATCCATAATTACATCCTATTGTTATTGCACTGTATAGATTTCAAGACTTGAATTGAAATGACAAAAATTATTCAATTTTCATTTGAAACTCTATATAATCTACTGCAAGAACAATTAAATCGTAGAAGATTCAGGAATCTTATGAAATATTGGTCACTTCAATTTATTTAAAAAATACCATTTAATGTTGATGTTCCATCAGGGCCATCTAGGAATGTTGTAAGTGTCTTGATGCCCATGGCACTGTGTTGCCAAATTGTATCTTTGTTCCTTCCTGTTAAACGAGTCTGCTGGACCATTAAATACTTAGAGAAAACATAATCAAATGCATGCAGTTGGAACGTGATTCCCTTTGATGTGCAGAACACAATGTTATTTCCCATAAATCTATCTAAATGTATCTATCTGTGATCAGATTTCTAAAAGGTTAAGTGCAGTATTTGAATTTCTGTGATTAGCAGTTTGGGATTTTTTGACATTAACTTCAAAGCAAGAAGTCCCAGATTTTAAAAATATATTTATAAATACTAATGATAAAGTCTCATCAGTAGAGAAGTGGGAAATGACCATTGCTATACAAATGAGAAGAATATATATAGACATAGAATGGAGTGACAAACTTTATGGTGCCATAAATACGACCATTAAAAGAGTCTGCACAACCTCTAAAACGGGTTTTCAAATTTTCAAACTTTTTCAGGCTGCAGAAATTGTTAGTTAAAAAGAAAAAAATCTGGCTATATAAATTGAATGAATGAATGAATGAATGAATGAATGAATGAATGAACTCTTGATCAAGAGGCAAAGTGATAAGTTGTCATGAGCCCAAGCAGTGTCATAAAATCCACTTTAATGAGTACAACTTACTCCATGTAAAGTTCAATAATAGTTCTTTTATTCTTGTGTTATTCATACAGAAAGCAAAGCAAGTATTTACAATTAGAAAATAATAAAATAATAAATGGATAAAATTACAAGATCTTTGAAAACTTATAATAATACATTAGGTTAACCATCAACTTAATATAAATAATTATGCCTCACTAGGCTACCCAAGTTGCTATTTGCATTCACCTTTTCAGCTTTCTTAACAGTATCTCATCGATACTAACAACAGTTACAGGACTAGTATCTTACTAGATACTTACATCCCACTCCTAACAGTTGGCCAAACGTATTAGAGTGGGCTGAGAGTCAGACATTCAGGGCATCCCCTGCTCCCGTTGGAGAGTCTCACACCTCTAAAGTTTCAATTGCAGGTCATCCTTTTTATAGCTGAATATGTTCACGTCACAGTCAGTGTCAAAACTGTATACGTCACAGCCAGTGTCAAAACTGTATACGTCACAGCCAGTGTCAAAACTGTATACGTCACAGCCAGTTGAGCGTTAGTTCTGACCTTGCCTTTCTTGTTCAGTACGTTCTCCTTACACCCACTATCTGTGCCAACTGTTATATGTTGTTGATAACACACATTCCTCATTTCATGCATACTAGCAATTTGAACACCCCAGTGAGTTCATAAACAGTTTATGGTTCTATTAAAACTATGATTTTATATATATTTATATTCATATAAACTGAACAATAAAACTTAATATATAATCAATATATAATTTCATTACAGCAGGGGCAGGGGACAGGATTTTGTATATTGACTGATAAACCCCAGCCTTTTTGCTGTACCTTAGAAAAAATTGCTATGGATGCCTTCAGCTCCATTTGAATGAACTTCTTCTCCATTTTAGTCCCTCACAGAATCCCATTAAGTTGAAAAACTCTTCTCTAAATTATAACTTGTGTATTCCGTAAATTTATGTGTCCTTACCAAGAGTTGAGTTGTTCATTCAGAAACTTATATGAAAGCATGTGCATCTTTTCAAATTGCAGCTGGAGGGTCAATTGTTTCAATGTTTTTGTAGATAAACAACTTTCTGCTTGTCTTCTTGTACAGTTTCTAACATGTCAGGCCGCCCAAGATGCTAAATCTCATGAATCTTATGGTTATGCTGTCCAGAATTCAGGCAAGTGGGTGATTTACTCCACTGTTGCTCTATAATGAACACTGAGAACAACAAGGCAGACTGGTGCATAATGCCACCGTTGCTTTATTTTTGGCAGCCCTTGAAGGCAAATGACTGAAAACACAGTTTGCAATTCATAAGGATATGATGTTTCGTTGCTACAACTCTACTGATTTCAGCAGAACACTGATTTGTTTTCACCATCTGTGGTTTGGTCCTGCAAACCTAATTAGTATCACACAAAGTATTTCATTGTCCCAATTACATTGAGAAAAACAAAGGATCAAACTTGGTTTACATTTACTGGTCAAATATGAATTTCATATAAAGCTATAGAGTAGTTTTTTCCCCTTAAAGTTTGGCATGTATTTACATTTGTATTTAAATGTTAAAATCACTGCAGGCTTTATTTGTCTTCAGATTTCCATCCAAACAGTTACCTACCATTGCCAAATAGGCGAACCATATTTTAAATTCTCTTTGTTCTGCTGCAATAATACTTTAAATTGTCTAATTGAGCTGCTGAGTGAGCATCATCAATCAAATGCAATCCAGACATGTTATTTTCACTGAACATTTTAATAAGTTTTCTAACTTTGTTCCTAACTTTGTTATCCAAAAAGAAACGCTCAGACATTCTAGCCTTTTTTTAAGGCACATCTCAGGCCCATTACAGACTTCAGGGAGCTTTGAATCTAGAAGTGACAGCGGGAAAAATGTTGTTTTTCAACTAATGACCATAGGTTTTATGGCTTGTTTATAAAAACGTGGCAGAAGAGGTGACAATGTTCCCTCTTTGAGAAAGTTCATTTTGTCAATGCATTCTTCAAACCCTCTTCCAATGGATTTGAAAGAGAAGGAAATGTGATGCCAGTTTGAAAAAGACTAAAGTTCAGAAATGTGTTCAGGTTTCAGACAGTATTCTTTGAACTGAAGATAAAACCTGCAAAGAATCAGAGACTTGGTGGGGCAACTGTGTTTAGCAGCTTGATAGACAACAGACTGATGTTGGTTCAACCTGTTTATTATTCCTAGCAATAGTGCATTTACCCCAGTCCCAAAGATTATTTGGGCTCTTTCTTGCTCTCTTGTATGATAATGGGGTCTGTAAAGGGGCACGATGGATCAGTGGTTTAGATGCCAGGCTTGTCGATTGGAAGGTCGGCAGTTCGAGACCCTAGCCCCGTGTGACGGAGTGAGCTCCCGCACTCACCCCAGCTCTTGCCAACCTAGCAATTTGAAAGCATGCAAATGCAAGTAGATAAATAGGCACCACTTTGGTGGGATGGTAACAGCGTTCCGCACACGTCATGTGGCCACATGACCGCGGAAGCATCTTCGGACAGCGCTGGCTCTTCGGCTAAGAAACTGAGATGAGCACCGGCCCCTAGAGTCGGACACGACTGTGCAGGGGAAAACCTTTACCTTTACCTAAAGGATGATTTCAATATTTCTTTTTTAGTTTTCAGTATTTTTTTCTGTAAAGTACATTGGTAAAACTAAAAAGAAAAAGCTACTTAAATGGTTTTAGCAAGCTACCATTGTCTAATTAACTTACATAGGTTCAGGTATAGCTAACTTGATACTAATGTTGGTATGGACAGAACTGGTAGCCACATTTTACTGATTTGGGATCATAAGTACAAATATAATCTGGACTTTTTAGCTTAGATATATTCCACTTTAGAATTGTCATGAATTCTAGGATCAGGAACTTTATTGTTAAAGCTAGGCATAAATGGCCCTTTGAAATTCTCTTCCAACTCTGTGGGAGATAAATTAAGTAGATACATTTTCTAAATTTCTCCAGGGGGAAGAGAAAATCTTTTACAATTTTTCAAAGGCAGATCTCCCCCTTATTAGTGACAATAGCACTGATATAATTGAAGCATGGGAGTCAGAGAAGCTGCAGATGAGAGGTGATTGTATAATGAAGGAACAGCAACACACATTCATTGGCTGTTTCAAAGCTAAAGATATGCAATAACACTATATTCTTATTTCTAAAGCAAATTCTCTTTTATTAGGCAGCCAGGAAATTGCCTGTAGTTGCTCAGTTTCTACAGTACTTTAGTTCCCAGCACTTTAAGACAATACTATTGAAAATCAGTGGCAAAATACTTGATTTTCAGTGATACAATTTTTTTCAGACAAGTTTCTTCCCCACTCCAAAAAAAAAAAAAAAGAAGAAGAAGAAGAAGAAGAAGAATGGGAATGGGAATGGGAATGGGAATGAGAGGACTCCGGGAGACAAATCATTTCTACTTCCATCCTTAAAACTCCACAGAAATCATCAAAACTGTCTAAAACTACACTACTGAAATTCAGCCATGTTGGCTCCCAAAATCATCAGGGGCTGTTTTTCATGGTTTGAGAGAATTTAATGGTGGGAATGTAGGGAATTCTTATTTCTTTCTTTAAAATCCCCTCTCTCACACACACACACGAGCAAAAAAGTTGTGGTCTCATCCATCTTCATGGCATCCTATGTAATGAAGAGTTGTGGTTTTGATCCTTCAAAAGGTGCAGAGTCCTGAACAGGGTGGATGAGTTCTTGTTGAAAAATGTAGGAGAATTTCATTTTCACCGAATTGGGCATAGGTCTAGCCCATGGATGGCAGAATTCATGCTACTGAGAACCCTATCTATTTCCTGAGACTCCACAAGCTTGAAGAACTCCTGGATAACTTCACAATATGTTGCACAGGGTCTAATCAGACATTTCGCTAGACTCTGAGCAAATGGCATCCAGGCCTGGAGTCAATATGATTTTATCTACAAAGAATCTCACAAACATAACACAATGCTGGTAGGAGGATTTTCCCATCTCTTCTTCCCAAAAAGAATATGGGTAGCTTTAAATAGGGCTGAGAACCTGCAGATGCAATACATGCTATACCATCCTTATCACCACAGTACACTCCTGAAAAAGGGGCCATGTTTGGTCGCATTCTCTCTTCATTTTCAGCCATTATGGTTTATGTCACTTCTATTGCTTTATCTTTTAGAGCTACCCTAAAAATCAGGGAGTTCCCAAGATCACTGACCAGGGAAAGGGTACTCAGAGACAGTCTCTGAGTTAGTTAGTTAATTAGTTAGTTAGTCATTAATTAATTAATTAATTAATTAATTCCAATTTAGGCACCACACAACTCCAAACTGGTTCTGGGCAGCTCACAATATAATAATTAAAACACAATACAAAACAAAATGGTAAAAAAACAGAAACAAAAACACATCCAACAAGGAGCTCCATCCACAGGCCAGCCTGGCAGAAATCATGGGAAATAGGTAGTTCCACAAATAACTTGGCCTATGACTCATAGGGCTTTATAGGTGATGACCAGTACCTTGAATCACACCCAGAACTATACTGGCAACCAGTGCAGCTCACAAAGATGAGGCGTCATGTGGGCAAACTGAGGCATGCCCATCACTACCCACACCACTGCATTCTAGATGAGTTGAAGCTTCCAAGGCAGTACAGTATGTGACAAAGTGCATCTTGGAATTGCCTGCCTGAGTCCTGGGAAAATTTCCAAGTGCCCTTAGGAAACCCATTGGATCAATTAGGCGTCTAGAATGAACCGACTTAATTGGTTCTCCATCCCCATAGAGGTCGTGCATGTCAGCAATCTGCAAAATGAGCTAACAGTGAACTGACCATGGCAAAGGACGGATATTTATGTCTTCCATTTTTAAATCACATTCCAATCAGGTCTGTGTGCTGGGCCTGAGTATTCTTGGGACAAACCTATCGTTGCCATGAAGGCCATGAAATCCTATGCCCATTCAAATCCCATACCCAGGGCATGGACATTGAAATCCTCTATCACAAGTAGCCTTGGGGATTTCAACTCCAGCTGAGCTAGGAGAACTAGGAATTGCTACAGGATTGATACACCAGCAACAGCCCTAACTTGTTTCTGTGGTCCAACTTTACATACAGCACTAATACATCTCCTGAGGAACAGTGCATATGTTTGTTGCCAAGGTCTCTCAAATGGTCACTATCATGCAAATCCATCTGAAATTTGGGAGGGTCTTAGACAGGGCTACATCCTTTCCAATCAAGTTTCAGTAATTCTTGAAAGTCCACACACTCATTCGTAACAAAATTGTGAATGGACACAGACTTAGTACATATAAACCTGGCATTCATCAACAATCTTAGGCCAGTGTTTTCCTAGACCCACGAAAATGGTTGCTAGGCCAGAAGTGAGGATCTGCATAAAATTGAAGGACATCTTGCTCCTGGAACAGCCTTCCCAGCATGTCCCATCATACCTCCCATTGCCTATCACCATGGAAATTTTCATCTCTGTGAGGCATCATAGGCCCCCCAGACTGATCTTCCCCAGTTTCCATTCCATATCAATCCTATAATACTAAGTCAGACTGGAATTGTCCTCCTTCTAGCCACACTGTCACTTTCATCTATATACGTACAACTACAGGTCCAGCCCGTCCAATCATCCCACCCCTGCATATCCCATAGGACAGTAGCTGTCAGCCCCACCACGTAGACCAGGCCAGGAATCAACTTCACAAGAAGGCTAACACTATCTTTATTGAGAATAACAGAATCTTGCAACTCTGATTGTGCTGTACCTTCTCCCCTTCTTTTAACCATGTGAATTAGGGAGATGTCTGTCTGAGCTGTTTCCACATACTTTCTGCTTGTTTTGGACTTAAGCTATGTTTTTCCCCTCATTGCTTTGGTAATGGCCTATCTCTGTCAAGATCATCTTCCTTACTTTCTACAGCAGTCTAGAGAATCACTCCTGTTCCTCCTACAGTCATATCCACACACAACCACAATCACCAACCAAGACCATTTAAACACCAGATCAGGGCCTTTCCCCATGGAACCATCATTTCCATAGGAAAAGATGGAAATGAGCTTTGTTGAATTTCACAGAGCCTGCTCCCATCTTGGAACTGTCTTCTGACTTCACTGGGATCTTTTCCTATCCATTGTTCCATTCTTTCTCCTTCCTTCCACATTGGCTTCTTTCCTACCTGCCCAATTTTTAATGGTGGCTGGCACACCAACAATTTGCCTCAGCAGAAGCAAATGAAACAGCAACCTTCACTCCTGTTCCTGCTTGTACAAAGACAAAAACAGTTTAAGGGACATTTTTATAGTGGGTTGGAGCCATAAAATTCAATAAATCTACTCTAAGTATGACCTAGTCTGCATCTATACCAGTGTATACGAAATTGCAATGTTTGTTCAAACTGTATGAAAAAGCAGTGTAGATAAAGAGTAAACTTTCTCAGTAATTGCACTTAATTTATAATGCTTTGATGAATTGCTGATCATTTTGACCTTATCAACCAAATCAAATCATTTGTTTTCTAACAATGAAAGCTTTTCTTCCTGGCATATTGAGTACTTCAAGTGAGTCTTGCAGCTCTTCTTTGGATCTTAATTAGTTCCATAACAAAGTGCATCAGATTACTGTGGCCAGTAGAATTAATTCTGAATTACCCCCTAGAGGCTCCTGAATTTGTACTTTCATAGAATTACTAAGAAATGCTTTCAAAAATAGGGAATTCTTGCCAGAAAAGTCCTTAGACAAAACCAAACGAAATCCAGAAAACGATTTGATTACTATAAGCAGATTTAATTGGAGTTAGCAGCATGTGCTGTTTTCAGTGGAATAAAAAAAAACATGGTGAAATCATACTCATAGGTAAGACAGTAGAGAGTAAATTTAAAGTGATACAGTCCACCAAAATCCTGGATTTAATAATTTAGCTGCTTTGAACTTCTAAGATAATATTCTTTTCCTGTTGCTTATAATGAAACATACAGTAGCTTTTTTGTTGTTGTTGTTCAGTGTTGTTTTTCTCTTCGCATTAGGTGGCCAAAGTATTTGAGCTTCAGCTTCAGTATCTGTCCTTCCAATGAGCAGTCAGGGTTGATTTCCTTTAGGATTGACTGATTTGACCTCCTTGCAGTCCAAGGGACTCTTAAGAGTCTTCTCCAGCACCACAGTTCGAAAGCATCAGTTCTTCGGCACTCAGCCTTCCTTATGGTCCAACTCTCACAGCCATACATTACTACTGGGAAAACCATAGCTTTAATTATACAGACCTTTACTATATTCTAATACTCTAATACATATTCTTGGAGATTGATGCTGACAGGAAGACTCAATAAAATTGTAATTATAAAATGAACTCTTTATTTAAGCCTTTTTGAAATTATATTTGACTAATTTACAGATTAATTACTGTTATACCTGTGACAAGCAAGCAAATTAAAATTAGCAGCTTCAAATTAAAATGACAACTAAAAGTTAAAATTTGATTAGAAAATTCTCACAGAATATTAGTTCAATTAATAAAATAGATTTTTAAAAAACCACTGGGAATGGGGGAATTTCGTTAGAAAATTATGAATAGGGATACATATTCACATGAGGGAACCAAATTCTTTAGGGGTTGCTGTTTTATACTTTATTTAGCATTTTTTCACATTGCAAATAAATTGATTTTTTTAAAAATGATATGCTTGACTTAACAAGGACATTTTGAATTTTAAATATGTCTATGAAGGTTCTCAGTCATCCAGGTGGAATTGTCTGTAGCTTGAATCATGTCAACTGGATTTCTATTTTCTCAGTGGAAACGTTTCGCTCCTTAGAAATCCAGTTGACATATTTGAATTTTAAAGCTTTTAAATCATGATTAGTCATGTAATGTGGTTTTATTTTTTTATTCATCACCATCACCATTTATTTTGGCCATTGTCAGGGAGATAACTGGTGAAGAAGGAGGGGGCTCCCTCCAGGGGGATAAATGCATGCGCAGTACTGAATCACTTTGCTTTCCTCCAAAGAGGCTAAAGAAGGTCCCGCCCTAGTTTCATGAACCTTTTCTCTGAGCATCACTAATTCATTTCAGTTTAGGTGGATTCTGTCTAGCAGAGTAGAACAATAAAACACTAGAGCTTTTACACCAAGTCTCAGCGTGTTCCTTCACTCGAAGTCTGGACAGCCATTGACCAACAAAATTTACATTCAATACTAAAATTAAAGCCATCCCAATTGTCTAATCTACATGCTATAACAATAACGAAGATTTAAGGTCCTAGCAGAAATGTAAAACCCACAATACCAGTCCCATTAAGATTATAAATATAATTAGGATTACAAAGTTATGTATGAATGCAGCTATGTAAATCTATGTCAATTGTATACTGTTGTATAAAACTATATATAATGCTAGAAATGATTAAACAACCATAAGTATAAATCACTAACACAGAATATAATATCTCTAAATCACTAATATCTACAGGTATTTCAGAATGGAATATTAATGTTGTGACTTTAAAACTATGGTGCAAAAATGTAGGTGGAACATAGAAAGGGATGGCAGGAACTATAAAGACCTAAAATATCCATCCATCCATCCATCCATCCATCCATCCATCCATCCATCCATCCATCCATCCATCCATCCGGGTTTTGCCTTAATTGTTCTAATGGCTCCAAAAGTTGTATTTTTTAAATCTAAATCTTTTAAAACACTATTAGTCATGTGATGAGGTTTTATTTAAGGGTGTATGCACTTTGGTAAATTTCCACATAATCTGGAGAATGCAGAAATGCTAGTTTATTAAGCACAACACAAAGTCTGCTATTAAGCTAGAGCTGGTGCAGTGCTACAGATTCAGTTCCTAAAAGGTGCTTTGGAGCACATAAGATTACAGATCTATCACGTTTTCTGCAACCCTTTAAAGCAGCTTCATATTTTCATTTATAGCTGCTATGTGATCCAGGAGCAAAATGCATCTTGTAGACAAGTGCTCTGTTGACACTTCTGCTGCTCTGAAGCAGCTTTTTAGAATCACATCTGAAGCATAACACAGCTGTAATAGCAGAAAAAAGTATATGTATCCTCTAGAAATGACCAATACTAATATGTGAAGTTGATAAAGTGCCGCTATGCAATGAATTGATTGAACAATGAAGCATTTTCATAACGTTTTGGAGTAATAAATATAAAGATGCTGGACAACCATTTTCTTATTGGAAAAATAAGTCTTGCAATTATATATAGCTTTATTTTAATAATATTTTCAACTTATGATATTTAAATTTTCTATGTAATGTTTTATGAGCAAATTCTGTGTGGTTAATTTTTTAGTGTTTATTTTATATTGATTTCCACTATTAATATAAAAAATAAAATGCTTTATATAAAGAAGACACTCAGCCTCACTGCAGCCAAATGCATCTCAACACAATCATTTGCATAATCATATAAGTAGGACTGTCCTTTCGAAAGCCCAGCACAATGTCAGTGGCTTGTGTGTACATGTTTGTGGTTGCATAAACAACATTTTTGCTGGGACTACCACTGAGAAGCAGCTGGGTACATACAGTATATGCATGTGGAGACATCTTGGGAAAGGTTCCCAAGCAGATGTGTTCAGCATTCCAAAAGAACAGTTGTCCCAACTCTTTGAGGAAAGATGCTTCATTTGTGTCAACACCCCACTGAATGCTTAGTATCAATGGTTTTGCTGGTGCTAAACTATTACACAAAAATATATGTGCACCAGGAAAGCACAGCATACAATGTGATGTGCTCATCACTAAAACATCAAGGTGGCTTTTCTTTCTGCTTTTTTTTTGGCTTTTGTTAGATCAATATCCCTTTGTATATTGGTAATGCAGGGTGAAAAATACCATTGTACTAAAAGCAGAGGTAAATTGAGTGTTTTCTACAAAAATCAAATTATCTTCATATTAACAGAACGATGGATAATGGCTAGACATTGCAGTATGTAGCTCAGTATGATATACACTAAGTGACCTCAGCTGTCCAGTTTTCATACTTTCTTCTTTGTGATCTCTGTGCAAATCAGCCTTCTTTCCTGATAAAGATATACTTTATCAGTCTGAAGTAAAGCCTAGTTAAATTAATTCATTGGTGACTGAAATTTGATGTCTAAATTAGGGCTATTATTATAACAGATGTCCAATTTATATTCATTTATGGAGTCATGCAATTTAAACAACTGTTCCACTGTATGTATGAGTAAATTATCTAAATCTTGGGACTATATTTGCTAGTCCTAGCATACATAGGTATGGTAAGTATGTATAGGTATGGCAAGAGCCAGTCTGGTGTAGTGGGTAAGGCATCAGACTAGAAACCGGGAGACTGAGTTCTAGTTCTGCCATAGGCACAAAGCCAGCTGGGTGACCTTGGGCCAGTCACTCTCTCTCAGCCCTAGGAAGGAGTCAATGGCAAACCACTTCTGAAAAACCTTGCCAAGAAAGCTGCAGGGATTTGTCCAGGCAGTCTCTGAGAATTGGACACAATTAAATGGATTTTTTTTAAAAAAAAAAAACCATATATTGGAAGTATTGGGGTGTTTAAGAGAGAAAATAGGAGGCTAAAATATCTATTTTGCACTGTAAACATTCCCCAACCCACTGAAAAAAACAAGGTAAAACGTCCCTAGCTTGCTTTGGTAACATGGTTATTTCACCAGTTGCACAGACACCCCTCCTCCAATTTTGTTAAAAGTTTTGGGCCACAAAACAGCAACCACTTTTTACTTAAATGGTAGAGGCTACTAAAGGGTAGTATTAAACTTCCTGCATTAAACATGTCTTCTGAGTTCCCGTGACTTAGTTTATTTATTTATCATTTTTGTATACTGCCACATTTCAGCATGACTCTTGGCAGTTTCCACAAACACAATAAAAATGAATAAACACAGCAAATAAAAGCAATTATTAACCTCCCAAAAGCTATATCCCTCCACCAATGACAATTCTAATAATTATGATAACATTTCTAAGACGCTGTTGATCAATGCTGTTTCCGTTGCCAAGCCTCTCCAAGTTGTGAGATCAGCATTCAAAACCAGGACTTTGTAGAAAAGGAGATATCGCAAACCCATCAGGATCTCTCTTGATGTGCTAAGAACTGTTACGAGGTTCATAATTGATTTCTTTGCCCCGAGCTTCTTCTAACGGTTCATAAAAATGAAATGGTTATATCTTTCATATTTTTGCTGCACCAAATAATCTAATTATTATGCAGGTAGTAAAAATGCATTTTCTTTTTCATGTTAATGGAGTTTAAGTCCAAATTTATTTTATTGAAACATTCAAACTAAACAAGGCTACTATATGGGGGAAGCAGGAAAGGAGAAAAAAAATGAAATGCTACAAAATCCCTACTTGGAAAACAATATGCAAGTCCTAAAGTGGGAAGGACTAGGGAGGAAGTTTTTCATACTGAGTATAATCTTGTTTGTATAAATTTTATTTCCAAATGCAGAGGATAGCTGAAATATATGTAGCTCATGTAAAAGTCGGGTATTCCTTTAGGCCACAATTTTTTTTCTCCCACCTTGCAACTAACTAGTACTTTATTACAAAACGTACTGAACAACCCATAAAAAAGTGGGAAGGGAACTGAGGCCAAATCAGGAGTTGAACACATTTCAGATTCTGTTATCACATAAGTGATAAGCTTGTAACCTGTATGCAAAAATACTGATTCTAAAATCCCTAGAAAAGGACAGGAATTATTATCTGACTGCAAATAGAGGCTACAATAATGGTCAGCAGTTGAAATAGATGGAACACTCTTCCAATATTATGAAGGGGGTTTATCATGAACTCCCATCATGTGAACATTTTTTTAATCAACTGTCCTTAGTTTTCATATCGCTCTTAGAATGGGCAGATATGAAAGAGAATCAGGCC
This sequence comes from Charina bottae, assembly GCA_023362775.1. Lineage (NCBI taxonomy): Eukaryota > Metazoa > Chordata > Lepidosauria > Squamata > Charinaidae > Charina > Charina bottae. The sequence continues at coordinate 2,830,244 of JALMGJ010000044.1, read as the reverse complement.
TCTGAACCATTTGTTATTATTTGGAAGAAGACATTTGCATGAAAAACTGCACTTCTGAAATTCTCTGTTATATAAAGATTCAGGTTGCTGGATGCTTGACCCTTTGGTATCTAAGCTACCTTGGATGCTGCCTGAAACAGATCCTGGAGAAACTTCCAGGGAAAAATATTGTAGGGATTCATGGAGTATATAATGCAACCGAGAATCTGGGACAAGGGTTCCAGTTTTTTGCACTAAGGGGCACATTTATAATTTTGAAACTTTGTATGCACTCTTATAAAATGGCTGCTGGAGAAGTGCCCATTAATAAAGTGACTGTCATGGGGCCATATTCATATAAGTCCTTGGTGCCAGCAGAGGGAGACAGGAAGTTGACAAGGAAGATTCCATGAGCACACTATGCCCCCAGGTACCACATCAAGGACCCCAGATCTAAAAGAAGTAATTATGGTAAAAAAGCACTCAAAGTGCTTTGAATTAAAAATGTTTCACTTACGCTCCCCCAATAATCTTTCATTCATATCCTGAACTATGCCTTGATCCCCAATTCTTTCCTTTTAGCTCTTGGACCTGGAGAGCAAAGTCAAAAGCAGACCCAGTGGGAACTCTAGAACAGTGCTTCTCAATCTCAGGAACTTTAAGATGTGTGGACCTCTAGGGCAGGGGTCGGCAAACTTTTTATCCCGGGAGCCATTTTGGCATGCTCGTGTACATTTTGAAATGCTCGAGAGCCATGGGGCGGGGTTTGTGGGCGGGGGCCAATCACGTGGAAGGGGGCTGGGTTTGCAGGCGGGAGCCAATCGTGTGGAAGGGGGCAGGTTTTGCAGGCGGGAGCCAATCACGTGGAAGGGGGCGGGGTTTGCGGGCAGGATCCAATCACGTGGAAGGGGGCGGGGGGCTCACGGAGGGCTCACGGAGGGAGGGGGCACAGCCAGCAGCTCCACGAACCCGGCCCGGCCACCCCACCGGGAGTGGCGGAGAAAGAGCTGCCACCCTCCGGCCGGCAGGACGGGTGCGGGAGAGCAGAAGGCTGCGCCCTCTCCACCGGGCGGGACCCGTGCCTCCTTCCCTGCGGGCGGGCGAGGCAGAGAGAGAAGGGGAGATGGAGAGGCTCCCTCTCTGGCCTCTGCGCCCCTTCAGGCCCGTCTCTCCGAGGGGGGCGGTGGGAGGGAACTCCCCATCCAAGGGGAAGCGCTGGGAACGAGCGGCGGAGGTTGGCCGGCTCCTAGAGCAGCTGCCGCGGGCAACTTCTCCGCTCTGCCCGGCTCAAAACCTGGGGCACAGGAGAGCGGAAGGCTGCACCCTCTTCACCGGGCGGGACCCGTGCCTCCTTCCCTGCGGGCGGGCGAGGCAGGGAGAGAAGGGGAGACGGAGGGGCTCCCTCTCCGGCCTCTGTGCCCCTTCAGGCCCGTCTCTCCAAGGGGGGCGGTGGGAGGGAACTCCCCGTCCAAGGGGAAGCGCTGGGAACGAGCGGCGGAGGTTGTCCGGCTCCTAGAGCGGCTGCCGCGGGCAACTTCTCCGCTCTGCCCGGCTGAAAACCTGGGGCGTGGGAGAGCGGAAGGCTGCGCCCTCTCCACCGGGCAGGACCCGTGCCTCCTTCCCCGCCGGCGCCCGAGCGCAGACACCAGCTGGGACCCCGCGCGGAAGATGCTACCAGCGCCTGACGTCAAGGCGGCTGCGCTTCCGTGCCCGGCAGGCGGGTGAGGCAGGGAGAGAAGGGGAGATGGAGGGGCTCCCTCTCTGGCCTCTGCGCCCCTTCAGGCCCGTCTCTGCGAGGCCCGGCGCGGCAGGGAGGCGCTGCTGGCCCGGGACGCGGCGCTGTCGGAGGCGGCGCAGGAGTGGCTGCAGGGGCTGCTGCAGCTGGAGATGGCGCTGCTCCGCGGCATCCAGGGGCTGGGTGAGGGCGCAGGCCTGGGACACGAGCAGCAGGGCGGCGCAGGGGGCCTGGCCGGGGCGGTGGCGGTGGCACAGGGGGACGGAGCCGGCGGAGGTTTGCTGGGCGGCAGGATGGGGCGGGCGGTGCTGCTGGGGCTGGTGGCAGAGCTGGAGGGAGCGGAGGGACCAGGTGTTCCCGTGGGCGCAGCACGCGCTCTGCAACCCACCTTGGAGAAGCGGCCGCGGGAGGCCCTCCGGGTGCACCGTCCCGCCCATCAATCCCATCCCGCCATTCGGCGTCCTCTCCCCCCGCTAACCCGAGCCCTGCGGCGGCCGGGGGAGCCGAGCCAGGCTTGGACCGGAGGCAGCCAAGGGGAGAGTAGGCAGCTCTTCGCCCTGCACTTCCCTGCCCCTCGCATCCCGGGCCCACGCCCTCGCCCAGCACCTGGATGCCGCGGAGCAGCGCCATCTCCAGCCGCAGCAGCCCCTGCAGCTGCTCCTGCGCCGCCTCCGACAGCGCTGCGTCCAGGGCCAGCAGCGCCTCCCTGCCGCGCCGGGCCTCGCTCAGTGCGAGAGCCAGGGGGCGGGGTTTGCGGGCGGGGGCCAATCGCGTGGAAGGGGCGGGGTGAGTTCAGCTGCGGAAGAGCCACACTCAAGGGGCCAAAGAGCCGCATCTGGCTCGCGAGCTGCCATTTCCGACCCTTGCTCTAGGGAATTCTGGGAGCCTGGTCCACACATCTTAAAGTTGCTGAGGTTGAGAAACACTGCCTTAGAACAAGTGGAAATGCTTACTTCTAGGCACCTTTTCTCCTTGTGAAGAACCTTCTGAGGTGAAAGAAAAAGTCAGATATAAAAAGTAATCCCACCAGTGACCAGGAAGAACAGCTGACAGATGGTTCTTTTGGTCTCCTCTGAAGCCTTGCTGAAACTATTTCTCTAGCTCCCATTCTTTATAGCAATTCCCTTTATTTGGCTCCCTTGGATGATGTCATTTCCAAGTAGGCTGCTGAAAGCTATTGCCAGATTGTTGCCAGTCTTGTGGAGAAGGGAGAGTTTACACAGAAACTCAGCTAATGAATTAATTCACCAAGGAGGCCCTTCTAAGCTTAGCTAGAGAAATCTAAGAATCGTGTGTAGAATGGCCTTGTTCCCATGACTCAGTGGCTTTTCTAAACTGTTTCTAAACTTTTCTAAACTGTTCCCTGGGATATCAGATCTCAGACTAGAGAGTTTTTTTAAAAAAACTGCTGTCTTTAGTGTACTAAACTGACTAGGACTAAGAAGAACATAAGCTGTCAAACTAATTTATGTTTTTTAGGAATGTTATGAGAATAAATAGGAAGGGGGTGGTGGGGAACAATATATTATAATAAACATCCTATAGAGAAAGTGAATATAATTAGTAATTAGTAAAGTCAAAATCATAGTGGTGGTAATAAAAAAAGCAAAGAAAACTGAAAAGATTCACCTGGATAATTTTGGTATGATAACTTACCATGAATAATGCTCTATAGCACTGTATCTGGGGAATTCTGGGAGTTGACGTTCACACATCTTAAAGTTGCCAAGGTTGAGAAACACTGGTCTATATGCTTCAGCCCTACATACCTGTTAACAATTTTTGGTAAACTTAGTGTAACTAGCTTCTAAGAAACAAATCTAGAGGCTGCCTGATACTTTTCAGTTTTTTAAAATATATTTGTCTTGCATCAGATATCAACATGTTAGCTATTCTGAATTTGCTGTAGCACAAAACAATCCCATAATGATAGTAGTGGTAGTAGTATAGTACCATATAGCAGTATAAAACCTCAAGGATAATTTTAATGGAAACAAATTTTAAATCTCATGTTTGCAGTAGGTGTCACTGTAAAGGGCAGAGTTAGTCAGGAAAAAGAAGATAATTATTAAAATGGAGAGAGGATGCTTTATATTTCAAGTGTAAAAGCAAATAGAGAGAAAATAATACATTATTAAGTAGTGTTTCAGTTAGAGATCATATTAAACCTGAGCTCCAGGAGTTTCACAGCATGTTGGCTGAATACTGCTGGATGTTAATTGGTTTTGTCCTGTATTTCAACATCTGGAATTTAACAAAACTCTGGATTTTTTTTAAAGGGGTAGACTTTTAGCAGTTGGTATTTCTAAACGTTTTCTGTTTTGCTTTCTGAAATGTCTAGACAAATATTTCTCAACCTTGGCAACTTTAAGATGTATGGACTTCAACTCCCAGAATTCCCCAGCCAGAAAGCTGGCTGGGGGAATTCTGGGAGTTGAAGTCCACACATCTTAAAGTTGCCACGGTTGAGAAATACTGCTCTAGACCTTCAGAATATTTTCTAAATAATATCTGTCAGATCAGGAAAATCTACCTTGCTGATATGTATGTAAAGTTGCTTTATTTTTCCTTTGATCCAGACAAACATATACCATGTATCTCTTTAAAATAAATCACACACATCCCAGCAATGAGGACAAGTTTTCATAGACTTTTCAGGGAATCTTCAGAATGCTTTAATTTCCCCTTTAAGCCTTTCAAAACTTTCTAATCCATACTGGTATCTTTTGCAGGAACTGTGGAATATTTCAGTTATTTTCTGAGTGGTGCACTTTTAGAATGCTTAGGAACTTACACTTCTGGTAACTGTGTAATATACAATTAACCCCACCATTAGAGAGAGATGCAGCTACCCAAGGTAGCTGATTTTGGGTGCCAGGAAAGAAAAATAACACCAAATGGTTAGTTTGAGATAATTAAGCTATAAAATCAGCCCAAGGTGCTGTATCAAGGAAAGTGAAAAAAAAATACTCATCCTGCAACTTATATTAATAATTTCTTTCTGGCCCCCAGTAAGATGATGAGCTGTTTGGCAGTGATAAACCTATCTTGGGTGATTTAGATGTACTGCAGTCTGGTCCAAAGTAGATTTGAATCACATGGGAAAGACATACAGGCTCCTCCATGGTGGATGCATCAGAAGATTTCAGATACAGTAAGTGGCCTTGTAGTATGTCTATGAAGGTTCTCAGTCATCCAGATGGAATTGTCTGTAGCTTGAATCATGTCAACTGGATTTCTATTTTCTCAGTGGAAACGTTTCGCTCCTTATCCAAGGAGCTTCTTCAGGCCTTGTAGTGATCAAGATTCCAAGCCTTTGTGAGCTTTTGTCTGTGATTCATTCAGGAAGGGTTCCAGTGCACTTGTCTCAATCAGGACATGGTTCTGGTATCTTTTAACCTACTCCTTCAATGCAAAAAATGGAATGAGCCATTAAAAATAAAAGTGCAAAGCCCCAATATATCAAACATCTAGGCAGTAAGTGGATACATTAGAGAGAGGAAAAGCAGTATTATCTCTAGAGTTTGGGATGCCCAAGGATTAATTTCATGGATTTTATTAAAAGGATTTCAGTAAGAGTGTAGCTGTATTAGAGGAATAAGGAACTGAAAATAATTCAATACTGAACTAATATCAAAGCTGATATGGTTGTTTGAGAAATGATGGAGCTGTCAACATTCATAACTTCAATAATTCTCCATTTATAGGCAGTATATGTTTGGATTGCATGGAGCTTGTTGGTCAATTTCATAGGGCTTTCTTCAGAAAGAATTCTCATTCCACTGAGTTATTTTTAGGCTGAAATTTGAGGATCTGTATTCATTAGTGTTGTTCGCTCTATCATGTATACCAACATAATTGCCTCTCTAACCTTCTAGAATAAATCTTCTGATGATCAAAAGTCCTCTCTTTAGAAGGGCCTTGAAAATGAATGGTTTTAAGATGAGGCACTAACTGCTTTTTGCCAAAGGACTTTAGTTCAAACCCAATGTAAAGAGAAATGAGGAGCAAGTTCCTTTATTAAAACAGACCTGACATATACAATTTAGCTCTGCCTTCACAGCATGAGCAGTAAAATTTAATTTCACATTAGAATTATCTCTTCTCAGACAGAAATAATCTGTACATGTTATCTTAATACTTTTAGACTTTGAGTAAATTAAGAAAAGTGTTTTCCTTTGAGATAATTTCTTTTTTCCTCAACAGAAATACAACAGCAAGAATAATCATAATGTATAAGCTATAATATCTCACAAAATATTTATAATGCGTATTAATTTGCCCCTTAGAACTAGTTCTATGATATGCATACAGATATACATACACTGGAGTTTGTGATCTTTACTCCTCAATGTCAATAAGATTTCTTACCAATGAGATGGAACACTTGCACAACAGAAAAATAATAAAGTCAGGTTTGAAATATTAAATTCAGATGTGACTCAAAATTATTGTTGATGGTTCTAGTTGTATAAGCCAAAGGTCGGAAATGGCGGCTCGCGAGCCAAATGCGGCTCTTTGGCCCCTTGAGTGTGGCTCTTCCGCAGGCAGGTGTGGCGGGCGTGGCGGGGGCAGGCGCGGCAGCGAGTGTGGCGGGGCAGGCGCGGCAGTGGGCATGGTGTGCGTTGCTGTGGGCATACCCCTGGCAACCTAGGCCCAGCCTCTCTTTTTCCTCCGGGGACGGGCTTCACACAGTCTCGCGGGAGTTTGGAAGCCTCCGTCTCCGGCAGCCATCTTGATGACGGGCACTTGCCCATCGCCTTAACCCAGGGCTTTCCAAACTGTGTGTCGGGGGCCCCCAAGTGTGTCGCGTGACAAGCCGGAAGCGCTGATGAAAATGCCCTCGGCTCTGGCAGGGAGGTGAAAATCGCGTGCGCGCACGCTGCCAGGCCACCCAGAGTGGAAATTCTCCGCGCCAATCAGCTGTGCGTCGGGAAGCCCGGCAGCCTGCACGCGCGATTTTTGCCTCCCTGCCGGACCCGAGGGCATTTTCGGGGTCCCCGGAGTCTGCCCTTTCGAAGGGGCAGCACTGCTGCTGCTGCTGCCGCTGCCCCTTTGAAAGGGCAGGCTCCGGGGACCCCGAAAATGCCCTCGGTTCTGGCAGGGAGGCAAAAGCCTCTCTTCCCCTCCCCGCACGCACACGCTGCCCTGGAGTGGGGTGGAAGTTTTTCCCGCAGAACAGCTGAGCGCTGCTTGCGCGCAGCCTCCCTGCCTAAACTGAGGTGCTGCCCCTTCAAAAGGGCAGGCTCCGGGGACCCCGAAAATGCCCTCGGTTCTGGCAGGGAGGCAAAAGCCTCTCTTCCCCTCCCCGCACGCACACGCTGCCCTGGAGTGGGGTGGAAGTTTTCCCCGCAGAACAGCTGAGCGCTGCTTGCGCGCAGCCTCCCTGCCTAAACTGAGGTGCTGCCCCTTCGAAAGAGCAGGCTCCGGGGACCCCAAAAATGCCCTCGGTTCTGGCAGGGAGGCAAAAGACTCTCTTCCCCTCCACGCACGCACACGCTGCCCTGGAGTGGGGTGGAAGTTTTCCCCGCAGAACAGCTGAGCGCTGCTTGCGCGCAGCCTCCCTGCCTAAACTGAGGTGCTGCCCCTTCGAAAGGGCAGGCTCCGGGGACCCCGAAAATGCCCTCGGTACTGGCAGGGAGGCAAAAGACTCTCTTCCCCTCCACGCACGCACGCGCTGCCCTGGAGTGGGGTGGAAGTTTTCCCCGCAGAACAGCTGAGCGCTGCTTGCACGCAGCCTCCCTGCCTAAACCGAGGTGCTGCCCCTTCAAAAGGGCAGGCTCCGGGGACCCCGAAAATGCCCTCAGTTTAGGCAGGGAGGCTGCGCACAAGCTGCGCCAGCTGTTCTGCGGGGAGAACTTCCACCCCGCTCCAGGGCAGCGTGTGCGTGCGGGGAGGGGAAGGGAGGTTTTTGCCTCCCTGCCAGAACCGAGGGCATTTTCGGGGTCCCCAGAGCCTGCCCTTTCGAAGGGGCAGCCGCTGCCGCCACAGCGACAACCTGGAAGCACCGCTGCTGGTGCTTCCAGTTTTTGTGGGCTGGCCGTTGGTGTGTTGCCAACGGCAAAAGTTTGGAAAGCCCTGCCTTAACCTCTTCGTTGCTGCTCTGCTTACTCTTTTTCTCCGTGCAAAAGCAGCACATTTCCACCCCACAGCCCTAAGTGTGCGCAATTGGCTCCCGCCCGCAAACCCTGCTCTTGCGCTGGATTCCCCACCAGCTTTACTTTGCCTGGACTGGGAGCGTGAGCGGCTCCGGAAGAGAAGCGACTGGAGCAGTCGAGCCTCTCTTTCCCTTCTTTTTCCAAACCTCCCCCGCCCCCTTCCACGCGATTGGCTCCCGCCCGCAAACCCCGCCCCTTTCCACGCGATTGGCTCCCACCCGCAAACCCCGCCCCCTGGCTCTCGAGCACTTCAAAATGTGCACGAGCATGTCAAAATGGCTCCCGGCAAAAAAAGTTTGCCGACCCCTGGTATAAGCCATTTCACTTAAATAGCAAAAATGGTACTGCAAATCATAGAAGGAAGATTAATATGAACAAGATTGGGTTTGCAGAAGTAAGTTTTTATTTTAAACTTAGTAACTTTAGTAAGTAAAGTGTTTATTTTAAAAATCCCAATGGAACAAAAATTGCAGCACAATATTGGTTATCTTTGGACAATAGCAGTTAGAAAATGGAAAATCAGAATAGGAATAGAAGGAAAGTATTCTGGAAGAGGTTATCATTGATTGGATGGATCCCTTAAAAGGAAAAATTATACTGTGATGTTTTGTTGAAGGCAATATTTGCTTGATTTTTACTAGTTCACACATGCCTGAACATAGTGTGATTGCTCTCCATTGTGCACAGTTAGTTTTGCTTTATAAATTCTAGTACTTGGACTATCTACTATAGTCTAAGATGTCCAAGTGGTTTTGAACAAATGAATATAATTCCCAAATAAATAAATCACAAATAATACATCACTTAATTGCACAAATGATTCAAATTGAATTATCAAGTCACAGTTTGACTAAAGCTTCATAAACTTGATAACAGATAGACCTGCTAGTCGTCTCAGGAAAACGGATTCATGGGAATTGGAATTCACGGTGAACTGAACCTAGAGTTTTCTGGCCACCCATTTTATGTGGTCCATGTCTTGTAAATAGAAGTGTGCTCGCTCTCTCTCTCTCTCTCTCTCTCTCTCTCTCTCTCTCTCTCTCACACACACACACACACACACACACACACACACATAGTAGAAGGCTTGAACATGTACATATGATTTTAGAATTCAACATGTCTTCTTTTGCTACAATTACCAATAGCATACAGTTGGGGAAAAGACTATGTATTGTCGCCATCAATAAAGATGAACAGGTGGGAGAACAACATGCAACTTCCCTTTTGTGGTATGTTTTGGCTGGTTTTGGTACAACCTCAGTTTTTAGAGTTCTCTAATGGTTGTGAAACCTTACCATATTTTCTCTGCTAAATGACCCATTAGATATAATTTTTATGAAGTACTAAAGATGGGCTGTCACTGTTGTCCAATGGCTTTATGTCGTTCCCTTTGCATTTTGAGCAATGGTCCACCCCACATTCACATTTACGTATGTCACAATGAACCAACTGAAAACATTGGGATTTTATTCTGAGGAGACCAAAACCTTTCTCTCCTTGCCTTTTCCCCCTTCTTTTATCTTTCTGCTCACATTCAAAATGGCAGGGGTTTTGTGGATAGATACATTATCTGCTATACTAACCTTTGGCTTTTAGGAGACATCTGCACTGAACTGAGTTCTGTGGAAGCACATGTTTTATATACGTGTAAGAATTTTGATTTGACTTCCCCATTCTGATTCCACATGTGTTGGACTGTAAGACACTTCCGCTCAATCACCATTACTGTTTGCTGTACTAGCTAAGGATAATCGGAGATATAGACCACTTAGCTGGAAGGCACCTGGCTCAGGAAAGCTGGTTTTTATGCAGAGATTCTCTGCATCCAGATTGTGCAGCCCTGAGGAGATGAAAATGGCTGTGAATAGGAACACACATGAAAAGAACATTGCTGTGACACACAGAGTGAAGAGGCAAAATGGATGAGAAGTTCATCTGTGCAACTATTCTAAAGCAGCTTAATTGAGCTTGGGTATAAGTGTGTGTCTGTTATTGTGATGTAAATGGGTTTTTAAACCGTGTATGAATTTACAGGTAGAACTAATTAATTCAAAGCAGGGAAAAGCTATTATGAATCAAGGTGAAGAGGAAAAACAGGAAATTTGCTCTGAAAACAGCTGCTTTCAACAGCATAGAAGCTGAAAAGGCTCTTGAGCGAAGTGTGAGATGCCTCTGTTATGAGAATACTGTGGCTGTTGGTTGAGGGAAAAATTTAGTCTAGGTTTGTGCATAAATAAACTGAGATTTCTGCACAAATAAAGTCTGTTGATTGATCTACTGTAAGAGTTCTGCTTGTTGCTTTTTTCAAGTCACAAAGCCAGAAACTGAATGAAGAATCTTGTTCATAAAGGCCTGTAAAATTCAGACTGAAGCCTGATTCAACTATAAACTTACTGTGACAACAACTTGGGAATCCTCATCAAAATGTTCATCTAGAATATAATATATGACTGTTCTTTGAAATGGATTCACACAAGCTTTATTCCACTTTAAAATGGAAAATTCAGCACTAGTGTGAAATATGAGGAAATCATAATTATTTATTCTACACAAACACCACTACTCTCTCAATGTAGAAAAAAAAAGGAAAATTCCAGCCCAATTTACTTTTGTCTAATGTGTCATTATTTTGCCCAGAGCAACCCAGCTGAGTATGGAATTGTAGTCTAAGTCTTCACACTAATATTAATTAAAGATAAAGATTTCCTCAAGTCAAGTTTAACTCCTGGTGGTTTCACAGATATGTCCATCTTGGTTTTTTTGGCAGCTATAGGAAAGTAATTTGCCACTGCTTTCTTTTGAAATCATTTTTCAATTTCCTACCCTAGCCTATAGTCCTGGGATTTCTTGATAGTGTCCCATCCAAATACTATCCCAGTATGTTTTATAAATAAATAAATAAGGCTAGGCGCACCTTAATTAAATGCCTTTATGAGAAAAAATTCATGTTTTCCTTCAAGATAATTTTCTGTCCTTGAAATACTTGGCTGGTTATTAAAGAAAAAGATTCCTTAGATCCGATTTTTGTACTACTTGGTAAAATGGGAAAAAGAAGAAGGAAGAAGGAAGAAGAAGAAACACACAAGTTTTCCAGTGCCATACTGCAGTATTTCTTGAAAGGCTACTGCAGAAAATAGCACTCCAACTATAAAATCCCTTCCCACAGAAAGTAAGGGAAAACAGCTCTTTAAACAGTGTGTTTTTAATGCCTAGATGGGATTGCAATAAATGAAGCATATCAAATTGTGTGCCTGATTCTTCAGGTTCCAGTCCAGAAAAAGCAAAAAGGAATAGCTTATGTTTGAAAAATGTAATGGCACTAAAGTCTATAGAAGGATAAACTCCTGCGCTTAAAAATAAGATTGCAGAGATAAAATTGAAGCAGATGTAACATTTCCCCACCTTGTTGCTGTTGTTAAGTGATTAGGGGTGAACTATTGATTCTCATGCATGTCTTTGATCTCTCTTCTCTTTCCTGACTCTTCCTTCCTGTACTTTACATGAGGGATCAATACATGATACTAACCATAGTTTGATGCTGCCCATGTTCCTCCCTGTAACTCCACCATTTGACCTGACCTGCCTCAGCTGAGGACTTGTCTGGTTACAGAACATGACTAGGAAGGAAAGGAGGGATTCCAGTCCTAAAAAGGTCTGTTACCTGCAGGATTCAGACAGAGATTGGGGATGGGTAAATATGATGGCCCATTCAAGGCTCTGGGCTGTCTGAAAGTCATGCCATACCAGACTTCTGGACAGTGAGAAAATGATTCTGCCTGACTGTCTAGTGCAAACTCTTTCAAACTCTGTTGCTGATTACAGAGTATTTAGAACAAGGAGACCTTGTTTATCTGCCCCATACTTTGATATCTCATCATCATCTTTTCTGTTTGGTTCCTATTCCTGTTGTGAAAATTGTGTTCTGTCTATGGGATTGGCCTGGTGTCTCCCATTCTTGGCTGTTTGTTTTTTTCCAAGCTTTGTCAATTGAAGATTAAAGCAAGCCTGCAGACCAACTCTTTTTGGTTGTGGTGGTGGTGGTGGTGTGGTGGCTGTTTTACTGTTGAAGTCTCAGCACCAGGTACCTGCTCTGCTGGCTTCCTGATCAACAGGGGGAAGCACTATAGTATGTTGATAATGAAATCAGGAACAGAGAAAATAATAAGAAAGACATTAAAGGATGTGAGCCTACATTCATGAACTCTCAGCCATTGTTATAAGATCAGCACTAGTAAATTTGTGCTATTTATAAAATGTGCGGCACCAATTTACTAGTGCTGATCTTATAACAATGGCTGAGAGTTCATGAATGTAGGCTCACATCCTTTAATGTTGTCTTTCTTATTTTCAGTTACAGTTGGAGAAAGCATGACTGCTGATTAACTGCTGGAAATATCAGCTGTTTCAATGCCATCTTATTCCAACCTTTTGCTGCTGGAGCATCTTACAATCACCCCACTGAAATTTGGGACCAATGGGTAAATGGGAAAATAGCAATTACAATAATCGGTGAAAGAGGTGTGTAAGATCTGTCCAAGTTAGTGGAGCTGCTTAATAATAAACAAAATTAAACTCTTAATTTTTTTTCATTCTACCTTTCTTATGAGTAATGCCATAATCCTGAAGTTCACTCTTTCCTTTATACTTCTGAAAGCCCCAGGAAATTTTGGTCTTGCTTTTCTTGAATAGTAGCCATCAATTATGCATTAAACTGTCCTTTGGAAAACTTGTTTATGATTTTTCAGTGTGCAGGAAAATGCTATTGTTCAAAGAAAGAAAAGAATATGACTAGCTGTTGTATTCTATCTCAAAAAAACTGGTTCATGTAGTTTAATACCATCCACCGTCTTTCCCAGTATTGTTAGAAAATGGGTTGTCTATAACTAACAGACTATAGGAGGTCCCCAAATCCTAGCCCTTGGTGCACCCTGTAACCACAACACTGAATTGCAAGTCAGTCTTGAGATTTGGGTTGCTTCTTTAATGCTGTTGTGTATATTTGAATTTTTCCATTGTTGATTCATTTAGCGTGATAAAATAAAATAAATCCTTTGTAATCAAATCTTAGTGGTTCAGCTTGTTACCAGAAATCATCCTCAAAACTTTCTCTTTATTTAGAAGAGAAACCCAATAAAACTGTTGTGTAACTCCACACATTGGAAAGTGAACAAAGGAAAACTCCCAATACTTCCCCACAATAGGAAAAATGGGAAAATTCCAGTTTTGTTCATGTGTATTTATTTATTTATTTTCTATCCTGCCTTTATTATTTTTATAAATAACTCAAGGCGGAGAACATACCAAGTACTCCTGCCTCCTCCTATTTTCCCCACAACAACAACCCTGTGAAGTGAGTTGGGCTGAGAGAGAGTGACTGGCCCAAGGTCACCCAGCCGGCTTTCATGCCTAAGGCGGGACTAGAACTCTCAGGCTCCTGGTTTCTAGCCCAGCACCTTAACCCTCTGCCTACTTCTTACCTAATATACAGTACGTCAATCCATGTCTGGGCTCAGAAATATATAGTGTCAAGAAGGTTAGTATTTGGATGGGAGACCTCAAGGAATACAAGGGCTGTAGGTTAAATAAGGAAGCAAAAATATTGTACAAGAAGGCACTACATGGCAGACCACATCCAAGTTGCTGTGAAAAAAGCTACTGTACATTAATGTGTCACCAGGCGTTGATCTTGATTGTAATGGTACTGGAATCCAAATTATGAGTGCTTAAATAGAATAAATACCAAGAAGCACTTTGAGGTAAATTGAAAGCTTTAAATTTTATAAACGATTTTTTAAAATGCTGCAAGAGAGGTAAGACAATCTGGTGACACGTTTTAAAGAAGCAAGTGCTCCAGAGGTAGAACAGGGAGTGGACACGGATTTGTTTCCCTCCTAGATGCAAAATGTCATGGACAAACCCTGTATATGTATTCCAGGTCCAATTCAATGTGTTGGTTATCACCTTTAAAGCCCTACATGGCATGGGACCAGGCTACCTGAGGGACAGCCTATTCCCCATAACATCGACCCATCCCACCCGGTCATGCAGAGAGGGCATGCTATGGACTCCGTCGGTAAAGGAATTTCATTTGACGGGGTCCAGGAGGCGGGCCCTCTCTGCAATAGCACCTGCCCTTTGGAACATTCTGCCCCTGGAGGTGAGGCAGGCCCCTTCACTCCAGGCCTTCCAGAAGAATTTGAAGACCTGGTTCTGCCACCTTGCCTGGGATGGGAGGGGCAATAGTTCTTCCAGGGGGTGGCTGGTGCCATAATATCCTCTCTACTGAAAGATCTGTTGGTCACTTGGATTTTTACTTATTTATTCTCTATTTATATTGGTGGTGGTTGTAACTGTATACCTCTATTGTTTTAAAATTGCTGATTTTATTGTAAACCGCCCAGATTCCCCCTTTTGGGGAGATGGGCAGTGATATACAGTAAATGTGAAGGATAAATAAATGATAAATAAATAAAAACCTAGACTTGGCTTTCTCTAACAAAACAAAATATAAGACATAAAGGTATTTTTTTCCCTTTAGTGTTCCTGTTCCTGGTCTGTTCTTGACTTTTCATTATCCAAGATTCATTGTTAATATTAGTCAACTAAGCAGAGCTTGATTAGTGTGGCGTATAGTTTACTGAACCTAACAAAAAAACCAGCAAAACCATTAGATAGAAACTTCTATTAATTGTTTATTGTAATTGTTGAGTCTGATTTATTGGTTACCATTGCTAATGACTGATTATTGATTTTGATAATAGTTAAAACTGATAAAAGATTATCCCTATATGTAGTATTAATCTGATGTTACTTTGAAAATTCTTGTTCAATTACAGACTATAAATCTATTTTTATTTCTTTTTTGTTCCTTCCTTGATTTCGTGTAGCCCTCCAAATGTTTCTTGCCAATAATAAACATAAGCAATAATAGTAATAATAATGATAACAACAACAACCCCTCCAGTAGGAGGCCCATAGTTTCCTACCAGCATTAACCTAAAATTTCCAGACACAAAATCCATTAGAACAATGAAGAAAATATTAATATTTACAGCAGTCAAAGCACAAACCATCAGCATTTTGTTGGAAATAATAATACATGCTTGGTACCTTTTTACTGGAAATAATAGTAAATTGTTTACTCATATGGAAATCTTTAGTAATAAGCAAGGATTTGGTTTAACCAAGTTACAGTCTAACCTAAATCTATGTCCTATTTTTTGCATGAAAGTGCTGGAAAATTCACAACTGTTAACAATTTATTATGCATGTTATTTGCAGAGCTCTTTCCATCTTAAGACAGCTGTGGTTTAGGCCATTATCAGTTTGGTGCTGTGGTGGTTAGAAGTATTAATTGTTTTACTATAGGTAAGAATTCGGTTTCCAAATGTTACTTGGAAGTGCTATCAACATGCTGTGATGCTAAGTATAGATGAACAGTTCAAATCTTTTATATAAGTGGACTTCCACTACTGCTTCTGAAAATAAAGAGTACGTATATTATAACAACAGCTGTGCCTGCTTGGATAGGGGGGAAAAATCACTTGTTGCTTTGGCTTTTTGTTTTCAGCTACTCCACCCTGTAGGGTTACAGTCTATTTTAACTCTCACCAGAGATGTAAGCCTCTTGCTGTGCTGTCTCTGAATCAGTGTTTACAGAGATGAAGCTCTCTTTGTCTTTCTCATTTTAATAAGTATTTGTTCATCATCTGTAGCAAATGTTAGCAGCTGGCTTCTAATTTATTACTATTTTTTTTAAAAAAAGAAAAAAGCCAAAGGGTTCTCCAAAAAATACATGCAATGAGATTTGAAGGACTAATAATCACAAGGTTTTTTTCCATCTATTTTTTTTCATCACCACATTGTTTGGTTTTTTTGTCACCACATATCACAAAGACTCAGTGAATTAGAGCTCATGCCATATTCACCCACTTGATGTATTTTCTCACAACATACATCAGCTCGGTATGTATGGACTTGCTCTAGTATTGCTAATGATTGATTATTGATTCCAGTAATAGTTAAAGCCAATAAAAGAATATCCTTATGTGTAGTATTAATCTGTTGTTACTTTGAAGATTCGGGTTCAATTACACAGAGAGTAAATCTATTTTTATTTCTTTTTTGTTCCTTCCTTGATTTCATGTAGCCCTCCAAGTGTTTCTTGTAAAATTTGATGATTGGATCATTGTTGGACTTTTTTTTTTTTGGTCTCATACTTGCATTACTTGATATTTCATGACCCTGGCTTATAATCTGAATGGAAAAGGAATTCTCTGCTTATGTTTCCCAATCACAGAATCTCTCCTGGTGGTTTAGAAATTCTCAAAGAAGCTTGGAGATGGCAGGGAAATGAGGAAAAATCAAATAGAAGCAGCTTTCTCTTTGAATTCATCGTAGAGTAGATAAACATTTATGTCTGTCATAAGCTGAAGCAGACATAATATGGAACAATCTGTAATCAGATCTTCACTCTTTTGAAAAATGGCAATTAAGTTGGAGCTAGAGAACGAAAGCTACCCATTTCCTAATTGTCTTGTGAATTGTTTTCTGCCTTATAGGCAAAGAATAGGGACAAAATCTAAGTTTGCTGCCTGCTTTGATCTCTAATACTTTTTTATTGCTGAAATTCAGTTTTGCTCATTCTGTTAAGTGCTTATTTATATTCTTCACCTTTTGAGCTCTGTATATCAACAGACCATGTTCCCAGTACCTTCACTCTTATTCTTTCAGTGTTGACCCCGGAGTTTTAAAAACAGCTTCACATTTGCTTGAAGAGATATAGAATTTACTGTGTGATGGAAATCTTACTTTATAAAGTGAAGCCCTGTTCAGACATTTTGGTTCAGCTGTGATTGTACAGGAGCAGTGAAGGCATGGGTACTGGGGGTTCTTTAAGAAGAAATCAGTAGACCAGCCTTTCTCAACTTTTTGACCCTGGAGGAACCCTTGAAATATTATTCAGGCCTCGGAGAACCCCTGAACATTTAAGCTCAAATATAGGACAGAAGTTACAAAATTATTATATTTGTTTCATGTATAGGCCTGTATATATGCATTAACAGTGTTCTTAAACTAAAAATAAAGAATGAAACTTACCTCTTTAATGTGAAGTTGCCCAAATTTGAAATATTTTTTTAAATAAATTGTGCTATCCCAGGGAACCCCTAGTGACCTCTCGCAGAACCCTAGGGTTCCACAGAACCCTAGTTGAGAAACCCTGGTCTAGACCAATGTCTGTCTGTCCTCTACAAGGATTGGCATTTTTTGCATAGGTATAATACCCGAACAGGCTTCTGCTGTACTGGTAATTCTTAAATCAAAACTCTGACTTCTTGTTTATTTATTTATTTGTTGTTAATTATTTATGCTGCTGACTTCTGTAGTCTCACAGCAATTTACAATAACTATATAGAACAGAATTAATAAATGACTTTTTGTTTATTTATTTATTTTTCAAATTTTGCCACCGCCCATCTCCCCCAAAAAGAGGGACTCTGGGTGGTTTAAAACAATAAGAACCTTAAAACAATGAGCATAAATAACAGCTAAAATATTAATACAAAATTACCAATATAAATATAAATATAAAAGTGGCCTAGAAGATCTAATTCAGTGAGGAGAGCTCTAAGGTGCCAGCCACCCCCAAGAATCACTACTCCCCTTCCTGCCCCAGGCGAGACGGCAGAACCAAGTCTTCAGGTTCTTCCGGAAGGTCAGGAGCGATGGGGCCTGTATCACCTCTGGGGGCAGAGTGTTCCAGAGGGCGGGACCATTGCAGAGGAGGCCCACTTCCTGGACCCCACCAAGCGAAATTCTTTTACAGATGGGATCCGTAACATGCACTCTCTGCATGACCGGGTGGGATGGTACCTCAGGTAACCTGGACCCATGCCATGTAGGGCTTTAAAGGTGATAACCAACACCTTGAATTGGATCCAGAAGCAAACTGGCACCCAGTGCAGCTCGCGTAGCAATGGTGTCACATGTGCCAATCTTGGGGCACCAAGAATTGCCCGTGCAGCCACATTCTGGAGCAGCTGAAGCTTCCGGATACTCTTCAAGGGTAGCCCCATGTAAAGCGCATTGCAATAGTCTATATGGGAGATGACCAGGGCATGAGTGACTGTTCGGAGGGTTTCTCGATCCAGGAAAGGGCATAACTGGCACACATGAAGTTGTGCAAAGGCTCTTCTGGCCACAACTGCCACCTGCTCTTTGAGCAGGAGTCTTGAGTCCAGAAGAACCCCCAGATTCCACACCAGGTCTCTCTGGGGCAGTGCAACCCCATCTAGAACTAAAGATGATAATTTCCCAGATACAGAGGAGCCATTAACCCACAACCACTCCATCTTACCAGTGTTCAGCCTAAGCCTGTTGTTCCCCATCCAGACACCCTCATCCCCCAGGCACTGAGAGAGGGCAGTCACCGCATCACTTACTTCACCCGGGATGGAGATTTATAATTGGGTACCATCAGCATACTGATGATACCTCATCCCGTGGTGATGGATGATCTCACCCAGTGGTTTTATGTAGATGTTGGATAGAAGAGGAGAGGAGAGAGAACTGAACCCTGTGGCACCCCACAAAGGAGGGGTCGAGGGTCAGATCTCATACTCCCTATCACCACTGATTGGGACCAGCCCCGTAGGAAGGAGGTGAACCAGTGCAAAACCATGCCACCCACCCCTAACTCCCTAAGCCGCCCCAAAAGGATACCATGGTCGATGGTATCGAAAGCCACTGAGAGGTCAAGAAGAGCCAGGATGGATGCACTGCCCGCATCCCACTCCCACCAGAGATCATCCATAAGTGCGGCCAATGTGTTTTCCGTCCCATATGCAAGCCTGAAACCTGCCTGGAAAGCAGTCTAGATAATCCGTTTCATCCAGAATCCTCTGGAGTTGCAATGTCACCACCTTCTTGATGGAGTCTTGAAGGTTAATAAAAGAACTCCAATCAGCTAACAACAATCTTGCAGAGTAGAAGTGTGAACCAGCAGGGAACTTGCACTTTAAGCTTAATTACGTTCAGAAATAAATTCAGTCTTCACACATTAGTTAGATGAAGAAAAATAGAGATAGCTTACATTTATTCAGTAGATCTGAATACAAGTAGATTCAGAGTAGATCTGCGTGCAAGCAAGATTGAATGGACGAGAGCTGCATGGTGCAGCCCTCCTGCTTGCAGGTGTGCTCAAAGCATAATGGAGAATGTTAATCCCCCAAACCATGAAGAAGGAGGAAGAGGAAATCAGGTGACTCAGGTAACATCCCACAAGCACAGTAGAGATGTGTTTACTAGAAAGACCCCCTATTATGCTTATGAGACAATGCTGAGTTGACTCCTGATAATCCGAACACTTCTCAACCACCTTCCCCAAAAAGGGGAGGTGGGAGACTGGACAAAATTTTTCCAACACAGTAGGGTCCAGCGATGGTTTCTTGAGGGGGTGCACCAGTGCCTCCTTAAAGGCAGTCGGAAACACCCCCTCTCTCAAGGATGTATTAACCATCTCCTGGACCCAAGCACATGTCACCTCCCAGGCTGCTTTCATCAGCCAGGAGGGGCAAAGGTCTAGATGACATGTGGTAGCATTTACAGTCCAGAGGATCCTGTCCACTTCTTCGGGTCCAACAGAATCAAACTGTTCCAAGATAACTAGGTAAGTATGTTCCCTTGGCATCTCCCCAGACCATGCCTCATGCTTGGAGTCCAAATTGCAATGGATCCAAGTGATTTTATCCTGCAGATGCTCAGACCTTTACATTAAAACTGAGTTAAGACTATCATCACTTAAAAGATTTTTTAATTTACTTCTAACACTGTAATGCCAACATTTAGGGGTGCATTCAAAAGGGTAAGTGTTAAAGAGAGAGCTGAACTCTGAGTTGATGCAAGAATAGCCCATAAATAAAGAATAGCCCTCCCGCAGGGAGGCGGGACCTATTCGACTGGTCCGCCCCCAGCGACTGATGGACCCAGTGAGGTTTCAGAAGGAGCTGGGGGTTATTCCCGAGGACTTGCTTCACGGTCCAGTGGAGGTCCTGGCTGCATCCTGGAACAAGGCAGCAGCCGGAGCCCTGGACAAGATCGCGCCTATGCGACCTCTCCGGCCCTGTTCAGCCTGTCACTCTCCGTGGTTTACGGAGGAGTTGAGGGCTTTGAAGAGGGTTAAGAGACGTCTAGAGCGCCGCTGGAGAAAGACAAAGACGGAATCTGACCGAACACAATCTAGAGCCGCTGTTAAGGCCTACCTTGTGGCGGTAAGAGCGGCGAAACGTGAATATTTCTCCGCTCTTATTGCGTCCGCAGAATGCCGTCCGACGGCCCTGTTTAAGATTACAAGATTGCTTTTGGGTCGGGAGCAAGGGGAGACCCATCTACAGGGCCGATCGGAAGAGTTTTCTGAGCATCTGCAGGACAAAATCGCTCAGATTCATTCCAAGTTGGACTCCAAGCATGAGACAAGATCTGGGGAGATGCCAGAGGCTCATACTTACCATGTTATCTGGGAGCAGTTTGATCCTGTTGGGCCTGATGAAGTAGACAGGATCCTTGGGATTGTAAATGCCACCACATGTCAACTTGACCCATGTCCCTCCTGGCTGGTGAAATCAGCTAGAGAGGTGACATGTGGCTGGGTCCTGGCGATTATAAATTCGTCCTTGAGTGAGGGGGTGTTCCCGGCTGCCTTTAAGGAGGCGCTGGTGCACCCCCTCCTCAAAAAACCGTCTTTGGACCCTACTATTCTGGGCAATTTTCGCCCAGTCTCCCACCTTCCCTTTTTAGGAAAGGTGGTTGAGAAGGTGGTGGCATTGCAACTCCAGAGGATTCTGGAGGAAACAGATTATCTGGACCCTTTTCAGTCAGGTTTCAGGCCAGGATATGGGACAGAGACTGCATTGGTCGCGCTTATGGATGATCTCTGGCGAGGGTGGGATGGAGGGAGTGCATCCATCCTGGCTCTCTTAGATCTCTCAGCGGCTTTTGATACCGTCGACCATGGTATACTCTTGGGGCGGCTCAGGGAGTTGGGGGCGGGTGGCGTGGTTTTGCGCTGGTTCGCCTCCTTCCTCCAGAGCCGTTCCCAGTCGGTGTTGATAGGAGAGGAGAGAGCTGACCCGCGACCCCTGTCTTGTGGGGTCTCTCTCCTCTCCTGTTCAACATCTACATGAAGCCGCTGGGCGAGATCATCTGTCACCATGGGATGAGGTATCACCAATATGCTGATGATACCCAGTTATACATCTCCATCCCGGGTGAAGTAGGTGATGTGGTCGATGCCCTATCTCAGTGTCTGGAGGCTGTGGGGGTCTGGATGGGGAACAACAGGCTTCAACTAAACCCTGGTAAGACGGAGTGGCTGTGGATTGATGGCCCCGCTAGATCCGGGAAGTTGTCATCTTTGGTTCTGGGTGGGGTTGCACTACCTCACTCGGATCCAGTGCAGAATCTGGGGATCATCCTGGACTCGCGACTCCTGCTCGAAGAGCAGGTGGCAGTCGTGGCCAGGAGGGCCTTTGCACAACTTCGAGTTGTGCACCAGTTACGCCCTTTCCTGGATCAGGAGGCCCTCCGAACAGTCACTCGTGCCCTTGTCATCTCCCGCATAGACTACTGTAATGCGCTCTACATGGGGCTACCCCTGAAGAGTATCCGGAAGCTTCAGCTGGTACAGAATGCGGCGGCGCGAGCAGTTACGGGTGCCACAAGATCGGCACATGTAACACCTCTGCTACACGAGCTGCATTGGTTGCCAGTTTGCTTCCGGGTCCAATTCAAGGTGTTGGTGATTACCTTTAAAGCCCTATATGGCATAGGACCAGGGTACCTGAGGGACCGTCTCGTCCCAATAACGTCAGCCCGCCCCACCTGTGCGTGCAGAGAGGGCATGCTTCGGACCCCCTCAACAAGAGAATTCCATCTAGCGGGGTCCAGGAGGCGTGCTTTCTCTGCGACAGCCCCCGCCTTATGGAACATCTTGCCCCTGGAGGTGAGACTGGCCCCTTCACTCCTGGCCTTTCGGAAGGCCCTTAAGACCTGGCTCTGCCGCCTGGCCTGGGACAACGGAGGTGGTAGTGCCTCCTGGGGTTGGCTGGCCCCGTAGCAATAAGACCTATGCTACGGTCCCCAATCCATCTTGGATTTTATTTTATTTTATTTTATTTTATTTTATTTTATTTTATTTTATTTTATTTTATTTTATTTTATTATTTTATTTTATTTTATTTTATTTTATTTTATTTTATTTTATTTTATTTTATTTTATTTATTTTATTATTTTATTATTTTATTTTATTATTTTATTTTATTTTATTTTATTTTATTTTATATCTGGATTTATGTTTATACACCTTCTATTTTGTATGGTTTTAAATATTTTAAATTTTTAAGTTTTAATTATTGTAACCAGCCCAGAGTCCCTTGTATGGGAGATGGGCGGGGAATAAATTAAATAAATAAATAAATAAATAAATAAATAAATAAATAAAAATAAAAATGTTACTGTATCTCACCAATGACCACAATGAGTGTGGAGGAGAAGTGATATAGAAAAAGATGTTTTCCCAATAACTCTGACCCAAGTCATGGAGGGTTTCAAATGTTATAATCTGTACTTTACATTTCATTCAGAAATAAATTGACAGCAAGAACAGTGCTTCTAACATTGGTGAAATCTATACTAAATTCTTACCACTGACTTTTATACTAATTGAAGTCTAGGATCAGAGGCAAAGATCATCCTACACACAACGCATTGCGATAATCAAGCCAGGAAGCTATCAATGTATGTCTTTCATTTTAAGGGCCCTTTTCCCCCAAGAAAGAGCACAGCTGGCATAGCAATGTAATCTGAAGCTTATGAAAGGTGTTCATGTCATAATCTGGAGACCAGAGAGTGATACATATCCAGAAGCATCTCCAAACTATATCCACTTCTTGTGGGGAAGTTAACCTCATGTAGCATAAGAAGATGTGCCACATTTAAGTTTCCTTAGAAGCTTTGGTTGGAAAGGGCTAAAAATATTTCAAAGTATAAATATAAATATGGTATTTATAAAATGTTCCAAAAACATAGACCATAGAAATATTCAGAATAATAGATTTATCTATGGAGATCCAAATTAGCTGAGATTTGCCTATTTATATCTGAAAAGCCTCCAGCAAAGGAGATCGTTACCTTGTCATGGTGCTGGAGCTTGAGCACCTCAATGAAACCATGAGCTAAACCGTGAAGGGACACCCAAGACGGGAAGGTTGTGGCAGAGAGGTCAGACTAAATACAATCCCTGGGGAAGGTAATGGCAACCCACCCCAGTATTCTTGCCATGAAAACTAAATGGATCAGTACAACCAAAGATATGTCGGTATACCATCGGAAGATGGGACTCCCAGGTCGGAAGATGGTCAAAATGCTACTGGGGAGGAACAGAGGATACGTTCAACTAGCCCCAGATGTGATGACGCAGCTAGCTCAAAGCCGAAAGGACGGCTAGCGGCCGACGGTGCTGGTGGTGAACGACGAATCCGATGTTCTAAAGATCAACATACCATAGGAACCTGGAATGTAAGATCTATGAGCCAGGGCAAATTGGATGTGGTTATTGGTGAGATGTCAAGATTAAATATAGACATTTTAGGTGTCAGTGAACTGAAATGGACTGGGATGGGCCACTTCACATCAGATGACCACCAGATCTACTACTGTGGACAAGAGGACCACAGAAGAAATGGAGTAGCCTTCATAATTAATAATAAAGTGGCTAAAGCAGTGCTTGGATACAATCCAAAAAACGATAGAATGATCTCAATTCGAATTCAGGGTAAGCCATTTAACATCACAGTGATCCAAATATACGCCCCAACCACAGATGCTGAAGAAGCAGAAGTAGATCAGTTCTATGAGGATCTGCAGCACCTACTGGATAATACACCAAAAAGAGATGTTATTTTCATTACAGGAGACTGGAATGCTAAGGTGGGTAGTCAGACGACACCTGGAATTACAGGCAAGCATGGTCTGGGAGAACAAAATGAAGCAGGACATAGGCTGATAGAATTTTGCCAAGACAACTCACTGTGCATAACAAACACTCTCTTCCAACAACCTAAAAGACGACTTTATACATGGACTTCACCAGATGGTCGACACCGAAATCAGATTGACTACATCCTTTGCAGCCAAAGGTGGCGGACATCTATACAGTCGGTAAAAACAAGACCTGGAGCTGACTGTAGTTCAGATCACGAACTTCTTATTGCACAATTTAGAATCAGACTAAAGAGAATAGGGAAGACCCACAGATCAGTTAGATATGAGCTCACTAATATTCCTAAGGAATATGCAGTGGAGGTGAAGAATAGATTTAAGGGACTAGATTTAGTAGATAGGGTCCCAGAAGAACTATGGACAGAAGTTCGCAACATTGTTCAGGAGGCGGCAACAAAAAATGTCCCAAAGAAAAAGAAAACCAAGAAGGCAAGATGGCTGTCTGCTGAGACACTGGAAGTAGCCCAAGAAAGAAGGAAAGCAAAAGGCAACAGTGATAGGGGGAGATATGCCCAATTAAATGCAAAATTCCAGAGGTTAGCCAGAAGAGATAAGGAATTATTTTTAAACAAGCAATGTGCGGAAGTGGAAGAAGACAATAGAATAGGAAGGACAAGAGACCTCTTCCAGAAAATTAGAAACATCGGAGGTAAATTCCAGGCAAAAATGGGTATGATCAAAAACAAAGATGGTAAGGACCTAACAGAAGCAGAAGAGATCAAGAAAAGGTGGCAAGAATATACGGAAGATCTGTATAGGAAGGATAATAATATTGGAGATAGCTTTGACGGTGTGGTCAGTGAGTTAGAGCCAGACATCCTGAAGAGTGAGGTTGAATGGGCCTTAAGAAGCATTGCTAATAACAAGGCAGCAGGAGACGACGGTATCCCAGCTGAACTGTTTAAAATCTTGCAAGATGATGCTGTCAAGGTGATGCATGCCATATGCCAGCAAATTTGGAAAACACAAGAATGGCCATCAGATTGGAAAAAATCAACTTATATCCCCATACCAAAAAAGGGAAGCACTAAAGAATGTTCAAACTATCGAACAGTGGCACTTATTTCACATGCCAGTAAGGTAATGCTCAAGATCTTGCAAGGTAGACTCCAGCAATTCATGGAGCGAGAATTGCCAGATGTACAAGCTGGGTTTAGAAAAGGCAGAGGAACTAGAGACCAAATTGCCAATATCCGCTGGATAATGGAGAAAGCCAGGGAATTTAAGAAAAACATCTATTTCTGTTTTATTGACTATTCTAAAGCCTTTGACTGTGTGGATCATAACAAATTGTGGCAAGTTCTTGGTGGTATGGGGATACGAAGTCACCTTGTCTGCCTCCTGAGGAATCTGTATAACGACCAAGTAGCAACGGTAAGAACAGAGCACGGAACAACGGACTGGTTTAAGATTGGGAAAGGAGTACGGCAGGGTTGTATACTCTCACCCTACCTATTCAACCTGTATGCAGAACACATCATGCGACATGCTGGGCTTGAGGAATCCAAGGCTGGAGTTAAAATCGCTGGAAGAAACATTAACAATCTCAGATATGCAGATGATACCACTTTGATGGCTGAAAGCGAGGAGGAGTTGAGGAGCCTTATGACGAAGGTGAAAGAAGAAAGTGCAAAAGCTGGGTTGCAGTTAAACCTCAAAAAAACCAAGATTATGGCAACGAGCTTGATTGATGACTGGCAAATAGAGGGAGAAAAAGTGGAGGCAGTGACAGACTTTGTATTTCTAGGTGCAAAGGTTACTGCAGATGCTGACTGCAGCCAGGAAATCAAAAGACGTCTACTTCTTGGGAGGAGAGCAATGGCAAATCTTGATAAAATAGTTAAGAGCAGAGACATCACACTGACAACAAAGGTCCGCATAGTTAAAGCAATGGTATTCCCTGTAGTAACCTATGGCTGTGAGAGCTGGACCATAAGGAAGGCTGAGCGAAGGAATATTTATTTATTTATTTATTTATTTATTATTTCAATTTATTCCCCGCCCATCTCCCTTGCAAGGGACTCTGGGCGGGTTACAACAATTGAAAGTTTAAAAAACTATACAAAATATCATCTAAGAAATACAATAATAATAATAGTAATAATATACAGTAATAAATTATATAAATCCAAGATGGATTGGAGACCGTAGTATAGATCGTATTACTACGGGGCCAGCCAACCCCAGGAGGCACTGCCACCTCTGTCATCCCAGGCCCGATGGCAGAGCCAGGTCTTGAGGACCTTCCGGAAGGCCAGGAGTGAGGGGGCGAGTCTCACCTCCGGGGGCAAGATGTTCCATAAGGCGGGCGCTATCGCAGAGAAGGTACGTCTCCTGGACCCCGCCAGATGGAATTCTCTTGTTGAGGGGGTCCGAAGCATGCCCTCTCTGCATGTACGGGTGGGGCGGGCCGACGTTATCGGGACGAGACGGTCCCTCAGGTACCCTGGCCCTATGCCATATAGGGCTTTAAAGGTAATCACCAACACCTTGAATTGGACCCGGAAGCAAACTGGTAGCCAATGCAGCTCGCGTAGCAGAGGTGTTACATGTGCCGATCTCATGGCACCCATAACTGCTCGCGCCGCGGCAAGATAGATGCTTTTGAACTGTGGTGTTGGAGGAAAATTCTGAGAGTGCCTTGGACTGCAAGAAGATCAAACCAGTCCATACTCCAGGAAATAAAGCCAGACTGCTCACTTGAGGGAATGATATTAAAGGCAAAACTGAAGTACTTTGGCCACATAATGAGAAGACAGGATACCCTGGAGAAGAAGCTGATGCTAGGGAAAGTGGAAGGCAAAAGGAAGAGGGGCCGACCAAGGGCAAGATGGATGGATGGTATTCTGGAGGTGACGGACTCAACCATTGGGGAGCTGGGGATGGTGACGGCCAACAGAGGGCTCTGGCGTGGACTGGTCCATGAAGTCACGAAGAGTCGGAAACGACTGAACGAATAAACAACAATCTGAAAAGCAAAAGGAAGAAGCAAAGACTGGGTAGAATGCTTGAGAGGGTTCACACGTAAAGCTAAGGGTTCGTATTTGGCTCAGCTTGGAGGTGCTGCAGGGATATAGCAATGAATCAAAAACATCATCAGATGAGGAGCATCTGAAATATGCAGCTTTATAAACTTAATTTGAAGTATCCAGATCTGTACTGGAAGGAGTATAAGAATATATATAGGAAATGGAATATGGAGTTTTATCTAAAGAACTGATATGCAGAACAGAAGGCAGGAGAAGGCGTGTAAAGAGAAAAAGAAAATAGAACAGGGGGATAGTTTCTAAAAGCAAAATGGATCATATTATTCCACGATAGGTTATTAATGAGATTAGATGAAACTGCAAAGACGTTCCATCAAACCAGTAGAAGAAGTCTGAGTCTTCTACTGATTCAGACAATGAATTATTGCAATGATGCACAGGCATGAAAATGTCTATTGAGATTTTTAGCTCAATCAGTAGAAAGTAAAGGATGGAATATTTGTATAATGATAGAAAGAATGAACCTAATTCATTTTCTTGGGGGGGAAAGGTAATGGACATTTTCTTGGGGGGTAATGGACAGAGAAAATGAACAATGCATTTTTCTCTGGAATGAACTTTATAATCAAGATCTAGAACAGGAATGTGGAACATATGTAGCTCTTCTTTTTATATATTAAGAAAGTTTTCAACTGAATAAAAACAGTACAAACTTTAAGTTGAAAGTAAAAAGAATGAAGTTTTGATTTTGGGTTTTGATGATTAAATGGTTTGATTTGATAGAAATAATATTACTAAGGTTTAACTAATGGTAAGAGATTATATTTGTAAATGCATTTATATCTGTATTGGAGAAGGCTGGAAGTCACTTTATTTTTCTGTCCTCTCTAATTCTGCACTTCTATAGTTTTCCTTTTTTCTTTAGTTCTGTTTTCTATCTTTTCTATATTCTACGTTTTGTATTTTAACTACACTTTGAAAAATTAATAAAGTTCTTGAAAAAAAGAAAGTAAAAAGAATAAAGAAAAGTAAGAAATAAGTGAAGAAGAAATAAAAAGAGAGAAGTAGAAACGAAAGAAAAAGAAAAGAAAAGGTTACAAAGAAGTGGCTTCCGATCTTCTTAACAGCAGTTATGTGTTTATATTTTACCCTCTCTCTCTAAGGTTACATCATAACTTCCTTCTTTCCATAATCTACCCTTTCTAATCATCAAATCCAAAAATCACAAATTCATTTTTTTTTCTTTTTTTCAGCAAAAAGTCCATAAGGGGTTTCCAGTCAGTAATAAATGTAGTAGTTGATCTTTCTCTAAGCAAACAAGTTAATTTTGCCATCTCTGCTAGTTCCATCATCTTCACCATTCCTCCATTGTGGGTGTTTCAAAGTCTTTCCATTTTTGTGCATATAATAGTCTCGCAGTGGTAATCGTATATAAGAATAGTCTTACGTGGCTCTTTTCTAATTGTTTATCCATTAATCCCACCAAAAAAAGTTCTGGTTTCAGTTTAAAGTTTAAAGTTAATTTTTAAAATTCTTTGTATCATTGTATATATTTGAACCCAAGATTTTCTGGCTTTTTTACAAGTCCACAAGGCATGATAAAATTACCCTTCATGTTGTCCACATTTACAGCATAAATTTGAAATATCTTTATACATTCGAGACAATTTATCTGGAGTCATATTCCAGCAGTACATCATCTTATAAAAATTCTCTTTTAAGTTATTTCTTTTGTTATTAATCTGTTCAGTCATGTTCGATTCTCAGAGACTGCTTGGACAAGTCCCTGCAGTTTTCTTGGCAAGATTTTTCAGAAGTGGTTTGCCATTGTCTCCATCCTAGGGCTGAGAGAGAGTGACTGGCCCAAGGTCACCCAGCAGGCTTTGTGCCTAAGGTGGGACTGGAACTCACTGTCTCCTGGTTTCTAGCCTGATGCTTTAACCACTACACCAAACTGATTCTCTTTTACATTATTACATAATGTAAATTTCAGTCCTTTTAACCACAAATTTTTCCAATGTTCCATCAATATGTTATATACAAAGTTCTTAGCCCATTTTATCATCCAGTCTTTCACTTGTTCTTCTTCCATTTCAAATTTCAAATAAAAGTTTTTACATTTTAGTGATTACATGTTCATCATGTGTACTTAGTTCAACTTCAAATTCTGTCTTCTGCTGCTCAATTCCAAATGTCCTATTATGTACCTTAAAGCTTTCTCTTAACTGTGCATACAAAAACCATTCGGAACTAAATCCCTCTGCTGACAGCTGTTCTTTTGTTTTTTTCTTATATTCTCCATATTCTTGTTGGAACATATGTCTCTTCCAATGTTATTGGGTTACAGCTCCCATCAGCCACAGACAGTAATGGCCAAGAGTCACAACTGTTGGAAACTGTAGTCCAACAGCATCAGTAGGGTCACAGATTCACCATGTCTTGTTTACAGAGAAAAAACATGCAAGATTCCCAAACGCCGGAAAGGGAGAATTAGCATCTAAAGAAAATGTTCATTTCTGCGAGTGTTAAAAAACTATCTACTTCTTAGCAAGGACATATAAACAATAAACTATGCTTAAATTTTTGTGGGGCGTGGTGGCTCAGCGGGTAAGACGCCAGGCTTGTTGATCGGAAGATTGCAAGTTTGGAGGTTCGAATCCCTAGCCCTGCGTGCAGAGTGAGCTCCTGCACTAGCTCCAGCTCTTGCCAACCTAGCAATTCGAAAGCATGCAAATGCAAGTAGATTAATAGGTACCACTTCGGTGGGTAGGTAACAGCGTTCCATGAGTGTCATGCGGCCACATGACCGTGGAAGCATCTTCAGACAACGCTGGCTCTTTGGCTAACAAACGGAGATGAGCACCGGCCCCTAGAGTCGGACACGACTGCACAAATGTGCGGGGGGTACCTTTACCTTTATGCTTAAATTTAAATAAAGGGCTAAAACAATTGAATAAAATATATTTTCAGTAGCACTCTGGTGAGTAAATTTTCCTGCCCAAGTGATGTTTGCTTTAAATTTTAAGAAGTCATAGATCTGCCATTGCAACAATGGAAAAGCCATTAAATCCACAGATTTAAGACACTGAAAATATTAATATAAGACTGCCTCTGTAAAATGTGGAAAGAAGCAAAGAATTATAGAAAATATAAGGTTGCTATAAGAATTTTGTAGAGCATAACTGTTTTGCAATCACTTTGAAACAGACATTGATATTAAAGTATTATTTATATTGGGTCCATTGCTCATGTAAGTAAATTGGGATAACAATCAAAGAGAATATTTGTAGCTCAGGGTTGTACTGTGGAGTCCTTGGTGCTCTCTGAGCCTTGTTGTTTTCTTGCAGACGTTTCATTGCCAGACTAGGCAACATCTTCAGTGCGGAAAGGGATTGGGACTTGCTCTCTGTTTATATACCATGGCTTGTCCTGCTTGTGTTGGAGTTCCTTGATTGGGCTGTTGTTTGCTGCTTGGTTGACTGACTGAGTTAATATTTCCTTATATTGTGCTGTTTGATTGTTCCTCTGATGCTAATCCTGGTGTTAATCTTTGCATATCTGGGTATTGATTGCTGGCAAGGCGGTGTTCTGGTCTTCTGGCTTTTCTACTGTCTCTTATCAATGGTATGTAAATGTCTGTTGATGGCTGTTTTGTCTCAGTGCCACGCTTCCAGGAATTCTCTAGCATTTTTGATTTGGCTTGGTTTAAGATGCTCACAGTTTCCCAGTGGAAAGTATGGTTGAGTCTGTCCATGTGTTGTGAGATTAAGGAGTTTTCATCATGTCTTCTGACTGCTAGTTGTTGTTCATGGATGCGTTCTGCTAGTTCCAGTTGCGGAATATATCAGTGACTTTCGGCTGCTTATCCAGGAGTTGAATTGGAACAAAGGGGTGCTCCTTGACCAATTCCAGGATGGTTTGGCCCCCAAAATCCTGGATGAACTGGATTGAATGCCCAAAACCCTACAAGCGTTGATGCAGCTGTGCCTTCATATCAACAGGTGCCTACAACAAAGGAAGGTGAGGCAATGCACAGCCATGTCACCATCCTTCGGCTCCCACTTCTCAGTGGCCCAATCAGCTCCCAGGGAGGAACCCATGCAACTGGGGGATGCAAGACCAAGGCTGACTCAGCCAGAGAAGGAGCAGTGCAGAAGAGCGGGCCTTTCTTTGTACTGTGGAGGGCCTGGGCACCTTGCAGCAAATTGTCCCGCCAAGATCAAGACCACCCCTTTGTCAGGAAATGAACTCAGCCCAACCTAAAAGGGCAATTAGGCTGGGCAAAGTTAGCGGCTACCAAGTTCCCGGGGGTCCTATACTCAAGGCCCAAGCCATGATTGACTCGGGAGCCACTGCCAACTTCATGGATGAAGGGTTTGCCAAGCAGCAGGGCATAGCTCTGCACAAGGTGAAACCTGCACTGGTTGTTGAAACCATCAATGTTCAGACCCTCTGCTCCGGGCCCATGTCCTCCGCCACCCAACGTCTACTCATGTGGATTGGTGAGCACCAGGAGTAGCTGGAGTTCTACGTTGTCACCATGCCACAGTTCCCCGTGGTGCTGGGGTTGGAGTGGCTGCAAGCACATGAGCCACAGATTTTGTGGTCTTGTGGTCTTCCAGAAGGGTCGAATTCTTCCCTCAGTGTGCAGCCCAAAGTGCTGGCTGCAGGACAATTAGTCATATCCAGTCCTCTGTTGCCTCCAGAGTTTCGAGGCTATGCAGATGTGTTCTGCGAGAAGGAAGGGGACCAGCTACTGCCCCACAGACCCTATGACTGCCCCATCGACATGGTACTGGGTGCCCAACTTCCAGTGGGCTGAATCTACTCTCTGAGCCAGAGCGTGCAGCGGTCAGAGACTTTCTCAACACCAACTTAAAGAGGGCTTCATCAGGCCTTCTACTTCTCCCGTGGCAGCTCCCGTGCTGTTTGTGAAAAAGAATTCAGGAGAGTTGCGGTTGTGTTGCGACTACCAGCAGCTAAATGACCGGGGGTCTTCATGCATTTCACGCACGATGTGTTTCGGGACGTTTTAGACTGGTACCTCATCATCTACTTGGACAACCTCCTGATTTATTCCTCTTCTCTGTGCAAGCATGAGCAACACATGCACACCATTCTGCAGCAACTGCAGGAAAATCAGCTGTATGCCAAACTGGAGAAGTGTCAATTCACCCAAGCCACTGTGGACTTTTTGGGCCACCGGATCTCTGCCACCAGCATCGCCATGAAGACTGGCAAGATAGAGGCACTCCAGTCTTGGTAACCACCACACAGAGCCAAGAACATGCAACACTTATTGCAGTTCGTGGATTATTATCGGAATTTCATCCCTCAATTTGTAGAGCTCACTACCCCTCTCTCAAATCTACTGCATAAACGGACTATGTTTACATGGGGAGACATTGAGCAAAGGGCCTTCGAGAGCCTCAAGGTCACGTTCACCTCAGGGCCCATCCTCAGACACCCTGACCCCCTTCGGGCGTTCATAGTTGAAACGGATGCATCACATGTAGCCATCGGGGCCATCCTACTACAAGCAGACCCATGCACTGGAGCCCTGCACCCCTGTGCATACCATTCCTGGAAGTTGGCACCCGCCAAAAGAGCATACACCATATGGATAAGGAATTGCTAGCGATCAAAGTAGCATTTGAGACCTGGCGGCACCATCTAGAAGGATTCTGATGTCCCATCGAGGTGAGGACAGACCATCGCAACTTGGAATATCTGAAAATGGCAAGGAGCTTGAACCAGCGGTAGATTCACTGGTCACTGTTCTTCTCACGCTTCAACTTTCAAGTAACCTACATCCCATGAGGCCAGAATCAACGGGCTGATGCGTTGTCCAGAAAGCTGGAGTATGACCATCTAGAAGCATCCTCACTGCACCAGCCAGTCATCCCACTCGAACGGTTCACCGTGACCAGCACACCACAGGACCTCCTGCAACATATCCACGATCAGGAGCAAAAGGACCCACTCATAACCAAAAAAATCAGGAAAGTTGACAGGCGCCCGCAGAACAACACAACCCGTGGACCTGGACCCACGTACTTCTGTTATCGGGGGCAATACTACGTGCCCGTGGGAAAGTTACGAGAAATGGCACCGCAGCTGTGTCATGATAACCCTGCTGCTGGCCATTTTGGATTCTTTAAAACACTAGACCTGATTTCCCATGATTTTTGGTGGCCACGCATTCGACACGAGGTGAAACAGTATGTGCTATCATGTCCCGAATGCTGCCAAGCCAAGAATCAGACTGGGAAGCCTTTGGGCCTCCTCATGCCTCTCCCCACTCTGGGACAGCCCTGAGAGGCCATATCGATGGACTTCATAATCTCCCAGACTCCCAAGGCACCATGACCATCTTGGTTGTGGTCAATTCCATGACTAAGATGGCACATTTCATCGCATGTACAGGTATCCCTACTGCTCAGGAGACTGTGTGACTGTATATTAAACATGTCTTCAGGCTGCATTGGTTAGCCAAGAGTGTGATCTCTGACCAAGGATTTATTTATTTATTTATTTGTCCAACTTCTATCACCACCCATCTCCCCCCACAAAGGGGACTCACTACCCCTCTCTCAAATCTACTGCAAAAACGGACTATGTTTACGTGGGGAGACATTGAGCAAAGGGCCTTCAAGAGCCTCAAGGTCACGTTCACCTCAGGGCCCATCCTCAGACACCCTGACCCCCGTTCACTGCTCGGTTCTGGAGAGCACTCCTCAAGAACATGAGTATCCAGAGTCACTTGTCATCGGCTTATCACCCGGAATCATATGGGGGGACAGAATGGGTGAATGCCATCTTGGAGCAGTACCTGCATTGTTACATCAATTTTCAACAGGACAATTGACCTGCTAGCAGTAGCAGAATTTGCCTACAACAACACGCACACCTCCAAGATGTCTCCCTTCCTGGCAAACTACAGGTTTCACCCTCAGGACCTCCCTCTTGCACCCCCAGAATCCTCCGTGCCTGCTGCTGACCAGTTCTTTCAAGAGTTACAGGCCAGCCATCAGGTCCTCCGTGAACAGTTGGAGAAGGGAAAGGAAGATTATAAGCAGATTGCGTGTCACCATCGGAAGCCAGGGCCATTGCTGGCAGTTGGCGATCTGGTATGGCTGTCCACCAGGCATCTGACATCCATGCGTCCATCCTGGAAACTGGACCATCGGTTCCTGGGCCCCTTTCCGATTGAAGCCGTGATTAATCCTGTCGCCTTCAGACTAACCCTGCTGTCCCACATGCGAGTACACCCTGTATTTCACAGGTCCTTGTTAATTCCCGCATCAGCGGCCAGCTCGCTGAGATCTACAAAGCCTCCACCCCCTCCAGTCCTTATCCAAGGAGAACAGGAGTATGAGGTCGCACGCATCCTGGAATCGTGCTTTCATCATGGCCGTCTCCAGTACCTCATCGATTGGAAGGGGTATCGACCGGACAAGTACTCATGGGAGAATGTGATGGACGTACACGCACCACAATGGGTTAGAGATTTCCACTGGCAATACCCCCATAAAGCCAGACCTCCAAGCCGGGGAGAAGGGGATCCTGCAGGGGGGGATAGTGTCAGGATGGAGGCTGAGTCCGATGAGTCAGAAAATCAGTTGCCTTAGTTTTAATAAGTTTGAAAGTACTATTAAATAAGCATTAGAATTATAAAATATATATCCATTCTTAAAACTTAATTTTTCCTTATAGTACAACATCTTAAGTCAAGAGTGCCTGCATTAATTATTCTCTCTTAGTAACACAAGTCCTAAACATTTATTCAAACAAATCAGCTTCTATCATGACTGAAATTTTCATTATGGTTTCAAATTCTAAACTGTAACACTCTGCTAGTTTTTAATGTCTTAGTTTTCAAATGATGATTTGCAAGAGCTGTAAATTTTAAAATGGACTGTAATTTCTTTTGGTCCTGTCACAGATTTGGACTTATTTTAAATCATTCTTTTCTCTATTAATGATTTTCAGGGGTAAGCCTGTGTTTCTTGCTTAAGCTATCATAGCTAGTATTGTTCTCTAGAAACAGGCATATTACATTGGCCATTCTATTATGGTTGTGCATTATTTAGAATATTGTCATGAAGACAGAAACAGATGAGAAAATAGTGAAATTGTGAATGGAACTCTGGGGAACCTATTAGACTTTGCAGTAAACTTTGTATTCAAAAATGTCAAGCAATATTATGCATAATATAACTCCAAGAAGCAGCAAAACAATGTTCTTAGGCATTGGATTTCCTTTCTCTTTCTGATTTCATGGTCTGTACATCTGATTAGATGGTTTTCTTTTCCCTACTTATTTAAAAAAAGGTACTGGAATAATAATAAAAAAGAATGGCTTTTTGTAAGTTTCTGAACAGTAAGGAAGCCATGCCATGGCCCTTTTTATGTTGTTATTATTCATGAATTGAAGTATCCAGCAGAGTTGGATTGTAAGTGGAAATATCCAACTATTTAAGTGGATTTCCACATGGCTTCATGTTGGACTGCTTGTTTAAATATATTTTCCAGTGAGTTTGCTTCACTAATCACTCTATTTATAGCAGTCTACCTACTGATGTAATATCATAAAGAACATATTTTAAAATTTAAAAGACCTGGTCTAAAAATCCCTCTTCATTAGTTGTACCATAATGAATAGGGCTGTACAGTAGTTTAGATTCAAAGGCGCTACATTGCCTTGAAATCCGCAGCAGCACTGTACACCCCTGTGAATGAGTGAGATATCTTCCCAGTTTATTTAGCTTTGGAACTATCGGCATGACTGATGTGTCACCTTGGCTTTGGTAGATTTCAGTGGCAAATTGAATTGGACAACTAATTGAGAGAAATAATGGTGAGCTGCACTTAACTGCAGCTGCAAAATTTATAATTACATACAGGCTTTTCCCCCTTCTGTATTGCAAAAGTAGGACTGCTGCACACGTTTCTCATCTAATCTGGTGCATGATTAGGGACCTCATGGAAAAAGGGAAAATGATTATTTTTGTGGTTTCAGAAGTGGATCAAGAGAAACCTGCCAACAAGCCTGCTTAAATTCACTGTGCTGCTGCTGCTGCTAGTTGGGTGACCCGTTTCTTTGCATTTAGCTATTTCAGATCAGTAACTTCATTGATGGAGTTTTTCCCTGGAGATAGGCCACAGATACAATGATGTACAAATATGCTTCTCACCACAGCAATGTAGTGATAGCTGAGGATCAAGGAACACTCTCAAGCTGCAGTTAGCCCTGCTTTTTCAGGTGAGGTGCAATCCCATCCAGAACAGGCTAAAATAAAGTCCCCAAATCCAGCTTCCCTTTGACCAAATACACCTCTGTCTTATCTAGATTTAATTTCCACTTGTTTCCACTTACAAACCTTGGTTTCCAAGATATATCTTTGCAGATCCCATTTCTGTTTATTTTTTATTTATTTATCATATTTATCAATAAGGACTGAATCAAAACATTCATAAATGGATTAGATCTGTTGAAACTGGTAGAACTGAAGTTAATTTAACTTCACTGATTTCAGTAGGTCTTAGTTTAATTATCTCTAAACCTTGATCCAATCCATGACATGCCATTCTTCTTACTAAAGCATTCCTTTTATATAGCTTAGAATAAAGATACAAGATGACAGAATATGTGAAACAATTTTGTACCTTTGCATTTGTTTGCAATTTTTTTTTTGTTTGCAATTTGTTTATAAGGAGCGTGGTGGCTCAGCGGGTAAGACGCCAGGCTTGTTGATCGGAAGATCGCAAGTTCGG
Source organism: Charina bottae (assembly GCA_023362775.1). NCBI lineage: Eukaryota > Metazoa > Chordata > Lepidosauria > Squamata > Charinaidae > Charina > Charina bottae. Next base: position 2,793,548 of record JALMGJ010000044.1, on the reverse strand, counting down.
AGGTTCGAATCCCTAGTCCTGCGTGCAGAGTGAGCTCCCGCACTAGCTCCAGCTCTTGCCAACCTAGCAATTCGAAAGCATGCAAATGCAAGTAGATGAATAGGTACCACTTCGGTGGGTAGGTAACAGCGTTCCGCGCGTGTCATGCGGCCACATGACCGTGGAAGCGTCTTCGGACAACGCTGGCTCTTTGGCTAACAAACGGAGATGAGCACCGGCCCCTAGAGTCGGACACGACTGCACAAATGTGCGGGGGGTACCTTTACCTTTACCTTTATTTGTTTGCTATAGTCAGCTAACATTGAAATAGGTCTCCAAAAATTCAGAAGAAATCGGACATATTTCCTATTTATAAGAGAAAATATTTTCCAACATTTGCTCAAGAAGGTATAACTGCCTGCTATAAGAAAGGATGCTTTCTTTATCATTGGCCATTGCAAAGTTTATTTTGTGTTTTCTGAAGGTGATACTTTTCAGGGATACAAAACGGACTAACGTTTTAGTGAGGAAAACCATTTTAAAGTATTTATAAAACAATATATATCAACACTATTTACATTGCCAATGTAATTGGTCTTTCTAATTATTAGCAGCAGTGTAACAGTATAGAACAGAGCTTTCCAAACTGTGTGTCGCGACACAAAAGTGTGTCGCCACACACAGTCTGGTGTGTCGCCACACAACCCGGAAGCGCTGATCATCATCAGTACTTCCGGGTTTTCCCGTGGCGACACACCAACTGCACCGCGCAAACCCGAAAGCGGAGCAGCGCTTCCAGGTTTTTGCGTGCTGCCGCAAGGACGGCACTTCCGGGTTTTCCCGCCGCGACACACCAACGCCAGTTGGTGTGTCGCGGCGGGAAAAACTTTGGAAAGCCCTGGTATAGAAGTTAGCAGGTTTTGAAATTTTGCTTTTGATGAGCAGAGCTCATGAAGAATACAGTGATTTAATTTAACAGTTGCATTTGATTTACAACTCCTGTACAGAAATGACATATTTTGTGGTGACATTAGCTTTCCTAGAATTTATGTAGAAATAGCTCTTGTCTGCAGATGCATGTGGATCTTCAAGGGATAATATGAAAGGTATTGCTCTTTAATGAGATATTTTCTTTTTCTTTTTCTTTTCTTTCCTTTTTTTTTGAGTAATGTTGTTTAATGATTTTATTTGTACAAAAACGGGCTCCGGTCTTCAGTGGAAATGGCTCTTATCCAGTTACCCCTCAAGCCTAGGTGCCTTTGTCTAGGCATTTTGATCTGGAAGTAAATAGCTTTGAATTTGGTACAATTGACTGCCATTAAGCAATGCCACCAAATCATTTAACAAAGTATCCTTTACTGTACAGAATAGATTCCCACTGGCCTTGCTGTCTGTGAGTCTTCTCTGTCATAGTTGCTTTCCATCTATTGCTGCTACAGGCAGGAATAGATCGATTCTCCCTGAAAAATTCTGCTTATTTTATGAAAACTCTTCTTTCCTCCCAAATGACTGAAATGTTTTGCCTGAGGAAAAACTAAGCAGTTGTTACTATGCAATATACTGTATTTATTGCTTTCCAATCTTTATCTTAACCCTTTTTCTTTTCAAAGTTACTAATATCTTCAGTTTTTCAGTCCTTCAATGTGTCTGGTCAGATCTTTCTTCACCCTAGAGCTAGCCCTAACTAGTTCTGAAATACATTCAATTTTCTGTTATGGTATATCTGTCAGACAGCTCTTATCACCTTAAAATTAGTAGTTCATGCTCTCACCTTTTCTGCCTGTGAACTAAGACTTCCCTCCCCCAACTCCCTTGTCCTGCAAGTAACTCAAAATATCGGGTACCATTAAAGCAACCACATATAGGCTACAAAAATAACAGCAGTAATATAGAAAAAAATATTACTCTTTGCTGCTATCTATTGGGATTCCGGTTTTTGTAGCCCAGAACAATATGGGCTACAAAATGAAGGTTTTGTAAAGGATGAAGCTGATGAGGCAAGAACCAGCTGATCCCAAGCTAGATGGAACCTTGGTGTAAACCCATATTAGCTGACTCCCAAGGTCTTCAAGAGAACAACCATGAACTAGTTAATTTGAAAATGAAGGAAAAAGCCTAGAACTTAACTCTGGAGCACAAATCTATATAAAGGCTTTGACCTCCCCCCCCCCCTTGTTGTGGGCAAATCATCAGTTTATAAGGCTTCATTTATTATTTATTATTTATTATTTCAATTTATTCCCCGCCCATCTCCCTTGCAAGGGACTCTGGGAGGGTTACAACAATTGAAAGTTTAAAAATACAAAAACAGTATCTAAAATACATCGAATAATAATAATAATAAATTACATAAAATCCAAGAAGGGGGGACCACAGGATGGACCATACCACTACGGGGCCAGCCAACCCCAGGAGGCACTGCCGCCTCTGTCGTCCCAGGACCGGCGGCAGAGCCAGGTCTTAAGGGCCTTCCGAAAGGCCAGGAGTGAAGGGGCCAGTCTCACCTCTGGGGGCAAGATATTCCACAAGGCGGGCGCTATCGCAGAGAAGGCACGCCTCCTGGACCCCGCTAGATGGAATTCTCTTGTTGAGGGGGTCCGAAGCATGCCCTCTCTGCATGCACGGGTGGGGCGGGTCGACGTTATTGGGACGAGACGGTCCCTCAGGTACCCTGGTCCTATGCCATGTAGGGCTTTAAAGGTAATCACCAACACCTTGAATTGGACCCGGAAGCAAACTGGTAGCCAATGCAGCTCGCGTAGCAGAGGTGTAACATGTGCCGATCTCATGGCACCCATAACTGCTCGCGCCGCAGCATTTTGCACCAGCTGAAGCTTCCGGATACTCTTCAGGGGTAGCCCCATGTAGAGCGCATTACAGTAATCTATACGGGATATGACAAGGGCGTGAGTGACTGTTCGGAGGGCCTCCTGATCCAGGAAAGGGCGTAACTGGCGCACAACACGAAGCTGTGCAAAGGCCCTCCTGGCCGTGACTGCCACCTGCTCTTCGAGCAGGAGTCGCGAGTCCAGGAGGACCCCCAGATTCCGCACTGGATCCGAGCGAGGTAGTGCCACCCCACCCAGAACCAAAGATGACAACTTCCCGGATCTAGCGGGGCCATCAATCCACAGCCACTCCGTCTTACCAGGGTTCAGTTGAAGCCTGTTGTTCCCCATCCAGACCCCCACAGCCTCCAGACACTGAGATAAGGCATCGACCGCATCACCTACTTCACCCGGGATGGAGATGTATAACTGGGTATCATCAGCATATTGGTGATACCTCATCCCGTGGTGACAGATGATCTCACCCAGTGGCTTCATGTAGATGTTGAACAGGAGAGGAGAGAGAACCGACCCCTGCGGCACCCCACAAATCAGGGGCCGCGGGTCAGCTCTCTCCTCCCCTATCAACACCGACTGGGAACGGCCCTGGAGGAAGGAGGCGAACCAGCGCAAAACTACGCCGCCCACCCCCAACTCCCTGAGCCGTCCCAAAAGTATACCGTGGTCGACAGTATCTTGCCAGAGATCATCAATAAGCGCGACCAATGCAGTCTCCGTCCCATATCCCGGCCTGAAACCTGACTGGAAGGGGTCTAGATAATCCGTTTCCTCCAGAATCCTCTGGAGTTGCCACGCCACCACCTTCTCAACCACCTTTCCCAAAAAGGGAAGGTGGGAGACTGGGCGAAAGTTGCCCAGGATGGTAGGGTCCAGGGACGGCTTCTTGAGGAGGGGGTGCACCAGCACCTCCTTAAAGGCCTCCGGAAACACCCCCTGACTCAAGGACAAATTAATCATCGCCTGGACCCATCCACATGTCACCTGACTGGCCGATTTCACCAGCCAGGAGGGACAAGGGTCAAGCTGGCATGTGGTGGCGTTCACAGTCCGAAGGATCCTGTCTACTTCCTCAGGTGCAACAGGATCAAACTGTTTCCAGATAACATGGTAAGTACGAGCCCCTGGCATCTCCACAGATCCTGTCTCACGCTTGGAGTCCAACTTTGAATGAATCTGAGCGATTTTATCCTGCAGATGCTCAGAAAACTCTTCCGATCGGCCCTGTAGGTGGGTCTCCCTCTGCTCCCGACCCAACAATGATCTTGTAATTTTAAAGAGGGCCGTCGGGCGGCATTCTGCGGACGCAATAAGGGCGGAGAAATATTCACGTTTCGCCGCTCTTACCGCCACAAGGTAGGCCTTAACTGCGGCTCTAGATTGTGTTCGGTCAGATTCAGTCTTCGTCTTTCTCCAGCGGCGCTCTAGACGTCTCTTAACCCTCTTCAAGGCCCTTAACTCTTCGGAAAACCACGGAGAGCGGCGGGCCAAGCAGGGCCGGAGAGGTCGCATAGGCGCGATCTTGTCCAGGGCTCCAGCCGCGGCCCTATTCCAGGCCGCGGCAAGGAGCTCAACTGGACCGTGAAGCAAGTCCTCGGGAATAACCCCCAGCTCCTTCTGAAACCTCACTGGGTCCATCAGTCGCCGGGGGCAGACCATTTGAATAGGTCCTGCCTCCCTGCGGAGTGGGGCAGCACAAGAGAGTCTAAGGGTCACCAGGGCGTGGTCTGACCATGACAATGGGGAAAGATGTAACTCTCCCCTCAGATCACATTGCCACTGCTCAGACAAGAAAACTAAGTCCGGGGTGAGACCACTGTCCCGAGTCGGGTCACGAATAATCTGAGACAGGCCCATAGCTGCCATGGTAGCTATGAACTCCCGAGCCGCCTCTGAGTCCCGTCCCAGAGATGGCAGATTGAAGTCCCCCAGAACCATAAGTCTGGGGAACTCCACTGCCAACCCCGAGACAGCCTCGAGCAGCTCAGGCAGGGAGGTTGCTACGCAGCAGGGAGGTTGGTACAACAGCAGCACTCCCAACTGTTCTCGTGAACCCAACTTGAAAAACAGGGTCTCACACCTGGCCACTTGTGGAGCAGCGCCCCTGAAAGCCACAAGAGACTCTCAGATGACCACTGCCACCCCTCCTCCCTTGCCCCGGTGTCTCGGCTGATGCCAGACCTGAAACCTGGCTAGGCACATTTCCGAGAGGGCCACTCCCCCCTCTGGTGCCAGCCAGGTCTCGGTAATACACACCAGGTCGGCCCCCTCATCCGTGATCAAGTCACTTATAAGGGGGGCTTTTTTGTTCACCGACCTGGCATTCAACAGCAACAGCTGGAGACCGGAGCCCACGAGGATCTGCTTACCAGGGCCTGGGTGTGAACACGGGGGGCCGGAATGCACCACCGGTAACAAACACCGGGGGCGCCTTCCCCAAAGATGGCTTGCCCTCCGGTTCCCGTCATACCGTCCCCTGCCCGTCACCACCCGAATCAAATGGCCCGCCATATAGCCCCCAGAGATTCCCGGTTCTGACCCAGTAGCCTCCACTCCCAGGCCTCCGGAATTCTTAGGCTTAGCTTCATTCTTGTCTGTAATAAAGATTTCAATCTAGCCAAGTTGTGTCTGAGAATCTTTTGTCAGTTTAAGCCAACTGATTAATATGGGATTGTGTGCCTGGAGAACTAAAATGTACTGCTGACTCCTGGTCTGAAAACTGACAGACTGAAGAACCTAAAGTTCTTCAGATCTTGCTAAATTACAATTCCCAGCAGCCCCAGCTACCATTAGCTTGCCAATGATATAATTCTTCCAATTATATGACAGGCAGGAAGGATCTTCCTTCCTTCCTTGAGCAGATGCTTGAGGTTGTTTCTGCTGTCCCACGATCTCTAACTATTCCTCCCTATATGGCACAACTATGATTGTTTAAATGGACTTTGGCTGACTCTATCTTTACCATTTTGTTCTAGCTGCAGCCGTGAAGTACCTTGGCTCAAAAAGGGGAGAACTGAATGTTTAGGAAAGCTTTGGAGGCAAGAAGTGTTGGTGTGAATTGCAGCTCTTGTAGGTCATAATTACAAGCTACTTTTGGGCATTTGTTCTCTCTTCTGCAGACCCCAAATATTAGTTATATTGGCAACTTCAAAGTCAGAATCTTGCTTGTGAATTCTTGTACACTACAAATTTAGCTATTTTCACTTTCTGGATAGCACTGGGGATTTTTTCCAGGTCTCTGACCTTTGTTTTCTTACTAATGATATCATATACTTTCTGGAAGAACCAATTGCAATTTTTAAAACCTTCCTTTTCCTTTTTAGTTACGTAGAATAAGTCCATGTAGCAGCTTTAGCAGCCATATCTTTAATAACAAATTATGCAATACTTTATATAGCTTATAAATTTGTATACAGTATGTGTATGTATGTGTGTGTGTGTGTGTGTTATTGTTTATGGACTAAGGGAGAAGTGGTTAGAAAAGAGTTATGTAAGAGTTAATGTAACAAATCAGAAAAAATATTGAATAGAGCAGGACATTTTTGGAAAGAATCTGCAGTACTTCAGTGGGATTTTCAAAAACCTTGTCCAAATAACTTTTATATCTACTGTGAATTCTTAATATTATACAGTATAAGAACTCACTAATCTCAGACACTTGTGTCAAGTCATACCCAATCCTGTTGACTAAAATATCCATTCTAAAACCAATTAATATGGTAAACTAGTTTATCTTTATATTATGATCATTCATGTTTTTTTTAAAAAAATCCATTCAATCGTATCCAATTCTCAGAGAATGCCTGGACAAGTCCCTGCAGTTTTCTTGGGAAGGTTTTTTGGAAGTGGTTTGCCATTGCCTTCTTCCTAGGGCTGAGAGAAAGTGACTGGCCCAAGGTCACCTAGCTGGCTTTTTGCCTAAGGCAGGACTAGAACTCATGGTCTCCCGATTTCTAGCCCAATGCCTTAACCGTTACACCAAACTGGCTGTCTATTTTATATTTATATTGGGATCATTCATGTAGTATCAGTTTTTATATACAATTGGTTATTGTGAATTTCTACTAGTTCATCTGTTTTTAAATCTTTTTATTTTATGCCAGAAAAGGAATATGTACTACTTAAATGTGTATAATTACTTTTTAATTATTCTCATTTTCTATATCCTACTAAAAAGTTAATTTTGATACTAAAAATTAGACTTACATAGTTAGAAGAAGTTGAAATCTGACCCTTCAGTATGAGTACTATCCAACCCCATCTCCCTGAATAAATAAATCTCCCCATGGCATTGTGGAAGACTCACTGGGTTCACTCCTAGGTCTGGTCCAATACAAAATGAAGATAAAACTATTTTCCCTGTTGCTTCCTCCCACCCACAACACCTCCAACTTGCTGGGATTAAGCTTTAGTTGAAAGGATCTTATCCAAGTGTTGTGTCTCGTCTCATCTCATAGCTATAAAACTCAGGTTAATCTCTGCGGTAGTGTTTCTATATTTATATTTATCTCTGTTTCTATCGCTTTCTTAGGTGATGGGTAAAGGATAAAGAGAATCAGGGAAATAAAAAATATACATATTTGCTTGTGGTGTGGAATATTTTCATTTGCTTTTAGAATAAAAAAAATCTAAACATTCCATTCAGGTGAGCTCAACTCCTGGTCACTTCATAGATTCCTCCATGTAGCTTTTCTGGCAGCAGTACAAAAAAATTTCACCTTCAATTTTGTTTTCCTGACTTACAACCCTGGTATTTTCTGATAGTTTTTCATCCAAATACTAACGAGCTCCAACTCTATTTAGCTTTTTGAGAACACCTAACTTTAACTTATTGGTAGCATCCAGTTAGAATAGAGCTATCATTCTGAATAAGGTCACTGAGTTATAGCTATAAGAAAAGAAGGTGACATTGTAATGCCTTGCCTCACTAGAGTATAACTTTAGAGAGGTTTCTGGGTATCATTAAAAATAGCTTTAGCCTCAGACCTGTAAGCTGGCTGGAGTAGCACACACCAATTCTTAAAAAATGAATCTGGTCTACAATATGAAAATGAATTAGCCTTTTACTTGTGTTTTACAAACAGCTTTCTATTACATGTATACTCTCCAATCATTTTGCCATTTTTCAACCTAGAGTGGCAGCTTGCAAAAATAAACCTTTTACTTGCATGGGAAAACATAATGTTTGTGTTGTGCAATTTTGGTTCTTTTCTTCGGATGGCATCATTTTCTCATTTTATTTATTTATTTATTTATTTTAATTCAGGGCACATGCTGGCAAGTTGTCACATACAAATCTAGATGCTGCCCACTCCATTCTTCATACCGTTTTAATGTACTTACAAATTACTATATTCTGGCTTTAGATTGTTCTCTGAGATAGATTGAGTATCAAATCTCACCCTTTTCACAGTATTCAGAAGTAAATTTACACAGCGGTATTTTAAATCTGAATTTTATTGGAGAGAAGAAATGCTCTGAACTTGAAATAAAAATACCTCTTTTTATTTTTCCTTCATTCCAAAGGAAAATTTTAGATGATTTGTAGTGAATCTCTGACACATAACCAAAATTAATACCAAAACAAAACGAAGTGAGGTAATGAAACAGAAACATGAAGGAACATACATACATCAATTAAAACACCCAAAGATCACCTTGAAGTGACCTGAGAAACTTGAGAATGACCTTTTTTGCACAACATGCTAAGTTATGGCATGGTTAGACCTAGAAAGATCTACAAATCTAGTTGTTGTTGTTATTCAGTCGTTTAGTTGTGTCCGACTCTTCGTGACCTCATGGACCATAGCACGCCAGGCCTTCCTGTCCTCCACTGTCTCCCGGAGTTTACTCAAATTCATGTTTGTTACATCAGTGATGCTATCTAACCATCTCATCCTCTGCCGTCCCCTTCTCCTTTTGCCTTCAATCTTTCCCAGCATCAGGGTCTTTTCCACTGAGTCCTCTCTTCGCATTAGGTGGCCAAAGTATTTGAGCTTCAGCTTCAGTATCTGTCCTTCCAATGAGCAGTCAGGGTTGATTTCCTTTAGGATTGCCTGACTTGACCTCCTTGCAGTCCAAGGGACTCTTAAGAGTGTTCTCCAGCACCTCAGTTCGAAAGCATCAATTCTTCGGCGCTCAGCCTTCCTTATGGTCCAACTCTCACAGCCATACATTACTACTGGAAAAACCATAGCTTTAACTATACGGACCTTTGTCGGCAAGGTGATGTCTCTGCTTTTTAATATGCTGTCTAGGTTTGCCATAGCTTTCCTCCCAAGGAGCAAGCATATTTTAATTTCATGGCTGCAGTCACCGTCTGCGGTGATCTTGGAGCCCAAGAAAATAAAATCTGTCACTGCTTCCATTTCTTCCCCTTCTATTTGCCAGGAAGTGATGGGACAAGATGCCATGATCTGGGTTTTTTTAATGTTGAGTTTCAAGCCAGCTTTTGCACTCTCCTCTTTCACCCTCATCAAGAGGCTCTTTAGTTCCTCTTAACTTTCTGCCATTAGGGTGGTATCGTCTGCATATCTGAGGTTGTTGATATTTCTCCCGGCAATCTTAACTCCGGCTTGTGATTCATCCAGCCCGGCATTTCTCATGATGTACTCTGCATATAAGTTAAATAAGCAGGGTGATAATATACAGCCTTGTCGCACTCCTTTCCCAATTTTGAACCAATCGGTTGTTCCATGTCCGGTTCTAACTGTTGCTTCTTGACCCGCATACAGGTTTCTCAGGAGACAGGTAAGGTGGTCTGGTACTCCCATCTCATTAAGAATTTGCCACAGTTTTTTGTGATCCACACAATCAAAGGCTTTAGCATAGTCAATGAAGCAGAAGTAGATGTTTTTCTGGAACTCTCTTGCTTTTTCCATGATCCAGCGAATGTTGGCAATCTGATCTCTAGTTCCTCTGCCTCTTCGAAACCCAGCTTGCACTTCTGGTAGTTCTCGGTTCACATACTGCTGAAGCCTAGCTTGTAGGATTTTGAGCATAACCTTGCTAGCATGTGAAATGAGCACAATTGTACGGTAGTTTGAACATTCTTTGGCATTGCCCTTCTTTGGAATTGGAACGTAAACTGACCTTTTCCAATCCTGTGGCCACTGTTGAGTTTTCCAAATTTGTTGGCATATTGAGTGCGGCACTTTAACAGCGTCATCTTTTAGGATTTTAAATAGCTCAGCTGGGATACTGTCTTCTCCACTAGCTTTGTTGTTAGTAATGCTTCCTAAGGCCCATTTGACTTTACTCTCTAGGATGTCCGGCTCAAGGTCAGTGACCACACCATCGTATTTATCAGGGATATTAAGATCTTTCTTGTATAGTTCTTCTGTGTATTCTTGCCACCTCTTCTTAATCTTTTCTGCTTCTGTTAGGTCCCTGCCTATTTTGTCCATTATCATGCCCATCTTTGCACAAAACGTTCCCTTGATATCTCCGATTTTCTTGAAGAGAAAATCTAGTCTTCCCCATTCTATTGTTTTCCTCGATGTCTTTGCATTGTTCATTTAAGAAGGCATTATCTCCTTGCTATTCTCTGGAAATCTGCATTCAGTTGTTTATATCTTTCCCTTTCTCCCTTGCCTTTTGCTTCCCTTCTTTCCTCAGCTATTTGTAAAGCCTCATCAGTCAGCCACTTTGCTTTCTTGCATTTCTTTTTCTTTGGGATGGTTTTAGTTGCTGCCTCCTGTACAATGTTACGAACCTCCATCCATAGTTCTTCAGGCACTCTGTCTACCAGATCTAATCCTTTAAATCTATTCCTCACCTCCACTGTATATTCATAAGGGATATGATTTAGGTCATACCTGATTGGTCTAGTGGTTTTCTCTACGTTCTTCAATTTAAGCCTAAATTTTGCAATAAGAAGCTCATGATCTGAGCCACAGTCAGCTCCGGATCTTGTTTTTGATGATTGTATAGAGCTTCTCCATCTTTGGCTGCAAAGTATCTAATCAATCTGATTTCGGTTGACCATCTGGTGATGTCCATGTGTAGAGTCGTCTCTTGTGTTGTTGGAAAAGAGTGTTTGCTATTGTGAGGTTCACGATCTTTATGATCCAAAATCAGAATCTACAACACAAGCCACGAGGGATATGTGCAATTCGTTTATTGAATCAGCATCGTGCTCCGTTAAAGCCAGAAGTGGGTTTCTTCCCCCCCAGACCTCTCCTTTAACCATTCGGTTCTTACTTGTCCCGCTCCTCCCTCTCAGTTCTTTCTTTGTTGATTTCATTCTTTGCTTCACATTGATTGCTCTCTTCCGGCCTCATGGTCGCCGGCATTGGTAGTACTTTTGTCATTGGTTTCTGAGTTTTCCTGATTCGGCAATGCTGCTGCTTTCTCGGAGGCTTGTGTTTCTCCCCTCCCCCATCTTCCTTTTATCCTTATTTCCTGTCTTTATTTACACTGTGTAAGGTTGGAGCATCCAGCTGCAATTACCCATTGCTGCTGGATTCTCCATCCTTACATGCCGCCCCCCTTCGAAATGATAACCTCCCCCCTGTCCCTTGGTGAGGATGCACCACCTGAAAGATAAAAGGGACAGTTAGTGTATGAAGGTAGTAGTCTATTTCTTGTCTGCTAATTTTGGCTTCTCTGGGTATTTCTTGTGGAATGCCCTTACTAGTTGGGGTGCTCAGACATGTCGGCTCTCCACCCACTCATTATCTGCTTTTGGAAGGTGTTTCCATTGGATTAGGTACTGCAGCCCCCCTCTTCGCATTCTGGAGTCTAAAATTGTTTGGACCTCGAAGTGTTGTTCTCCCTCAATGAGTGTGGGGGCAGGCGGGGGGGGGGTTCTGGGTGCCATCTAGCAGAAGAGCACACTGGTTTGAGTAGGCTACAGTGGAAGACTGGGTGTATTTTGTTCAGGTTCTTAGGTAGTTCTAGTTGTACTGTTACATCGTTGATGATTTTCACAATTGGGAATGGGCCTATGTACTTGGGGCCTAGATTTTTCGATGGTTGAGTGGATTTCAGGTATTTCATGGATAAATAGACCTTTTCTCCTACTTCCATGGGCCATTCTGGGGCTCTTTTGCGATCTGCATATTTTTTGTAGTCTGCTTTGGCGTCTTCTAGTGCTTTTTCGATCACTGGCCAGCTGTTTCTCATTTGGGTGATCCAGTCGTCCAGGGAGATTACTTTTGTCTGTTCTCTTGGTAGTTCTGGAATGGCTACAAAGTCTTGTCCATTCGCTGCTTGGAATGGGGTAAATCCTGTGCTGGTGTGTATCGCATTGTTATATGCTACCTCTGCGAATGGGAGTAAGTCCGTCCAATCATCTTGTTGGTAGCTGACGTAGCACCTTAAGTATTGTTCTAGTATTTGGTTTCGTCGTTCACTTGCCCCATCTGTCTCTGGGTGGTGGGCGGAGCTTAATGCTTGCTCCACCCCTATTAATTTCAAGAACTGTTTCCAGAATCTGGATGTAAATTGGGCTCCGCGATCGCTTATGATTCTTTCGGGAGCTCCGTGTGGGCGGTATATGTGTTGTATGAACAGCTTGGCTAGTTGGTTGGCCGTGGGTAGCCCTGCACACGGGATGAAGTGGGTCTGTTTCGAGAATAAGTCTGTAACGACCCATATGACCGTCTTCTTTCTGCTTTCTGGCAATTCGACTATGAAGTCCATGGCGATTTGTTTCCAGGGGCGGTTAGGGCTCGCTACATTCTGTAGTAGCCCCCTGGGTTTGCCGCCGGCGCGTTTTGCTGTGGCGCAGATGGGGCATGTTGTGACATACTCTTCCATGTCTTTGCGTAGGGCCGGCCACCAAAATTGCCGTTGTACTAAGTGTAGAGTCTTCACGAATCCAAAGTGTCCTGCCACCTTGGCGTCATGGCATCTTTGTAGGATTTTCTTTTTTAGGGTTTCTGGGATATATATTCTCTCTCCCTTCCACCATAGTCCTTGTCGTTCTACTAGAAAGGTCTTATTCCCTTGCAGCCAATCATCTTGTTGCGATGCAGTCTGCAACTCAGCTTGTAGATCCTGTTCTACTTTTATGGCTGGAGCAGTTTTCCGCTCCCGTGTGGTTGCAGTGAGTCCGAAGTGAGCAGGTGGAATGACCGAGTCCACTATTTCTTTTCTTTGGCTGTTGTGTTGGGGTAGCTGGGAGAGCACGTCCGCTAGAAAGTTCTTGCCCCCTGGTAGGTACTTTAACGTGAAGTTGAACCTACTGAAAAACTGCGCCCATCTGATTTGCTTGGGGTTTAGTTTTCATGGTGATTTCAGGGCTTCTAGGTTCTTATGGTCCGTCCAGACTTCGAACGGGTGGGGGGCCCCCTCGAGTAAGTGTTGCCAGGTGACAAGTGCCCATCTCACGGCAAACGCCTCCTTCTCCCAGACGTGCCAGCGCCTCTCCGTGTCTGTGAACTTGCGTGATAGGTAGGCGCATGGTCTCAGTTCCCCCTCCTCATCCTTCTGCAGCAGAATAGCCCCTATGGCCACGTCTGATGCGTCCGCTTGGACGATTAGCGGTCGTGCCGGGTCAGGGTGCCTCAGTATCGGTTCTGATGTGAACAGCGCTTTCAGGCGGTCAAACACTTCTTGGCATTCTGTAGTCCATTTGAGCGCTGTTCCTGGCTTCATTGCTGTTTTAGGGTTTCCTTTTCCTTTCGTCTTCAGTAGGTCCGTGAGAGGTAGGGCTACTTGTGCAAATTGGGGAATGAACTGTCGGTAGAAGTTTGCAAACCCTAAGAAGCTTTTCTAGTTGTCTTCTGGAGTGGGGTGGTTCCCAGGCTACCACGTCATTAACTTTTCCTGGGTCCATTCCCACTCCTTTCTAGGAAATCCTGTACCCTAAGTAATCTAATTGCTTTTTGTGGAATTCGCATTTTGATAGTTTGGCGTATAGCTGGTTTTCTAGTAGTCTTTTCAGCACTTCTCTTACTAGTGTCACATGTTCTTCCATCGTTTCGGAGTAGATAAGTATATCATCCAAATATACTAAGACTCCCCGGTAGAGGAAGTCATGGAGGATTTCGTTAATTAGATGCATGAAGACTCCTGGCGCCCCCTTTAGGCCAAACAGCATTACTAAATATTCAAACGATCCCAGTTGACAGTTGAAGGCGGTCTTCCACTCATCTCCCTCCCTGATTCGTACTCTAAAATACGCTTCCCTTAGGTCTAGTTTCGTGAAGATTTTCCCTTTTGACAGGTGGGTCAGCATGTCTTTCGTCAAGGGGAGGGGGTATTTGTTGGAGGTGCAGACTGCATTTAAGCCCCTATAGTCTGTGCAGAGCCTCAGGGAGCCATCTTTTTTTTTCTAAAGAGGACAGGTGCGGCCATAGACGATGTAGCAGGTCGGATGAACCCTCGTTGTAAGTTTGTATCTATGAATTCACATAGCACCTCAATTTCTTTAGGGGTCATAGGGTACAACTTTGTCTTGGGGAGCTCTGTCCCTGGGATCAACTCTATGGCACAGTCAGACTTCCGGTGGGGTGGGAGTTGATTTGACTCGGCTTCTCCAAACACCTTTTTCAAGTGTCTGTATGGCCTGGGTATGCAGGGGCTCCCTTCCTCTGTTGTCCCACCCTTCCCTTCTTCTAGGGATCCTGTTAGCTCTTTTGCGTCCCTCTCTGTCTGGCCTCCCTCGCTGTAGCTTCCATCGGGGAAGTTTATTTGCCCCAACTTCCAATCCACCCTTGGGTTTCTTTCTCTTAGCCAGGCTATCCCTAGGATCATGGAGTGGTTGGCGATTGGGGCTACCAGGAACCTCAGGACCTCCTCATGTGTCCCTACCTGCATGGTGACGGGTTCGGTGTAATGTTCTACAGGGCCCCCTTTCATGTCCCCCCCATCTAGTTGGGTGAATACTATGGGGTCTTTAAGTTTTTCGACTTTCAATTTCAGTTTGGTGACTATTGCGGGGTGTAGTAGGTTGCGTGTGCACCCAGAGTCTAGTAGTCCTGCTAGTCTTGTGTGCCCCCCGCCCCTCAGCGGCCTCAGTTGTGCCCGCACCATCATTACAGGGCATTTCCTACTCACCATAGGGTCCTTGCGCCCGTTTGTCCATGCCTGCCCTTCGGCGCTGTTTAGGGCAGACTCCCTTCGTTTCCCGACGGCTGGAATTCTTCATCAGTTGAGTCCTCCGGGTCCTCAAATGTTTCGTGCCGTCTCTTTTCGACGGCTGCCGTTGCTGTTCCTTTAGCCTTTCGGGTCGGGGCTTTTGCACTGCTTTCACCAGTTTTGGTTTTTGCTGGTCCAGTGGGGGGTGCACAGTTGGCTGCTCGGTGGCCTTCCTTCCCGCATTTGAAGCACAAACCCCGTCTTGCCCGTCGCTCTCTCTCTTCCCGTAGTCGGTCTGTTGTCTTCTGGTCGCTGTGGTTCTTTGTGGTTGTTGGGTGCCTCCCTGTAGTGTAGGATCTTAGTTGATGCCTCACTTGAGCCCGTACCTCCTCTACTTCACCTGCTAGGCATATCCAATCTCTCAGCATTTTGGGATTCCCTCGCGCTAAGGACCATTCCAATATCTCAGGGCGCAGGCCCCCCCTAAAGTATTCTATCTTTAGGGACTCTGGCCAGTCAGTTAGTTTCCCTGCTATAGCTTTAAAGTCCATGGCATACTCTGAGACTGATCTGCCTCCTTGTCTTATGTTCTGTAAGCTTGTTCGAGCTTTTATTGCCGCTAATGGGTCCTCAAATCATTCCTTTAATGCTTCCATAAAGGTGTGGAGGTTTTGTAGTTCTGGGGCTGCCATGTCGTGTAGTTCCTCTAGCCATTGTGCGGCTTCTGCCCTTAGGCGTTCTGATACATATCTTACTTTGGCGCCCTCCGACCGGAAGGTTCCCTCGAATTCTTCCATGAACCCCCTTACATGTGTGAGGAAGCATGCTAGTTGTTTGGGGTCTCCATTAAATTTGGCTCTCAGGTCTCTGTTCCTGGTGAGTTCTCTTCTATTCCACAGGCTGCTTGGGGCTGGCAGGTTCCAGGGTTGCGGTGCAACATCCTCCCAGGCAGTGGGCTGTTGTGTAGTTTTCCCCCAGGTGGTTGGGTGTTGTGCGGTTTCTTCCCCGGTTGTGGTGAGGTGCAGTGCGCTTTCCTCCCAGGTGGTGGGGTGTTGTGCCGCTTCCCTCCAAGTGGTGGGGTGTTGTGCGGCTTTCCCCCAGGTTGTGGGGTGCAGTGCACTTTCCTCCCAGGTGGTGGGGTGTTGTGCTGCTTTCCTCCCAGTTGTGGTGGGGTGCAGTGCCCTTTCCTCCCAGGTGGTGGGGTGTTGTGCCGCTTTCCCCCAAGTTGTGGTGGGGTGCAGTGCGCTGTCCTCCCAGGTGGTGGGGTGTTGTGCTGCTTCCCTCCAGGTGGTGGGGTGTCGTGCGGCTTTCCCCCCAGTTGTGGTAAGGTGCAATGCACTTTCCTCCCAGGTGTTGGGGTGTTGTGCTGCTTCTCTCTGGGTGGTGGGGTGTCGTGCAGTTTTCCCCCCAGTTGTGGGGTGCAGTGCACTTTCCTCCCAGGTGGTGGGGTGTTGTGTGGCTTTCCCCCCGGTTGTGGTGGGATGCAGTGCACTTTCCTCCCAGGTGGTGGGGGGTTGTCCTGTTTTCCCCCAATCAGTGGAGGGCTCTCTCGCTTTGTCCAGCAGTATTGCAGTCTGGCATGCAGGGGGTGCCTGTCTCTCTCTCTCATACCGGCCTCTGCTGTTTCAGCCTCGGCTTGGATCTTCTCTCCCCAGGGGGCTGGCATGTTTCCTCCAATCTGGTATGCAGGCTGTCTCTCTCTCTCTCTTATGCTGGCTGCTGCCAGTTCAGCCTGGGCTGGGATCTTCACTCCCCAGGGGGCTGGCATGTTTCCCCCCCCCAGTCATTGGCCGTCTTGCCGTGGGTTCGTATTGGAGCCATGCTCCCCTCCCCTCGCCCAGGAATTCGGAGTTCCCGCTTCTGGGTAGCTCCTCCCTTCGCCACGCTCCCTTTGCAAGGCTTGCTGCTGCTGCATTTCCACATTTGGGCTGTGCTCCCCTCCCCCTGGCTGCTATATTGTTTGCTGTTGTGCCGGCCTGGGATTCAAAGCTCCCGCTTCTGGGTAGCTCCTCCCTTTGCCACACTCCAATTGCTGAGCTGGGGCTTGGAGCTTCCATGCTCCAGGGGGCTGGGCCGGGATTTGGATCTGGGTACATGGCCTCTGTGCTCCAGGGGGCCGCTGTGATTCCCTCCCAGGCAGTGGGACCCCTCACCTTGATCCTGGCTGCTGTTGGCACCGTCACTCTGTTTTTTGCTGCCTGGATCTGGGCTCCTTGGTCTAGCTTCCCCAGTAGGCTTGTCATGGCTTCTCGCAGGGCACACATATCTTGTTCTAGCCTCCTTACCCGTTCGTCTGGCGCTGCTGGTGAGTATAGCGTGCTGTGGCCGGGCTCTGCCGCTGTCCCTCCATCTGTGCCTGTCTGCCAGGGAGTCTCAGGGGTCCGCAGGTCATCCTGGATCCACAGTTTGCTCGGTGGGGTAGAGAGTGTGTGTGCGATTTGCCCTTGGAGCTGGGTCGCTGCTGCCACGGATGTTAGAGTCCCTCCTGCAGCTCCCCATTGCTCCCTTTGCTCTCCTGGGGTCTGCTGTGGGGAAATGGCTCTGGGTGCGTGGCTTGGCACGTCCTGCTCTTCCGGTGGGTTTGTTGCTTGGCTTTCCAGGTGGTTCACGTTGCCCCCCAGTGTAGTCACCGCGTGTGGGCTGCTTCTGGGTTGCTCCGCGTCCTCCGGTAAAGTTGTCATGTTGACTTCTGGCTTTCTGTGAGGTTCACGATCTTTATGATCCAAAATCAGAATCTACAACACAAGCCACGAGGGATATGTGCAATTCGTTTATTGAATCAGCATCGTGCTCCGTTAAAGCCAGAAGTGGGTTTCTTCCCCCCCCCCCCCCGACCTCTCCTTTAACCATTCGGTTCTTACTTGTCCCGCCCCTCCCTCTCAGTTCTTTCTTTGTTGATTTCATTCTTTGCTTCACATTGATTGCTCTCTTCCGGCCTCGTGGTCGCCGGCATTGGTAGTACTTTTGTCATTGGTTTCTGAGTTTTCCTGATTCGGCAATGCTGCTGCTTTCTCGGAGGCTTGTGTTTCTCCCCAATTGCTGCTGGATTCTCCATCCTTACAGCTATGACCAGCGTGTTCTCTTGACAAAACTCTATTAGCCTTTGCCCTGCTTCATTTTGTACTCCGAGGCCGAACTTGCCTGTTATTCCGGTTATTTTTTTGACTTCCTACTTTAGCATTCCAGTCCCCTATGATGAAAAGGACATCTTTTTTGGTGTTAGTTCTAGAAGGTGTTGTAGGTCTTCATAGAACCGGTCAACTTCAGCTTCTTCGGCATCAGTGGTTGGGGCATAGACTTGGATTACTGTGATGTTGAATGGTTTGCCTTGGATTCGAACTGAAAGCATTCTGTCGTTTTTGAGGTTGTACCCCAGTACTGCCTAATCTAGACCATCATGTAAAGCAGTGTTTCTCAACTTCAGCATTTTTAAATGTGTGAACTTAAATCTTAAATCAATCAAATTAAATTAAATCAATCTTAAAGTTGTTGAGGTTGAGAAACACTGGATTAAACTATGGTTAAAATATCTTAATCGTAAGTTATACCCATGATTTTTTATAAACTTACCTCAGCCATGGATTCACATGATTTCTGAACCCATGGATGGGAGAGGTGGGATGTTTATTGAACGCATCTCCTAGAAGCATTGAAGCATCCATCTTCTCTGGATGCCTCACATGGCTGCTTCAAAGGCATGTGTCGATTGGTTATCTACCGAATTGTTGTCTGTGTATTCACACGCTCAAAGATGGTAACTGGGGAAAAAACCCCAGGCAGCCTCATTGAGCCTTTTTGAGGATGTGGCTATTTTAATGTTTTTTTCTGAATGATTTGCACAGCTTTTGTAATTATTACACATGATAGACCACAAGCCAATTTAATCTGTCTTTAATAAGTAGTCCGTAGATGAGCTGTAATGGCATATGGTTGTACAGAAAAGCAGAAGACTTGTTTTGGGCAGAAAGCACATTACAAAGAATTCCGTGGGGTTTCTTGTGAATGACATAATAAAACAGATGTCATCCCAGCAGGCACCATGGAGCAGTGACCCTCTGAGATGCTTTTTATGATTGGGAGAGAAAAGGAAGTAATATTTCAGACACTTTTGCTGATCAAGGAGGTATGAGTGACTGTGGGTTATCGCTTTTGACTGCTTCCCCTTAGAGAGTATTTCGGAGATAGATAATATCTTCACGGGCATTGATAAGGGCACATGAATCAAACTGTAGCAAGTAACATTTACTTTCTAAGCATTTTAGTCTCTTAGTACTGATACCCTAATCATTCACATTTATAAACATGTAAATTATGAATTTATAAATGCCCATTTGCATTTAGGAATTCTAAAGCACACTCAGTTGAAGTTACTATGGCACGTTCACTCCCCATTTCTGTCTGACCAGCAAGAAAAAAAATATCCTGATTATTTTGAGTTATAAAATTGTGATAAAGAAAATATTGCCATGCAAACTTTAAACATGTATTCAGAGATCCATTGATCTGGAGATGGGAGACAGCAAAAAAGAGTTAATATTCACTACCCACTTCTTTCATCACACTCATGTCTGTAGAAGCTTTTCTTATTATTCCTATTTAAAACAGCTCCATTCATGTACCTGTTACTGTATCCATTAGCTTTTCTGTTGTGTAAAGTCTAGTTTCAGAGTAAAGCCTTACTGAGCAGCTGCTAATACTCACTTCTCTATTTTACGTAGTATATTTCTGTCTGGCAAAGTACAAGTAGAATATGCATTTTAAACTCAGTGTTTATTATGGATACCCATAGAAGTTGTTATTGAGATGCTTCAAGGACTTTGGGGTAATGGTTCTAGTAATGACCATTAAATACAGAGCTGTTTCTTTAGGAAAAGAACCGTCATGATATGGAAATACAGTGGCACCTTTCCTGGGGAGAATTAATGAAAAGAATGCGGTCTTCTACCCATTTCTTGTTCTCTCTGCATATGCTGTCCACCAGCCAACATACTTTCTTACCTGGAATCTAAGACAGATTTAGATTTAAAATCTAAATGTTTTAAAATTACTTTAAGGACAAAAAAATTAGAATTAGCCAGGGCACACAAATGCTTTATTAATTTGTGGGTTTATTTAAAGTTTAACTCACCAAATCACCATTATTATGGCTGGATTATCATTTTTGTATAGAAAAATGAAAGTAATCCATAAAGCTACAGATTGCTAATTCTGCCCTGCAAATGCTCTTATTCACATTTCATTAAGACACATGCTTTGGAAAAAAATGTAATCTGCAAACTTACATTTTGTTTTTGATTCTATTTTATTGATAAACCCAAACTAAAATTATCCCAAATTATTTGGGGATAATCTTCCATTTGTGATGACCTCATAGATATGAAATTGATTATGTTTCCATTTGGGGTGTGTGTGTATGTGTGTGGATAGATAGATAAACTGTCCCCTCCCCCAAACTGAAGGTGATTTATTGAAGAATGCATGAAAGTTTTCTCTATTTTAAATAAAAAAGTTATATGACACATTTGGCTTCATTGAGAGAATCAGGAAAAAAGAAAACAACATGACAAACTCCACTGGCAAATGTCTAAGTGATTACTTAAGCCAGCTTTAAACTCATGACAGCAGACTTCCTCGGTTCATTCTGTATTCATTTGGTCATCTTGCATGCCACTCAGAGCATTTGCTATGCAGCACCATGCATCTGGTGATGCATTCACTCAGGGCACTGAAAATCCCAGCTTGAAAAGATAAATGGCAATCAAAACATCTAATGCAGACAGCTTCCAAATTGCACATGAAATCATTGGAATGTTTGGCTGTTTTTTTTAAGTCTCTGGTGCTGTGTGTCTATTCATGTTTTTGAGAAATTCCTTCCTCTGCCTGTCCTCCCCCCATTTCTGATACATTAGGCAATTTTCTTGCAAGGAGCGAAAAAATGATGATTATGGTGGTGGTGATGGTGATGATGGCAAAATAATATTCTTAGGATAGGAAAAACCTAGCCTAGTTTCCATTGTTATATCAAACATATTAATATATCTATATAGCATTCCATTTCTGCTTTCCTCAAAGTAACACCAATAACCAAATGTCATATTGAACATATGAAAATAACAGGGGCTCTTTGGATCTCAGACAGAGCCTTTTGCAGACCTCCTTTGCTGAGATCCTTTCTGCTGAAGATAAAATCTGGGATCTTCTCCATGCTGTTTTATGGCCTCTTACTAAAAGAGACTAAATAATTCCCCGGAGTTCTTATTCACTGGAATCACAAATGCTAATTCAGATATGTTCATGGTCTTTTTAACAAAACATGTGCAGAAGACTTTTCAATTTGGTAGGAAAATTGTTCCAATTTGTTTAACTAGTAGTTGCTTCAATAGACAAATGAGAATTGGGCATTCTTTCCTTCGTTTCTGATTTAATGGATTGTTCATTTCTGATTTTATGGTTGCAAACCTAAATGCATTAACCTGAAAGTAAGCCTCATGAGACTAAGTGAAATCGTCTTCCTATAGCTATGGATACAAATGCATAGTAATAATATAACCCAATTCTGTCTATGGTTATTCAGCATTAAAGTCTGTTAAATTAAATGGAACTTTCTTTGTAATATGCATGCATAGGTTAGCTGCCTAAGGTTGCAATCCTATCTTCATTTATAAAAGAAGGAATAAATCCCATAAAATACACTGACTCTTACAGTATGTTATATTCCACCCATTACACATCAGGCAACCAACCCTGTTGTTTTTCCTTAAAGTAAACATCCCAGGCTTGGAGGATTTGGGGTTTTTTCCCCCTCATCCCTATGTAAGGAGGTGAATTTGAGAAAGGAAGCAGCTGGAAGGGGGCTTTTAAACCTCCAATCAGCATCTGAATTAGAGCACCATGAGGCTACTTTAGAGGAAATAAAAACAAGAGTCAGCTGGAAACTATACTCGAAAGTATGAAGCATAGTTTAATTCTAAACATGCTTTGGTTTGCCCTGCATACTTCTAGGTTTTTCAGTCTTCTTCTAGTGCAATTGAATTATCTATTTGCTTGAGTTATATCTCACCTCTTGTTCAAGAGTTCAAGATGGCACTTTGCCCCAGCTCAACAATGATGTGAGTTAGGTGTGGCTGAGAGAGTGTGACAGGCCCAAAGTCACCCAGGAGGTTCTGAGGCTAAGGGTAGCCTAGAACCTGGGTTTCCCAGGGCCTGACCAAGTGGCACCCCAGGCCTATAATCAGTTTCTATCATGAATATTGTACACTTTGTAACTGAGATTCTTTTAAATACAGTTTAGTCCCTGAACTCTCCTGTTCATATATAATGCTCCAGTTACTTTTTTTAAAAAAAAATTCTTTTCTATTTAAGCAAGTGATATTGATTCCTGGTTTATTCATCAGTTTCTAAGTCAGTGTTTCCCAATCTTGGCAACTTTAAGATATGTAGACGTGAACTCCCAGAATTCCCTAGCCAGCATCTTAGAGTTGCCAAGGTTGGGAAACTCAGTTCTGAGGCAAGGTGACTGGTGCAAATAGGCTTCAGCTTTTCCTTTTGACCACTTCCTTTTTAAATTCCTTCTTTCATTTCCATAAAGGTATCCCACTGGAATACATGCATTGTTTCACATCACTTGTGATTTATGCAAACTTGTAAGTACTTTTTTCAATGAAAGAAACATTATTCTAGAGCCAAATTCAAGGACATGCAAGCCCACATTGGTTTACTGTATTTCAAAAAAACACTAACAGTATTTCAAATTTCTGTGTTGTGTACAAGTATCTATTCATGTCATGTTAAAACAGCAACTGGATGAAATACTGTGCTAGTCTCGCTACCCTCCCTCCCTCCCTCCATACCCTCCCTCCCTCCCTCCCTCTCTTTCTTTCTTTCTTTCTTTCTTTCTTTCTTTCTTTCTTTCTTTCTTTCTTTCTTTCTTTCTTTCTTTCTTTCTTTCTTTCTTTCTTTCTTTCTTTCTGCAAATGAGTAAGTGTGTTTATTTTCCACTATATACTCAGCTCTTGCATTGTGTGATGATACTTTTCACTGAAAGTGACCCTTAACTAAAGAGAGATTTGGAGCCAAGTTTGAAGTCCAATAGATTAAGGCTGAAATGTAACAGGAGGAAATAAATTTTTAAAATTCGCATATTCCCAGGATTATTTCCAGCTATTGGATTCAGGCATCCAGTAATAGTTCTTGGCGCTAAATTATATATCACAGTAAAAGATACAGCTGTGGGAAATATTACTTCAGTAATGTCTGGACTAGGGAGAGAGATATTATATGTCCCTTCAATACAGAATCTCTTTAATATGGCTGTAGCAGCACCAACTGATAGCTGTCTATCCCGTTTGAATACTTCCAATGAAGAACAGACCATCTTCACCTCCAGAAGCACTCTGTTGATTGCTGGAATTTTCTAACTGCTAAGAATTTTTTTCATAATACTCAGTTGAAACCTGCTTCCCTGCAGTTTCCACACATTAGTTTTAACCTTGCCTTCTGGAGCAGCAAAGAATAACTGTGATGGCCCTGGGGGTCATACGTGACAATAACTTTGTTCCATTTGGGGGCAGAGGGGTACAGCTTTTTTAAAATATATATTGGAAGATTTCTATCATGTCTCCATTTAAATGTACCCAGCTTTTCCTTCATTTCTCACTGTGTGTGATCTCCAGCCTGCTAATCACCTCAGTTGCTCTACTTGGCACGTACTGTACACCAATTTGTCAAAGCCATTCTTAAAATGACATGCTTGGAACCACAAACGCATCCTGAGCCAAACAAACTTTCTGAAATAAAACATATTATAGAAAATATATTTGATTACACACTTAGTCTGTGTAATTGATTAATCAATTACATTATTAATATTAATTAATAATTGAGCATGTGCTTAACTGTCTGAAACTTAAAAGAGCTCATCTTTGGCTGGATCATCTCGATAACCTAAACCAAATAATGCATTTGGGACTGATTTGTTTTCTGATTTCTAAATACTGAAGTGCATAGACATCATCTTAGCCTGTTACGATCAGAACAATGAAGTCTAAAATCTATTTTCTAAAATTTCAACCAACAACAGCTAACAACCTGGACAGTAATTTAGGAAGGTCTGGAGTGGAGAAAGTGTGACTAGATTGCATGTTCCCTCCATAGATTTTTGAACACCTGAAGACATAAGAGAGTGCCTAAGAGGTTAATGTGAAGTGATTGGTTGTGGGTATTCATTAAGAAAACTATATTCCTGTCTTTTTTTTTTAAGACATGACTTCTCCAGAAAATTGCATCCAAATTTAGGATGAATTATTTTAAATCAAATTATAATGATGAATTAATATATACAGACCATAATATTAATTGCCCAGTAGATTTTGTTTCTCTTTTCTTGATTTGAAAACATAGAAAAAGCAATAATAGTTTTCAAGTTTTTCTCATTTGTTCTGCAATTCACAAAGTTTTTCTTAAATAAAAATTTGCTAATGGAAATTCCCCTTGTCTTGTTATTTTTTTCCAGCTCTCGTAAATGTGAAACTTTGGGCTATTGATCGGCAATGTTTTCAAACAATAATGATGAGGACTGGCCTCATCAAGCATACAGAGTATATGGAATTTTTAAAAAGGTATGGCACTGGTTTATTTGTTTGTCTTTTGGAAGCACACTAAATTTACTGCCATTCTTGGGGAATTCTGTGTGTATATTTTTGACTTGTTGGAGGTGGGCTTGTGAATGCAGTGTAATGAGTGCTCATTTCTACTCATCACTTTTAATTTGCTGCTTTAACCACATGTGTGGCATAAGAGCTTGAAAATAGGGGGCAATGATTGAAGATCGTAGCCTCATTACCGTTTGCTTTCTCTCATAGTAACAATTCCTCTGTAAGGTTGTTAGTGGAAAAGTAAGGATAATCTCAGAATAAATATAGTAATCACAAAAAAAAGCAGTTTCTACAGGTCAGTTAGGAATCTCTCTTTTAAGAAAAGCCTGATTGAAGAAATAAAATAATTGTGTTTCTTAAAAAAGGTAATATGGCCTAATTCTTTTTTTCAAATAATATTTAATATTTAAAATAATATATTTTAAAAGGTATGCTTCTGTATCTCGCAGACAGAGGCATCACTGTTTGCTTTGGGCATCTACAAAATATAGTTTAAATGAGTTAGAAAGGAAAGGAGGTTTAATTATGTGTATTTTTATTTTTTTTAATTTAAATGTAAGTCCTTGGAATGGATTCAAGTAGTTCTGCTCTCCCTAATGCAGTACAAAACTGCCAGAATGTTGAGGTACGTAATTATACAAAAGTCAAGTACATTAACATAAAACTGCTTTCATTAAAAGTTATTAAAAACCAGAAATATAAGATCCTTCACTCAAAAAAGAAAAAGAATGCTCCTAGAAAGCTTTAAGTAGCCAACAGGTCACTCACGTTGTCCAGGCAACAGAGTTCACATTGTTCTTCCGCCCTTATCTAGTGAGTCTGTTTCTCTTACTGCAGCCATGGAAAGAAAACAACATTTTGAATGAAGATTTAATTTGCAGAAACTGTTCCCAAATGAAGTTTAAAAATTTTTTTTGCTTAATTTTGGAATTAGGAAAACGAGAAGTTGTTAATAATAAATACACATATAGCTCAGTTTCATTTAGATCGGATAGACATCTCTGCGTGAAAGAAGATTGATGAGTTGTACTCAGTGTGGAATTGTTAGGCAATAAGTTCCATTGCAATCAGTGTGCTGCACTCCACTTTTGCCTTAAACCTAATTGATTGTACTGTATTTGAGATTGCTCTTCAATGGTGTTGGAAAAAAGGGGAGATATTACATAGCACTGGTATAGCAATGTCTCTCTCATGGGCTGAGGACAAGATGAATGCAGTGTCATAGGTAATTACAGAAAAACCATGTTGCCAAAGTAGGGTTCTGCCATGATTAGGTACAAGTAGGGACGTGGCCTTTGAATAATATAATACAGTTATGATCTCATAAAAAACTTGCTTAGTCTTTGAGCTGGTCATTCATCCATCCAAACTCTCAACAACTTATTAAGGCCTTTAAAAAGAACTTGAATCTGTTGAGTAGGTGGCTAGAAAACTATTACGTTAAGCAATTTTGTAGCCTTTTTCTTCAAAATAGATTATGGATTCTTGATGGGAGTAACGAAGTTTGTAAGAAAGACAATTTGGGGGGAAAATCCATTTCTCAAGATGATAGCTTATCCTGGTATAGAGTATCCAAATGCACTGAACAATGTGCAGAGAATATAATAATTTAATTTTATATTACACTGATACTATAATGAACAACGAAAAAGCTGCAAAAAAAATATCCCTGAATGTTGCTGCTAGGGGTAATTATATATTAAAAAGTCCTGTGCATTGGACTGTCCAGCCCATGATGCAGAGCCATTAAATAATAATTGGATCAATGTACTGCAGGGATAGGAAGCAGAGATTAGAAAGCATGGAGCCACAAGACACTTTGGCTCACCATTAATATTTTTGGATTATTTTGTTGAAAATGGGAAACTGGCAGGGTGAAAGGAAACATCAACCTTAGATATCATCTTTATTTTCAGAAATGTTTCCGAAACCAACCTAGGTCCCTAAGTCCCATTAATATTATTAAAAAAATGAACTACTGCTATCAGTATCTGGGCTGCAAAAATCCAGATGACTACTAGATGGAAGCAAAGGAGGTGACGGACTCGACCGTGGGGGAGCTGGGGATGGCAGCGGCCAAGAGGAAGCTCTGGCGTGGGCTGGTCCATGAAGTCACAAAGAGTCGGAAGCGACTGAAGGAATAAACAACAAAAATCACCTTACTGTCACCTAGTGGTCATCTTGATTCTGCAGCTCAAATCAGGTAGCTTTAAAAATAAGCAAGAAAACTATCTTCAGCCTACTGTTCTTCTGTCAAGAAAAAAGAAAGATTTTCTGGAGAAGTACATAGCAACCTTGGAGATTAGGAGGGGCCAGAAAGCAAACCTCAGCTATTTGTTTTCTGGCAAGTGGGTTTTTTGCATCAGCTCATGCCTGCTGAAGTTACCACCTTTAAGGCCCTACAAGGCATAGACCAAATAGACCAGGCTATTTGTGGCTATTTGTGGGACTGACTGTCCCCCATTGTTTCTGCCCACCCCACCAGATCTAACAGGAAGTGCATGCTCTGTTTCCCTCTGTCAAACAATACCATCATGTTGGACCCTGGAGTCAGGCCTTCTCTGTGGCTGTGCCTGCCCTGTGGAACATCATCCCTCCAAAGACCTGGATGGCCCCAATCCTTTTAGCTTTCCATAAGGCTCTGAAGATTTGGCTGTTCCCCCAGACTCTTGGGCCAGGCAGTTAGGTGAGCCCTGTTGGTGATGTGGCTTTTTGTTTGAGGGTTCTTGTTTAATCGGGATGTCATGGGTTTAAACTTTGTATGCCAGGGTCACAGTTGTGAGATTGATGGCTCCATTAAATAAATGAATGAATGAATAAATAAATAAAGTTGCCATTTAAGAATGGCAGCCATTTTCTGAAAGGGTGACTAAAAGAGATTGCCTACCCTTGTTGTCATTTTTTTCAGTCCTTGTTCTGATCATAACACGCTAGAATTTAGAAGGATATAGATATCTGGAAAAAAAACCCACAGAATTTGTTTGGATATATATATATATTTGTTTGGTGATAGACAGACAGACAGACAGACAGACAGACAGACACACACACACACACACACACACACACACAGAGCCTGCATTTGTATCCCCTGGGTTTGGAATTATTTTATTCAAGAATAATAACCATAAATTATTAGGATCATAGTAGTTACTATCTCCTTGGTTCTCATTTTCTTCTTGGCTTTGGTCAATGCTGTAAAAATGGGAAGAGATGGAATGATTGGATATACTAATTAAGTTATTATCTTGTCTCCCTATTGTGCAAGCAGCAGCTGATTATTACTTTAGTTGAGCTAGGTTTCCATCCCTCTCTAAAAGAGACATGATGATGTCTGTGGAATCAAAGCTCATTATTTAGCAGAGATCTCAAGGGGATGTTATTTTAAAGTTGTATTGTGAAATGTGTATCATACGATAACAAAAAATGCCCTCTTCTATTTATATGTTCTACAAGATAAGTTAATCAATTCATCTCTTTTACTATTATTTGCTTCTTCCCTGAACAAATTGAGTTAAACTTCTCTTTGTCAGAGGATCTATGGCATGTCAAGTTTAGGAATGGATGGATCAATCTGTTTCTATCTTTTTCAGTTCCACATGCATTCATTCATAAGACACTTCCAGCCTGCTTTACATCAATCTCTGAATTAGCAAATGCATAAGAGTTTTCAATTAACAATACCCAATTGTGTTTTTTCACTGAGAGAAGAGCATGAAACAAAGGGAAATATTTCCTTTCCCCTTCACTTCCCATGTCCTCTAAATCTACTCTGGTGGGTAGATTTCAGTCATCTCAAGCAGATATGATTGAGAAGGGGCATAGAGGACTTGCAGGGAGGAAGAAAGCAGAGAGTGAATCTATTTTATGAGTTCAAGTCTGTTTGCATAATATTGTATTATTTTGTAACATGTGCTAATGTGCCCCAAGCAAAAAAGGAAGTCAGCAAAAAGGTTTGTTTATTCCTTTTCTGTCACATTTAAAAAATGAATAACTGATTTTACTCTTTTAAATATTGGAAGCTTTTATTTTCTTAACAAGCCCATAGCAATTTATATATTTTAGGCCTACTTACAGGTAGTAAAGTGATTTTAAATTTTATATTCACTATATTCAATATTTTGATTAGTAATGGTTCTGCTGAATCTGTTCTGTCATCAAAAAGTTCAGGGACCTCTAGGCAGCTAATGCAAATAAGATTTACTGCTGAAGAATCCATGCATAGCAATAAGATTATACCAAAAGCTAAATATAATGCAATGTGAAAATCTATTAAATGCAGATTTAAGCAAAGAGTTTTCACCATTTAAGGACTAGAAAATAAGGAACAGTGAAGTAAATGATCTACCCTTAGTGGCTAGCAAAATAATGTGGTGAAAACTACATCTAAGGTATTATGGATAATGGGAAAGAATAAAAGGATTGAAGGAATTTGATCTGTTCTACAAACAGTATCAATGTCAGTATACTTCTGTTGTCATTTAGTTGCTTTCAACTCTTTATGACTTCATTGACATCATCTCTCCAGTATTCCCTATCAGTAACTGTTTGAGTTTCTGTAAGTTCATGCTTGTGTCATCAGTGGTAGAATCTAGCCAGCTTGTCTTCTCTTGGCCTCTTTTTTGATTGCCTTTAATTTTTCAAAGCATCTTCTCCAATGATTCTTTTCTTTACATTATGTGTCCAAAATATCAAAGCTCTAGCTAAGGGTTTCTGAACCAGGGTTCCATGGAACCCTAGGGTTCAGTGAGAGGTCTCTAGGGGTTCCCAGGGAGATCATGATTTATTTTTTTTAAAAATTCAAATTCGGGCAACTTCACATTAAAGTGGTAAGTTTCATTCTTTATTTTTAGTTTAAGAACACTGTTAATGCATATATACAGGCCTACCCATGAAACAAATATAATGATTTTGTAACTTCTGGCCTATATTTGAGCCTGAATGTGCAGGGGTTCCCCAAGGCCTGAAAAATATTTCAAGGGTTCCTCCAGGGTCAAAAGCTTAGGCTGCTCTATCTTCATTGTTAGTGCTTCCAGTAAGCAGCCTTCTTTAACTTCATCTTGAACGGAATGATCTGTTCTTATTGCAGACCAAGATATTCACAACAATTTTCTCTAGCATCACAATTCAAAGGCATATATTTTACTTTGTTCAGCCTTTCTGATGATTCAACTTCCCCAGCCCTATTTTACAACTAGGAAAACCACAGCCTTGACAGTACATTACCTTTATTGTCACAATGTAATATATCTGCACTTTAATGTTTTAGCTCTATCTATGATAGTCTTTCTCCAAAGTAGTAATGATCTCCTTATTTCATCCTCATCCTCAGATTAAATTTATACCCTTATTTTGCACAATTCAAGGTGGCATACATAGTGCTCCTTCCTCCTATTTCCCCACAATAAAAACTCTGTGAGATGGGTTAGGCTGAGAAAGAGTGATTGGCCCAAAGCCACCCAGCCAGCTTTCATGCCTAAGGGAGAACTGGAATTCATAGGCTACTGGTTTCTAGTTCAGTGCCAAAACCATTTAATAGCTACAGTCACTATCCCTGTCCTTTAGGAAGATAAAGTCCGTTAATAACTCAACTTTTTCTCCATCTGTTGGCATTTCCTGTTGACATAATCTTAGTTGTTGTTGTTTTTCAGTTTTGAGCAGCAGACTGGCTTTTGTACTCTCAGTTTCAGTGAGAGATTACTTAAGTACTGCTCACTTCCAGCCATCAGAGTGGCATCATAACCATATTATCATAATTATAAATAATAATTATTATTGAAAATTACATGCAACCCAATATGTTAGATCCATCTCTGATTTTCTTCCAAGACTTTGAATTTCAACCTCTATATCTTCTAACCCTAGTACTATACACACTATTTTCACTTTTATGCATTTTAATGCATTTTTAAGATTTGTTTATGTATTTATTTCCACTCCAGTCCTGATCCTGAGTCTTACATACCATATTTTTGTAAATGAGGTTTAAAATATAGAATATCTATAATAATCAATATAGTAAACCACATAATATAACACAATTTAGTGCCAGAGATAAATATAATAACTCTACTTCAATTAGCCTCCCAAACTATAAGACAGAAGAACTCACATTTCCTTCCTTAAGGTCTCCTGAAAAAAGCAGGATTTGAGGGCCTCCAGCAGAGTAGGGATTGTCTCCGGGGAATGCTGTTCCAAGGAAGGATGTGGGGGGGGGGCAGCAATTGAAAAGGGTCCCTCCCAGGCCCCTGATGATGCCAATCCCTGAGGTGTTCTCTCATTGTCCCTTGCAGAAGACTTAACTGAACTCACACAGAACTGACTGCAAGCCATCCCAGTAGAATAACCATCCACCCTCCTTTATCTCATCATTTTCACCTCCTAAATGTACAGTACATTGCTCCCAAAGCAGAGGTACAGTGAGGAAAACACCTGTTTTTTGCCAAGGTGCTGGATTTGGGGGGGGGCTCTTTTCATGTGCACCACCCCAAGACTGAATGTTGTATTGTAAAAATGCTGGGATGTCTCCATAGGCAGAAAAGTATTTTCTGCATGAGGTAAGCCTCACTGTTTCTCTGATCTTACTACCTGGCAAATCATTTTGATTTCTTTTCTGGCTGTTCAGGGGAGCCCTTACATACGTCCTTGTTTTATGAAGGTTGAATTATCTTTTTTATGCACAACACACAACAGGCTACTTTAGCAGATGGTAGAATGCTATGTTGTTATCTTAGTAAGAACTGAAATCAAATTTTAGTGTTCTCCCATCTGTGATTCAGTAGGATGATCTACAAAGCTCTTGAAACATGGGCTTCTCAAAACTACATATACGTTCTCTTTCATAACTGTTCCACAGTTGAACAGGATTATACAGTTTCTTCCTATAGCAGCATTATGTTCCTATAGATGTTAATTATAGTTATCTAACGATAGTTTCTGCATCAACTGTTTTTAGCATTGACTATTATCTGCTAGTTCTTGCTTCTGGTGCTTTCTTTTGGCAATGTAAAGTTTCATGTTCCTGTGTATCTCCACAGACCTGCCTAAAAGCTATAAAAAGAAAAAAAAATGATAACTTGTTCAAAACACACATAAACACACGCATACTCATGCTTCTAACAATAAAAAAAGTAAAGGTAAAGGTTACCCCCGCACATTTGTGCAGTCGTGTCCGACTCTAGGGGGTGGTGCTCATCTCTGTTTCTTAGCCGAAGAGCCAGAGTTGTCCGAAGACGCCTCAATGGTCATGTGGCCGGCATGACGTGCACGGAACGCTATTACCTTCCCACTAAAGTGGTATCTATTAATCTACTTGCATTTGCATGCTTTCGAATTGCTAGGTTGGCAAGAGCTGGAGCTAGTGCGGAAGCTCACTCCGTCACGCGGGGCTAGGGATTTGAACCTCCAAACTTGGGATCTTCCAATTGACAAGCCTGGCATCTTACCCGCTGAGCCACCATGACCCTGCTTCTAACAATATCATTTGTAATTTCAACCTATGAATTCAGCAACAGATAATTCATGAAAGTCAAATGGTTGCTCTTGTGTTCTGTAACGTACATCTGTGGATTAATTCAGGATTTTAGTGAAATGATGAATTGATATCTCGATTAGGATCAGCTTGCTGTATCGAACTGTACAGTTGTGTTTAAAAATGAAACCTATGCAAGAGATGTCACAGGTGGTAGCTAGTAATTAGCCATCTGTGAATGTTAAGGATTTTACTATAGTTGACTAGTGTACAGATATTGTACAATCAGTACAATCAAGAGGTTTCTTACCAAGATAAGGTTCAATTGCCAGAAATATTCCTCTTGTAGAAAATGTAATATCTGTAACTTAAAAAAAATGTATACACTCTTTTCACCAATTTATCCCATTAAATTTTAATAGAGAGAAGGAAACAATACTTTGTCAGCAAAAAAGCAACTGTTCTTCATTTAGGTAAATACAATTGTTTCATAACTTAGTGATTTTTGAATTTTTATTAAGACTGATAGTTCAGTGGGTCTCTACATGTTCATATGAGAAAATCATACTTATATAGCAAAGACTGAATGTTGATCAATATTTAAAGACCACACAATTTATGTCATCCCCTTCAAACAATTCAATAACATGTCAAATAAGAGTTGGATATGTATTTACAGTTCTTTAGATTATATATCTACAACTCTGAAATTTCTAGCTAAATATTATAGAAATATTAATACTGACTCTGAATGATTGTTTCATTCAAGTTGTGATGCTGCTGCTGCTCCTGATGGTCCAAGACCAAACCAACAAACATTAAAACATACAGAACAGTTAAAATGTATATATGAAAATTATATGAAAGCTAGAAAGAAATTGTGAGGAAGGTACCACTCAATTCCTATAATGTAAAGCTGTAGATAAAAAATTCACCACCACTCTTGATACATCTAAAAACTGGTCACTTTAAAGGAAAGCAGTGATCTTCTCAATGTGAGGGAAATTAATTTTTTAAATAACTAGAGTTATGAGTTTTGATTGCTATTGCATATACCGTGGACACTTTAATAGAATATGGAATACAGATTCAACCTCTGTATTACAACATACACAAATATGATTTTCATATGGGAGGTTGAAATATCTTCCAGTTGTCACTCTGGTGGA
This sequence comes from Charina bottae, assembly GCA_023362775.1. NCBI lineage: Eukaryota > Metazoa > Chordata > Lepidosauria > Squamata > Charinaidae > Charina > Charina bottae. The sequence goes on along the minus strand of JALMGJ010000044.1, from coordinate 2,760,403 downwards.
TAACACATCAATTCAGGCCAGAGAAAGAACCCCCTGGTGGAGCCTGAATGATCTTAACAAATAGCTAGGGAGAGTCCAGGAGGATGGGACAATTCTACTATAATAGACATGGGAGACTTGGGCCCTATCTGATAGAATATCTAAGCCGCAGACCCTCTGCTTGCATTATGCTAAGTTTTTTTTCAAAGCCTAAAGTCAGTAAGCCTGCTGCTAACATACCACAATACATCAGATCTTGGTCAATATTTGAAAGGCTTTGTCGTGGTGACAAGTGCTGTTACCCTCGCATACACTCTCCCAATGTTTATCATCTAGATATATGTTTATTTAATAATTATATTTATATATTGCCATTATCAAAAAACTGACTTCTGGTGGTTGACAGTAAGTACTGTTCTAACAGACTACAGTAAGTAGAAGATAAGAGGAAGTCAGAAAATTTACGCAAACCTGTTTGTTAAGCTCCAACAGATTGCTTTTGTTTAAGATCAAATCTAAAATGAAAAGATAATTCAGTTAGCGTAATCCAGTAAGCATATTACTAAAAACCAAATTTTGTGGGGAGAAAATGATGGCAATATAAATTAGGATCAAGGAAAGAATGTGTTTAAAAAAAACCAACACTTGAAATTGCTGCAAACAAAAGCCTCATTAAGCCTATAGTTTGCATACTTGGGCATTTCCTACTACTTCTTCATGCAAGCAACAAAATACCTATTATTATTATTAAATTTGGGCAACTGATTAGTTAACAAATCAAGCTATGATTGTTTAATCCTGGCTGATTTTAACAAGCCACATTAGAACAAACCAAAGACATAATAGAGACCTGTGATTATTTCAGAAGTGAAAACTTTTAATCTCTTGTGAAAGAGAAGATGGGAAAAAGAAGTATCAGATATTCAAGCTTGTATAGCCCTATCCTTATGATAATATATGGATTGTCATTATTTATGAAATTGGGTTAGTAGGTGGAGATTTGGGGATGCTAAACAATATCTACCATATACCCTTCTTTCCATATAGCAGCAGTTAAAACACATTTCATCTCCTTTCTCCAGTGAAAGAAGGCAATGGACTAAAAGAGTTTAGTTTAAAACCTCTTTGCTTGTAAGAACAAAATAAAAACCCTCTTAATTCTTTAGTTTCAATTCTCTATTTCTCTTCTGATCTTTTTCAAACTTAGGAAGTTGGAAGTTTTTTTGTTTTTTTGTTTGTTTTTCTCCTCCGTGACTTTGAAAAACTCATGAAATATACCCGGGAATAAATGATGATTTACGAAACTGAAACATCTTTAAAGACAGAATTCTGATAATGCTAACAGTGCTTTCTGTGATCTTCTGTAGAAGCAACCTACTTTGGAATAAAGAATAATTAGGTAGAGTAGGTGATCATCAAATGAACAGATGAAAGAGTACAAAGCTTCTCCAACAATAAATTGACTCAATTAGGCAGCAATTTTCTGCAAATCATATTGGTCAGCTCTGCCTTCAGATGTCAGAATAGCTGTCCCAAACTATAAACAAGAAAGATGGAATTAATGTTCTTGTTTCCAGATACTTGCTCTTAGCTTTTCCACTTCTTTGTATGAAAATTATTTAATGACATCGTATTTGATTTTGATGTCGAAATAATCTTTGTATTATTGAGTAATTTTATTGCTTTTTTCTTCTTTCATTATAATTAAAATCAAGGAAATGTTAACTTAGTACAGGGCTTTCCAAAGTGCTGCCGCCGGCGACACACTGGCGCCAGTGGCGGCAGTGTGGCGGCAGCGCGCGCGCATGGCGGCGGCGCGGGGCGGCATGCGGCGGCGTGCGCGCGCACAGCGGCAGCGCAGGGCGGCGTGCAGTGGCACGCGCGTGCACGGCAGCGGCAGCCTCCGCTAAAACGCGGAAGCACTTATCCCGCGCCGCTGCTGCTGCCGCCGTGCACGCGCGTGCCGCCGCTTCCAGGTGATGTGTCGCCACACCACGCTGTGTGTGGCGACACACTTTTGTGTCGCGACACACAGTTTGGGAAGCTCTGACTTAGTAAGTGCCCATTCAAATGGGAGCCATGCCAATTTCAAAATTACAAACGTATGTCTAGGTTACAAATACAGTTTTTTGCTTCAGTTGTCACAGCCAGGAAAACAGCAAAGTCTCCATTGTAGGCTCGGTTTTGACACTCTGTCACTATATGGTATTTTAATATGGTTATGCTGGATACCGAATCAGGCTCACTCTGAAAGATTTCCATTTTAAAACAAGCAAATCCTCTCAATTTTCAAATCAAGACATAATTTATATTATTAGACTGAATAATGTGACAGTTATTAGAATGAAAATACAACAGTATTAGAATAAATGAGTAAGCTTTTTTTGTATGGTTTACTTCAGAGAAATATTAATCTTTGAAGGTATTATATAATTATTTTAGTTAGTAAGTTTAGTTAGTTAGTTATTTAGTTAGTATTTTAAAAACTAAGTATCCGGCTACTTTTAATGGAATTGTTTGTAATTTAAACTGACAGTGGAATAGATTGAAGAGATTGATGAGATCCTTCTTTAAGACATGGTTGTTTAACGAAGACTACTGCAGATGAAGTTCATCAATGAGGCATTACTTTGTAACTGTTGGATTGAAATAGTGAATGATCAAGCCACACATTGTTTTCTATTGATCATTCTTTATTCTACCATCCTTTATAGCAATCTTGTGAATAATTGCTGATGCCTTTCCCTTTTTTCAGTCTACTCCCCATTCTCATTTGCACTCTCTTGTTGACCTGCCTAACTGGGCAGTTTTATAAAATGTATTTATTGAGCACATGCAAACTGAACCCTCAAGATGAACAAACCTATTATTATGTGAACATTTGGGGAGGGGGGATGTTTGTTGTTTTATGTTTTTATCTTAAACATATCAATCTATCATCTATCTATCTATCTATCTATCTATCTATCTATCTATCTATCTATCTTGTAATTACAGGAATAAAAGTGAATCATTAAAGGATAATTAAATGGAAATTTGAGATTGTGTCACTGTGAGGGTTCTTTGTTTTCCAAGGACTGGACACACCACAGCACAGAAGATAACTGTATACAATGCTTTATTGTAGCACATACCTTTCCTGTTGCCCTGGGTTAACTCTACCCTCCTAGGCTTTGCAAGTTGATGTAGCCACATAAGTAAGTCCGTGCTGGTTAGTCCTTATAACAAATAAAAGTATTAAAGTCTGTAAAGTGGCATACAACCTTTGCCTCCCTCCAAAAGTTCTTGCACTTGTTGTGATTAGGAGCTGCTTCAGTGTGGTTGTTCCTCTTCTGGTTGCTACCAAGCTCCAGGCCAACCTCTAAGCCAAGCTCCAGGCAGGAATCACCCCACAATGGGCTGCTTACCATAGCTTGTGGTCCTGGCAATTGACTGATAGCTCTCTTGCTTGCCTGTAATGGTCATAAATTCCAGACATCGCTTCCCGTTTCCTTGTCTGCTTGTTATCTTCTTCTCCTTCTCTCCTACACACCCACACTTTTGTTGGCTAAGGGCCTGAGTGGGGTGAGGCTGCCTCTGGATGTCGGCACATCCCTGAAAACACCAAGGTGTGGCTCAGTTAGCCAGACACCTGGAACACTGGTGTGGATGCTTGTGAGTAAAATGTGAGTGGGGGAGTGAGTGAGTGAGTGAGTGAGTGAGTGAGCCCATCTTCTCTCAAGTTTCTGGGGCTCTAAAGTTTTACTGCCCCATGGGAGAAGGGATGAGCTGAGCCCATCCTTGGGGAAGTGGGGGTGGGAAGCATTTCTTCCTGGCTGCAACTGCTTTTCCCAAATGCAGATAGCAACCCCAGCATCATTACAGGAGAGGAGAGGAGAGTATACAGCCTTCTCTCACTCCTTTGACAACCTGGAGCCGGTCTGTTTTGCCTTGTTTCATCCAGACTGTGGCTTCCTGATCTATATATAGGTTTTGCATGAGGACAATGAGATGCTCTGGGATTCCTATTTTTCTGAGCACATTCCACAACTTGACATGATTGACACTATCTAAAGCTTTTCTATAATCAAATACTGACTTCTTTTTGGCCTTCTCAATTATCCAGCATGTACTGTATCAGCAATAATGTATTGTGTTTCTCATCCTTTTCTAAAGCCTGCTTGAACATCTGGCATTTCCCTTTCTATGTAGGACTCTAATCTGCATTGGATGATCCTAAGCATTATTTCACTAACATGTTAAATTAAGGATATTGTATGATAGTTTGTACACTCTGTTAAGTCTCCTTTCTTTAGTACTGGTATGTAGATTGACCTCTTCCACTCTGTTAGTCACTATTCTACTCTCCAGATTTGCTGGCGTAGCTCGGTTAGAACCCTTATGATTCTTCTTTTGTTGCTTGCCATATTTCTGTAGCTTTTCAACTTAGTAATAACCAGCATGCTGATCTTACTTCATCTTCTAGTATGAGAGGTTCTTGTAAGTAGAGAGTATCTTCTAAGGTATCTTGGGTGTTGACATCTCTACTGTACTAGTAGTGACTAGTAGGGTCCCTTTTTTGCAGCATTTTCACCAATATAAGTCGAGCAGGCAGTGTTCCAAAGACTGGGACTATATGAGCATTTATTCCATTATATAAGAATAAAAAAACTCCAGTCCTGCAAAATATCGGTCAATTAGTCTGTAAGTGTAACCAGTAATCTCTCAAACTGCCTACAAAATTAAATCATTCTTGCAGATGAACAGTCCAAACTAGGGAACCTTGAACCAAATGTTAATACCAGCTTTTGGGGAAATGCACATCCTTTGTCTCAAGAGACTATTTTTACAATTTTTCTGGTTTTCAAATCCACCTTCAGTTTAGTCCTCCAGAAACAGACTCTGGATGAAATTAAAGTAATCTCTTTTTCTGATAGGAATGAGAAGGGATTTGTAGATATCAGTCTTTTTTCAAGTTAATAAATTAGCCATAACCAAAGTAAAGGTCTTTGGGCGGGGAAAAAAAAACCTCTCTAACAGATGGCAAATTCATGGGAACCAATTCAAACAGGAGACTCGAATAAATACCTGGGGTTTGTATTTCAGGCTAGCAGTAGGAAAAGCTCAAGCTAAATACTGTTGACTGTGCCCAAGGAAGCATGGATGCTGTGGTTTTCTCTATATACATAATGGCTTTTATGTTCTAGGTTTTCCTAAAGATATTTGAGACCATGTTGCTCTTCAAATTACTTTACTGAATGCAATTGTATTCCTATTGGGAGCATAGACAGCTTAATTGGTACAGTCCAAGTTTTTATGATCTATATTGGTGTCTGCAAATGGCCCACTAATAGGGCACTACAACTGAATCAGGTTTTGTCACAGTTGAGGTCAGGATAATAACCATATTATTCATGGTTAGAAATTCACATCAGCTGGCCTAGCATCATTCCTGAAGGAAGAAAATTCAAATTAGTTTAATAAAGGACACTGGAAAAAAAGCTCCAGTTTTCCCCCCAATTCTTGACTTTTATTTTTGCATACTGTAGGACTTTGACATTTGTAGAAGATCCATGAAACAACAGATCTCAAATCTGTTGTACATCCAAAGCCAGATTTCCAACTATCTATACACAGGAAACATCTGTTCCTGCCAGTAACCTCACCTAAATTGTAGTATGAAAGCCCTGCCAAATTTTTATTTTGTACTGAATAAATACCATTATCAGAAGTCAAATATTTAACCAGCATTTCTGTCCATGACAGGGTAGAGGGGGAGAAGGGCACTTGGAAATGATGAGTTATTATCTTTTACACTACTCATTTTGTAGAGTTGCCTATACAATGTTGATTACATTTTAAAAAACTATTCCATGCAGTGAGATACAATTTTACACATTTTATCTTCTGTTTCATCAAAAAGTGAACATTTCCAGAAGGATAGGCCAATTTTGTGTAATTGCCTATTCTATCTGTAGTTAGTTGATCAGTAAGTAATAAGCAATAAGAAATAAAGTACTGGTTTGTGATAGCAAGGTTTTTAAGAATGCATAGTATGTCTTTTTAATCTTGACTATTAATCTCTATACAATAGATCTATATTCTCCTCTGTTCTCTTTTGATCTGTTCTTTTTCCCCATCCCCATTTTGCAGTGGAATCTCATCTGATTTTAATATCTTGAAGCCAAAATCCATCCATCCATCCATCCATCCGTCCATCCATCCATCCATTCTACCTACCTACCTACCTACCTACCTACCTACCTACCTACCTACCTGTGTATGTTCTCGTGAAACTTATATTGACTTTACTTCGTGTTATATATAATATGGCTGGGTGAAAGATGGCTGAATTTAGATTATGAACTTTACCATTGCTATTAACTGATTGATTGACTGATTGATCGATTGATTCGCTGAAGACAGTGAACATATATATTATTTGAACTTTCAAAGCCACAGATATAATGTATTGTCGAAGGCTTTCACGGCCAGAGTTCAATGAATGAAAGAATGAAATAAAAAGAGCCATCAAACCAAGAAAACAACATCCAACTGAAGAAAAACAGCCCCCCACATACAAAGTATTCCTGCCCTACACCAAAGGAGTCACTGACCGCATGGGAAAACTGATGGAAAAACACAACTTTCAAACAGTCTTCAGACCCACCAGGAAAATACAACAAATGCTAAAATCAGCAAAAGACAAAAGGGACCCCCGCACCACTGCAGGAGTATACTGTATACCATGCAGCTGCGGACAAGTATACATCGGAACCACAAAACTAAGCATTCACACCAGGATAAAAGAACACAAAAGACACTGCAGACTACAGCAACCAGAAAAATCTTCAGTAGCTGAACATGCTCTCAAGCAAATGGGACACAAAATCCTATTTGAAAACACAGAAATACTGGACAACACCAAAAGCCACTACACCAGATTATACAGAGAAGCCATTGAAATTCACAAACACCAGCACAGTAACAATAAAAAAGAAGAAAGTCTAAAAATTAGCAAAACCTGGTTACCAGTCCTGAAAAACACAGCCTGCAAAATGTCAACGAACTCAGTCCAACCACCAGGACATGGGAATACTTCTCACAATGAACATGCTAATCACACTCATCAGCCACTCGTTAACATTTCAACACAACAAAAAACCCCACCTAATCTCCTATAACTTAGCTCTATAAATAGAAAACAAACAAAACATTGCCACTCTACCTGGGCACAGAGATTTCACTTCTGTCTGTGCTCCTGCCCTCTGAAGATGCTGGCCACAGATGCTGGCGAAACGTTAGGAACCACAACTTCCAGAACATGGCCACACAGCCTGGAAGACCCACAACAGCCACCATAGATATAACCTTTGGGCTTGAAAATAAGGTAAAGGTTCCCCCCGTGCAGTTGTGCAGTCGTGTCTGACTCTACGGGGTGGTGCTCATCTCCGTTTGTTAGCCGAAGAGACAGCGTTGTCCGAAGATGCTTCCACGATCATGTGGCCGGCATGACGTGCGTGGAACGCTGTTACCTACCCACCAAACTGGTACCTATTCATCTACTTGCATTTGCATGCTTTCGAATTGCTAGGTTGGCAAGAGCTGGAGCTAGTGCGGGAGCTCACTCCGCACGCAGGGATAGGGATTTGAACCTCTGAACTTGCAATCTTCCGATCGACAAGCCTGGCGTCTTACCCGCTGAGCCACCACGCCCCCTAGGCTTGAAAATACCTCAAGACAAATAGAAAATTGTAAGTGAATACTAGTGATTGGGGAGTAGGTAATTAATTATCATATAGAGATAAGTAAATTGGAGGATTAAAGGATAGCATTTTATATAAACATCTAGTGATGATTTAAAAGTGAATTAAAGTGAGTTCTTTCTTCTCAAGCATCAAACTCGTTAACCTGCCAGTTAAAATATTGCATTTCAAGAACATTAAGGGGAAAAAAACAATAACTTACTTTTTCTTTTCTGATACTGAAATGTTTGATCATGCAGAGACAATGACATTATTGTTATTTTTTCCAAACAAGCTGTTTGTAAAACAAATTATCACTCAGATATTCAGTCCAGTTTGTAAATTCGAGACTTAAGCTCATCTTCCATACCTTTCAACCTTTCTTTTGTCTTTCTAATCTTACATTTAACACAACAGATTATTTTACAGATTTGTCTTCTAAATATTGTTGGTTTATTTTTCCTATTGGTCTATGGTTAATGCAATCTTTAAAGTTCTAATGGAGAAGATTCCTTTACAGAATTATAATTATAACAACAAAAAGTCTAAAACAAATCAGAAAATGGATAAATATCTTAAAAATAATCACACCGTTTTTTCTTTCTTCCTGTTTCCCAAGCCTGTTTTCTTCCTTTTTCAAAACTTTTTACTGGTAGAAAGTGACATTTGGGTCTACTTACATAATTATATATAGGTTTTTTTCCAGTTAGGGACAATTAATTCATGGAAAATAGTACAGTGAGGATGATGACTGCAATTAGTCAACAGTCTATAGATGGTTTGTTGCATTGGTTTAATAATTGGTTTAAAATAGCCTGAAGGTAGCTTAATGCGCCCCTTCATGGATCACTGCCTTGTCGTGGCGAAGGGGCTTGCGTAACTCAATGAAGTCAGGTCAAGACGGATAGGTCATGATGGAGAGTTCAGACAAAACATGGTCCACTGGAGGAGGAAATGGCAACCCACTCCAGTATCCTTGCCAAGAAAACCCCATGGACAGTATCAAAAGGCTAAAAGATATGACGCCGGAAGATGAGCCTCTCAGGTTGGAAGCTGTCCAATATGCTACTGGGGAAGAGCGGAGGGCAATTATGAGTAGCTTCAGAAAGAGTGAAATGGCTGGGCCAAAGACGAAAGGACGCTCAGTTGTGGATGTGTCTGGAAGTGGAAGGAAAGTCCGATGTTGTAAACAACAATATTGCATAGGAACCTGGAATGTAAGATCTATGAATCAAGGTAAGCTGGATGTGGTCAAACACGATATGACAAGATTGAACATCGACATCTTGGGAATCAGCGAACCAAAATGGACAGGAATGGGTGAATTTAATTCAGGTGACCTTTATATATACTACTGTGGGCATGAATCCCTTAGAAGAAATGGAGTAGCCCTCATAGTCAATAAAAGAGTGGGAAAGGCAGTACTGGGGTACAACCTCAAAAATGACAGAATGATCTCAGTTCGAATCCAAGGCAAACCATTCAACATCACAGTAATCCAAGTCTATGCCCCAACCACTGATGCTGAAGAAGCTGAAGTTGACTAGTTCTATGAAGACCTACAACACCTTCTAGAACTAACACCAATAAAGATGTCATTTTCATCATAGGGGACTGGAATGCTAAAGTAGGAAGTCAAGAAATAACCAGAATAACAGGCAAGTTCAGCCTTGGAGTACAAAATGAAACAGGGCAAAGGCTAATAGAGTTTTGTCAAGAGAACACGCTGGTCATAGCAAACACTCTTTTCCAACAACGCAAGAGACGACTCTACACATGGACATCACCAGATGGTCAATACCGAAATCAGATTGATTATATACTTTGCAGCCAAAGATGGAGAAGCTCTATACAATCATCAAAACCAAGACCCGGAGCTGTCTGTGGCTCAGATCATGAGCTTCTTATTGCAAAATTTAGGCTTAAATTGAAGAACGTAGAGAAAACCACTAGACCAATCAGGTATGACCTAAATCATATCCCTTATGAATACACAGTGGAGGTGAGGAATAGATTTAAAGGATTAGATCTGGTAGACAGAGTGCCTGAAGAACTATGGATGGAGGTTCGTAACATTGTACAGGAGGCAGCAACTAAAACCATCCCAAAGAAAAAGAAATGCAAGAAAGCAAAGTGGCTGACTGATGAAGCTTTACAAATAGCTGAGGAAAGAAGGGAAGCAAAAGGCAAGGGAGAAAGGGAAAGATATAACCAACTGAATGCAGATTTCCAGAGAATAGCAAGGAGAGATAAGAAGGCCTTCTTAAATGAACAATGCAAAGAAATCGAGGAAAATAATAGAATGGGGAAGACTAGAGATCTCTTCAAAAAAATCAGAGATATCAAGGGAACGTTTTGTGCAAAGATGGGCATGATAAAGGACAAAAAAGGCAGGGACCTAACAGAAGCAGAAGAGATTAAGAAGAGGTGGCAAGAATACACAGAAGAACTATACAAGAAAGATCTTAATGTCCCTGATAAATACAAAGGTGTAGTCACTGACCTTGAGCCGGACATCCTAGAGAGTGAAGTTAAGTGGGCCTTAGGAAGCATTACTAACAACAAAGCTAGCGGAGAAGACAGTATCCCAGCTGAGCTTTTTAAAGTCCTAAATGATGATGCTGTTAAAGTACTGCACTCCATTTGCCAACAAATTTGGAAAACTCAAAAGTGGCCACAGGATTGGAAAAGGTCAGTTTACGTTCCAATTCCAAAGAAGGGCAATGCCAAAGAATGCTCAAACTACCGTACAATTGCGCTCATTTCACATGCTAGCAAGGTTATGCTCAAAATCCTACAAGCTAGGCTTCAGCAGTATGTGAACCGAGAACTACCAGCAGTGCAAGTTGGGTTTCGAAGAGGCAGAGGAACTAGAGATCAGATTGCCAACATTCGCTGGATCATGGAAAAAGCAAGAGAGTTCCAGAAAAACATCTACTTCTGCTTCATTGACTACACTAAAGCCTTTGATTATGTGGATCACAACAAACTCTGGCAAATTCTTAAAGAGATGGGAGTACCAGACTACCTTACCTGTCTCCTGAGAAACCTGTATGCGGGTCAAGAAGCAACAGTTAGAACCGGACATGGAACAACCAATTGGTTCAAAATTGGGAAAGGATTATGACAAGGCTGTATATTATCACCCTGCTTATTTAACTTATATGCAGAGTACACCTCGTGAACCTCGTTGCTAGTCCCAGCTCCTGTCAACCCAACAGTTCGAAAGCTTTGCAAGTAGATAAATGGGTACCACCTTAAGTGGGCTAATTTGCTGGTGTCCTGTCGGGAAGTCATTACCACCGGAGGAAGATCGAATGGCGGCGGTGACGATGGACCCGGATGCAACAGCTACAGGACGTCAGCAGCCAGCTCAAGGCATCCTGGGAATTGTAGTCCAGAGCCTGGAAGAGTCGGTCCCCTTACCCCCTCCCCTCACGTGAGGCTAAATGGTGAATTGTATAATTGATGTATATATATATATGGTTGTAAGCCGCCTAGAGTCCTCCATTAGGGAGGGAATAGGCGGGGTATAAATATCACAATAAATAAAAAATAAATAGTTGAAATTTGGCAGAGCCAAATTCTTTCATTCCTATTCTAGAAAAAGGACTTGATTCTTCCCTTTGGAAATCTGTTATCAACCATGAGTACTTTCACAGAGTTGTTTGTGTCTCTTCTGAGAAATCCTGCAGCAGGAAAAGAAAATGGACTGAAAAGATAAACTATGCTGTTACCCAATTATTATGCTTGGAAGTGATGCAACAAATTAGATGTAAAATGATGAGCGATGAGAGCGATGGGACTAATAAATTACTAGACCTTGAAAAACTTACCATCAAATTAGAGGGAGTTCTAATGAACCAAGGTTGCAAAGGTAGATACCCCAGGACACAGAGCTCACAACCATGGTTTGATAAGGAGTACATACATATAGGCAAAGATAGATTTTGCCCATAACTACAACCAATACAGGAATAAAACTGGCTCCATAAACCCCCAGATCCTTCTGCAACCCACCCCCCAAATAAGCATTTAATCACAGATAATAAAAAAAAGAAAGCAACTAGAGAAATTTGATCTCAACTCACTGAAGCAGTAAAGTCGAATGATTCACACAAATTGTGGCATACTGTATCTCAAAACCTAAACACAAGGCTTAAATGCCGTGTTCCAGCATCCACCTGGGAAGCCTACTTCCAGTCTCTATAAGCTTCACAAAGCAACGTAGATGCCAGCATCCCACTGGAATCCATAATAACTCTTGAAACGCTGCCACACTCTCCATCTGTATCCATTAGAGAAATAAGACAATTAATTGAGCAATTGAAGCCCAATAAAGAGCCTGGTAGTGACCTTCTTCCTAATGAGGTTTTCAGAAATAACATTTTTTAAAAAAAATAATGAATTTCTTTTTAAAGGGATAAAAAGGTAAAGGTTCCCCCCGCACATTTGTGCAGTCGTGTCCGACTCTAGGGGCTGGTGCTCATCTCCGTTTGTTAGCCGAAGAGCCAGTGTTGTCCGAAGACGCTTCTGCGGTCATGTGGCTAGCATGACGCACGCAGAACGCTTTTACCTTCCCAGCGAAGTGGTACCTATTAATCTACTTGGATTTGCATGCTTTCGAATTGCTAGGTTTGCAAGAGCTCGGGCGCGTGCGGGAGCTCACTCCATCATGCGGGACTAGGGATTCAAACCTCCGAACTTGGGATCTTCTGATCAACAAGCCTGGCGTCTTACCCGCTGAGCCACCAAGCTCATTCATTTTTAAGCACTAGAGACTGTTAGAAGTAAATTTTATCTTACCAAGTTCGTTCCTGAGCCGGGAGTAAAGAAACTGAGAAATTGCATGAAGTTAGGAGTTTATTCACCCAAGAGCAAAAGCAATGACAGCAAGCTGTTAGGTGGGCGGCCGCGCAGGACCCCCTTCCTACAGCACATTATATAGATTCCATTCAACTCCTCCTTTAGAAGACCACCCCTTACTCAGTTACCCATACTCCACCTTACCCTCATTCCATATTAGGAATTTCCTTCCTTCACTCCATATTAGGAACTTCCTTCCATCCTTGCTAGGGCTCCTTGACCGTTATTAAACAATATCTTTCCTCTGGAGAAGCTATCCTTGGAAAGTACACGTTATTCTATGGGCACAGCTATATATCAAGGCCTGCTAGAAAGGAAGGGTGTCAACAAAACTCTTCAAGGAAATACAACATGGTTTCAGAGCCATAATACAAGTGCATATGTTTCCAATATATGAATATGAAATATATTTGTATTTATATATACAGAAATGTAAGAATATGTTTACAATCCAACAATCCCCCCTCTGTGCATGGGAAAGCATATTCCCATAGCACACCTAGGAATGGTAACAGGACTTATGAATAGGAAAGAGTTTGGTACCTATGTGCATCCAATCACATTGTCCTGTAAAAGTTATACAGTCGCCCATAGCTCCAGGGAGCCATTGGTATTGGGATAATACTTGCTGTTTACATAAGCGAAAAGGAGTGTTCGGAGGTTGTGGGGATCTGGAGGCATGTAAAAGGGTCCAGTCGATAGTTGTGGTTGAGGAAGGAAAGGAAATAGCGACTGGATTCCCTTTAGAAACCTCTAGTAGGAGGGTCCACAGCATTATAAGCCAAGACATTCTTTCAAACCCCAAATGTCAGAATCCGGATCCCTAACAAGCTTGATGGGAGGCCAAGGCAGGAAGGGGGCTGTGATCTTGGACTGCTGGTTTGACGTGTGTCCAATGAAGCCAGGTGTTTCGTTCAGCAACCTGAATTGCTGTTTGTGTTGTCAAAAGGATATCCACACCCAATCACCTGGTTCAAAAGGATGAAGAGTTTCTTCCAATGCAAGGTCTGGAGTAGAGCACTTCATTTCCATAGAGATTGCAAGTACCTGCACATAGAGAGGAGATAAGAAAATAATGTAGAATCCCCCCTCTCTAGGTGAAGGGAGTGGGAATCCAGGCCTTTTGAAACATCTGGTGGCCTGCCAAAAAGCAACTCAAATGGGGATAATCCCACATCTTTTCAAGGTCGGGTACATAAGTGAAATAAAGCGATAGGCAATACCTGGGGCCACTTTAAATGTGTCTCCTGGCATAATTTTCCTAGCAATGTCTTGAGTTCCCTGTTAGCCCATTCCACCCCCCACCCCGAAGATAAGGGACATATAAGTTCTGTGTGATGCCTAAAGCTTGCAGAATGTGAGTAATCACGTGTGCCACAAAGTGTTGGCCATGGTCCATAACTAAGACAGAGGATGCTGTATCGGGGAACGATGTGCTTCAGCAGGTGTCTTGCAGTTTCAGTTGCGGTAGCATGTCGACAAGGGAAGGCTTCAATCCAGTGTGTAAGTTGGTCTCTGCAAACAAGTACATGTTCAAAGCCATTTGCCTTGGGTAATTGAATATAGTTTAGCTGTAATTTTTCAAAAGGTCTTTGGGCCCAGGGTCTCCCTCCCTTATGGATTTTTTTGTCTTGAGGAAGCATTGTTAGCTTGGCAAGTAAGACATGTACGTGCTACTTTTCCAGCTTCCATGTAAACCCCAGGCGCATACCATACCCATCGCACGATATCCACAATGGCCTGGTCCCACAGTGGCCCTTTGCATGAATCTGTTGACAAAGAAGGTGTAACAAACATCTAGGGGCTAAGGGTCTTCCATCCGGTACCCTCCAGAATCCATCAGAAAAAGTTGCCTCATAGTTTGCCTGCCACTGTTCCACCTCCCCCCTCTCAATGAATTTGTCGTACGGAAGAGACAATTGAAGATGAAACTCTGCAGCTGTGACAGAGAGAGATAGAGGCTGCAGGGCGGCCCATTTCGCTGTAGCATCGGTGAAAGCATTCCCCTTTGTAACCAGGGAGACACCCTGTTGATGTGCAAGGCAGTGCACTACGGCCAGAGCCTTAGGGAGCATAATGGCTTTGAAAAGGGAGGCTATGAGGGTAGCATGAGCAATGGGGGCACCAGAAGAAGTAAGGAAGCCCCGCTGTTTCCACAGGGCTCCTGTAGCATGGCAAACCCCAAAGGCATATTTAGAGTCCATGTAGATCGTCACACAGAGGGTGCGGGCAGCCTTGCAAGCCTCGGTCAGGGCAATGAGTTCTGCGGCTTGGGCACCGTGGGAAGGGGAAAGTCCAAAATCAATCCATTGGGAGTACATTTAATAGTGGCCCCGAGTTTACAGAGTAAATCATGACCTAGGAGAAAAACAAGAGATTCAGAACAAACAGTAAAAGCATGTTCAACAGTGAGAGGACCCACCTCTACTGTTAAGGGGTCAGTAACATTTACAGGAATGATCCCCCAACCCCAATAATATGATCAGAAATCCCAGAAAGAACAGTAGGGGAAGAGGGAGGGTGAGTTAGTAAGGATGCAGTGGCCCCAGTATCAACCAGGCAGTGATACTGTTGACCACCTATAGTTAAAGGAAGAAAAGGTTCTCCTCCAGGTCCAGAATGTATAGGTAACATGAGTGCACTCAAGGATAAGGTCGCTTGTAGAGCCAGCTGGTTGAGAAGACTCAGCGACAGGCAAAACTGGATACACATGAGAAGGTTCTGGAGGGAAAGGTGTGTGGGTCAAAATGTATCTCTCAAGGGCTCTAAGATATGTGTTTGCAAACACAAAAATATATGGGGTGGTTCCCAAATGTATAACTTTATGTTTGTGCAGCAGGATCACCCCTATTTTCATCCTGCTACTTTATTAGTTGGTCCAGGTGTTGGGGTCACAGCAACAAAGCACAGTGGAAACATAACAATTTCCTTTCTTTTTTCCCTCTGTGATTCACTCCACATCAACTCTCTACCAAGCCATCTCAACATCACAAATACATTCCTTTATCTCCATCTTCACTTCATTCAACTTACTCTCACCCAACTTCAACTTACTCTTACCCAACTTACAATATTCTTTCCTCACATTCCCATCTCTTACTTCCATACAGATCAAATTGGTTACCTACTTACAGCAGAAGTAACATGCAAAGAGGCAAACAATAGATCTGCAAACAACAAATTATTTTCCAACACCCTCCCAAAGTCTCGGTCTTTAAATTGAAAAAACAAAAATAAGTTGAAATAGCATTTCAGTGTTTTGGCAGAGCTCCATCAGGTTTTATCTGGGAGCAGGCAGCAGACACAGCATAGGAGCTGATTTCTTCTTCGCCTCTTCTGTCCTTCGGTAGCAAACAGTCAGTGAAACAGTCAGTGGGAGGGGGAACCTCAAGGAGAGTAGGCACACAGAAAAAAAATGACAGGAGAAAGCTATGTAGATGTCAGGAACAGAAGGCTGTCCTTGCAGGGTCTCCTCTCTTTCTAAACACTTTTCTGGAGAGACAGCAGCCAGCCAACCACTCACAAGGGACATACCTCAAGTTAGCAGAAAGGATTTCCAAGCTGAGTGAAAGAGAGCTTACAACTGATTAGCTTACACACTTTTTCAAACATCAAACACCATACCACACAATCAGGGCACACACAAGCCTTTCCCATGACATTAATCAGTTTAATTCATGCTTTACTTTTTGTAAAAGGAAAGGAGAAAAGTTAGGATCCCATGTCAGTCAGAACACACACTCCTTTTCCCAAGTCCCATCAAGCACAGCCTACCAGGGCACATACAGTCTTCAGTTCCTTACTTGCAACTAGGAAATCAGACAAATAGCCCTGATCAGCAAACAGGAGATTTATACAAACTTACACACACATAAGTGTAGCCCAGTTGGAGTTAAAAAAAACATAATGAAAACCAAACCAGGGGAGATAGAAACACACACAGATAGAAAGAGCTTCTCATGTATACACACACAACCTTTCACAGGAAATCAATTTTCCTCCCCCTTTCCCTTTCCAAAGGTGGCAAACATTCAAGATGGCATGTACATATCATACAATAAAGATTATATGGTAAACAACAAACAACCTCACCTTTCTTCTTGTATGTACTCAACTTAGAAAACAAACACAAAACTTACACAACTACAGGAAGTGCAAATAACTGGACACATGGCATGATCAAATCCCATGTCCAACTATTCACAGTAAATAACAGAAAGGGTTGCATAGCCAAAAAGTTGGAAGAGCCACAGCCTGGCCAGAGCTATGGATCTCCAAAAATTCGAAGCATTCCCTTACTGTGGAGAAATTTAGTTCCATAAAGGGACAGACTCACATTTAACTCCTAAAGGGACAAACTGACATACATACATACATACATACATACATACATACATACATACATACATACATACATATTTTCACAGACTTTCCCTCTTCAGCCCAAGACAGATGTTCATGTTATACACACATACATAGACATACACAAACACACAACCTGCACCATTTCCCTCAACAAATATACATACAAATGTACACAGACTAATACTTAACAAACAGAAAACATTTTGGTTACAGATACTTACACAAATATTTGAGCTTAACTGGCATGATCATGTTGTAAGTGTTTTAAAAGTTTTAAGTTTCTCATAGTGGAAAGTACCCAAGCTTGACCAGGGTTCACATGACCACCTGGAGACTTCCTAACGAAGGTTGGGAATCAGGAGCACTGGCAATTGAGGGTGGGTCTGCAAGCTCATTCCAGCAATGCCAATAGGATAATTGATCAGGGTTATTTCTTTTCAGCTGAAGTTTAAGAAGCTTCCATTTCTCACAGTGAAATGTACCCATAGGAGGCCGGATTGCATTACCGCTTGTGTCTAAATATTGAGTCAATTCTATACATAGCTCACGTGCAGAGAAGATGGGGGTACTGTCGACTTAGTATGCCCCATAACCACTCGTGTCCCTAAGCATGGCACCGGTGCCTGTCGGATTTGGGGTGTGTCTAAACACCCAGAGACTCCCTATTAGAGTACCGACCCTCTGCGCGCTTCCAAGTCTTCAATTACTTATTCACCTTTTTCTACTTTTAGCTCACAAGCGGTAATTGCCCAGTTATAGTTCATTCATGCATTCAATCGCAACCTGTCCGGGCACGGGTATCGCCCTGATCCCCCTGGCTATCCGAGTTACTCTGGTCAACGCCCAAAAGAGCTAGCAGAGGCCCGGGGGCATCTTGAACCAGTTTGACACACAGCCCTGGTCGACAGTCGGGTTTTATAAAAGGAATCAAGCACACACATTCACTGGGCTTATAAAAGGAATAAAATTTTCAGGTACTCACCCACTGTGGAGTTGTCCTAGGTTCATGCAATTGGCTGGCATAAAAACCAAAGTTCCTTTACTACCCTCTGGGCGGTCCCGCAGGAAAATCACAACCCTCCGGGCAAGTGGCCCGGTGCCGGCAGGGCATGTTATCCCCCTGGGACCCACTCCATTGGGTTAGCTCAGTAAAACATCTGGGGTGCCAAAATGTTAGAAGTAAATTTTATCTTACCAAGTTCGTTCCTGAGCCGGGAGTAAAGAAACTGACAAATTGCATGAAGTTAGGAGTTTATTCACCCAAGAGCAAAAGCAATGACAGCAAGCTGTTAGGTGGGCGGCCGCGCAGGACCCCCTTCCTACAGCACATTATATAGATTCCATTCAACTCCTCCTTTAGAAGACCACCCCTTACTCAGTTACCCATACCTTACCCTCATTCCATATTAGGACCTTACCCTCATTCCATATTAGGAATTTCCTTCCTTCACTCCATATTAGGAACTTCCTTCCATCCTTGCTAGGGCTCCTTGACCGTTATTAAACAATATCTTTCCTCTGGAGAAGCTATCCTTGGAAAGTACACGTTATTCTATGGGCACAGCTATCTATCAAGGCCTGCTAGAAAGGAAGGGTGTCAACAAAACTCTTCAAGGAAATACAACATGGTTTCAGAGCCATAATACAAGTGCATATGTTTCCAATATATGAATATGAAATATATTTGTATTTATATATACAGAAATGTAAGAATATGTTTACAATCCAACAAGACTTTTGCATCAATGTATGAAAATCCTCAGTATTGTAGCCCTTAGGCTAATGAACACGCTTTCATGCAGCTCTTACAACAACTGAGTTTGAGATCCCTGCTTTAAAATATGGCTTTATGGAAATTAAGTATACATACAGATATTGGAAAAAAAATCACATTGGATTGTTATATATGGGGGGACAAACTGTTTTTAGTACAAGATACAAGCACCTGAAAAAAGCTTAGTTACAATACAGAATATTAAAATATCTCTCTAAAATCTTTCTAAATGGCAACCAATTTTCCAGTATGCACTTATTTGATGATAACATACCACAATATGTGCCCATTGCAGAAAATACTCTGGCTTTCTAATCAGTTTTTTGTTTGTTTGGTTGGTTAGTTGGTTTTGGTTTTGCTTATGAGCAAAATTTTCTCCTGAACATGACAAACCTCAGCAAGAGAATATAAAACGTTACATTTCCTAAATCCAGTGTGCATATTCAGGAAGCCAGAAGTGTTTTATTTCATTAGCAATCCTGTGTTTTACTTCATTCATATGCACATGCAAACTTATACGTGTACAGCAACATGTTGGAATAAAGGAATTTTTCACAAAAGAGCTTTGTGAAGTGTAGATTAGTGCACTGCTGTTTCAATATTTTGAGGATTAGCTTGTACTGATGTCTAAATGGAGATAATTATACTCAAATTTTCACTTTAATGGAGAGGCAGTTCTCAACTACTCTCATTTACAAGCAACAGAAAACAATTAGATCATACTATCAGTAAAGTACAATAGAATTGGAAATTTGTTTTATGCAAACAAACATACATATAAAAACATATTTTACTTAACAAAAGAGAAAAAAGGGTTATTTCTTCCCCCCAGCAATAGAAGCATGCACCAGTTAATAATTCTCATCCAGTAATAGAAAAACATGGAAGTAATGTATTGCTTTAAATCAATTTGTTCTCAAATAATATAAAAGATAAATTACATTTCTGTTGTTCTGTAAATTCTTAGTTTGTAAGATTCAAATTCACAAGAGGCTGAATGCCTCCAATCTGTCCTAGGAATGCTGAAGAATTTAGCAAGACAACTTAGGAACTGTATCAAACTGGGCTTTAGAATCAGGGGAAAATTTATAAGGGGATAAACTTTACAGCAACAAATGAATCCCTTTGGATTACTGAGTCAACAAATTGTTACTGAAAAGAATAATTTTTGAGACTGGAAACAGGAGCTTGGACTCAGAGATAGTGCTTAGAAAGTGTCAGGAAGAATGGTCTTGCAGACCGATTGAGATCTTGGAAATATCAACACAAGAAGAAGTTATGCAAGATAGTCAGAAAATAAGTGATGCAATAAGACAAGACAGCTTTTGCCCAGAACCCTACAGCTATAGGGTTTGGGGCAAATACTATAGAGCAGCTTTTCTCAACTTTTTGACCCTGGAGGAACCATTGAAATATTTTTCAGGCCTTGGGGACCCCTGCATATTCAGGCTCAAATATAGGCCAGAAGTTACAAAATTATTATATTCGTTTCATGGGTAGGCCTGTATACATGCACTAACAGTGTTGTTAAACTAAAAATAAAGAATGAAACTTACCTCTTTAATATGAAGTTGCCCAAATTTGAAATAATTTTTTAAATAAATTGTGATCTCCCAGTGACCTCTTGCAGAATCCTAGGGTTCCACGGGACCCTAGTTGAGAAACCCTGCTATAGAGGAATAAATCTCCTCCTACCAGAGTCCCTGGTAGGAGGAGATGGGCAGTTACAAATCTAATAAATAAAAAATGGATGGATGGATGGATGGATGGATGGATGGATGGATGGATGGATGGATGGATCTCTTGGGAGTCTGACCAAGAAGAGAAACTCAATGTTTAGGGCAATGAGAAGAAACTCAGGCTGGTTTGACACAGAGAAATCTGCAAACTTTCCCAAATTGTCACATTTGCCATAAGATTTAACACTACAGAGAAGTGGTACGTTAATTCAGGAAAGAGTTGTAAACTGATGCCATGAATTATAAGGAAATACATTCATACCTTGACCCACAGATCACCCCAGCCAGTGGAAAACTAATCTAGATGAAAACATAAATAGATAATAATCATATAAAATGCATCTCTTCTCAACACTAATTATGATCATGAGTATGAAACTGTGAATGGAATGGAAAACTTATGGAGAAGTTCCAGTCTGCTGTAACTAGCACCAAAGGCTTCCAGCCAAGTTACATCCTATTAGAAGATAGCGTAGGAACTGTGATAGAATTGTATAGGAACTCGTAAGGCAGTAGAGAAGCTTAAGTTCTTGAAACTGGAGAATAAGATTCCAGATAAATAAGCCACGATGCATAGCCACCAACTTTCCAACTGTAGTGGATCCAAAAAGTTACCCTGTTCCCCTTGAAAAAAATCAGGAGATTGGTAGCACCTTTTCCAACCAACAAATTTTATTAAAAGGCATACACTTTTAATGAAAGCCATTATATGACTCCTGATTTTTTGCCATCATTGACTAACACAGCTCTCCTCTTACAATGTTTACCTTGACAGAACAATTACACTTGAACTTTGTGAGCCAAGTCTCTGCTTGTGAGCTAACATGTGACTTTTATTGTCAGTTTTATTGTAAAGAATGGGGGCTCTATAGTACACCCTTGTATTTTTGACTGTGATCATAATAAAGTTTTGTCTGTCTGTCTGTCTGCCTGCCTGCCTACCTATCTACCTACTAATTCTCCTAAAAAGGTAAAGGTTTCCTCCGCACATTTGTGCAGTCATGTCTGACTCTAGGGGCCGGTGCTCATCTCCGTTTGTTAGCCGAAGAGCCAGCGTTGTCCGAAGACACTTCCATGGTCATGTGGCCGTATGATGCGCACGGAACACTGTTACCTACCCACCGAAGTGGTACCTATTCATCTACTTGCATTTGCATGCTTTCGAATTGCTAGGTTGGCAAGAGCTGGAACTAGTGCGGGAGCTCACTCCGCACGCAGGGCTAGGGATTTGAAACTCCGAACTTGCGATCTTCTGATCGACAAGCCTGGTGTCTTACCCGCTGAGCCACCATTTTTGTTGTTCAGTCGTTCAGTCGTGTCCGACTCTTCGTGACCTCATGGACCATAGCACGCCAGGCCTTCCTGTCCTCCACTGTCTCTCGGAGTTTACTCAAATTCATGTTCATTACATCGGTGATGCTATCTAACCATCTCATCCTCTGCCGTCCCCTTCTCCTTTTGAGCCACCATGCCCCTTACTAATTATCCTACTGTGCTATTAATGAATCAGAACACATAGAACAATGTTGTATCCTGAATACTTCAAGGAAGTTCTAGATTATTCATTGTCTTTTTAACTTTATTTAAGAAACAACAGACATCTGGAAACAAAAAGCAACTTAAAATTAAATTAAAATTACTGTAGGGTGCTTCTCTGAAATTCACCTGTGCAGAGGACAGCAGTATTTTAGTTATTTTTCTAGCCAGCACTCTGCAGTGGTCAGTTCAGGTTTTTCCCCCTATAAGTTTACAGGTTGGTGAAGATAAGTAATATAATGTATTAAAGTAACAAACCACAGACCCAGAATTGGAACATAAAAATTCCTCTGTGAGGAGTTGACATCTTAGATTTCGCTTTTCATGGATTATTTTGTGTTGAGTAGAAATGTATAGAAATGGTTGCATGCCTAATACTTAGTTCTTGTTGTACTTAACATATTGACAGCTGTTAAAACCACATCAAGTTTTTCAAAATGGGAAACAAGAGGAAGGGCCTCTCATACATTTTTGGAAGAAAAAAAAAGGAAGAATTTGGCAGACATTTTTTTATTGGCAGAACACTTGAAATGAGATTATATTCAGTTAAGCCATAAACTAATGAAAATAGGATATCTAGAGGTATTCCCTTCTTTAAAAAATATAACTATGTAGACTCTGTAATTCTAAATTCTTCTTCCCAAATCACCCATGCTGGATAATTTATTTAAATTCAAGTTTATTATAATCATATGGAAAATCATTATTCTTTGAACTTTTTGTTTTATGTCATACTTGCTTTGCCTTTGAGACTATTTATATTTGTTTTGTGTTTGATACTTTGGATCAAATTTTGTGCTATATTAACGTATGTTATTAATATGCATAGGAAATTTTTAAAACTTAAAGTAACTATGAAATTATACTGCTGATACTCCATTTGAGAAAAGGATCATCTGTTGAACCTGCTACTTTTAATCAATGGAATTTTCTTCCAAGTAGGTATTAAGAGATTATACTTTAAACACCCTTTTAACAAATCTCTTTAGCCTAGGTAAAAAAAGAAAACCTGCAAAGAACCTCATATATAAATTGAATAGTTGGAAGTCAGAGTGAAATCTGTTATACATGAATGTCATCTGGTAGTTATGCATCACATCTTTGGCATTTCCTGCAAATGGTTTTAAGTACTGTAAAATTTACTGTAGAGTTCAGTGCAAGAGATGAGACATGAAACAAAAACTAGATCATGAACCTGTCAATGTTAAGGCAGCACTTGCTTTTCCTATTGAAAGCAATGGGGCCATGGTGTTTTACAATACTGGATGGTGTCTTAAGCTCTGATGCCACTTCAAACAATGGTAGTTTCTCTATTCTTTTAATGAAATTCTTATCAACCTCTAATCCTGTGGTTCTGGCCTTTACATATAAGATAAAGTAAGTTCCTCTGAGGGGCAAAGTAAGGGAGAACTCATTTGTGAGAACAGTGTTTATGTTCTATAGGACAGAGCTTTAAAGTTTTTGTGCAGGCATTGCATTCTCACATCCTCAACAATGAATGGACAATTTTAGTTTATCTTTCACATGGCAGGGAGGTCATTGAAAGCAATCACAGAACAAATGAATTTTCTTTTCCCCCGAATTAAATGGCATTATTGAGTTCCATATGGGAAAGAAACTCCTATAATTAGTGTATGAATAGTCATTATCCATATTTCTATATCATGTTTTTAGACGCATTAGCCAGAAAGGAAAATATGCTCGGATATATAGTAGAAGAGTGCTTAGCTGCTGTCAGTAAGAGTCATTAACAGTTCTGTTGAATTCCATCCTTATGGCTTTTAACAGTTGTGTACACAATCTACATCATCTTCGTATACAGTTTTCTAGGGCATTTTTAACAGTAAAATGCTTTATCGAAATACACAATAAAAAGAAGCCATTTGAAGGGCAAGCTCTTCCTTTGACACATTAACACAGGGTAAATGTATTAGTCTAAACTTACTTGAGTCAAGCATGCTGAAGTAATTACGTACATTTGACATAGACCTCTGTGATAGAAAATGCTATCCAGGTAGCATTCCCACCCTTTCCATCCCTTTTGAAAAACAATTGTAGGACAGGTAGGTTGCCAAAGACCATAACGTTTATTGGTTTCTGCTGTCAGTATTCAATGTTTCTAACTCCCTTGAGTAATGAAGAAACTATCCATGCAGAAGTCCCTGACGATAAAATGTAACATCTTGTTAGGAGCAACATCATTCTTAGGAACTGGTGTTGCCATGTAGAAACCTGCAAATCCAGATGCTGAAGCTTTCCCATCATGTAACAATGACACTGACCACAAATCACTTTTGTTTTGAGGTTAGTTACTTAAAAAGTATCTTTTAAGGGATCTGGAAGGCATTTATTATTTTCTAGTGTTCTTTAGAATGACTTTACGTGCGCACACGCACACACACACACAATAAAGAAAAGACCATTGAGGGGTAATAGATTTCTTTGTGATAAGGCCAATATGTTTGTCAAGTATGATGAATGTATTGTTTATAAAGAATTCTAATACCACATTTCTGCAAAAATTATACACACACACACACACACACACACACACAAAAGATAATGTAAAGACCATTGGGAGGTAATAAAGGGGAGTTAATTTGTGAGAACAGCGTTTATGTGCTTAGAGTCCTATTTAATAGTACCAAGTAATAACTGTTTCTGTCTCAGACCAGACCTTAATAAGGAATACATTTATAAATATTTATAAATATTTAAAACCTTAACCTGAAATAAAGCAAATATTAATCATCCAAAAACAGAAAAGACAGGTGCAAACATGCATAACTCCAAGCACGTACATACTCAAGTTATGTTATTGCCAGAATATAAACAAATATTAATACATTCAATATATATGCCGTCCAAATCCTTGAATGGTCATGGACAGTACCTAAAGATCTCCACACTGCAGAAAGTTGTGCATCATGCATGCAGTGATACCACAGCACAAGTCTGGAAGGACAGGTCTGATCATTCCTGCTTGATGATAAATTCTCTTCGATTGATGATAAATTATTGTGCAGGAGTACTGCTAATATCTATTATGTATTTCCTGGAATCAGAAGTAGGATGAAATATATTTCTACTATGGAATGCAGATGTACAAAAATGATATTGGCAGTAACATTAGCAAGTTAACAATAGCCTTATGAAACAGTGAAGGAAATCTACATTTTTTAAAAGACTTTTTATCCCACCTTTATTATTTTTATAAATAACTCAAGGTGGGGAACATACCTAATACTCCTTCCTCCTCCTATTTTCCCCACAACAGCAACCCTGTGAGGTGAGTTGGGATGAGAGAGAGGGACTGGCCCAAAGTCATCCAGCTGGCTTTCATGCCTGAGGCAGGACTACAACTCACGGTCTCCTGGTTTCTAGCCTGGTGCCTTAAGCACTACACCAACCAGGCTTTTTATTTAAAGTATTTATTTAAAGTAGTCTTTATTTAAGACTACTGGATGTATGGATTTAAATTCCAGAATCTAACACAGCTTTTTCAATACTGGGACTTGCTTGGATCCTGAAACCCTTAATCCAATTTTCAAAAATGACATTAGCTTACTAGCCCTGAAATCCTTCCCCAGTGGCAGTTCAGATCTGCAGTGGTAATTTTACAGAGAAGTTCCTAAATATGTATATTGGAAGATACAGTGATCTTGTTGTTGTTGTTCAGTCGTTTAGTCATGTCCGACTCTTCGTGACCCCATGGACCATAGCATGCCAGGCCTTCCTGTCCTCCACTGTCTCCAGGAGTTTACTCAAATTCATGTTCATTACATCGGTGATGCTATCTAACCATCTCATCCTCTGCCATCCCCTTCTCCTTTTGCCTTCAGTCTTTCCCAGCATCAGGGTCTTTTCCAGTGAGTCCTCTCTTCGCATTAGGTGGCCAAAGTATTTGAGCTTCAGCTTCAGTATCTGTCCTTCCAATGAGCAGTCAGGGTTGATCTTACCCATAGTTTATTTTTGAGAATTATGCATTCTTGTAGCTCTTTACGAGAAGGGCTTCCCGGCTCATCTTGCAATGGTGTGCGGGAGTGGGATTGTGATTGTGAATCCCAATAGAGATGTCATAACTGCACACTATTACCTAGGTCTACACTTTTAAACTAGGAATTGTAAGCTTCCTTAGTGAAATCAGTAGAAAGACAGCTTTTCCCACTGTTATTGTGTCCTACAACAGGTGTAAGAGTCTTAGAGCATAATCTAGGTCTTATCTTTCTGAACAATGTAAAATTTATTCCTAACAATGAAAGAAATAACCTGACTGTGACTTATATGCATAGATGTCCCATAGAGTTTTATCTATCTGCCATTGAATGAAACATTGCCATGTTTTTAGTTATCACAATGATGTTGCCATGAACCTCATGTTCATTTTTATTTTTGCTTACATATGGATTTTTAAATTTATGCATTTCTACAAATTTGAATCCCCCCCCCCTTTCCACTCATTTTGGAGCAGTCTTTACTCAACCTCTGTGTGTTGTCAGTAATGCTTATGAAAAGCTTTCTATTTACCACTCTGTTAATTTTGTAATCTTTGAGGTATCATTTATTTGGATTTATGCTTTTTCAACATTTCTAATTGCCTATTTATCTGCTTTCTGGCTGAAATAACACTTCAAAGATTTTCCCTTCCCATTTTCCCTACTTACTGTATATGTGAACTTAATTTGTTCCATACACTGTATGGAAGTGTTCAATACTAAAATTAAAATAATTTTTGTCACTAATGCCAGATTAAGGAATTGATTGAGATAAATCAAAGAGAAGCCTGCATAAAACATATATCTTTTTGTACCTGTTTCTGGTAGTTTTATCCCATATGCCTCTGCAAAGAGAAAAGAGGGTGGAGGAGAACACAATTTGTGTTATGTATGTCCAACAGAAACCCTGTGATTTATATATTTGTATCTGACATCAAGAAACAAGTATGAAAAGGTAGGGTTTTATCTTGATGCCTCAATGAAGGTTTTGTCATATGTATATCATCATGGTTAGTAGCAGATACCTATGTACCATGCTTGTCCATTAAGAATAACAGAAATATTGATCCACGTTCAACCTGCGGTGAATTAATCTGCTTATATTCTGTTGATTATAACCTTTCCTCTATTATTCAGAGCAGGATGGGGTGAAAACAACCAATGTACTTAACAAATAGTACTATAATGTTTAATTGTATGTACTTGATTTCACTAAATGGAGAATGGAACTTACATGAATATGGAATCTATAAATGGAGCTGAAAATGATTGTTTTCTTGCTTTATATCTTTTCCTTATGATACAATATTGTTGTAAATATTTCCCAAGCTGAAATAACTATCCTGGCTTTTTAATTTATTTATTTATTCAATTTATATAGCTTCCCATCTCAAACCAGTGACTCTTTTATTCACTAATGAAGACATTTTATATATGCACTGATTGCAATTTACAATTGGCTTAAATATTTTTTTAAAATTCTTAAAAACTTTAAGGTTTTTGAAAATATTTAAATTTGAAAAATTTCTAAAAAAGTCATCTGCAAACTTTTATATTAATCATAACTCAATAGAAAAGTAGCTGACATTTATTAAATAATATTAATATGTCATGTTCATTGCATGTGTTAGATACTTTGTCTTTCAATAGCCCAAAGTATTTGATCTGATTTTTTTTAAATTCAGCATGGGATCAATAAACAAAATTGTGTAGCTTGTTATAGTCAGACAAATAAAATGTTTAGAAAATTTCCAGATTAGGACAACAAAGCTAATGACAGGCTGAAGAAAAGTTTGTATGGATTGGGTATGTTAACTCTGAAGGACCACAGTTTTAACTACAAGTACATCTTGTATTCTGCATTTAGGATTAATTTCATGTCTGGAACATCACAATGTAGCATCAAAAGTGGTATACATTTATCGAGTTCTTTCCCCTTTCACTGTTTTTTTAGGATCTTTTGCCATATATATTAAGCATTATGAGATGCATCTCTATTTGTCAGGGTGGAGGCTGATTTCCATTCTGAATGCTAGTAAAAAATGACAGTGGGAAAGTGTCAAACCGCACAGTGAATTATCTTATATAATACAATATTATTATTATTATTCTCTCTCTCTCTCTCTCTCTCTCTCTCTCTCTCTCTCTCTCTCTCTCTCTCTCTCTCTCTCTCTCTCTCTTCTCTCATTAAATATGAAGTTTTCTTACTGCATGTGTGTTAAAATGGACTTATACATTCTACAGGTTTATTTTACTGTTGTGGAACATTTCTCAAGAAATAAAAATTTACAATTATATCAACTCACACGATCTTTCATCTTTCTCTTACAGTGTTCCAACATTCCAGAGCCTCCCTGAAGAGATACTTAGTAAGCTTGCTGATGTCCTTGAAGAGGTATTTGATTTTAATTTGGGGACATAGTTTAAGGAATGAAGTAGCCAATCTTTTGTTGTAAAAGTATTTCAACCCTGCCCTACTGGGACATTCCTCCTGAATTAAAATACTGTACCTTGGAAAATGTCTTACTAGTTAGGGAGACCATGATAATAATAATGGTTTTTAGTTGTCAGATACAGCTGTGGCATTAATGGTGATGGCCCTTGTAATTAGGACTTTAGAACTATAAATTTTGGAATTGACCTTCCACCCACCCCACCCCACACATATACACACATGATATAAATTCAGTCCAAATCACTACCAAAATTGGGGTGGGCTACAGCATTGAAGAATTCTCATGATAGCACAGGTCTCAGCCATAAATTATCATAGCTTCATGGGAATTGTACATTTTAAGTTCTCTTAGATCAAGAGATTAAGTTGGGCATGATTGTTTTGCACAATTGATACCTCAGCTCCCAGACTTCCTAGTGACAATGAAATTTCCAAAGCATTCATGGAAACTCAAGTGCTATCAAGAAACGTAAGGATTAGGCGTCTGTTATTTATTTTATTTATTTGTTTGTCATATTTGTCTAGTGCCCATCTCACATGCAACGACTCTGGGTGGCTTACAGATAATAAAATGACAAAACACTAAAAACACTACAATATGAAATATGAAATATGAAATATGAAATAATATGAAATATGAAATAATATGAAATATGAAATAATATGAAATATGAAATTCAAGATGGCAATAAGATCTTATCCTTGGCACCATCATGATGCCAACCACCCCAGCCTGTAGTTTCCATTGTCCTACCTTGCAAGATGGAAAAAGGGGAAGGAAAGGGATTATAAGTGTCTAGAATAGCTTTTTTTCAAATAATTAAAAAAAAAGTCAGAAAGATAAATTCAGTTTAAACCAAGCCCAGGGGAACTCATCTGACACTCTTTCTAATTTTAACTACAAGCTGATTTGGTGCTACAGAAATTGTGAACAGTTTATTGGAATAAATAAGTAGCTAATTTGGTGCAGTAAATATTTCCAGCTAGTTATTTCATTGGAATGAACTTCAATACACTTCAAAATGCAGTGCCTCTTTCTAACTTAGTCCTATTGGAAACTGATTCATGTTCCACTGACTCTAATGAAGTTAGTTCCCAGTTCATATTTATCACTCTTGTGGCATTATAGCTTCCTTCTGCTCTGCCACATGTCAATGGAATTTTGATGAGTTAGGTTCCCTGAAATCCCTAACAATTAAGATACATTGATGTTAGAATTCTGATGAAATATTTTCATGAACCTCAGCTCCTTAGGGAATATGGCAAATTTGTGCTTATTCATTTAAAATGTATTAAAATACATATTAATTTCACATCAAACATCTTGTATTACTTGTCTCCCTAATTACTACTTTTGCACCTGCAAAATTGCATACTTGTAAATCTTGCAGGCACAATTAAAGGCCATTAATATGTCATCTTGTATGTGTTAATTATATGATATCTCTACATACAAAATTGTTTTCTTTTCCTGCATGATTATAGATTTTCACATGCACTTGACCAATGTTAGCTAATGTTAAAGTGATGAAAGAAAATAACTTGGCTTTCTTAAACTACCAATTCTCTTCACAGGGATTGTTTTTTACACTTCAAAATAAGTTCCATTTTAGATCTGACATTTATTAGTATTTATCAGTTGCCTTTTCTACTTTTATTTA
The DNA here is from genome assembly GCA_023362775.1 of Charina bottae. Lineage (NCBI taxonomy): Eukaryota > Metazoa > Chordata > Lepidosauria > Squamata > Charinaidae > Charina > Charina bottae. Next base: position 2,730,309 of record JALMGJ010000044.1, on the reverse strand, counting down.
GCATATGGCCAAACTAACAATTTAACATGACAATGACGGCTTTTTCTTGGTTACATTCAGTTCGGCAGGAAGAAAATATGAGGAGAGGAATACAACGTGTATAGTATATCAATAACTTGTTTCTTTTAAAGAGTCAGGCATAGGCAAAGGGAAAATACCCACAGGACAAAAGGTATAAACTATGTTTGTTTGGTTCAAAACAGCAAATAGCTGTAATTTGAAGGTAATTCTATATAATCTTCAAATGGAAAAGTCAATAAAATAACACAGCAGTGCAAAGCATTCAAAAGCCTTGGAAAAGGAACATACCTTCTTGAAAGATTGAGGCAGCCAAATCTCCCATAAGGATTTGTTTCATTTTATATGGCTTCCTATCTCATCATAATGACTCTGGGTCAACAATGGTTAAACATTTTTTACAATGGTTAAAATCCAACATAATAAAGACCACAACAATAAATACTTAACCGGCAGCAGAGATAAAACCACAACTCCCCATCAACATAACCATCTCACGGGCCCTGCAACATGTTCTGACCCCAATGACTGGTGACACAGTCATAGCTTCAAGGAAAGGCCAACAGAGTCTGGGATAATCAAATCTCCAGAGGGGACCAAAATGGCTCTCTTCCTGGGTCCTGCCAGATAGCATGCTTTAATAGAAGCAACCTATAGCAGGACTCTCCTGCTGGAACCGATGAGATGCATAGACACAATTGGGGAGAGACGGTCCTTCACCTAACCCAGCTCCGTGCAATGAAGGGCTTTATAGGTAACTATAAGCACTTTGAATTGAACCCAGAAGCATGCTGTCAACCAATGCAGCTTGTGGAGCAGAGGTGTGGTATGCGTAGATCAAGGAGAGCTGATAACTGCCCCGTGCTACTGTATTTTGAACTAGCTGCAGCTTCTATATGCTCTTCAAGCATAGTCGCATATAAAGCACACTGCAGTAGTCCGTTTGGGTGGTGATTCATGATTCACCGTGAACAGGGTCTCTTTGTCCAGGAACAGATGCAATTGTCACACAGCACAAAGCTGTACAACAGCCCTCCTAGCCACAGCTGCCATCTAGTCTTCAAGCAGAAAACATATGTTCAGGAAACCCCCCCCCCCAAATTGCACACTCCAAACACAAGTACTATGTATTCAAAAGCAAAATAATATTTGCATAAGATCATAAAGGTGGAACATATCTAGATAGTGTCCATTAGGTCTCATGCTAGAGCAAGATTTTTAGTACTTTTGTAAAAACATTCAGAGAAAGAGATTCACATTAATAACCTCTCTAATGCCTTTATTCAACTGTTGCATCTCTCAATGTTTTTCCAATTAGCCTTGCTAATAATTTTTGAACATTTATACCTCATTTTCCCACTGCAGCTATAGCTCTTAAGGCAGCTTATAAAAATTGTAGAATATTCCCAAAATGGTAAATATAAAAAATATGAACATGAATACTGCTTTTTAAAAAAAGAAATAGACACAGGAGAGTCCTCACACTGATGATGTTGCCTAGTTGGGTAATGAAACATCTGCAAACAAACAACCAAACTCAGAGACCATCAAGAACTCCACAGTGGGTTAAAGGACTGCGGTGGCTTGAATAACACTCATTATGGATTTCCCACAGGAAATTAGACTGGGGAGACTGACAGAATTCAGCAATATAGATTGCAAAGAAAAAGGGGACTGATAATGAATAATAAATTAAAATGGGTATTTCATTTAACTAATAGTAGCCCGGGGGTGCGATGGCTCAGCGGTTAAGACGCCAGGCTTGTTGATCGGAAGGTCGCAAGTTCGGAGGTTCGAGACCCTAGCCCCGCGTCATGGAGTGAGCTCCCACACTCACCCCAGCTCTTGCCAACCTAGCAATTTGAAAGCATGCAAATGCAAGTGGATAAATAGGTACCACTTCAGTGGGAGGGTAACAGCGTTCCGTGCACATCATGCTGGCCACATGACCGCGGAAGCATCTTCAGACAACGCTGGCTCTTCGGCTAACAAACAGAGATGAGCACCAGCCCCTAGAGTCAGACACGATTGTGCGGGGGAACCTTTATCTTTAATAGTAGCCCAAATAACTTGGAGGGCATGTAGTAAAAGTGAGGAAAGTTCAGGGATTCCAGACTAAAGGAAATAAGATAAAAATTACCTTATCCAGGTTTAAAATTCTGGCTAGCACTCTACAAAGCTACAGCTGAAGCCTAGACTTACCATATTTCAGTCTAAATAAGCAAGACCTCTGTGTACCATGAACAGAGGAATTTTTATTACTGTGATCAAAGACCACAAATATACAAACCAAAACCAGAGACTCAAAATATACAACATTGGTAAAATTACTTAAACTATGAGCCTCAGTAAATGGACAAAGCTGACCTTTATGTGGGATTTTCCTCTCTCTCTCTTCCTGTAGGGTAATGCATCGAAATGTGCTAATGACATGGCTCTCCAGTATTTTGAAATTTTAATTTGGTTTAAATGTGTAGCTGCATTGGAAAACTAATAGGCTGGTTCCAAGATAAACCCCTCTTGGCAGGCAAGTTTGAACTTCTTGCTCCTCCATAAACAAAATATATGGTATGAAGGTATACATAACCATGTATGCACAATGTTAGGTATATACAGTAATATTAATGTTAGGTATATAACATTATCTACAAAAAGATATATACAATGAAGGAAAAAGATCTCATGAAGTAATCAGTTCAAGAGAGGCCTCTCCCACCCAAAATGAACAGCAGACCATTAGGGAAGTTCTCTTAATCTACACATGATATTATGTATGTGGAGTGCAAGTTAAGTCTCTACTTTTTCTCTCCCTTTCTACTATCCTGATGATTGCTTCCCCTAGCACAATTTATGGTAGTGGGGAAAAAATCCTTCTCCAATAAAGCTCTTAGTGCCTGTGGCCTTGAGAACAATAAATTTCCCTGCACTTAGATTTAAGTAAAAAATAAAACCATCAGATAGATATAATTGTATACATTGTTTTTAACTAAAAATGTACTTGGGACCTAATATAGGAAATTATAACTGCAGTCCGGTTTTGATTTAGGATTAGTTCAAAGAGACTTCCTCCGATATTGGAACCTAGTATTTCTATTGCCAATTAATTCTGTCAAGGAAGTCTTTACAGTAAAACAAAATTTTTGAAAGCATATAGTAGCTTAGCAAGAAAGTATAAATCAGATATGAAACTGAATTCAACTAAGATTACCTAAGCATAGTTAAAACACTTTAATGAATCCCTCTTTCTTTCTTGTGTTTTCTTATGAAGCATTTGAGCATTAAATAGTGCAAGAATATTCAATTAGCAAGTAGTGTATAAAAGAGTAATTGGATTTGCAAATAGCAGGCACTATTCTCTTAGTAGTTGTAAATTAATTATAATGAGCTATTTTGTATATTATTATCAAATTAAATGTATCTTTTAAAATAAACCTCACTCATATCACAGTTTTTGAATTCCTAATTCAAATATATTTAGAACAAATTACTCTAACATGTGTTTTTTATTTAAAAGGCCCTACATATTCCAAACTTTTTCTTAACTGTAGTTTTTCTTCTTTGTAATTGTTTATGAGTTTTTCTTTTATCATCTTACAATATGATTTTAAAGTCAATAAAAATTTCTACAATAATCTAATTATTTTTTCTAAGTAATATAATTATTTCTAGGTTATTTAAAGGCAATAATTGTCTCAAGGAGGTTTCCCACAATAAAATAGCATATAAAAACATGCAAAATAATAAATCATTAATAAATCCTCAAGCCAGTTTGGTGTAGTGGTTAAGGCACCAGGCTAGAAACTAGGAGACTGTGAGTTCTAGTCCCACCTTAGGCACAAAGCCAGCTGGGTGACCTTGGGCCAGTCACTCTCTCTCAGGCCTAGGAAGAAGGCAATGGCAAATCACGTCTGAAAAACCTTGCCAAGAAAACTGCAGGGACTTGTCCAGGCAGTCTCCAAGAATCAGACACAATTGAACGGATAAAAAAAAAATCCTCTCTTGGCAAACAGTTAAAATGTCCTCCATGATAAAATGCACCCAGTAGTAAAGTCCAAAACACAGCAATTAGATCCTCTCAGAAACTGTTGTGTTTTGTGTTTTGTGTTTTGTGTTTTGTGTTTTGTGTTTTGTGTTTTGTGTTTTGTGTTTTGTGTTTTGTGTTTTGTGTTTTGTGTTTTGTGTTTTGTGTTTTGTGTTTTGTGTTTTGTGTTTTGTGTTTTGTGCTTTGTTTTGCTTTGTTTTGTTTTGTTTTGTTTTACTTTAATTATATGGCTGCCCATCTCAAGTGCTTGACTTTGGACAGCTACCAATAATTAAAAACAGAATAAAAACAATATAACAGAATTATGAATAACAATCATTCACAACAGTTAATACAGTACAGTACAGTACAGTACAATACAGTACAATACAATACAATACAATACAATACAATACATTTCTCTTTTTTGAATACAAGTTTATTTATTTGTAGATTGTTTTCATGGTGCTTTATCCTATTTGGAAACAAATCCAACTGCATCTGATAGATCTTCTTTCAGAAAAGTTTGCATAGGATTGTGTTTTTGTGCAATGGGGAGAGGGGTAAAACAATAAAATCTGTTGGAAAGGTAAAGATAGCCTTCAGCTGAACTCAACTCCCACATTGGGCTGCCCTTGCAAATTGTCTTGTAACTGCACCTAGTGTACAATGTTAACTTGTTGCAAGATCCAAGGATCATAGGATGCCTACACTGAAAGAATTGTACTGGTTGCCAGTTGCCTACTGGACGCGATTTAAGGTGCTCCTGTTGACCTTTAGAACTGTCAATAGCTAAGGGATAGATTATCTGCATGGCCACTGAATGAATGGATTTGCCCAGGGGCCTTCCTGAAGATCCTCTGCAGCGACCTCAGTTAACTACTTGACTTCCTTACTGAGAGGTCTCAGTCGGTGCGAGTTGGATATAATACTTCTAGCTCTATCTCCCTAAGCATCGGCTCCCCACAGGGCTGTGTCTTGAGCCCATTGTTGTTCACCCTGATGACACATGACTGTTGCGCAAAAGTATACCACCAATTCCATTGTGAAATATGCGGACGATACAACGGTAGTGGGTCTTATCAGGGGTGAGGATGAGTGGGCTTATAGGGAGGAGGTGAAGGGTTTGGTGGAGTGGTGCAATAAAAAACAGCTTGGTTCTAAATGTGGAAAAAACTAAGGAGATTATTATAGACTTCAGGAAGAACCGGTGCAGTTACACTCCACTTTTTATCAATAACATAGCTGTGGAGTCAGTTAGTAGTATTAGATTCCTGGGGGTGCAGTTAACAAATAGTCTGTCCTGGTCCCTTAATACCACATTTTTTGTAAAGTGAGCACAGCAACGTTTGCACTTTTTGCGTCGGATGAAGAAAGTACATCTCCCATCTTCCATTCTCCTTACTTTCTACAGAGGCACTATAGAGAGTGTACTTACAAGCTGTATTTCCATCTGGTTTGGAGGCTGTAGGGCCTCAGATAGAAAGTCTGTGCAGAGAGTGGTAAGGGCAGCAGAAAAGATAATTGGGATATCTCTGCCCCTCATCCAAGATTTAGCTCATGCACGCTGTTCGTCCAGAGCTCGAAAGATCATCAGTGATGCCTCCCATCCTCATCATGGTTTGTTTTCTTTGTTACCTTCTGGGAAGAGGTTCCGCTGTATCCAATGTAGAACAGCCAGATTGGGAAACAGCTTTGTCCCCCAGGCTATTGGATTCTTGAATGCCAAATAGGTTCTTTTGTGAGTTAAAGAATGTATATTTTTTAAGAATGTATATTTTATAAGAATGGGTATTTTATAGTAATTATGGTTTTTTATTATTATCATTAGTATTTTATTGCTTGAGTGAATTTGTGAGCCAACTGCAACGAAATTTCATTCTATTGTGCACTTGTATAGTGGGATGACAATAAAGTTATTGTTCTATTCTATTCTATTCTACTATGTGTCAAAGGTCCTTCTGCCTGGTCCTCCTACTATGGAATGTCCTGCTCGAGAAGTATCTTTGTGCCCCATTCTCTCAGTATTTAGGAAAATGATAAAGACTCATCTGTTTTGCCAAGTTTTTAATTGTTAGTGGAAGTAATTTTGATCTTAACAATAATTATTTTAAATTGTTTAATTATTATCCAAGGTCCCTTCCAACCATATGATTCTATGATTCTATGCCCTAATTTTCATTGATTTGTTTTTATTTTTGTGCTTGATAATTTTGATACCTGTAATCCACCTTGAATGCTGTATGGAGAGAAATGTGGGGTTTAAATTCAACACAACCAAGCAGTTTTCTTATCAGGGGTACATAACTGGTTTGTCATTGTCTTCTTCCAAGATGTTTTTGACTTCCCAGTCTAGCCTACAACCTTGGAACTTCCTAGTGTCTCCCATCCAAGTACAAAGCCAGAGCTTTCCAAACCATGTGTCACTACACATTAGTGTGTCGGCTGCAGTGTCTGGGTGTGTCGCGGTGGCTGCTGCTGCCTCCGAGCCCTGCCAGGATTCCACTCAGGTCCTAGTGCCTGCCTTGTGCCTTGCTGCCTCCAAACCTGCTGTGATTCCGCGCAGGTCCTAGTGACTGCCTTGTGCCCTGCTGTAAGAGTGTGTCGCGAAATGATACCCTGCTGTAAGAGTATGTCACGAAATGATGCATGTCTAAAAAGTGTGTCACCAACATGAAAAGTTTGGAAAGCTCTGTACTAAGCAGACCTGATCATGCTTAGCTTCTGACAGAGACAAGATTGACAGCCAAACTGCACTCTCAGTAGCACTCTTCTCCATCAGAAACGTCAAAATAGGGGAAACCGCTCAAGCTGAAAACTAAGTGAACATTTTTAAAACTCTCTACACCTCATATGAAGCTTAAAATATATGAAGAGAAAGTTTGACAACCTGGAAGCAAATTGGGCCCACATTGTGGTTTTACTCATCATGAGAAAAAAGTGTGCTTACAACCCACCAAGCTCTACATTTTCTGAGATGCTTTATGGAGGGTCTGGGAAGTAGCTAAAGAGAGCTTTTAATATGCTGAGAGAGGTTGTAGAGAGGTGCTTAATTTGTGCTTCTCCCAACCTATCCTTCCCCACTAATTGTAGAAAAGGTGAATGAATGCGAATGCATCATGTTCTCAGCTACAGCATTTCAATGTTCATCAATATCCTAGTTAAGATAGAGTTGTGTATACACAGCCTAATTAAACCTGAAGAAAGTTAAAGCACTTTAAAATCCCAGGGGAACAATTTCCAGACCTAACCCCTGAATTTATAAAACGACTCTCAGGCTTAAATTGCCAAGTTTGTGTTAGCATACTTTCTACAGAATTTGATACTTGGCTTTCAGCTTTATGGCTATGTTTGAAGAAAAACTTAACAAATTATGATTAATTGGTGGGTCAATAATTTTGTCGTGGCCAACACACGTGCTGTTTTTCTTAATGCCTCTCCAGAAGATACATCCCTTGGAAATGATAAGTATTAAGGAGTACATTACGTATGTGTGTGCATGCATATATATATATATATATATATATATATATATATATATATATATTTGATATTATATATATATATATATATATATATATATATATAGAGAGAGAGAGAGAGAGAGAGAGAGAGAGAGAGAGAAGGGGGGGGCTCAGTGGTTAAGATGCCAGGCTTGTCGATCGGAAGGTCAGCAGTTCGAGACCTGAGCACCGCGTGACGGAGTGAGCTCCCGCACTCGCCCCAGCTCTTGGCAACCTAGCAATTCAAAAGCATCTAAATGCAGGTAGATAAATAGGTACCACTTCAGTGGGAGGATAACAGCGTTCCACACACGTCATGCCGGCCACATGACCACAGAAGCATCTTCAGACAATGCTGACTCTTTGGCTAACAAACGGAGATGAGCACCGGCTCCTAGAGTCGGACACGACCGTGTGGGGGAACATACATACAGTACATACATACATACATACATAAGCTACCGTTGCACTCCTGTATATACTTAACATGACAGTCAGCTCCACCAAATTCAGTGAAAATAGTTTTCTTAGATCTGCACCACAGTGTGTAAAAGCAAAAGAAAATGTCCCATTTAATAGTGTTATCTTGAGTTCAGTTCCTTCGAAAAAAGTCCCATCAAAATAGTCTGTAGCTTGAATCATGTCAACTGGATTTCTATTTTCTTAGTAGAAACGTTTCGCTCCTTATCCAAGGAGCTTCTTCAGTCTGAGCAAAGTTGGTAAGGGAATCCTAAATATGTTCCTAGGTAGCTGTGTGACCTTACACCTGGGGCTAGGTCATGGTTATAACCATATATATAGGTCATAACCATGACCTAGCCCCAGGTGTAAGGTCACACAGCTACCTAGGAACATATTTAGGATTCCCTTACCAACTTTGCTCAGACTGAAGAAGCTCCTTGGATAAGGAGCGAAACGTTTCTACTAAGAAAATAGAAATCCAGTTGACATGATTCAAGCTACAGACAATTCCACCTGGATGACTGAGAACCTTCATAGACATATCCCATCAAAATAAGTACTATAAATTAAGGCTGTGAAAGCTCAGTAAGGGGGGGGGGAACAGGTTTTTTTTTCATTTTTTTTTCATCAGGCCTTCCTATCCCCCCATAATTAGAGATGGAGCTCCATTATTATTAGTCTTTATTCCCCCAAATTCTCTTAATTTGTAATGGGAAGACTTCTGTCTAGAGATTCAGTGCACTGCAGTTCTGTGGCATAGAAAACAAGCAGCAGAGAATAATTCTCCAATCAAGAGATGCCTCATTTCTGCCCCATGGACACAACCTCTTTCACCAAAAGAAGGAAGGCAAAGTACATGGTTTGTTTGTGGGTTTTTCTATTGTGGACTTCTTATCTCAAGGGCAAAGACAAGCCCTTGATTAGGCCTCAAAGGGTATACAGTCAATTCTCGTTATTTGTGGTAGTTACATTCTAGAAAGTTGCTGTGAATGCTGAATTAATGAATACTGAAACCTCCGCTGGGAATGTGAGTGTCAGGTGACTCAATTTTTTGGCCACTCTGCATGTCCACAAATGACTGTGAAAGCCCCACGAGTATTGATTTTGCGGTTACAAATTTTAATGAGTAGGCAAATTCACAAATACAAAATCCGCAGATAACGAGAATTGACTGTAACTCTATTTTATTATTACACTGATGGTATTTCCATCTTGACTTCTATTGTTTTTCAATTGGTCAAACCAAACAGAAGAATATTAGCATTCTTGGAGTGCTGCATGTTATAAAACTATTGGGAAAAAAAGGTTTAAGACCATTTTAAAGCAAATTCAATTAGTAACATACATAACATAACATAACATAACATAACATAACATAACATAACATAACATAACATAGCATGATAATTGTAATGCACATTGCACAGTTTTGAAAGTAGGAAAGTGAGCTTAGATTAATACAGGATGGTCTAAAAATTAAAATTGCATATATTTCCATTTTTTCTCCAGCCGCTTTTAAAGTCCTGAGAATGTTGCATCTCTCAAGTACAGCTTACTTGCATTGTGCTATAAATATAAAAACATAGCACTGTACATCTGGGGGAAGACATTTAACAGAAGCCAATTGCAGGCATTAGGTGCATGTCTCCAGATGGGAGACTGGATACAAACCCTTCCACTATCTCCCCTTCTGTCTTTTGGCCATATAGGTCCCAATAGCTACTGTGCTAAGTAACAATCAAGGGGCACAACTGGACTATGCCAGCCCCCTCTCTCCCCTTCCCCCATATGGCGTGTAATTAGAACTGCAACAATATCAAACATGGAAGCCTAGTCAATTAGGATAAGGGCAGACTAGAAACATGGTAAAATAAATAAATATGTCTGGTAGAAGGCAATTAATTATATCTCACTGTAGATAAGGTAGGATCACCACGGATGAAGCAACCCCTACATGAATGGGCCGAAAGAGGTGCTGTTAAAAGAGGACAGGCTTTTCAGGGTTGATACGAGAGCAAACATTCATTCATTCATTCATTCATTCATTCATTCATTCATTCATTCATTCATTCATTCATTAAGTCTAGCAGCCTTGGCCTGTTTGTTTAAGATGGTTTACTATTATGTAGTTTATTTGCTGTGATTTTTTTTCCCCTTGAATTTCTGCCATTAGGGTTTTTAATTTGATTGCCTAATGTTTACAGTTACAGTCTGGTGATAATGTGTCTGTTAAATAAGAAGTTGCTTTTATAAGGTTGCTGATTTTAATGCAGTTTAACAGCACTTCTATTTGTTTTCACGACTTTATTGTAAGCCATTCTGAAAGTGTATTTGAAGAGTGCGAGATAAAGTTGAATAACTATTACTACTACTGCTATTACTAGTGCTTGAGTGACCAGAGAAGGAAGAATATGGTATAAAGATTGAAGTATATAGGATTTAAAAGGTTGATTCAGAAACCTGCCTGTGACGTGAGACCATGATTTCATCGGTTTCCCTTCTACCTGCTGAGTAATAATGGCATACTTTATACTCTTTTCCAATCAAGCTACTTGGCATTAAGTGTTAGCCAATAATCAAATTCATGGCAGAAAGATTAATCTTGAGTTTCAGTAGGACAAATAATCCTGAGTGTGTAATCCTGAATGTATACAGCATAGAGTATACAGTACCTCATAGTTAGTAGGATTCAGGCAACAATATGTTGGATTGTATGGTAGTCTTTATATTAAAGATCCTAGGTTGTATAGAATAGTGTGAACATGCTTGAAGTAAAACTGGTTGGAATTGAGGCATACTGAAACCAAGTGTGCCAAAATGGACTGGTGCTGTCTTTACCATTAGCAGGGAGTACTATATATTGCATGACTACAACCAAGGCAAACAACCTAATCTATGTTTTCATTACCTTATTCTAAATTTTTTAATGTGAACGATTTGATTGATCAAAACTAGGAGGGGTGGAAGAGGGCAATATTTATCAGGCCATCCAGTGATGACCAGAGCAAATGTAAGATTGCAACTTTGAATGTAATGGAATGTAATAGGAGTAAATGTTAAAGAGCATGAATTATCAAATTAAAGAAAAGAAAGAAAAATGGGTGTGTTTTATTTCTGTAAAAGAGAAAGAAGTAGAATATAATAGATCTGAATGAAAGCGAACTGATTTTCTGGAGTGCAGTTGATGAATATATGTAGGGATGTAAGTTTAATTATCAACTTACAATCTAAAATATATATTAGAACTGGTGTCATCTAACTTGTTGGTGTACATAAAAGTAAAAATGCGTAAGTTGGTGATAGCTACATGTTACATTCCAAGTCTATTCATGCATGCACATGGCAAAGGAATGGATATAAATTTAAGAGCATGGAAAATAGAATTATTGAAGAATACAAGGGTGATAAGTTCTTCTGAATGTGGGCAGGCATTTCTAGGTAACGTCAAGAGCTGATCTTTGGGGGGGAAATGAAAGAAAAGGAGAGGAGAGGAGAGGAGAGGAGAGGAGAGGAGAGGAGAGAAATAAACATGAATGAAAGTAGAGCAACTGACAGAAGAAGTATGAGTCCAGTTTGAAAAAGTGTTAGAACATAGAGAGCAAAGTCGATGAAGGTTCTCAGTCATCCAGGTGGAACAGTCTGTGGCTTGAATCATGTCAACTGGATTTCTATTTTCTCAGTAGAAACGTTTCACTCCTTATCCAAGGAGCTTCTTCAGTCTGAGTAAAGTTAGTAAGGGAATCCTTAAATACGTTTCTAGGGTGGCTATGTGACCTTGCACCTGGGGCTAGGTCATGGTTATTTTGAGATGTTTATTTCTAAATCCCATTATCATCTAAAGGAGGATCGTTAAGATTACCCTGTAAAGGAAGGAAAGCAATGTAGTGTATGCAATCCAGTGCAGTGAGGAGTGCTCTGAACTCTACATTGGAGAAACCAAACAACCTTTGTACAGGAGGATGGCCCAACACAGGAGAAGTAACACCACAGGACCAGAGTCAGCAGTTTATCTTCATCTAAAGGAAAAAGGACACTCATTTGAGGACATTAATGTTCACATTTTAGACAGAGAAGATAGGTGGTTTGAGAGAGGGGTCAAGGAATCCATTTATGCCAACTTGGAAAATCCTTCCTTGAATAGAGGTGGGGGCCTCAGGCACAACCTTTCCCCTATCTTCCTTCCTGCTTTGTCTTCTGTGCCTAGGAAGATTAAGACCATTTCGCAAGCTCAACAGCAGCAGGGTAATCTTAACGATCCTCCTTTAGATGATAATGGGACTTAGAAATAAACATCTCAAAATAACCATGACCTAGCCCCAGGTGCAAGGTCACACAGCCACCCTAGAAACGTATTTAAGGATTCCCTTACTAACTTTACTCAGACTGAAGAAGCTCCTTGGATAAGGAGTGAAACGTTTCTACTGAGAAAATAGAAATCCAGTTGACATGATTCAAGCCACAGATAGAGAGCAAAGGTAACTGCTAAGAATATAGTGAAGGAGAGCAAGGAATTCCTAAGAATAAAAGAGAAAGAAAATGCAGAGTGATTTTGATGAAAGTTAATTGAAAGTTAATTGTTGTTTCAGAACAATGGAGAGGGATGAACAATGATCCTCCAGCAGTATGAATGGGTTTAAAAAATAAAAGGGATAACATGATTTTGGATAAAACTGAAAGGAGGGAATATTGAAGAACTGAATGAGAAGGTTAATAACATGTTGATGAGTGGAACTGAATTGAATGCTATAAATATTAGTGTCCAAGAAAAAAAGTGATGAAAAGGAGGTAATAAATGCTGTGAGAATGTTGAAAAATGATAAGGCTGCAGGTGCAGATAGCGTAACTGGGGAAATGCCGAACTGTAGATGTAGATGCGGTTAGCTCATAATTTGTTTAACATATGAGTGAAGATTGCATCTCTGTGTGACAATTAGAAGAATACAGTTACTATTCCCCTATAGAAAGAGAAAGGTAGCAAGAGTGACTGCCATAACTACAGGAGGATTTGTCTGTTTAATGTGCCTGAGAAGCTGTTTGACAGACTGTGCAGCACGTTTTTTTTTTTTTTTTGCCCAGCAGGGGTTGTACATATCAAAATTTTGTTCCTCAGGAAGTCACTGAGAAATGTATGAATATGAGAAAAAAAGGTTTATTATACTGATTTAGAGAAAATGTGATAAAATGAATATGCTTGAATTATGGAATGTTTTGCATGAATATGGAGCTGAAGGCTGGTTGCTGAATGCAGAAACAACAGTTGTGATGGAAGTAAGTGTGTATGAGTATAAATGAAATCTTTAGTAAATCCCATTCAATGGGATGTTCCCTTGGATGTTTAATATAGTTTTGGATTAAAATATAATGAATGCTTGTGATGATGTTAAAGGTATATTTGTTGGGAACAAGAATGTATGTACGTTTTTGCATATAGATTCTGGTGTGTTTCCAACAGTACTGTAGTATTGACAAAACCCCCAATATTTTGCAGTGAATATGATGGAACAAAAAGTATGGATCTGAATATAAATATACAGAGTAAGGTAGTGACAGGGAAAACAAAATGAGTGATTACATTTATTTATTCATTTAATCAATTTCTAAGGCCACCCACTCGCCTGCAATTCTGGATGACTTACAGAGGATTAAAAGATCAATCAAAAGATCATAACAATAAAAGATGACTGTACTGGGAGGAAAAACAGAAACAGATATCACAATTTAAGAAATACAAATACAATTTCATCACCATACAGGGTGATTAGCAAGGCCAAACACCCATCCTAACCCAGAGCCTATGAGAAGAGCCTGTGAAATATTATAGGATGGACAGAACAATTGGCAAAAGGTTGTCCTACAAATACCCAAGTTCTGTACTGTGAGGGGCCTTACAGATGACAGCCAGCACCATTAATTGCATGTTATACATACATAAACGGCAAAGAACTATAGCAAGTAGATGGATTTTTCTACCTTGGTACAATTTTGACTAAATATGAGAAAATGAGTGGAGAGGTTTTAAGACATGCAAATGGAGTTAGAAAGGCAGTGGATAGCATGTGATTGCATGTAATCTATTTACAAAAACATGCTTCTGCCTGCTTTGTCCTATGGAAGTGAGGGGTATGTCAGGAGCAACGTGGAATGTAGTGGCAATGGAGTACTTAAGTATCTTTTGTAAAACAAGGAGAGGGAAGATTGAATGCATAAGTGAACGATTAGTACACAAGTAATACTTTTGAGTCGGTTTGGTCATAGAGAGAGAATAAATGAGGATCGAATTGCAAAACAGATACATGAAGGAAGAGTGAATGAGTTTGAAGGAAGGGAAGATGAAGAACATTGTGGAGTTTGTTAGATCCTCACAAAGAGAGTCATGAGAAAATTAAAGAGCAATAAGCAACATATGAAATGTATGAAACATGTATAGATATGGTACAAACAGAGCCTAGAAAGATATGGAGGACTATAGTGAATTCTGTGGGTATAAACTAGTTTTTGCTGTGTTTTCTTTTCTTAATGCCATTAATTTCTTTTATCTTACTATTTCTTACTCCTTTTCTGTATTTGTCACAATACTCCTTACACTGAAAGATAGGTAGGAAATAATAAAAGAAATTGGTTTGGGAACAGTATATATTTGCTCATAGCTGAAATGATGTGCTTCATTTGTTTATTCCTTTTTACCATTTACATGGGCAGGAAAAAAAAACAGGAATGCCATGTTCAGTGAATATTTTATGTTCCTTGATATTTGCAAACAGCTTAGATTACACTTAATGAGTAAACACTAATTAACTGTAATCTGAACTGTTTGCAAATATTTCAATTTTCCCATAGTTGATTGCCAGTTCCTTACCATGTTTCTGACATCTTGTTCTATTTTGGGTTTTGTTTTGTTTTTTGTTTTGTTTTTACCTAATGAGGAAGTTTGATAGAGGACAAATACATAGAGAGAAAAATAAAGCAGTAGAAAAGGTAATGTGTTTACTTAACCTGAATTAACTATTAACTTCTGGTATTAACATGAACAGAGTATGGTGATTTATTATACTATTACCATACACATGGTGATATCTGTAATATCAACTGTGGGTAATAGGAATGTACTCTGTACCTACATTGATTTCTTTGTCTTTAAAGCAGCCATATGATACTGCTAATTCCTTCTCTCTTTTTTTAATGGAATACATCCTGACCATATAGTGATCATGACCACTGATCACTACAAAGCTTCAAGTGTCAAGCCATATAAGAAATAAATCTAAAGGTAAAGGTTCCCCCACACAGTCATGTACAACTCTAGGGACCGGTGCTCATCTCCGTTTGTTAGCCGAAGAGCCAGCGTTTTCCGAAGACACTTCTGCAGTCATGTGGCTGGCATGACGCACACGGAACGCTGTTACCTTCCCACGGAAGTGGTACCTATTTATTTACTTGCATTTGCATGCTTTTGAATTGCTGAATTTTCCCCTGCACAGTTGTGTCCAACTCTAGGAGGCGATGCTCATCTCCGTTTCTTAGCCGAAGAGCCAGCGCTGTCCAAAGATGCGTCCGCGGTCATGTGGCTGGCATGACGCGCATGGAACGCTGTTACCATACCACCAAAGTGGTACCTATTTATCTACTTGCATTTGCATGCTTTTGAATTGCTAGGTTGGCAAGAGCTGGAGCGAGTGCTCACTCTGTCACGTGGCGCTCAGGTCTCGAACCACTGACCTTCCGATCTACAATCACTTCGATCTTAACCACTGAGCCATTGTGCCCCTATGTTATAAGTACTTTTTGATTAAGAGTAAGACAAAAGAGCCAACTGCTACATCTTTATCTTGGATCTCACTGGAACCACTTCATTAACAATCAAATCAATCCACACATTTCACAGTTTACTATCTAGAATAGGAAGTCTCATCCTGTTTCAGCTCCTTGGCATGTTATATCTCCTTTGATATATGTGTGTGCATCTTTGAGAACATGCATGTTTCCCACAGATGTACAGTATGTTTTTAGCAAGCGTTAAATTGATATTCACATTAAGAATGTTTCACGTAGTTAATTGTCAGCACATAATTTGCATTACTTGTGATTGTCACTTTTCCTGTCATCTCCTATATATTTTCTGCATGGCAGATCATATTCTTTCTGTTGTGTTGCCATATATCTAAAAAAGAATGCAAAACAAATTGTGCTGGATCAGATCACAGGGCTATGGAGTTCAGGATGCTATTCCCATGGGGACCAACTGGATTTATATGGGAGGTCAGATAAAGTCTTGAATATAATAGTCTTCTCTGTTGTTATTTCTAGGAACTAGTGTTCAAAGTAATTATGCCTTTGTAGCCATAATGTTTAGTAGATTTTGATAACCTTACCCTTGAAGATGCTAGCAACTGTTCTCTTGCTTTATGATGCAGAAGCAGCCAGTATGCTTTACGTATTGGAGCAAGAAGGAAAATTGTGTATAGAAAAAGAAAAAAACCATTGCAGATTTCCAGATAATTAAATAGCTGCTGGAATCCTCATCTGTAGAGTTCGTAGCATAATATTGTACAGATTTCAATGAAGAGAAGGAGAAATCTCCTCCCATATCATACTGACTCTGCCTGTAAGGGCACACTTAAAACATGTGCCACTTAAACATCTGTTAATGGGTAATTCATTTCTGCTAAATGATCTTGAGTATGTTGCCCTACCAATCAGTAATTCTTTAATCAGATTTTGGTTAATGTTTATTCTCACATTAACTTGCATTCCTAATTTTGCGAGAAGTTCTGAATAGTTGGATTCAGTACTGCAATCAACATGTCACAGTATTTCAGCATATTATATAGTATGCCACACTGTCCCACTGCTCTGTTTGCTTCCCTGGCTGACTGACAACATTTCATCTTGGATTTATACCTTATATTAGAAAGGTTTATGTAGTGCTGTGCAGTGTCATTTGGCCCAATCATTGTGATTTATTATTTGACCCTGGGTGCTTGTAGACAAGTCTACCATTATAACCATTTGTATAAGATTTAGTAACTCTAGGAATTTTGCTTCATCTTAGCTTCATCTCCTTTCCCTCTGTAAATTGATTACTGCTCTTCCTGTCCTAATTTATATGGTGCAGAGGATTGAATAGAAGTGTGAAAAGTTTCAGTAAATCCTATTCTAGCTATTTTGGGGAAAAATGTTTTCAGGAATTACATAAGATATTTTGTTGCCAAATATTGTTTAAGAAATGAATGGGTTAGTTTTGAACATTCATGTTGCTGCAGGATCAGGGCTGCCTCCCTCCTCAATCTTCCTTCCGGGGAAGATTGAAACCTACTGTTAAAAGGGAATTTCTTTTATTTCAACTGATTTTTTCTTATTCGTTGAAGGTAGTCATGAATCCGTTTTTCTTGTTTTTGAATTACGTCACTAATGAGGGGGTGGCATAGACTTCCCAACCCACTCTTGTTTTTTCATGGCAAGAAGCTAGTGATCTTCTCCCTCAAAGCATGGAGTAGAATAAGAATTGTGAAAGAGAGAAAGAGGGAAGGAGGGTATATATGAGGGTTTGGGATTTGTCTGTGTCTACGTCTGTCTGTCTGTCTGTCTGTCTGTCTGTCTGTCTGTCTGTCTGTCTATCTATCTATCTATCTATCTATCTATCTATCTATCTATCATCTAAATTTCGTCACCACCCATCT
Source organism: Charina bottae (assembly GCA_023362775.1). Classification (NCBI taxonomy): domain Eukaryota; kingdom Metazoa; phylum Chordata; class Lepidosauria; order Squamata; family Charinaidae; genus Charina; species Charina bottae. Next base: position 2,712,628 of record JALMGJ010000044.1, on the reverse strand, counting down.
CCCCCAAAAGTGGGACTCTGGGCGGTTTACAATAAATATATACAGTTTATGTCCCAGCAACCAATGGGCCAAAACTGTTGTTCATTCCTGTTCTAAGTTATGGACAAGTGGAAACAAAAATCTTTCTTATTTTTTATCTAAATCGAAGAAATCAGAGAATTATTAACTATGTTTCAGATTAGTAATAATTTTGTCAAGTTTCTCATTCAATCTACTATCTTCTTTATTTCATGCTTGATTAATAGCGATTCATAAAAACTCAACGTTATCATAAATGCCCATTTCTTAACCTTGAGCCATTGCTTTGCTAACTCAGTCAGCCACAATTTCACTGTGATTTGTAACTTGTGTGCTTGGAAATTTTAGTAGTTACTAACTTTATAAATTGCCTGATTTATGACTTTAAGGCATACTGTAATAGCTGGAAACCGGACATGTACTTAAATTTAAAGGAGGAAGCTTTTGATTGTCATATCACACATGTGACCCATTCTTATGGTATATATTACACTGAGTGAAATAGTATTTTTTATAAGTTATAAAGTGAGAACATCTCATCTAATGCTGATTTGCACAACACTTAACAGTCAGGCGACCTTTGCTGGTGCTCCCTTCTGTACACTGATGATAGGCATAGGTGTTTCTTTGATTATTTCTCTTGTCTAAACTTCTCCTGGGTCTCACTTGATTTGTCTGTATGTTTTTCCAGGCCTTAGATTTCCCTTTTATCTTACTACTAGGCCCCTGAAATACTCATATAGCAAATTCCAGGCAGATGCAATAGCCTCAAGATGGGGTCTCCATTAGTTCTGAACAGATTATATGTTAAAGAGTCAGAGATACATGAATGTTCATTGCCCACTTCTCTACATTTCTGGGATTCCTAAATCCTTTGCATTGAAATTCATAGATTGAGAGTAAGAATTGTGAATCTGTGTGCATGTGTATGTGGGTGGGTGGGTGTTGGTGTGAGAGAGAGAGAAAGGAGAAAGATTTGTTCAAGTAAAATAAAAGAAGGTATCTTTAAACACTACCAGTGTATGAATCTCTGAGCACGGGTATTTCTCTTTCTTGTTTGTTCTGCATATATTTTGAACGTGACATTTAACAATTTAATAAAGTGTATCCTTATTTTGAAATTTTAGTCAGCTTCTAACCTTTAGCTGAAAAGCTTGATATTACCAACATTTTGTTTGAAACTTTTAATTTTTATTACATGGAAACAGGGTTTTCTATTTGCCATAGTTTTAAAATATGGCGTTTAAAAGCATTGTGATGGTTAAAATGTCAGCCAGTGTCAAGTACTGACACACTGATGGCAGCAAAAAGGGACATTAAATCAAAGGTAACAAAACCTGTTGGGACAAAGGCAGCACCCCTGCCTAATCTTAAAGAAATGGGTCTGATTCCTTGATTGGGAGCATTATATACTCAGATTCAATCTCTGGCAATTCTCTGTTTAAAATGAAATTGGTTGTACGGCTGGAAAGGTCTGTTAGAAACCAGTGGATTGATCAAGTATAAAGCCCTTGATACATTTACATCTAAATTCCCAGAAAGTTCATTCCAGTGAATGTGAAAGAGCTTTTACTTCTTTGTCATTTGCCAGTTAAAACTAGGCTGATCATATTTCAGGATGGCAAAACGGGACGGGTTCTTATGTAATATTCCATATTTATGAAAAAGACAGGGGTCCCCACCCCCCGGTCCACGTGATTGGCTCCCGCCTACAAACCCTGCCCCCTGATCCGTGCTCTGGCTTGGATCCTCCCGCGCCATTCCCGCCGGGTTTGAAAAATGGGACAAAATTGAGATTTTTATGAAAACGACGGGACAGTTGAAAAATGTTAAAAAAAATGGGACTGTCCCATTCAAAATGGGACGTATGGTCAGCCTAGTTAAAACAGGAAACCAACTTTTCCGTCCCTTCCTGAGACAGGTTTGATAGGAGGAAAGAGACAGACTAAAGCAGTCTTCCCCACCTGTTTTCTCCCTGGGCTGCAATTCCCACAATTCCTTCATAATTTTCTAATATGTAGTACATATTAGAAAGAAGCAATATATATTCTGGACCTTCTAAAGGGAGCTTTAAGAGTTTCTTGTTTCACAGCAGCAGAGAGATCTAGCTGAGTAGTGTGCAGTTCTTTTATGTTATACAACAGCTGCAAGGGCAAGTGTTAGATTTGACTGAATCATGTTCAGGCGCTCTCTCTGAGGGCTTTTTTATAAACAATAAAGGGAAGTTTAATCCTTTGATTCATGATATTTGATTCTTCATCAGCAGTTTACAACTTTGATAACAGATGTCTAGCTTTAGAAGTGAAATATGAGCTGTCACAGTGGCTTTCAATGCTTGGAGGCTACAATATGACCCGCCTGAATAATTTTTCTTATTTATTGAATCTCTATAGCTGGGTCAAAATTCAAATGGTGGTGGAGGGAAAATCTGCATTTATGGACTATGGAGCCAACTCTGTATTTGGATTCAAATGAAGGGAAAATCCTTTGATTTGCTGGGTAAGCTGCTTGGTTGGCATTCACAACTATTGTACGTGCCAAAATTGTGACCATCTTGGAAAAGATATTTCAGCTTTCAAAAAAAATAAATAAAAAAAATATCCATCTGATAGATTACTGAATAGTGAAGGGTATGGGTGGAGTGAAATTGTTTAGTAATATACTGTAATCCACTAGGCAAGAAGCTTAAGAAGAGATTCTGACTGTTAATCATTGTTCATCTTTTCACGTGACCAAGTTTTATTACGGATTGGGTAGAGAAACTAGTAATTCCTACTGGTACTGTATATTTGGCATTAAAAAGTGGTTTGATAAATTAATGATGGATCGATTTACCAATGGCTATTAAACATAACTAAAAGGAAATTTATTTGGGAAATTTAAGTTCCTAAATACAAGGGGGGAAGCTAAGGCCTGGCTGGAATTATAGAATCCATTTATGGAAAGTTCGCCCAGGATTGTGGGTTGTATGGCCATTTGGCAGATGCCAGGAAGAAGATGAGGAAATTGATTTTGGATAAAGAATGGAGCCAGCAGTGCAGTTTACCAATAGGGATTTGAAAGGTGATGGTAGCTATCACCAACTGTCATGCCTGTAAAAAATTAATCTAGGGATGGACCACGTGTGATATTCCAAATACTGTTGAACTCCAATTTTGATCAAGGATAGTGATGGCTTATTGTGTGATGATAAGCATCAAACAGTGATAAATAATTACTCTGTTCCCTACTCACCCACCCAGCAGTAGTTTTTGGGGCAGGAGGTGACTTAAAAGTCAGTGTAAATACCTTCTACAATGTATGTGTGATAAGGTCATTTTTTTATTACAGACCTTTTAAAATAAAAAAATGATACCTACCATCTTAATAATCCAAATATGGTTAATTATATTTTCATATTCTATATTTAGGTCACCATTTGTTCTTATCATTTGTATGCCTGCAACCCAGAGATGTATATGAGATTTGCACATCTATTAAAAATTCCTCTGCCAGCAAGGGTTCTTCTATCCATTTTGATGGATGATGTAGATTAATATTCATAGTAATGAAGGGGCAAAACAATTTCATAAGAATTTAACAATCTGATACTTCCCAAATCTACTTAAGAATTAGAACATAGTTATCTCTTGAAGTTTGTATTCTCATAATTTTGCAATACAGTTTTCTAGAAACAAAAATGCATAGAATATGAGGAAATGTACACAAAAAAGTAAATTACTGAAAAAGCACATAAAATAATACTTTACTTGCATACATTACTCAGGTGCATACATTACTCAAAATTGCATACCTAAATATGAGTATCAGGAAAATTGTGCATAAAAATCCAGATTAATTTTGGTGTATGCTTTTCAGTGATATGGTAATAAAAGAAAATAAATATAAGGTTGAAAAACATTGACCTGTTAACCCAGACTGATGGATGCATCCATCCCTATCACATAATGCTGTAGATCAAACATTGCTTTCTCTATGCAAATGAACAAGATAGCCTTTGGGTTCAGAAGCTCTTCATACTTGGGTTTATAGACTCATTTAAATCTCTGACATGGGACATTTTTTCCCCTAAATTCTATACCTAAAATCTTTTCAAAATGGTGCAATACCACTGTACTCTTATTTCTATCCTGGCTTAAGTAAAACTCTGTGGATACCTACATCCCTTAAGGGGCTGGGATTCTATGCCAAGTTGTACACAATCTAGGTGTAAGGAATACAGCTCTATTGCTGTACATCTGTGAGACACTCTGAACAGCTTCAATTAATCATCTTTAAGAAATACAAGAGCAGAAAATTAATTTCATTTCTCGTGGCAATACAACAAAAGTGACAGAAGTAAACAAATGAAGTATGTCCCAAATTAAGAAAAATACAGAGAGCAATATGCTGATTTATATTGTTCATTGCATATTTGTTCCTTGCATGATAAGCTGATTTCCTATTTAGTATTAGCAAGAATTCATTCAAGAATTAATGGGAGGTATATTAAACCATGATAATGACCATATTTCTTTTGAAGATGAAAAACTTATGAAATAACAAATTAAAATAAATAATTAAACAATGGAGGCACTATGTCTTCAAAACACAATATAGATGCTCTTGAGTTCTTACATGATGCCCCTATGAACAGGGTGCATGTTAAACTCCCCTGTCATGTCCTTGCCAAAAATGCATGTACCTTCATAGCAAATGTGGACATCTTTGTCACCTATTAGGTCTTTTGGATAAGCTCATTGTGGACAGCTTATTTTTGCTTTGTTGCGAGAATGAAAGGGACTAGCTTCAGGCATTAGACAGAAGAAAAGATGAGAGATCTGAGAATCCTTTTGTGAAATGTTTTGTGATGCATGCAGAGCAGGAACAAGCTTTTGCTGAAAATTAGAAAATATCGTTGATACAGCCAGATTCATATAGGAAGTAGCTTCATAACTCTTTTTAACAAGTTTTATTGATTGCACTTTATAAATGTATATTTTGTAAGCCATTTTAAGGGCCTGTTGATCTGTTTTTTCTGAAGACAGATTTAAAATGCAAGAAACGATAATAAGCACACAGTGCAAAGTCCTACTCAAAAGTTTCTCAATATGAGATACTGTACAGTCATCACTTGCCTCTGCAGAGTATTTACTACCAAACAACAGGTATATGTTTGTTAATGTCTCAAATATTCTTTGAGCTCTCCCATTTTGCTCCAGTAATCTTTCTGATTACAAGTCAGTAGAGAAATTAAATTACCAATTTGGAAGCAAATATAATAAAAATAATTTAACTCTATTTGATTAGTTGGTTATTGGTTGTCTGGTCACTGACTTACTCTTGTGTCATTCAGTTCTGCCCACTATTATAATCCATGCAAAAATCATTGGCAGGGCAGGATTTCAGCCTTCTAAAATTGCAGATTACTTTTTCTAATGGCCTGAGGGTCTAGTAATCTACTTAGTTTATTGTTCTGTAAACAGATACTGTAAATTATTGTGTTTTTGTTCATGTTCTCTAGGTCTCAAATCCATTACCATTATATCATATGCATTTGTGACTTCTAAAAAGAATAAAAAATCTTGATCTTCTGCATATTCACACTAAATTATTTTCCTAACTCCCAAGTTTTTTGCTTATGTTTTCTGATTTCTATCTCTATTAGAGACAGTACCTCATTCTTATATATATTTTCCAGCCCTACATTATGTCTGCGCTGTACTTGTTTTCTTTTATGTGGATGACTTCTGTAGCCTTATGTACTGTGAGACTTCACTCCCTTGATGATTTTTGTGAAAAATAACGGGTTTGCATAATTCTCTTATCTTTGAAACAAATCTTGTTGCATAGTGGGTTTTTACAAAATTATCTTTCCTGAGACTAGGAGTCAGGACTGTTTTTCTGAAACATCGTGATAATTCTTTATGAATTGTTCCAATTTAATAGGAATAAAATAAACAGCATAATGTGCAAGAAATGTACTAATGGAAAACAATATGGCAGAAGTCATTAGTTCTGAGGATGCAGAAATCACAGCTCACTTAATGCCTTTCCCTAATCTTTTGAACTTGATACTCCCTTCTCAATTTCCACATGAAAACTGGAGCTTTCTCTGCAAATCATCCTTTCCTCCCTAGCTAATAAAATCAGGAATAGCAGTAACATTGATCCTGGAGAAGCTGAACAATATATTTTTCCAAAATGTCATAGTTTTAAAATGTAGATGACAATCATTCTGGAAACAATACATCAAAGGCTATGTTGTCCTGGGATGCAAAAACTGCACTGTGGTGTAGGTTGACTTAAATTTATGCTGAACATCAAATCCCTGGAAAGTGTACATTTACCAGCATGCCTCTGCATAGGGTATTATTAGAACATCAGTCAAGGATCTATGAAGGAAAGGCATCGGGTCTGAAACAGTTAACTCCATATTTCCTAATTTGTGCTTTGCTGGCACAAGTTGTAGTATCACAAGATCTGGAAGGCCTCAAGATGGGGAAAACTTGATCACCTGATCCATGGTATTTGAGCCATGATTTATGTTGTCTTCTTCATAGCTGCTTTAAAGTAATATGAAAGATATGTCTCAGTGAATTGTACTCACTTTAGATACGCAGAAACTGCAGTCAGATGGAGCAAAGAGAGATAAAATTATCTTGACTAACTTTTAAAAAATGAAAACTTCAAAATATATTTATAATATATCTTTCCTGAAGATTTAGAGTCATGATGCTGGCAGAGCAAAAAGAAGGTGGGGACATTCCCTAGGTTTCCTTTCTTTCACTGCACATTATGATGAAAATACAGCTGTCTAAAAGATGGATGCAAGTAATGTTTTACTAGATTTTTCTTCCCATACTTCATCAGTTGTAGATAGAACAGAGTCTGATGGCCTGAAGCCACAGAAAATCTCCCAACTTTATAAAAAGTATTCTAAGATCAGATCATTTTCCTTGGCTGCAGTCTCATTGCCTCATTTGCCTGGTGGGAAAAAGCAGATCTTTGCTATGCTTCAGGATTTTTACATGTGCACAGGTTGTGTATAAATACAAAGACTTTACAACACAGACAGCTTTTTACCAAGATAGACACATCAGCATCCAGTACTTGTACAAAGGCACCCTGCAGAACTGTATTTAAAATTATTGCCAAGTGTTCTGTGAGTACTAAAACAGAAAGATGAAGATGAGATACAAAAGTTGAGTAAAATTAAAATTCAGTCATAGCAAGAATAAGGAAGGAACAATGTGTAGTTTTTCCTTTCCCTCAAGCCAATATATATTACTCAGTTTCTCTGATTTGAAAGATTGGAAGTTGACAGAAAACAAGAGGGCTTCTTAAACAATTTAGAGTATGTTTGTGTGTTTGTCATCACCAGAGTCCTGTGTTTTTGCCACACAGCAAACCAGTTCTGGAAAAATATGTGTAGCAGAAGCAATGTTTAGTATAGTAAAAGAGATCCAAATAAGTATTGATCTACGATTGAATAACCATTTAGGTAGATACTTGGCATCTTGAGAAAATATTTCAGTACCACTTGGGGTATAACAATAATCATATCAGGCAGGTATCTGTTGGTAGTTTTTGGAAAGAGAGCGTGAAGCCACACATCTTAAGATGGATACATAACCTGTTTTGGAATCTACTGAGATCCTGTTTGGAGAGATTTGAGGAGATTTTCTTTCTGTTGTTCTTGTTGTTCAGTCATTTAGTCGTGTCCGACTCTTCGTGACCTCATGGACCATAGCACACCAGGCCTTTCTATCCTCCACTGTCTCCCGGAGTTTACTCAAATTCATGTTCATTACATCGGTAATGCTATCTAACCATCTCATCCTCTGCCGTCCCCTTCTCCTTTTGCCTTCAGTCTTTCCCAGCATCAGGGTCTTTTCCAGTGAGTCTTCTCTTTGCATTAGGTGGCCAAAGTATTTGAGCTTCAGCTTCAGTATCTGTTCTTCCAATGAGCAGTCAGGTTTGATTTCCTTTAGGATTGACTGATTTGACCTCCTTGCAGTCCAAGGGACTCTTAGGAGTCTTCTCCAGCACCACAGTTCGAAAGCATCCATTCTTTGGCGCTCAGCCTTCCTTATGGTCCAACTCTCACAGCCATACATTACTACTGGGAAAACCATAGCTTTAACTATACAGACTTTTGTCGACAAGGTGATTCATCCAGCCCAGCATTTCTCATGATGTACTCTGCATATAAGTTGAATAAGCAGGGTAATAATATACAGTCTTGTCATACTCCTTTCCCAATTTTGAACCAATCGGTTGTTCCATGTCCGGTTCTAACTGTTGATTCTTGACCCGCATACAGGTTTCTCAGGAGACAGGTAAGGTGGTCTGGTACTCCCATCTCTTTAAGAATTTGGCAGAGTTTGTTATGATCCACACAATCAAAGGCTTTAGCATAGTCAATGAAGCAGAAGTAGATGTTTTTCTGGAACTCTCTTGCTTTTTCCATGATCCAGCGAATGTTGGCAATCTGATCTCTAGTTCCTCTGCCTCTTCGAAACCCAGCTTGCACTTCTGGTAGTTCTCGGTTCACATACTGCTGAAGCCTAGCTTGTAGGATTTTGAGAATAACCTTGCTAGCATGTGAAATGAGCACAATTTTACGGTAGTTTGAGCATTTCTTTCTGTAGCCTGCTTCAAATGTTATACTTCTGAAGCTTTTGAAATTGTATTGTGGAGTTCAGTTCTTCCTTCTTATTTCTTCCTTCCAGGATTCACTTGTATAATCACATGTTGAAAGCAGAGTTTGAATTGGGTTCAGAAGTCCTAGCTGTGGGGAAATACGTCCAGTGTTACATTTCACATTAAGGGATAAAATGGCAAATTTAATTTCATGTTAGTGTGATCAGTAAATCCAGACTTCTTTTTGTAAAGAAGGTTTACATTTTAGTGTTAACTAGGTTGTTGTGGCTCATTCAACAAACCCTGGTTAAAACAAACCACATTTTCATACCTTACGTAAATTCATGATTAGTACTGGAGCAAGTGTAATCCTTTGTCATGATAAAACGAATCAGGGAAGGGAAGGAGAAAGAGAATTATGTTCATTACTTTTATTTCTCTTCCTTGTGATTTCCCAGCAGTGTTGCCAAAAGAAACCTCAAAATACTGTTCTGGGATAGTGAATTCTCATGCCATATTACAAACTGCTTATAAAGCACTTAGGAGTTCATGAAAACTTTCTTTCATTTCACTGAACTCTTTCTGAACAAGGATAATTCTCAGATTCTGTGTTTAATTTGAAATGCTGCCAAGGCAATAGGGTTTTTACTGTTTAATAAAATAGTTATGTATTTTTAAGAAAACAATTTTAATGGCTATACATGGTTTTTAATGGCTTGAGTATGCTTCCTCATAAAGGAATGACAAAAATGTGCCACACTCAACATTAATCCTCCAAACATCTCTAATATAGAAAGCCACTGAAGCAACAGTGAAGGCTCCTGGAACTACCTATCATTTTTTAAAAAGAAAATGATCATCCAAGGAAGGCTTAAGAAGATATTTAACTGTGCTTCTGGGTTCTGTTTGATTTATTAAGAATAGCATTTCTTGATTAAGAAAACAAAACACTGTTGAAATACTCTAAAATGTAATATTTGAATTTTGTTGGATACATAATAAAAATGGCCCATTTTGAGTTTACTGTACATATCCAAACTGCCATTAAAAATCAGGTTGGCACTTTCATTAAGGAAAAATTGTGGCTTTGTACGTCCTTTGAGGAAAAGGGAGAGAAATAGAACAGAAATTGCTGACTACATCTGTGCCAGTACAAATTATGTTTCCCAGTTTGTTCATTCATGTGTGCAATAAACTTTTCTACTTAACTTAATGAGCGATCATTAATGCTGCAAAAATGTATAATGTTTATGACTTTTATGATTTTTGAGTTTTTACATTTAGTGGCAATTGTCCATAATGGACTTTATTATTCTTGACAAATGATGTTAGGTCATATCACATAAGAGTTGTAGTGGAAAGCATGTGGTGTAGCGAAAAAGGAAAATAGGGTCATTTGAAAGAACAGGAGCCTGTGGGTCATAAAATTGTGAAAACTGTATTAAAATGAAGAATGCAGCAAAATATTAACTTTGTAGTGTGCCTCATCTTGTAACTTGCTCTTTTTATGATGCTGTTCCCTCCCAAGCTAGATTTGAACCCTTTTAAGGCACTTTGGCATATCTAGATTCTAAAGTATTTAAGCACATCTTCCCATACTGAATAGGGTGAGAAATACTGAGAATTCCAGTTCAGAAACATCTGGAGAGACTTGGTCCTTCACGATTTTTTTCCCTCTTTCTTGATGTCAGACTGATAAATGAATTCTATTGAAAGGGGGAATTTCTAGCTGCTTGCTCTTCCTAATCTTAGCCATTCAACATCTCCAGTGCACATGAAATTCAGTGTCAATTACAATAACATCATCCCACATTAGTGGAATAAAAAATGTGAGCTTAGTATGTTGCACTGCTCGCTGAAGTAGTTTGAAGCTTGACTGAAATGAAATAGGATGGAGGAGAATGTTGAAACCATCATAATACTATTAAGGAAGCCAATGGTTCATTGTCACCTGAAATAAAGCGTGCCAAACTGCTGACCTCATCTCAGAAAGGATATTGCATGACTGCATGGAGTTCAGGGAAGGGCAGAGAGAATGATTAGGTGCATAGGATCTGAAAGGAGGATGGCCATCACTTTCAGAACAGATGCAGAAAAAGGTAAGAACCATGAAAATGTACAAAATAAAAAAGAGCTGGGTTGGTTTAAGCATTGGAAAGGAAAACAGTCTGGGTGATGAAAAACAGAACAGGTTGCCTCAACATATTAACATCATCTATACATTAATTTACATGTGACTGAACAACAACAACAACAACAACAACAACAACAACAATATTCTAAGCACTATCCTAAGTATTATAGTCATAGACAAGGTACCTCAAAACATTTTTTTTCTGGAAAACAAGAAAAGGGACCCAGCAAAGAAAATTCTCCAATAATTATAAATATATATTATTTATTTTTATTATACAGTCCTGATAACCCACCTCAGTCCCATAGGACTCTTGGTAGCATATACCATCAAACAGAAGGAAAATGTCCTGACTACGGGTGCAGGAAAAACACGCTGAGACTTGAGATCAAAGCTCTGATGTTTACTATCCTAACCCCTAAACAGAATCCAGCTAAACTGACACAACTTGGCACTGCCCAAGAGATAGAGTCCTCAATCTAGGGCGGGGCTTTCTTGAGCCTCTTGGGAGGGAAACATAGAGTCTCAGTACTACGCATGCGTTTCCCTTCCTGGAGGGAGCCCCCTCCATCTCCGCCCGTTATCTCCCTGACACCACCTTCTCCTCCAGAAAAAAATTCCATAGAAACCTCCTCCATTCCAGTGTCCTTGGGGCCGGCAACATTCTGATGGGAATTCATCTCCTCCTCCGAATCCTCCTGAGAACTGGGCAGTGGGGGGAAATCTTCCATGGGAGGAATTTCAAAGGAGTCACTGCTGCTGTCGGAGAGATCAGATAACAGCTCCTGCGCAGATGGCTTTTCCTGCAAAACAGCTAGAGGGTTAGAGAAGTTCTCCCCCCTCCCTCTTGGGAAATGCATGCCAGAGGTGGAGGGCTGCGGCTCAGCCTCTTCCCCTCGCTCTGGCCCCTGGGCCTCTCGCAGGGGTGAAAGTTGCCAACTTACGAACTCCTCTGCTTGGGGGTTTTCTCCTTGTTCGGTCGAGGGAGCAATTTCTGGGAGCTTGTGAGGCCTTGGCTTGTGAGGGAAAAGCTGATGGAATTTGTGCATGAGCAAGGGTGCATGCACGTCCTTGGCATTTTCCCAGGACCGTTCCATCTGGGAATACCCCTTCCAGTGTATCAAGTACTGGATGCCCCTGCCCCTCCGCCTTGAATCTAAAATGTCTTGAACTTCATACTCCTCTTCCCCCTCCACAAGAAGTGGAGGTGGGGGTGGAATCTGCGAATGCAAGGCGCTCGGGGGGGGGGGGGACTCCTTTACCAACAATGATCTGTGGAATACTGGATGGATTTTCATGGAGTGTGGAAGCTACAAACGATAAGAAACTGGGTTGATCTGCTGCAACACCGTGAAAGGGCCCACAAACTTAGAGTCCAACTTTTTACAAGGCCTGCTAGAGGTTAAAAACTTTGTAGAGAGCCAGACCTTGTCTCCCACAGTAATCTGTGGCCCTTCTTGTCTGTGTGCATCAGCAGTTCGTTTATAAGCTGCTTTTGCGATGTCCAACTGCTCCTTTAATAGATGATGAGCAGCCTGTCGCTCTGCGATGAAGTCTGCAGCTGCTGGGACTGCTCCCTGTTGTGAGGAGATAGGCAATACCCTCGGATGAAACCCATAAAGTGCCTGGAAAGGGGACATTTTGGTTGAGGAATGCACTGAATTGTTGTAGGCAAATTCTGCCATGGGGAGCAAGTCTGGCCAATTATCCTGACGATAGTTGATGTAACATCTTAGATATTGCTGCAATAATTGGTTAGTTTTCTCAGCTTCGCCATTACTGCAAGGATGATTTGCAGAGGATAAGTGTATTTGGACCCCCAATGATTGAAAAAGCGCCCCCCAGAACCTGGAAGTAAATTGAGAGCCGCAATCCGAAATTATGTAATTAATCATACCTCTATGCCAAAAGACATTGTCCAAAAACAACTGTGCTGTTGCTTGTGCAGATGGAAGGCCCTTGCAAGGAATAAAATGTGCCATTTTTGTAAAACAGTCCACAACCACTAGTATTGAAGTAAAACCTTGGGCTGGTGGCAAGTCAGTGATGAAATCCATGGAGACGGTGTCCCAGGGCTGGGACGTGGAGGGCGTGGGCAGGGGCTGTAAAAGTCCTGCTGTTTTTCCTGTGATGGGTTTGGCGCGTCTACAGGTGTGACACGAGGCCACATAAGTCTTTATGTGTGCAGCCATCTTAGGCCACCAGTAGTTTCTGAGAGCTCTATGCAGGGTTTTGAAAACTCCTCCATGTCCAGCCATTTGGCTGTCGTGACATAGCTTTAGCACCTCTTCCCTCAGGGGGATGGGAACGTAAAGCCATCCGCTATGCCAAAGAATCCCCGCATCTACTGTGAATGGGGAAAGTGTTCCTTGCTGGGTCCCCTGGAGGTCATCCAGCCTAGCCCTTGCATACGGGTCCTGCTGCTGCTGAGCTTTGATTCTTGCAAAGAGATCCTCCGCCTGCCTACCAGCTGCTAAGATCTCTGTCTGGGTTCCTTCAGGAGGCCGCTCAAAATTGTGAGGTTGTAAAATTGTACTCTGAGCAGATTGGTGGGAGGCTGGAATCTCCTGCGGTTGTCTAGATAAGGCATCAGCCAGTCTATTCTGCTTGCCTGGCAAGTAAGAGATTATAAAATTGAAACGAGATAAAAATTGGCTCCATCTGATTTGGCGGGGGGTGAGAGACCCGGATTTTTGCAAATGTTCTAAATTCTTATGATCTGTGCAAACTTTTATCGGAAAAGTGGCCCCTTCCAGCCAGTGTCTCCACTCCTGAAAAGCTTCCTTAATCGCAAGCAATTCCTTGTTGAACACATCATAGTTTCTCTCTGCTGGTGATAGTGTGCGAGAGAAAAAGGCACAAGGAAGCATCCCCTCCCCTTTTGGGCTGTCAACCTGCAGAAGTACAGCTGCGATTGCGACATTTGTGGTGTCGGTGTGTACAATGAATTGTCGCTCTGGGTCGGGGTGTCTTAGAAGAGGTTGGGATATAAAAAGTTGCTTAAACTCTTGGAAAGCAGCCTGTTGTTGCTCACCCCAGAAAAACCTTGTTCCTTTCTTTAAGAGCTGAGAAAGGGGCCGAGCCTTTTCTGCATAACCATCAATGAAATTGTGGTAGAAATTCGCATACCCAAGGAATTGTTGGACCTCCTTCACATTACGGGGATGTTTCCAACATAGAATTGCCTGGACCTTTGCTGGGTCCATGGCTATGCCTTCTGTGGAAATTCTGTAGCCCAAATAGACCAATTGAGATAAATTAAAGGCACACTTCTCAAGCTTGGCAAAAAGCCTGTTCTCTCTTAGTCTTTGTAAGACATTGCAGACATGGGTTGTATGAGAAGTGGGATCATCTGAAAATATGAGGACGTCATCAAGGTAAATGACTACATACTTATCTAATAAATCTGAAAATATGTGATTCATAAATCTGGAAAATACAGCCCCACAATTACTTAGTCCGAAAGGCATGACCAAATATTCAAACTTACCATATCTGGTATTGAAGGCTGTCAGGTATTCGTGCCCTTCCTTCATTCGGATCAGATTGTAGGCATTTCTGAGATCCAACTTAGTAAAAATGCGTGCCTTTTGTAAGCGATTAAGCAAGTCCGATATGAGAGGAAGCGGGTAGTGGTCTCTAACAGTAACAGCGTTAAGTGCACTGTAGTCATGAACTGTGCGCATGGGAACCCCACTTCCATCCGTTTGCTCTGAAGGCGTGAAGGGGTCTGGCTTCTTTGGTACAAAGAAGGTAGGGGCAGATGCTGGAGATGTGGATGGTCGAATGAATCCCTTCTTGAGGTTTGTATCCAAGTATTCCTTCAGGGTAGCTAGCTCCTTGGGAGACATAGTATAATGCTTCTTTGCTGGAATCTTGGCTCCTGGCTTTAGGTCAACCGTGCAGTCGTATAGTCTATGGGGTGGTAGTGCTGTAGCCTCCTGTTCGCAGAAAATATCTGTGAAGTCTCCGTACTTGGTCGGCAGCTGTGCCCCCCTTGTCTCCAAAAGTGCAGCCATTGTTGGAGAGGGTGCGGCTGCCTGTAATTTGTGGTGCTGGCAGTCCTTTGCTGGGAATGAAATCGCTCCTGTGACCCAGTCCAAATGTGGGTTGTGAAGCTTTAACCACGGAGTGCCCAGGATGACAGAAACTTGTAATGAAGCTGTGACATACAATTGAATCCACTCGGTATGAGCTGCAATCGTTAGCTGCAGTGGCTACGTGCAGCATGTGACTGGGCCTGCTTTGTGGGGTTGACCGTCGATGGTTTCAACTTCTATGGGACTTGGTAAGTCCAGCGTTGGAATATGAAACTTTTCCACTGCTTCTACATCTATAAAGTTGGTAGTGGCCCCTGAGTCAATGAGAACGTCTAACGCTATGAATTGCTTGGAGTCTACGGTCAGTGTGGCTGGGATAGAGTAAAAAGTGTGGCTGAAGTCTGCAGAATGAGCTCTTCTTAATTGCTGGAGGGCCTCCCTGTGGAGCTCTGGTGAGGGAGGCCGCCGAAGTTTCCCTGGTTGGAAAAAGAGGCCGGGGCCGGTCTCTGCTCTGCCGCCTGGTCTGTTGCTCTTGCCGGAGGTGCTTGGCTTCTGACCGGACAAGCTCTTACTATGTGACCTGGGGCCCCACAATAAAAGCAAAGGGCTCTTTCCCTCCGTCTCTGTCTCTCAGCTTCAGAAACCAGTCTTTGTGATGCTCCAATTTGCATAGGCTCCTCTGCTCCTAGAGAAACAGAAGTGGTGGGGGAAGTTGTAAAAGCTGGAAACGCCAGCCTGAATCCTGCTCTGCCTCTCCCTGGCCGTAGCTGCCGTAATTCTTCCAGTCTGGCGTCTATCACTACAATTAGCTGATTAAGGCTTCCAAGGTTGCTGGGGTGCCTTGCCTCACCAGCTCGGTCTTAATTTCTTCATCAAGCCCTTGTTTAAACTGATTATTTAAAGCGACTTCGTTCCAGCCTAAATCTCCTGCCAGCAGTTTGAAATCTGCAATGTAAGCACCCACTCTCCTATTGCCCTGTCACAGCTTTCGAATTTCCCAGCTGGCGGTGACTTCTCTGATCGGGTCATCGAAGTGGGCTCTGAAACGGTCCATAAAATTCTGGTAGTCGTTTAGAATTGGGTCGTTGGCCTCCACCATTGGGATGGACCATCTGGCAGCTGATCCTTTCAGTAGGTTTAAGATGAAGGTGACTCTGGATCTGTCCGTTGGGAATTCAGCTGGTCGGCTGTCGAAGAACATAGTACACTGAGTGAGGAAAGTTCTTAGTTGTGCAGTCTCCCCCCCAAACTTTTCCGGTAAGCAGCCCTGAGACCTCAGGACGACTGGCGTGTGTGTGTGCTGCTGCTGGGCCCAGCTGCGGTGTGACTGGAGCTGGTTGCTGCATCTGTTGTAGCATGGCTGCCTGTAGGTTATTCACCTGATCATCCACCTGCTGTTGATGTTGCAGGAGTGCGGCTGCCAGTTGCACGATCGCCTGCCGGAGTACCTCTGGCTCCGAAGTCATTCTCCTGAATTTCTTCTTCCTCCCTCTTTCGATGGGAGTAGTGTGTTTAGCTGGATTGATGTCCTGACTACGGGTGCAGGAAAAACACGCTGAGACTTGAGATCAAAGCTCTGATGTTTATTATCCTAACCCCTAAACAGAATCCAGCTAAACTGACACAACTTGGGACTGCCCAAGAGATAGAGTCCTCAATCTAGGGTGGGGCTTTCTTGAGCCTCTTGGGAGGGAAACATAGAGTCTTAGTACTACGCATGCGTTTCCCTTCCTGGAGGAAGCCCCCTCCATCTCTGCCCGTTATCTCCCTGACAGAAAAAAGCATAATAATAAAGAATTAATATTAAAAAATAACCATAAAAAAAGCAAAGATAAAACTCAACATAAAACCCAAGATAGGATCCAAAGTCACTCAGCTGGGATCAAAAGCACACTGGAATAAAACAGCTTTAACTTGGTTATGGGTTTTTGTGTGTGTGTGTGTGTGTGTTTAAATGAATTATGGCTAGCTAAGACGCCAGGCTTGTCGATCGGAAGGTCGGCGGTTTGAGACCCGAGCACCACATGATGGAGTGAGCTCCTGCAGTCGCCCCAGCTCTTGCCAACCTAGCAATTCGGAAACATGCAAATGCAAGTAGATAAATAGGTACCACTTCGGTGGGATGGTAACAGCGTTCCACGTGCGTCATGCCGGCCACATGACCGTGGAAGCATCTTTGGACAGTGCTGACTCTTCGGCTAAGAAACGGAGATGAGCACCGGCCTCTAGAGTCGGACGCGACTGTGCAGGGGGAAACCTTTACCTTTTACATTATAGTTTGAATTTCTATTTTCAGATTAATGAAACTTCTACAAGGAAACTGTGTTAGTTACATTAAGCCATCAAACAACTTTTGTGGATAGCCTACCTAAATTTAAAAAAAAAAATTAAACAAGGCAGGTATTCAGACTGTTCTTGCAGAGCTAAAATACACGAAGTGTTTCCCTCTACCTAGAAACTAGAGCATGAATAGAGCGTCTATGTGCTTAGAAAGATCAGGATTAAGAGGACAAGGGGAGAGACTGTAGTTTCCTCCACATTTGGTTTGACAAAATTTCTAACCCTTTCCCTGCCTCAGTCGCTTAAACTTCCCATGAATTATTTACAGTGAGTAGTTACTATATTTGAGCCACAATATCAACCCAGAGATTAGAGTCAAACAGAGGTAGCATGCCTAAAACTGTTGATAAAAATACTGCTAAACCTGAAACTTCAGGTTTCAGGCCGGGATTTGGGACGGAGACTGCATTGGTCGCACTTACGGATGACCTCTGGCGGGAGCGGGATGGAGGTAGTGCATCCATCCTGGCTCTCTTAGATCTCTCAGCGGCGTTCGATACCATTGACCATGGTATCCTTTTGGGACGGCTTAGGGAGTTAGGGGTGGGCGGCATAGTTTTGCGCTGGTTCACCTCCTTCCTCCGGGGCCGTTCCCAGTCGGTGGTGATAGGGGAGGAGAGATCCAGCCCACGACCACTCCTGTGTGGGGTGCCGCAGGGTTCGGTTCTCTCTCCTCTCCTATTTAACATCTACATGAAACCGCTGGGTGAGGTCATCCGACACCATGGGATGAGGTATCATCAGTATGCAGATGATACTCAACTGTATATCTCCATCCCTGGTGAAGTAAGTGATGCAGTGACCACCCTATCCCAGTGCCTGGGGGCTGTGAGGGCCTGGATGGGGAACAACAGGCTTCAGTTGAACCCTGGCAAGACCGAGTGGCTGTGGATTGACGGCTTAGCGTCTTCTAGGAAATTATCATCTTTGGTTCTCGATGGGGTAGCACTGCCCCATTCGGAACCAGTGCGCAACTTGGGGGTCCTTCTAGACTCACGACTCCTGCTCGAAGAGCAGGTGGCAGTCGTGGCTAGAAGGGCTTTTGCACAGCTTCGGCTTGTGCGCCAGTTGCGCCCATTCCTGGATCGCGATGCCCTCCGAACAGTCACTCACACTCTTGTCATCTCCCATGTAGATTATTGCAATGCGCTCTACATGGGGCTACCCTTGAAGACTATCCGGAAGCTACAGCTGGTGCAGAATGCAGCCGCGCGGGCGATTTTAGGTGCGCCAAGATTCGCACATATAACACCTTTGCTCCGCGAGCTGCATTGGGTGCCGGTCTGCTTCCGGGTACAATTCAAGGTGTTGGTTATCACCTTTAAAGCCCTATATGGCATGGGACCAGAATACCTAAAGGACCGTCTTGTTCCCAGGTTATCGACCCGCCCCACCCGATCGTTCAGAGAGGGCCTGCTGCGAGCCCCATCAATTAAAGAATGTCATCTGATGGGGGCTAGGAGGCGGGCCTTCTGTAGCAGCACCCACACTATGGAACATCTTGCCCCCAGAGTTGAGACAGATCCCCTCCCTCCCGACCTTTAGAAAAGAACTGAAGACCTGGTTCTGCCGCCTGGCATGGGAGGGAGGAAACGATAGTTCCTCATGGGGGTGGTTAATCCCGTAATTTTATAATGCCCTTCTTTTATTAATACTATCTCCCACTTGGATTTTTATTTTATTTTATTTATAACATATTAATTGTATAAATTGTTAGTTTACATATTTTATATTTTATGCTTTTATCTAATTTTATTTATTGTAAACCGCCCAGAGTTCCCCGTTGGGGGAGATGGGCGGTTATATAAATTAAATAAATAAATAAATAAATAAAAATAAACAAAATGCTAGAAATCCCTTATTCTGATATTAGTAGGGTTTTTTTAAGCAGCATAGGAAAAGATGGAGCTAGATTGGTTGAGGAAGGGAATTAATCCTTTCCCTTACACTATTTTCTTGATCTAAATTATCTCTCCCCAAAATTGTGTATATGCCTTAGTAGGACGGAGATGTACTATTACAGTATGTGAGTGTGTATAGGAGCTATAAAATATATACATTAACCCATCATTCTCAACAACCATCTTTCTGCCTGAGAATCCTATCTACATACTGTAAATAAGTGCAAGAATGCATGAAATTATTTTTCTGAACCAAAGATTTCAGAATTAGTTTCTGAACTAGTTTGTGACTCAGTAGCAATACTGAGTATTGCAGAATGCTTACTATGACTGATACTGTGAGAAATTCATAGATATCTCTATGTACTGATATATGAAATCCATGTGGCAAGCGTATGAATAATGTCCATGCCATTAACAACTACACCATGGTCATTGGTTTATATGACTTGGATCTATGGGGTTTTCTTCTGTATTGCTGTAAAGATTTAGTTCAGCTTTTTAATGAAAATGAATGAGCCCAGAACACCTAGGATCCATGCTTTATGGAATTTTTCTTCCACATGCAGAACAGACAATCTAGCATAGATGGTATGGCTTTATAAAGTGTTAAAAAGAATGTGAAATACAAATCAAAATCCTTGCAATGCTTTGCCTCATCGTCAATACAAAATTCTATATCTTCATGTAAACTATAATTCAGAGTTACCAATTTAGTTTTGTTTCAGGGTGAAAAATAAAGTAAGCAAAATCAGAATAGCTTGGAAATGAAAATACACACAATGCATCGCAGTTACTTTGTGTAATAATACATTTTATTGTTATTATTTGCCAATTAGTATTGGCAAAAGATATAAATATTATGATACAGTGTATTCAACTTGCTGTTAAATAAATAATAGTAATCTACATTATTACAAAATTATGCATAGTTTTTACATAAACATTTTCTGAGGAGTTTATAATTCTCTCTGGATCTCAGTGAACAAGGCTGGGTATAAATCTATCAAAGAAGTTCATTTGTAATTTCTAGCTTTTAAATCAACAGAGCAGCTTGGAGATTGATACCAATGACCAAGTTAAACATTAATCGATTTAGAGAGTCCATATCCATTGGAATATGTTTTCTTGTATTCACAATACCGCATTAATTTCTCTGTTACAGCTCTTCTGGAGGAACAAAGATTCATTTTAATCAATTGCTCCAACAAATACTCTATTTGACAAATGTGAAGGACAAGGGCCATTCCTACTGCACAGGAGATTAAAGCAATCAAGCAGTGATGAGGATGTGTTGAGATAGGACTGTTCAGAAACACTAGTGATATCTCCTGGTTAACCAGAAAGGAATGTGATGTCATGTGACATTTACACTCACAGACCTAGTGAAGCAAAGTAAGAAAAATGCATGAGAGATATGATGCAGTCAGAATGTAGTAAAAGAAAATTGCCTGGAGACTTTCTTCAGTTGAAAGAGAACAAAGCAGGAGGGAGAAATGGAAACAGGTGAACAGTGAACCTTATGTAGAAACCATTATTGCTGAATGGATTGCAGCATTTTCTGAACAACAGCTATTATTTCATTGAAAGTAACAAACAGTTCTAAGAATAATTTGGGGCACCTTAAGAAAGGCAAAAGCACTATCATAGACAAGAGAAATAAAATCCAAAATAATGTTGATAGGTTAGAGAAATGGACTGAAAATAAGAGAACAAAATTTAACAGAGACTAATGCTCTTAGGTGGGGGGGCACGATGGCTCAGTGGTTAAGATGCCAGGCTTGTCGATCGGAAGGTCGGCGGTTCGAGACCCGAGCGCCGCATGACGGAGTGAGCTCCCGCACTCGCCCCAGCTCTTGCCAACCTAGCAATTTGAAAGTATGCAAATGCAAGTAGATAAATAGGTACCACTTCAGTGGGAAGGTAACAGCATTCCACGTGCATCATGCCAGCCACATGACCGTGGAAGCGTCTTTGGACAAGGCTGGCTCTTCGGCTAATCTCTTCGGAGATGAGCACCTCCCCCTAGAGCCGGACACGACTGTGCAGGGGGAAACCTTTACCTTTACTTAATGCTCTTAGGTATAGAATCAAATGTACCAATATAGAATGGGGGACACCTGGCTTGGCAGCAGCACTTGTGGAAACAATCCTGAAAATGTAATTGCTTACAAGCTCAATGTGGGTCAGTGTGATGTGGTTGCAAATAAAGCAAATGCAATTTTAGGTTTCATAAACTGAAATATAATATTCAAATTAGAAGAAGTAATGGTTCCATTTTAGTCTACTAGGGTCAGCCTGTCTTTGGATACTGTGTTCAGTTGTTGGTATCAGACAAACTAGAATAGTTTCTTAGAAGGGCAGCCCAAATGATCAAGGAACTATAGACTAAATGTTATGAAGAATAATGGAAGGAACTAGGAATATTTAGCCTTGAGGAAATAAGACTAAGAAGGGATTTGATACCACCCAGAAAGGATGTCACACAGAAGGAGACCCAGGCTTACCCTCTTATACTTCTATGTAACATCCATTCAGTGACTTGAAGAAGGCTAACAATGTCCTCCTATCTTCTTTTCTAAATTTCTCTGTTAATAAGATTTAGTTTTCAGTCCCCTTCTTTGCATCCATTTCAGTATATTTTTCTTAAAATGTGGTGCCCAGAACTGTATTTAAGGTAAGAACCTGACCAATGAAGAATATATTGGAACAATTACTTCCAGTGATTTGGAAACTAGTATTGGTGCAGTCTAAAAATCCATTTGCCTTTTTATCAGCCATGTCTCACTGCTCAATTCATATGCACAATTCTAAGATCCTTTTCATTGCCAATATCCGCTGGATAATGGAGAAAGCCAGGGAATTTCAGAAAAACATCTATTTCTGTTTTATTGACTATTCTAAAGCCTTTGACTGTGTGGATCATAACAAATTGTGGCAAGTTCTTGGTGGTATGGGGATACCAAGTCATCTTGTCTTCCTCCTGAGGAATCTGTATAACGACCAAGTAGCAACGGTAAGAACAGAGCACGGAACAACGGACTGGTTTAAGATTGGGAAAGGAGTACGGCAGGGCTGTATACTCTCACCCTACCTATTCAACCTGTACGCAGAACACATCATGCGACATGCTGGGCTTGAGGAATCCAAGGCTGGAGTTAAAATCGCTGGAAGAAACATTAACAATCTCAGATATGCAGATGATACCACTTTGATGGCTGAAAGCGAGGAGGAGTTGAGGAGCCTTATGACGAAGGTGAAAGAAGAAAGTGCAAAAGCTGGGTTGCAGTTAAACCTCAAAAAAACCAAGATTATGGCAACGAGCTTGATTGATGACTGGCAAATAGAGGGAGAAAAAGTGGAGGCAGTGACAGACTTTGTATTTCTAGGCGCAAAGATTACTGCAGACGCTGACTGCAGCCAGGAAATCAGAAGACATCTACTTCTTGGGAGGAGAGCAATGGCAAATCTTGATAAAATAGTTAAGAGCAGAGACATCACACTGACAACAAAGGTCCGCATAGTTAAAGCAATGGTATTTCCTGTAGTAACCTATGGCTGCGAGAGCTGGACCATAAGGAAGGCTGAGCGAAGGAAGATAGATGCTTTTGAACTGTGGTGTTGGAGGAAAATTGTGAGAGTGCCTTGGACTGCAAGAAGATCAAACCAGTCCATACTCCAGGAAATCAAGCCAGACTGCTCACTTGAGGGAATGATATTAAAGGCAAAACTGAAGTACTTTGGCCACATAATGAGAAGACAGGATACCCTGGAGAAGAAGCTGATGCTAGGAAAAGTGGAAGGCAAAAGGAAGAGGGGCCGACCAAGGGCAAGATGGATGGATGGTATTCTGGAGGTGACGGACTCAACCATTGGGGAGCTGGGGATGGTGACGGCCGACAGGAAGCTCTGGCGTGGACTGGTCCATGAAGTCACGAAGAGTCGGAAACGACTGAACGAATAAACAACAAAAAAGATCCTTTTCATGCATGCTATTGCCAAACCAGGCATTGCATATCTTCTATCTGTGCATTATATAGATGTATTCCCCAAGTGAACAACTTTGCATTTCTGTCTATTAAATTTCTTTTATTTTCAGCTCTCAAGATCATTTTGAATTTTCATTTCATCTTCTATGTTATTTTCTACGCTACTTAATTTCATGCCATCTGCAAATCTGATAAGTGTTCCCTCCACATTTTCTTCCAAGTTCTTGTTGAACAGAACGAGGGTCAGAACTGAGTCCTGTGGCATTCCTCTTAATACCTAATTTCTGTTTAATGAGAAACAATTAATGAGTGTTGAGTACAATTTTCAATCCAGGTTTGGATCTCACTCAATAGATACACCATCTAGTAATACTTAATTAGCTTGCTGATCAGAAGGCCGAGAAGCGACATGGTGTGACACGGGTGCTGTAGAGTCCACGGCCCATGTTCTCTTGTATTGTCAGTTTTATAGGGACATTCGCCACCAACTGATTACCCCCCTCTTGTCTAAATTCCTGGGTCACTCTGATAATTTTTACTTACGTTTTCTGTTAAACAACGAAGATAAATGTATCTCTCTGAAAGTAGCAAAATTCTGCTACGTTTTGTGTAAGCTTTGTGCACAACTGGTTGTTAAGAGTTACTGATACTAAGGGGATAACTCTATTTGTTTTATGTATTTTATTGGTCAATGACCGGAAATAAGCAAGATAAAAACAATACAAATATTAGAAAAGAAACAAAGAAAATAAGAAAGAATAGTGAATAAGTACGAAAGAAAATAAAAAAAGAAAAGATATGAAGAAGTAGCTTCTGATCTTTTTGACAGAAGTTATAAATGCATTTATATTTTACCCTCTCTCTCTCTAAGGTTACATCATAATTTCCTTCTTTCCATAAGCTACCCTTTCTAATTCTCAAACCCATAAATCACAAGTTCATTTTTCTCTCCAATTTATCCCATTGAAATGGTATCTTTTTCTGTTTGAGCTGGTCTGTCCAAAAGAAGTGCTCTTTTCAGTTGCTATTCTAATAGAAACTTCTTTAAGAAACTTCTGCATTATTTTTCTTCAGGCTAGTAGTGAACTGCTGCTGCAAAACTTGATCTCTGGTCTTTCTGACAAAGTGCACAAAAATATCCCTTGGTATATTTCTTAATTTTGTAAATTGAGTGTTTTGGCAAAAGCACTTTTGACGTTACTTGGAATTAATGGAAACAACAGACTAGACTTTCCTGGGAATGTTGATTGTTTGACAACAAACAGAAATGATAAATGGTGGAAGTTACAAAATATGGAGATAAGTGTAATATGAAATGGATTGTGTCATCTAAACTATGGAAAGAAAGATTGGACTAAAGCCTTAAATGTATAGAGAAAGTGGGGAAGGCACCCCCGGCGTTTATTACCAGTGGCACATTCCGGCCCTCCAAGCTCAAACCCAGGCCCTGGTAAACAGATCTTCGAGGGTCCTGATGTCCGGCTGCTGCTCCTTAATGCCAGGTCTGTGAATAATAAGGCTCCCCTCATCTGCGACTTGCTCGCGGGAGGAGGGGGCAGACCTGGCATGTATCATGGAGACCTGGCTGGGACCAGAAGGAGGGGTTGCCCTTTCAGAAATGTGCCCAGCTGGGTTTCAAGTGTGGCATCAGCTGAGACAATGGGGCAGGGGAGGAGGGGTGGCAGTTGTCATCCGAGAGTCTCTTATGGCCTCCAGGGGCGCTGCTCCACAAGTGACCAGTTGTGAGACCCTGCTTTTCAGGTTGGGCTCCCAAGCACAGTTGGGAGTATTGCTACTGTACCAGCCGCCCTGCTGCATAGCAACCTCCCTGCCCGAGCTGCTAGAGGCCATCTCGAGGTTGGCAGTGGAGTTCCCCAGACTCATGGTTTTGGGGGATTTCAATCTGCCGTCCTTGGGATGGTCCTTGGAGGCAGCTCGGGAGTTCATGGCTATCATGGCAGCCATGGGCCTATCTCAGATAATTCGGGACCCGACTCGAGACAGTGGACTCACCCCAGACTTCATTTTCTTGTCTGAGCAGTGGCAATGTGATCTGAGGGGAGAGTTACATCTATCCCCTTTGTCATGGTCAGATCATGCCCTGGTGACCTTGAGGCTCTCTTGTACTGCCCCACTCTGCAGGGAGGAAGGACCCATTTGACTGGTCCACCCCTGGTGACTGATAGACCCAATGAGGTTTCAGAGGGAGCTGGGGGTTATACCCGAAGATCTGATACACGGTCCAGCGGAGGTCCTGGCCACAGCCTGGAACATCGAGGTGGCCGGGGCCTTGGACAGGATCGTGCCTATGCGACCTCTCTTGCCCAGTTTGAACCGTCACTCCCTGTGGTTCATGGAGGAGTTGAGGGTTCTGAAGAGGGTTAAGAGACATCTGGAGAAAGACGAAGACTGAATCTGGCCGGACACAAGCTAGAGCTGCTATTAGGGGCTACCTTGTGGCAGTAAGAGAGGCGAAACGTGAATATTTCTCCACTCTTATTGCGTCTGCAGATTGCCGCCCGACGGCCCTGTTTAAGATTGCTAGATCTCTTTTGGGTCGTAAAGATTCGGTGACCCATTTATAGGGCCGGTCGGAAGAATTTGCTGTGCATCTGCAGGAGAAAATCGCTCAGATTCATTCTAAGTTACACTCTAAGCGTGAGGCACAATCTGGGGAGGTGCCAGAGGAATGTACTTGCCCTGTTATCTGGGAACAGTTTGATCCTGTTGGGCCTGATGAAGTAGACAGGATCCTCCGGATTGTAAACGCCACCACATGCCATCTTGACCCATGTCCCTCCTGGCTGATTAAATCAGCTCAGGAGGTGACATGTGGTTGGGTCCAGGTGATGATTAATACATCCCTGAGGGAGGGGGTGTTTCCAGCTTCCTTTTAGGAGGCGCTGGTGCACC
Source organism: Charina bottae (assembly GCA_023362775.1). Classification (NCBI taxonomy): domain Eukaryota; kingdom Metazoa; phylum Chordata; class Lepidosauria; order Squamata; family Charinaidae; genus Charina; species Charina bottae. The sequence continues at coordinate 2,686,668 of JALMGJ010000044.1, read as the reverse complement.
CACTCCTCAAGAAACCATCCCTGGTCCCCACCGTTTTGAACAACTTTCGTCCGGTCTCCCACCTTCCCTTTTTGGGTAAGGTGGCTGAGAAGGTGGTGGCGCTGCAACTGCAGAGGGTTCTGGATGAAACAGATTATCTAGACCCCTTTCAGTCAGGTTTCAGGCCAGGATATGGGACAGAGACTGCATTGGTCGCCCTTATGGATGATCTCTGGTGGGAGCGAGATGGAGGGAGTGCATCCATTCTCGCTCTCTTGGACCTCTCAGCGGCTTTCGATACCGTCGACCACGGTATCCTTTTGGGATGGCTCAGGGAGCTGGGGGTGGGTGGCGTGGTTTTGCACTGGTTCACCTCCTTCCTCCGGGACCATTCCCAATTGGTGGTAATAGGAGAGGAGAGATCTGACCCTCGGCCCCTCTTGTGTGGGGTGCCACAGGGTTCAGTTCTCTCTCCTCTCCTATTTAACATCTACATGAAGCCGCTGGGTGAGATCATCCGTCACCACGGGATGAAGTATCACCAGTATGCTGATTATACCCAGTTGTATATCTCCGTCCCGGGTAAAGTAAGTGTTGCAGTCGACAACCTATCTCAGTGCTTGGGGGCTGTGGGGGCCTGGATGGGGAACAACAGGCTTCAACTGAACCCTGGTAAGATGGAGTGGCTATGGATTGATGGCCTCTCGACTTCCAGGAAGTTGTCATCTTTAACTCTGGATGGGATGGCACTGCCTTGTTCAGATTCAGTGCGAAACTTGGGGTCCTCCTTGACTCACGACTCCTGCTCGAGGAGCAGGTGGCAGTCGTGGCCAGAAGGGCATTTGCACAACTTCGGGTTGTGCACCAGTTACGCCCATTCCTGGATCAAGAGGCCCTCCGAACAGTCACTCATTCCCTTGTCATCTTCCATATAGATTATTGCAACGCGCTCTACATGGGGCTACGCGGCCTATTACCGCTCCGGGAGAAAGCCACAGAAACCCTGTGAAAAAACCCCAAAAATTCAACTTTGGGGGTTTAGTGAGGTGGTGTTACCGGTGGGGTGAGTGGCTTTCTCTGGGGGGAGTGTTGGGGTGAGCCCTTGTGTCCGGTCGGAGCCTCCGTGGAACTGCGCAAAGAAAAGAGCCCAGTGAGCAGCCGGATACGCCGTAGGCTTCCGAGGTCCGTTGGAAGCTGGAGGCCGCAGAGACTGTTGGGGTTCGAGCTGGGCCGGTGGAGCTGGCAAGGACCTGGTGCCTGGTGCCCACTGAAGGTTGGAGACTGCGGGAGTCTGCCGAATGGCAGCGGGAAGCTGGAGGTTTTTTGGCTGTTGGTCTTCGAGCTGGGGCCGGCGGAGCTTGCGGGGCTGGAGACTATTGAGGGCTGCTAGAGGCTGCCGGAGGCCTCTCTGTTTTCGATTGCTGGAGGCTGGAGACCATCAGAGTTTGAGTTAGGCCGGTGGAGTTGGTGTGGGCCTAGCAGAGCCAGCACAGCACAGAGGGGAGCCCGGTTGTGGCAGCGGAGTCCTCGACTTTTTTCCTCGGCCGACTTCTAGAGGGGGTTCGGAGGCTTCCGATGTTGGGGCGGACTGGAGTTGGTGGAGAACCCTGCGGCCCTGGAAGGCGCGGAGGCTGGACGGATAGCCCAGGAGACCAGGGCGTACAAAGAACACGGACTAACCCCCAAAAAGTTCTGGATGCCGTCCCATTCAATCTAAGGCGGCAGAGGGTTCGTAGGGGTCCCTTGGTATGAATGTGGACCCCCCCCAGGTGAGAGATGAGGGGGGAGCCAAGATTGTATGGGTATGTAAGAGTACCCCCCTGGGTGAGAGCCAGGTGGGGTAGGAGTGACTGCTGGTGAGTGTTGGTACCTCTCCCTGACCAGTGAGAGAAGTTGAGGGAGAGGTACAGAGTGTGAGTGGGGGTGGTGCTGGACCCTAACAGTGCCGAGAGCAAGAGCTGGTGCACTGGGGGGTCTTGTCACTGCCCGACATTGTGTGGGACTGGATGATGGATGAATGGGATAAGGGACCCTTGATTAAGCCCAGGAATTCCAGAGGCCTGGGAGTGGAGGCTACTAGGCCAGAGTCGGGAATCTCTGGGGGCTGTATGGTGGGCTATTTGATTCAGGTGGTGACGGGCAGGGGACGGTATGACAGGAACCGGAGGGCAGGCCATCATCGGGGAAGGCGCCCCTGGTGTTTGTTACCGGTGGCGTGTTCTGGCCCCCCGTGTTCATACCCAGGCCCTGGTAAGCAGATCCTCGTGGGCTCCGGTCTCCGACTGCTGCTGCTGAATGCCAGGTCAGTGAACAACAAGGCCCCCCTTATAGGTGATCTAATCATAGAGGACGGGGCCGACCTGGTGTGTATTACCAAGACCTGGCTGGGACCAGAGGGGGGAGTAGCCCTCTCGGAGATGTGCCCAGCCGGGTTTTGGGTGTGGCATTAGCCGAGACACCGGGGCAGGGGAGGAGGGGTGGCGGTTGTCATCCGAGAGTCTCTTGTGGCCTTCAGGGGCACTGCTCCACAAGTGACCGGGTGTGAGACCCTGTTTTTCAAGTTGGGTTCACGAGAACAGTTGGGAGTGTTGCTGCTGTACCAGCCTCCCTGCTGCATAGCAACCTCCCTGCCTGAGCTGCTTGAGGCTGTCTCAGGGTTGGCAGTGGAGTTCCCCAGACTTATGGTTATGGGGGACTTCAATCTGCCATCTCTGGGACGGTCCTCAGAGGCGGCCCGGGAGTTCATGGCTTCCATGACAGCTATGGGCCTGTCTCAGATTATTCGTGACCCGACTCATGACAGTGGTCTCACCCCGGACTTAGTTTTCTTGTCTGAGCAGTGGCAATGTGATCTGAGGGGAGAGTTACATCTTTCCCCATTGTCATGGTCAGACCACGCCCTGGTGACCCTGAGACTCTCTTGTGCTGCCCCGCTCCGCAGGGAGGCGGGACCCATTCGATTGGTCCGCCCCCAGCGACTGATGGACCCAGTGAGGTTCCAGAAGGAGCTGGGGGTTATTCCCGAGGACTTGCTTCACGGACCAGTGGAGGTCCTGGCCGCAGCCTGGAATAAGGCAGCGGCCGGAGCCCTGGACAAGATCGCGCCTATGTGACCTCTCCGGCCCTGCTCGGCCCACTGCTCTCCGTGGTTCACGGAAGAGTTAAGTGCTTTGAAGAGGGTTAAGAGATGTCTAGAGCGCCGCTGGAGAAAGACGAAGACTGAATCTGACCAAACACAAGCTAGAGCCGCAGTTAAGGCCTACCTTGTGGCAGTAAGAGCGGCGAAACGTGAATATTTCTCCGCTCTTATTGCATCCGCAGAATGCCGCCCGATGGCCCTTTTCAAGATTACAAGATCGCTTTTGGGTCGGGAGCAGGGGGAGACCCATTTACAGGGCCGTTCGGAAGAGTTTTCTGAGCATCTGCAGGACAAAATCGCTCAGATTCATTCCAAGTTGGACTCCATGCATGAGACAAGATCTGGGGAGATGCCAGAGGCTCGTACTTACCATGTTACCTGGGAACAGTTTGATCCTGTTGCGCCTGATGAAGTAGACAGGATCCTCCGGATTGTAAACACCACCACATGCCAGCTTGACCCATGTCCCTCCTGGCTGGTGAAATCAGCTAGTGAGGTGACATGTGGCTGGGTCCAGGCGATGATTAATTCGTCCTTGAGTGAGGGAGTGTTCCCGGCTGCCTTTAAGGAGTCACTGGTGCACCCCCTCCTCAAGAAACCTTCCCTGGACCCTACAATCCTGGACAATTTTCGCCCAGTCTCCCACCTTCCCTTTTTGGGAAAGGTGGTTGAGAAGGTGGTGGCGTTGCAACTCCAGAGGATTCTGGAGGAAACGGATTATCTGGACCCCTTCCAGTCAGGTTTCAGGCCGGGTTATGGGACGGAGACCGCATTGGTCGCACTTATGGATGATCTCTGGCGAGAGCGGGATGGAGGGAGTGCGTCCATCCTTGCTCTCTTAGATCTCTCAGCGGCTTTCGATACCGTCGACCACGGTATACCTTTGGGGCAGCTCGAGGAGTTGGGGGCGGGCAGCGTGGTTTTGCGCTGGTTTGCCTCCTTTCTCCAGGGCCGTTCCCAGTTGGTGTTGATAGGGGAGGAGAGAGCTGACCCGCGACCCCTGACTTGTGGGGTGCCGCAGGGGTCGGTTCTCTCTCCTCTCCTATTCAACATCTACATGAAGCCGCTGGGCGAGATCATCCATCACCACGGGATGAGGTATCACCAGTATGCTGATGATACCCAGTTATACATCTCTGTCCCGGGTGAAGTAAGTGATGCGGTCAGTGCCTTATCTCAGTGCCTGGAGGCCGTGGGGGTTTGGATGGGGAACAACAGGCTTCAACTGAACCCTGGTAAGATGGAGTGGCTGTGGATTGATGGGCCCCCTGGATCCGGGAAGTTGTCATCTTTGGTTCTGGGTTGGGTTGCACTACCCCAGTCGGATCCAGTGCGGAATCTGGGGGTCCTCCTGGACTCGCGACTCCTGCTCAAAGAGCAGGTGGCAGTCGTGGCCAGGAGGGCCTTTGCACAACTTCGAGTTGTGCGCCAGTTACGCCCTTTCCTGGATCGGGAGGCCCTCCGAACAGTCACTCACGCCCTTGTCATCTCCCGTATAGACTATTGTAATGCGCTCTACATGGGGCTACCCTTGAAGAGTATCCGGAAGCTTCAGCTGGTGCAGAATGTGGTGGCGCAAGCAGTTATGGGTGCCAGGAGATCGGCACATGTGACACCTCTGCTACGCGAGCTGCATTGGGTGCCAGTTTGCTTCCGGGTCCAATTCAAGGTGTTGGTGATTATCTTTAATGCCCTACATGGCATAGGGCCAGGGTACGTGAGGGACCGTCTCGTCCCGATAACGTCGGCCCGCCCCACCCGTGCATGCAGAGAGGGCATGCTTCGGACCCCCTCAACAAGAGAATTCCATCTAGCGGGGTCCAGGAGGCGTGACTTCTCTGCGATAGCGCCCGCCTTGTGGAATATCTTGCCCCCAGAGGTGAGACTGGCCCCCTCCCTCCTGGCCTTTCGGAAGGCCCTTAAGACCTGGCTCTGCCACCTGGCCTGGGACGACGGCGGTGGTAGTGCCTCCTGGGGTTGGCTGGCCCCGTAGCTCCATGATCCATTCTGCGGGTCCTAATCCATCTTGGATTTTATTTTATTTATTTTACGCTTGTGAGATATTTTGTATAGTTTTTAAATTTTATTTATTGTAACCCGCCCAGAGTCCCTTGCATGGGAGATGGGCAGGGAATAAATTTGAAAAATAAATAAGTAAGTAAGTAAGTAAGTAAGTAAGAGTATCCAGAAGCTTCAGCTGATCCAGAATGCAGTCATGGGTGCTATAAGATCAGCACATGTAACACAGCTGCTCCGTGAAGTGCATTGTGTACCAGTTTGCTTCTGGGTCCAATTCAAGGTGTTGGTTATCACCTTTAAAGCCCTACATGGCATGGGACCTGGGTACCTGAGGGACCGTCTCATCCCGATTACATCTACCCGCCCCACCCGGTCATGCAGGAAGGGCATGCTTCGGACCCCATCAACAAAATAATTCCATCTAGCGGGGTCCAGGAGGCGTGCCTTCTCTGCGATAGCACCCGCCCTATGGAATATCTTGCCCCCAGAGGTGAGGCGGGCACCCTCGCTCCTGGCCTTCAGGAAGTCTTTAAAGACCTGGTTCTTCTGCCTTGCTCGGAACGAAGGAAATAATAGTTCCTCCTGGGGGTGGTTAGCTTAGTAATATCCTCCTTTTAAAAACACACCATCGCTTGGATTTTTTAAAATTTATTTTACAGTAGATTTTATATGTATAGGTTTTTAACTTTTTATAATATGATTGTAAACCGCCCAGATTCTACCATGGTAGAGATGGGCGGTGATAAATCCAAATAATAAATAAATAAATAAAGTGAAAGGGGGCGGGGGAGAGAAGCCTGCTTTTTACCTTCATCTTTGTAATTGACTTAATTTTCCTTCGTTTTTTTTATATATATTAAACACATATAAACAATTATACATATACTTACAATGTATACAACATATTTACATTTCAGACATTTTCACATACAAAAAGGACATTAAAAAGAGAAGAAGCAAAAAAAAAAAGGGAGGAGAAAGGAAAGAAGAGAGAGAGAGAGAGAGAAAAAGGAAATAAATGACAACATATAAACTTTTAAAATACTTCCAGTTTTCTTCACGAAATTTTTTTTTGTTACATATTGATTTACATAGCTTTTCTTATTCCGTTCCCCCCCTTTCCTTTTTCCCCCCTTTTCATACTTCCTTTTTATAATTATTTCATTATATTTCATAAGTTTCAATATCTTATTCATTTCAGATATTCTAATAAATTTGCTTTTCTCTTATTTTTTCTTTTACTTATAATTTTATATAATTAAGTTAATCATGTATTCCTTTTGTATATACTTTAGGAAGGGGTTCCATATCAATTCATAGTCCTCCAATTCTTCATCTTTCATTAAGTTTGTTAATCTGTCCATTTGAGTAATTTCCATTAGTTTTATGATCCATTCTTCTATTGTCGGAGTACATTCTTGTTTCCAGTATTGTGCAAAAATGATTCTTGCTGCTGTTGTTAGATATAATAATAGTTTTTGCTGCTATTGTTCATCTTTTTTTCCATTAATCCAAGTAAGTAGATTTCTGGTTTTTTTTCCATATTAGTTTCCAAAATTTTACAGATACACAGATGTATTTTGTCCCAGTATTTTTTTGTTTTTTTACAAGCCCACCATACATGATACATTGTACCAACTTTTGTTTTGCATTTCCAACATAAATTTGAATTAATATGCTTCATTTTATACAACTTCTCAGGAGACATGTACCACCTAAACATCATTTTGTATATATTTTCTTTTAGATTATTGCTCAATGTGACTTTAATATTTTTTGTCCATATCTTTTGCCAATCTTCATAGCTAATTTCATGCCTTAAGTTTTCTTCCCATTTAATCATATAATTTTTTATTTTTATGTCATTGGTTTTTATTTCTAATAATTTTTTATATAATTTAGAAATCAAATGGTCATTTTCGTTCCATAATATATTGTCCCATCTATTTTCTCTTTTCTCAAATTTAAACATTTTTTTATCTAATTTAAATTGTTCTTTTATATGAAAATATGTAAACCATTGACATATGGAACCCTCTTTTTCCAATTCTTCTCTTGTTTTCAATTCATAATTTTGTTCGTTAAATTTTAATAAATTTTGGTATCTCAACCATTTATTGTCACTTCTATTTTCTTGCCTGGCAAATGCCTCCTGAGGCGACATCCACAATGATATAGGTGGTAATAAAGAATTTTTGTATTTGTTCCATATTTTTAATAATGATTTTTTTATAATATGGTTACTAAATGCCTTATTAATTTTACTTTTGTTATACCACATGTATCCATGCCAACCGAATCGAATATCATGTCCTTCTAAGTTTAATAATTTTGTATCTTCCAATGTTATCCAGTCTTTTAGCCATACTAATCTACATGTTTCGTAGTATAATTTTAGATCTGGCATGGTAGAGATGGGCGGTGATAAATCCAAATAATAAATAAATAAATAAAGTGAAAGGGGGCGGGGGATAGAAGCCTGCTTTTTACCTTCATCTTTGTAATTGACTTAATTTTCCTTTTGGATTATAAATTTAAAAATGGTGACCACCAAAAAAGCTGCAAAGCAAGGTGAGGGAGGTTGAGGTTTGTTAGAGCAACCGTAAGAAAAAGGAATTACCCCAGAAATATTACAAAGAAGGTTTTAAGAAATGGGAAAGCAGGTCTCTGAAACTGTCAAATCTGTCAAAAGTGAGATGGTTGCTTTTGAAGGGAGAATGGAAGAAAGCTTGGTAAAGATGAAAGAGGAGATAAAAGAAGAAGTTACCAAAAAGTTGAAGAATCTATAGGGCATCTTATGGGAAAAGTTAAATTAATGACCAAGTGGAAATTTTAGAAAGCAAAATAGAAATAATAAACAGAGAGATGGAAAAGGACTTAGACAATTTGGCATTATTGGAATTGAGAGAAAAATAATTCTGCCTTAGATCTAGAGCAGTTCCAGAGGATCTTGGAGAGGACACCAGGGAAAAGGTTGTTCAGTCTCTAACTATTTTTTGGGAATGGGATGAAGATGACATGGAGGCAGAAACTGCCAAAGTCAACTTTAGGATTATGTGGGTCATTTAAGATAGCTGCATTTGGAGCATCTCATTAAACCATTGACCTCTTTCCTTTTTCCAGTGCCAATTGTAATTCACTGTAATAGTATGTGGGAATGACCTTGGGAGACAGGCCAAAAAGACGCAGCCAAGAGAATGGTCAGATAAAAGGTATCTGAGCCTGCAGCTGGATAATGGGCAGGGCAAGAGGCTCAGAAGAGACCCTCCCTAGTTTTGGGACTGAAAAGGGGACGGGGGAGAGAGAAGTACGTTCAGACTTGCAAGATTCTGTTAACGTAGCTTTACAATAAAGTAGAATTAGCTCATCTGGTTGTCTTTCATGTCTGATATACCCCATAAGGCTGACATCAATCTTGCAAGCCTGAAAGTATTTCTCTCCCCATCCCCCATCCCCTTTACAGCCCCAAAACTAGGGAGGATCTCTTCTGAGCCTCTTGCCCCTTCCACATTCCTGCTGCAGGCTCAGCTGCCTTTTATCTGACCATTCCCTTGGCTGTGTCTCTTTGCCCTGTCTCCCAAGGTCATTCCCACGTACCATTACATTAGGAAGGAAGGAAGGAAGGAAGGAAGGAAGGAAGGAAGGAAGGAAGGAAGGAAGGAAGGAAGGAAGGAAGGAAGGACTCCCCAGGTAATATGATAATGTTTTCAACATAGCCACAGAATGTGAAATATAAACTGGTGAAAGGTGGTTGTGATCAAGGTGGAAAAAATGTCTTTTTAGGAGCTTTCTCCAGGATGTAGTTAGAGTTGACATTTAGATAGGTTTATTAGAGTTTGTGACATGCCTGCCTGTATTTTGCTCATAAAACAATAAAGCGACAGCCTAGGTGACACATTCTGATTTGATTCCTTTTGTTTTTGTATTTCCGCCCCATAGACACACTATGATAATGGAGAGTACATTATTAGGCAAGGCGCTCGAGGAGATACTTTCTTCATAATCAGCAAAGGAAAGGTAAGCTTTTCTGACACTATTTAAAGGAAATGTCTTATGGGGGTGAGATACCAGCCATTGCTTTTTCTTATGCAACACCATATACTCTTTCATATTTCATTAAATATGTTACTTTGTGTTTGGATGAAGATTGGGTTTCCCAAGTTGTTTGTTTGTTTAAGCCTATTCACCGCTAAAGAGGAATGGTTCTGTAGCTGTCAAAGCTTATTTGCATGTTACATTTTTCCATCCGTTATTCTGCAAATGCTTCCTAACCTGTATAAAAGTATTTAACTGGTCCTCATATATCAGTTTTGATACATTAACTATTCAGGACATGTTGCAAATTACTTTTGCAATTTAGTCCTTTTTTAAGTGAGATACATACATAAATGCTGAATCTCAGTCAGTAAAAACACTGAAAGTTAAAGATGCTGTTGAAATTCTCTGAGTTCATCCTTGGACTTCAGCTTCACAATTAAGTGTAAAATCAAATTAAGAGAAAATGACAGATTTGCCCCACTAATCTGAATGTACAAAGCAATCTTTCCACCTAGTTGCCTGCTTTTGCCTCAATTTCCATTCACCAGGCGGTGTGGTAGGAATAATATTGGTGACAGCAGCAGTAAGAAGACTTACAAAAGCCCTTGGAAAAATGGCAACTTTTGAAGGATACAGGTGTTTTGCATAGTAGCACTTAAATCTTACCACATGAGACAGATCTGATCTCCATCCATACCATAATCTTGTCCACATTGATCCTGCTCAGCCATTGTGCTTATAAGAATAAATGGAATGGTCAAATGGGTTTGGGATGGGCCTGTCATATCTAAGCTGGGTGACCACTAGATGTCAATAGTTGTTGTTTATTCATTCAGTCGTCTCCGACTCCTCGTGACTTCATGGACCAGCCCACGCCAGAGCTTCCTGTCGGCCGTCACCATCCCCAGCTCCCCCATGGTTGAGTCCGTCACCTCCAGAATAACATCCATCCATCTTGCCCTTGGTCGGCCCCTCTTCCTTTTGCCTTCCACTTTCCCTAGCATCAGCATCTTCTCCAGGGTATCCTGTCTTCTCATTATGTGGCCAAAGTACTTCAGTTTTGCCTTTAATATCATTCCCTCAAGTGAGCAGTCTGGCTTGATTTCCTGGAGTATGGACTGGTTTGATCTTCTTGCAGTCCAAGGCACTCTCACAATTTTCCTCCAACACCACAGTTCAAAAGCATCTATCTTCCTTCGCTCAGCCTTCCTTATGGTCCAGCTCTCACAGCCATAGGTTACTACAGGGAATACCATTACTTTAACTATGCGGACCTTTGTTGTCAGTGTGATGTCTCTACTCTTAACTATTTTATCAAGATTTGCCATTGCTCTCCTCCCAAGAAGTAGACGTCTTCTGATTTCCTGGCTGCAGTCAGCGTCTGCAATAATCTTTGCGCCTAGAAATACAAAGTCTGTCACTGCCTCCACTTTTTCTCCCTCTATTTGCCAGTCATCAATCAAGCTCGTTGCCATAATCTTGGTTTTTTTGAGGTTTAACTGCAACCCAGCTTTTGCACTTTCTTCTTTCACCTTCGTCATAAGGCTCCTCAACTACTCCTCGCTTTCAGCCATCAAAGTATCATCTGCATATCTGAGATTGTTAATGTTTCTTCCAGAGATTTTAACTCCAGCCTTGGATTCCTCAAGCCCAGCACGTCGCATGATGTGTTCTGCGTACAGGTTGAATAGGTAGGGTGAGAGTATACAACCCTGCCGTACTCCTTTCCCAATCTTAAACCAGTCCATTGTTCCGTGCTCTGTTCTTACCATTGCTACTTGGTCGTTATACAGACCAAGTTATATATGGATCAGTACAACCAGAGATGTCAATAGTATATACTTGCAAATCAGTGGCACAGCCATGGGAATGCTAATGGTCCACAATATGCCAACATCTTCATGGCTGATCTAGAACAACACTGTCAACTCTTATCCCTGGAAACCCCTCCTTTACCTGAGATTCATTGATGACAATTTAATCATCTGGACCCATGGAAAAGAACAATCAAATTTCATCAAGACTTCAGTAACTTCCACTCCATCATCATCCTTAGCCTTGACCTATCTACAGAACAAATCCACCTCATACAGTAGATGTCATATTAAAGCTACACAATGGACACATAAATGCCACATTATACAGGAGAACTACCAATCACTATGCATACCTACATTCTTCCAGCTTCCACCCAGAACACAGGACCAAATCTGTTATCCATATCCAGGCCTTATGCTACAAATACATTTGTTACGACCCACTTGACAGAGATCCTCAACTGATAGAATTAAACCAGTCATTCAGGAGACTGAATTATCCAGCCAAGATCAAAAGACAAACTAAAAGAGCCAGATCAATTCCCAGGAAGACCCTATTAAATGACAGAACAGAAGAACACTGATGATTGTCACCTACAGCTCACAGCTCAAACCACTCAAACATGTTATTAATAACCTACAATCCATACTGGACAATGGCACTGCATTTTCTCAGTGGCAGGTCCATATTTGCGGACAGACAACCGCCCAACAGATTCTCACAAGTAACAAACAACAGAACATGGATGCTAATATGGGAATTAAACTGCAACAAACCCAGATGTCTACTCTGCCCCCACATCTATGCCAACAGACCATCACAGGCCCCAACATGTATACACAAAAGGCTAGAGGTGCCTTTACATGCTCTTCCACTGCTGTGATATCTTTTAACAATCTCCTTCTGGGTTCCATGTAGGAAAAAACAGGACAAACTTTGTTCAGAAAAATTAATGGACACAAACCCATCAGGAATCAAAACAAGGACAATGTAATTTCAGGGTTTTTCAGTCTCCCAGAACATGCTATTGCAGATCTCAATGTGACCATTTTGGAAAAAATAGACTTTAACACTCTGACTGAGTAGGAGATTGCTGAACCCATATCAAAAGGTTTCAGGCTATTTCAAAAGTTCTCAGCAAACACAATTATTTTTAGCACATTACAATTGCTAATTGATAAGGGACTTGTAATCTGCCTTCCCCTCCTCATCCCAATTTAAATCCCAATTTAAATCAGTTTAGCCTCTCCATGCATGTCATGAAAGTGAACTGTAGCTCACAGAAGTTTATGCCTCATAACATTTGTTAGTTGGAAAAGATGCTACCAGGCTTCCAAAGTTTCCTTAATCTTTTTGCTGCCACCTAGTGGTCACTTGGCCCAGATATGGCAGTCCAAATTTGGGTCTGATGCCTGGCAGATGGAGAGTGTTGGGGGTTGAGTAGATAAATAGGAGAGAAAATAAACCAAGTGACTTTCAGGTCTTTTTGGAGAGGCTGGGAGATAGCTAAGTATTTCTGAGTCAGTCTAATAGAGGCTGAAGAGATTTTACCCATTACTAGGGCAGAACAGAAGTTATTACACGAATATCTTGCAGTTAATACAAATATCATGGCAATGTGCTGAATTTGTGCCTACTACTTGGAAAAATACAAAACCTATGCAGACAAGTATAGTTGGATTTTACATGGTTTTTATGTAGTTGTAAATATTTTACAGTGGCATTGAGTTGCTGACTGATAAACAATGGCTTATGTTAAGCAATCTATATTTTATAAGAAATGCACGTTCCCCATCTATACTTACTACTTTTTTTCTTAAATATATGAATATAAATTAATATTACATGTGATTATAGTATTCTTTCAGATCAGTAGGACAATTCATAATTCAGTGATATCCTGTATTGTATGCTAAGTATTTCTATTATTATGAAGAAGGAAGTTCCATCCAGCGTTATTAAACTATAGGGGATGCCAGTGAAGTTCTTCTGAAGATAGGTTCTTCTCAGAGAAAATGTTATGGGTTTGTAGAGTCCTGCTTTTAATCCCTCAAACTTTAATTTAAAATCTCATTGGGCATAGAACTGCTGACTTCTCTGGCAGACAGATATTTTACACTGTTATGCTTTGTCAATAAGGGATCATGGAAGGTTGTAACAACCAAGTTTATTTGGCTGACAAAGATGTGCAGAAATCTTCTAAAACTGCCCCTGTGGAACTGAAATTAAGGCTAATTTTTGGAACTTCAGCAGACAAGTTTTGTGAGTGGAGGAAAAGCTTCTCCTATCCTCAAAGTTGATCTTTCCTATACAGAGAACTGAATGGAGCTGATTATATTCTGGAAATAAATAAATAGCTATCAAAATAAGAACAAGTTATCTAAGTTCTCAGATCCATTCAGAATAAATTTCTGATTTCTTTGGAGTTGGTGAGATCAGAAGAACTCAGGTAGTTTCCCAGGTAATCCAAGTTTATTATATGCAAGTATATTTGTATCTTGTATTAATGACCCTGGATCATGCTTTACATCAAAAGATGCTTTTAGTATTTTCAGTAGGTATTCCAAATATGTAACTCTTAACTCTTCCAAAGATAACAACTATTTAAATATGTTTTAAATGCTATTCTTATATCTCAGTAATTTTTCCAGAAGCTATTATCTAGTATAATTTATTAGTCCTGTTTTCCAGATGGCACCTGAGGCTGGAAGATAGTTATTTGTTCTTACTACTACCAATATTCTATATACATGGGGGAGAGAGAGAGAGAGTTACACACACACTGATTTACTTACTTACTTACATTACCCTCTAATCAGGTAAATGTCACCCGTGAAGATACACCTGGGGAAGATCCTATATTTCTCCGTACTCTAGGAAAAGGAGATTGGTTTGGAGAAAAAGCACTCCAGGGGTAAGTATTAATGCACAATGTATATTTGCTTTAAGTGATATGTAAATTATGTATCTTGAGAAATTGAAAAAAATATTTAGTAGCATCAATACCACATTATTATAAAGCTGCATTGAGATTGGAAGGTAGAGGCAAAGAAATAGACTGCTTGGCACAAATTCACTAATTCAAAGAGAAAACTGATTTCATATTATGTTTAAGCCCTTAAAATCACACACAAAGAAGTTTTATTAAGAGGTAAATGCTGTATCATGCATTCATGTTCTCCATTATTTTCATTTTCTGTTTTATTTTCTCTTAGCTGACCCTGGTCAGATCTGCTATTTAGATGGGAAATCATTACAAAAGGGCTGTAGAGTAGAGTAGACTGGGCTGTGGACTAGACCTGGATACAAACACGTACACATCACACACACACGTTGCCAAGAAAACAACATAGATATGTTCATGTAATCACCAGAAGTCAAGCTTGAGTCAAGGGAAACTTTACAATTTTAGGAAAACTGTAACCACTGTTGAGGGCTATTACTTGAGAATAACAATTCTCAACTTTTTGGGAATCACTTAGGAAGCATAAGATGTAATTTCTTTATGAATGTTAGATCAATTCATACTGGAATTAATGATTATTAAATTCCATACATCCCTATTTGAAGGTTATGCATTAGTATCAACCACACTGAATATTTTATTGTACCAGTCCATTAATGTATTCTAGAAAATATTTAACACATATCCTCATGAAATATTTTACTACATAAACTGTATGTTTCAGTGCTTCTACTAAGTATTCATCCCTTTAGAAAACTGTTCTTAATTAACTTAAGATGTTGTGATATCTTATGAGAAAAGACAAAACATTTTTTTCTGTCAAAGGACTGCTAAGCAGTTTGATATTACCTATTCCATAGTGACCATCCCTATTCTAATTTTTATTCAACTTTTCAATTAAAAAATAATTCATGTTCCAGAACTCAGGTGAAACTTTGGGATTTTTTTCATCAACACTCAAATGAAAATATATTGCTGAGCTCCCACAGAGCTCAGATTGCTAGCAAAATTTGTTATGCTTGAATAAGACTTGATTTTATCAATAATGGTTAAATTGCTGAGATAAATCAATATGTCAGTGAAATATGCTGGTGAGTAGTGTTTCTGGATAAGCAGCTGGTATATTATTTTCACAAATTAGACCATTTTCCCACCTGTGTTTAAGGATGTAAGTTTCAAAGACTGGCATTTTAGTTGCTGATGTGTCCATTCATTCTTATACTGAACTATACTGTCCTCCAACCTCTGTTGTGAATATTTACATGGTTGATCAAAAGATGTTGATTTATAAAACTATAAAAATGAGAATTCTGATGTGGGAATTTATTCATGGCATGGAGGTTGTGGCAGGGTAGAAACCTTATCCAGTGCACAAGTTATATGAGAAGGCTTGATCCATGTAAGATCATCATACTATAAATTTTCCTTGTATCACTGCTAATCTAGTTTAGAAGAGAACCACATTCCTCATTCCATGACCATCATAATTTTATCTACCAGAATTTAGTTTACATTAATACAGTATATAAGTTTCACATCTGTACCTCTAACTGAATGAGGAATATCGTACGCATGGAGCTTTGTGTACAAAGCAGATCCGTTTTATTCCACTGGAGATGCAGCCTTTGCAGACTCTTATATGAAAATAAAATATGGCCGTACCAAGATTAATAAATAACCATGGTACTGGGTGTGTATAGCATCCTGTTATGTTTCCTGTCCTTGAGGAAGTACAGTATGTATTCCATAGGCAACACGATTTGGAAGCATGAACTATCTAAAAGTATGCCTTTTAAAGCCCTTCTAATGTCAACTTAACATAATATGGTGAGTGAAATGAACGGGACTAAGTGCTCAATTTTGGATAGAATATGCTCAGAATTGGAATTTAGTTCTAAAACCATACAATACTTTTGCAAATAACCTGTCATCTACAAAAATGAAATTGTTAGAACAATCTAAATACACCCTTTGTTTTGTTTTTTGGCCAGGTTTATACACCTTCAAATCCATAATGATTACTACCAGTTCACAGCAATAAAAAGAACCATATAGAAACAACTGTAAGAAACAAAAACAATATCAAAATATTCCCCAAATTATTAATAAAAATAGAGTAAAAATAGGGACAAAATAACAGTAATAGGTGCCTACCTAGCTAACCACAACACCACCCCTTAAATTTTCTACAAAAGCTTTCAGTATTAAAAGCCTTTCAGAAAACCATCAAGGAAGGTCCCAATCTGATGTCAGGGGGGAGGTTATTCCACATCATGGGAATCCCCTGCTTCTGCCACTCTACACCCTCACATACACCTGGGGTGTAAAGTATCATCAACTGAGATAAGTGCACATGATGGACCCATTCTGTGTGGAAAAGGTGGTCCTGGAGAAACCTGGGAGCCAAGCCATGTAGAGCATTAGAGGCTGAAATTGGAAGTGTACCTGGTAACCTCTTGGTAACCAATGAACCATAAATATGTGATTATGGCAAGTCTCATCCACCAACATACGGACTGCTGCACTCTGCACTAATTTTGTATATTTTGAATTGTTATCAAAGGAAGCCCCATATAAAGTTCATTGCAGTAGTGTAGTTTAGTGGTGGTATAGTTATGAGTTTCTGTTGTCAGTTGTGGTGCATTTAATGCAGGGGAGGCCCTGACAACAGGAGCTCATGTTCTTATCACCAATGTGTTTCTCGTTTTATGAAATAGGCTTTTGAACAGTTTAATGTGAACATACCTTAAGTTGTTAACAGCATGTCGCAATCTTAATGACACTGAAATATGTTACTAATATAAAACAAAACTTGCTATGTAGGAAATTCATTCATGTTGAAACTTCAACATATAGTCATCCAGCTAACATTTAGTTGGAAAACAATGCTGCATTTTTCATAATATACTAATTTTTCTATTATTCATTAATGAATTGTTTGGATACTAAGTTAATTAGATCAGGTGGCTTTTTATTTATTTTTATTTATTTATTTTCTATCCCGCCTTTATTATTTTTATAAATAACTCAAGGCGGCAAACATACCTAATACTCCTTGCTCCTCCTATTTTCCCCACAACAACAACCCTGTGAGTTGAGTTGGGCTGAGAGAGAGTGACTGGCCCAAGGTCACCCAGCCAGCTTTCATGCCTAAGGCGGGACTAGAACTCTCAGTCTCCTGGTTTGCCATTGGCTCCTTCCTAGGGCTGAGTGTCAGGGAGACACGGGAGAGCGGTGGGGGGAGCTTACGGGAGGGAAGCGAGCACGAAGCTCGGAGGGCCTGGCCTTATTTCCCAAACACCTCCGGAAAGCTCCGCCCTAGATTGGACTCATGTCTCTGGGATTCTTCGGGCACTATCAGTTTAGCAGGATTCTGTATGTAGGAAGAAATAAACACAAGAGACTAGATTCCAAGCCTCGGCGTGTTATTTCTGCTCCTACACAGGACACTGAGAGAATGTGATTGGCTCAGGGTCACCCAGCCGGCTTTCATGCCTAAAGCGGGACTAGAACTCACAGACTCCTGGTTTCTAGCCCATTGCCTTAACCACTACACCAAACTGGCTTTGCAATATTTTTAATAATAATCATAAATAAGTAATAATAACATATATTTCCTTTATGAAATCAAGTGGATCATCAGCCTTGTGAGGTAGGATCGTCTAAGTGGTCTAAGTGATTGCTGTAAGTCATCCAGTGACCTCCATGATCATATGGAGATTTGGACTTGAAATTCCCTAGTCCCAGTCTAATATCAATGAGGAATAGTATATTGGTTTCCAAGCATCATCCTCCAGTGTATGAAATAAATGTTTTTCTTTTAGCATGAGAATATTTGGATGGTGTGAAGTTTTCCCATGATAGTTTGATTCTATATTATTTAAACTCTTGTAGTTACAGAGAGAAAGTGCTCAAGAACTAACCCAAAGTCTCACATAAGCCAATTTTTCACATAAATTTTGTAATTTTGTAGGAGGCAACGTTCTTCCAAGGAATATCTTCCTTTGAAGATGCCATTTTGCTAACAATAAAAATGTACTGCTGAATTTTGGCAGTCAATCTTGGGGACTTCCAGGGTCTGCATAAACTGATTGCAGGGCTGCGTGCAGGCAATGGGAAGCCTCCGCCAGAGCTATGGAGTGGCATTGCTCCTGTCACCAATTTTCTCACTTAGTCCAACTGCTTGGCTTGACTTGGCTGCAGTTTCCCAGAAACAAATCAGTTGTATTAGAACCTTTGTCACAGACAGGAATTGATTGCCCATTGCTCGTGCAAAGGTGTAAAAGGCTTTTATACTCTCAGGGATTTGAACTCAAAGCTTCTTTCTCCTGTCTTACTGCCTTAATAGATATTTCGTGTGGCTATTGGTGGCCATGAAGCAGAATTCTAATTGTATTTTTACATAATGGCCATCTTTGGTTCCCACCTCAACTCTTGACAGCTCCAATCTAGGAAGAAAATTAGAAGTAAGCAAAAATTGAAGCTGAATGAGCTTCTTAACCCAGAGCAACAAAACAAATGGAAAAGGGTACCTCATCTCTGAGAATCTCTTTGCAAAGTTGACAACCTAGCTCTTGATAATGTACACTATACCAACGTTGTAGTTCAGAAAAAAATAGCCAATCAAAATAATAGCATAAGTATGGCTGTATGTAGTACTGTTATGATTGGCTGATAGCAACCCATTGGCCTATGAAACCTAAGCACTTACCTGGGAGGCCAATAGGTAACACCTTTCCAGAGGTCCCTCCCAGCTTTTCTTGTAACGCTGCTGAGGATCCTGGTTGTGACTATGTAAGGCCCATATTGGCATTACAATGCTGTCTTTCTCATAGCCTTTGTTTACAATAAGGCTTTGAGCAGAGGAATAGGTAATGTGGGGGCAAGAAACAATGCCATGGAGAAAAGGTTTCCCAGAAGTAATAATGCTTATTATTCACCTAGCATTGTAATGCTTTCCTTGGGTCTTGTTAGACTCTGATTTTAATTAGAGATGGATGTGGTATAGTTAAAGCTGCTGAACATCTAACAGGATATTTGCATATTCAGGTACAAATACTGGAGTACACAAAAATTGCTTTTTGCAACTGATATGAAGAATACTTGCATGGATCTTTTCTTTTTAAAATATGTGCATTGCATCTGGAATCTACTTTTTGAGAGCCATTCTCATGTATTTTAAGCAGCAGAGCTAATACAGGGCGATGTGTACGCTTCATTACATACAGACAATATGCACATATTTTGTGCTTAGCTATCTGTAATCCAGCTATGAATTCAGAGTTTATGACAGAATTGGAAAGCTTACAATAGAAGCATGGTTTGTGTTCTCTGATGTTTGGAAATTTGATTCGTGGTTCCTGCAGCAGCCCAGGAAAACATATAAAACCAATTTAGCACATGGACATGGGATGATATATTCACACCAGGCAATAATAGCCCTTTTATACCATCTTTATAACAAAATAATAATAATAATAATAATAATAATAATAATAATAATAATAATAATAATAAAAATAATTTTTAAACTTGTATGCTGCCCAATTCTCTATGACTCTGGGCAGCTCCCAACAATTACACAAATAAATTACACATTTACAATAAAATGTAAGGAGTTGGGCAGTGATAAATCAAATAAATAAATAAATAAAATAATCTGCTTCTAACCTTATTTTTATATTTATTATTTTTAATTTATTATTTATTATAACCTTATTTTTAAGGGGCGTGGTGGCTCAGCGGGTAAGACACCAGGTTTGTCAATCGGAAGATCGCAAGTTCGGAGGTTCAAATCCTTAGTCCAGCGTGACGGAGTGAGCTCCCACACTCGCCCCAGCTCTTGCCAATCTAGCAATTCGAAAGCAGGCAAATGCAAGTAGATAAATAGGTACCACTTTGGTGGGAAGGTAACAGCATTCCGCGTGCGTCATGCTGGCCACATGACTACGGAAGCATCTTCGGACAACGCTGGCTCTTCGGCTAACAAACGGAGATGAGCACCGGCCCCTAGAGTCAGACACGACTGCACAAATGTGCGGGGGGAAACTTTACCTTTACCTAACCTTATTTTCATGGGGCAAGAGAAAGTTTAAGGATGGTCACTTTAATTTAGCCGTTGGGAATTTCATCTGTTTTACTAGTTCAGGAAAAAAATGCATGGCACCATTCTGTTTGCTGGTATTTCTATAGATTCATAGATGTGTTCTTTTTAAATACCTTGTTGATGCCCTATTGTCCATAGGTTTTGTTATACAGCCACAGGTGTGACATTTTCCATTGTAATAGCTGTTCTTTGTGAACTGATAGATATCTACAATGTGTTCTATATCGTTATCCCACACTGGTAACTGAAATGAATGTCGCTGTTATATTTTATGCTTTCTGTATGCAAAGAAGGAAGAGGGACATTTCTAAATTTTCTCCAAGCTAGGAGACTGCAGTCTGTATGCTATTAACTATTTCACACCGTTCAGTAATGATATGGAAAAGCAAAAGAAAACCGAAGGTGAGGCTGGCATTGGGGAGGGGGGATCCTTTTTACAGTTCTCTGTCTCATGTGCTGTTGCTTTCATTGGTATTCACTGGTGTTAAAAAAAATCAGCTCTGGATAATCAGAAAAAATGTGTTGGAAAAGACTCAAGGACTTTTGTATTTAGAACATCAAAATCTATACAAAATCTTATGAATGAAAGAGCCACAGTCATTCCCTTGAAAGTTTATAGATGATGATCTTTGCAATCAATACAAATCAGAACCCTAATGCTTTATAGGTTCAGTAACGCAGCTGATTTTTAGTCAGACAGAGACTTGTGTTAATTATTCATGAACACATTCTGATTTGTATTATCTGTAACCAGGATCCAGGAAGACCTTTGTGAACTACAGTACAGATGTATCATTTTTCTACCACATTTACTTCCCACCAGACACCCAGAGCAAAACTGGATATTCTTTTCCACTGTATAGAACACAGTCCCACAGCTTCAGCCCAGAGGAGTTAACTCACCATCCACAAGATCAAAAAAATCTTGTATTGCAAATGTAGGCCTTGTACTGCTGAATAAATAAACGGTGTGCTCTCCTCTGAAGAGTACCCAGCCTTTCTAACTCTGAAAGTTCATTTAGAGACATTGAGTGGATTCAGCCAAATAGACAACCGGGGAACATGTTTCAATGGTGGATTAGAGGTAAAGTAATATGAGAAATGGTCTGGATCTAGGAAACCCTGTCTGAGTTGTTATGGGAGAACTGCCTCCCCTGCCCTTCTTATTATCTTAATAATACTGTTGTTTCAATGGTTTAGCCGAATCATGTTAGACAAAACCCCCGAACATATTGCAAACTGAAATCATGAACAGTTCAACTTTGGAAAGTAACATCCAGCTTTTGTATGCAAATCTATCACTACTGTCATTTTGAATTTCTGTAAGAGTTGGGTGAAAGTCTTCTTGTCAGTGACTAGCAGAGTGGAGGCGGTAGGGCAGAGACAGATAAACGATCTCTTGAACTGTTTTTATCAGTTAAGATTTCAGAATATATGTTTGCTAGATTGAGATTTCTTTTTCTTATTCTTTTTACCCCTTCCTATTCTGTATGGCTTTTTGATTGGTCTCCTTGCTTCACCACTGTAAGCACTGCAATATTCTCCAAAAGGTTACGTTTATTTTCATTTACATTGAGAATATTTTGATCAGTCCTGATAACATG